>CP125978.1:427371179-428571179 GCA_030063025.1 Avena longiglumis
TGCTACTTTGAAACATTGTCGAAAGGTTCATCCAAGATCGAATGACTCACATCAACTCAACGGCCTTATCATGAAGAAGCAAAACACTAGAAGGAACACCGGATGCAATATTTAATAAAACGCGTAAGATCGGCATGATGCATGTATGATGTACGGGCAGGCAAAAGGTGCAATTAGGTCAAGATTAAGCGAACCGGTCCCGGCAATTAATTAGGTGGTTCAAGTTGGTTTAGATCCCCGCAATTTAAATGTTGTATTAACATGGCCAAAAGATGATACGGGTTCGCTACACAAGTTTAAATGAGGCCAATATAAGGCTAGATTTGCCCGCATATGGGCCCCATATTTAATTATTAGGTGAATTGGCATAAGGCCCCCAAACCACAGACATGCATGCGAGAATGACAATTATTATGCGACAAGTTGTATTATGCATTTATAAAATAGGGTATCGAGGGAAAAGTGTCACACATTTAGGGTTCGACGATCTTGTTAGGGTTCCGGTTACAGGTCCGGTCCGTGGTTCGACGAACGCTCGGCCCGGGGTTAGGGTCTCGATCGGGTAGGTCTTGGCGTTGGGTAGAAGAGCTTGGTTCGCGTCGGGCGCATCGGGTTTGTTTCGTCGGTGCTCTTGTCGTCATGACGGTCTTGTCGGGTCCGGCTTCGCCTCCTCGAACAGGTCCTCGTGGTCTCGACAACTTCGGTTCTCTCAGGGCGATCTTGGCACCCGATGTCCGTGAAGTAGAACTTGTCGCACCTACCGCCTTCGGTTCGCTCAATCGGGTCCATGTCGAGTACTTGTCGCCCCATGAAGGAGATCTTGCGTCTAGGGTCTCGGCCGAACTTGGCGGTTCGAGGGTTCGTCTTGAATCCGTGAACGGGTCTTCGGTTTCCATGATGGTGTCCTCCATAATCCGTGTCGAGGCATCGGTCTTGTCGCCTTGAACCCGGGACTTGGCGTTCATGGTCTTGGCTCCATGAAGAAGATCTTGGCCCTTCGTTTTGCGGAGTTCTTGTCGGTCGACCTTGGCGGACTTGCAAAACGTAAACTATACCCAAAGCCGAATGTAAAAGGAAAACACGACCAGCCGATTCGAGACGCGCCAGAGCGATGTCCTTGAACTTGAGTCTCACACACATGGGAGGCACGTCAGGCTATAGGCGTAACCGCCGGGGGCTTGGGCAGGACGTTGATGGCGAGCTCGGAGGACGTTTTTGCGTGGTCGCCGACAATGATGGCGCGAGGCCGAGGACGGCAAGAGGGCTTCGGAGGAGGACATGAGAGGAGGGGCCCGCGAGCATGGGCGACGCGTCGGAGGTCGCGAGGCGGGTCGGCGCGGTGAGGCGCGGCGCCAGGACGCGGAAGGGAGAAGGCGAAAAGCAGGCGGGCGAAATGGCTCTGCGCAGGTGGCCGATGAGGCGAGGGGATGGCGGGCGGAGGATGGCGGGTGGCGAGGAGCGGGCGAGCGAGGCGGGAGAAGGGCGCCGGGCGGAGGGAGGCTCGTCTCCGGCGGAGCAGAGGGGAAGCGGCCACGTCGGGGGAGGACGGATAGGCGCATGCGACCGACGTCTGCGTCCGCCGCAGAGGAGGAAGACGGGGACGAGCACGCGGGAGGCTGGCCGGAGGTGGGCAGACGAGGAGGTGGCCAGGGCACCTGGGAGGGTGGTGGCGCGAGGAGGCGCAGACGGCGTCGGGGATGGGCCGAGGCCGGAGAGGCGAGCCGAGGCGGGAAGACAGGGCCGGCCGAGCGGGCGGCGGAGTCGAGGGAACCGCCGGAGGGAGAAGGGCCACGGTGCGGAAGGGAGAGCGGTGGCAGGCGCACGCTGCAGGAGAGGGCCGAGGTGGCGCGGGCTTGAGAGGCTGGAACGAGCGAGGGAGAAGATGAGCAGCGGGTAGGTGGCGTGTAGCGTCGTCGTGTCGTGTGGGGTCGTGAGCGGGCTGGGTGTGGGCCCAGATGGCAGGGGGAATGGGGGGCGGTTTGGCGCGTGAGTGTGAGTGTGTTGTGTCTGGGAGAGAGAGAGGAGAGAGATAGAAAAGAGGGGAGATGGCCAAATGGCAGGTTTTGATTGGAGGGTGGGAGGAGATGGGCTGATGTGGCGACATGCTAGTGGAGGGGGTGAGGTGGAGGTTGGTGTGGGTAGAGTAGTGGGTGGGTTTAGGATTTAGATGGGGCAGGTTGGGGTGGACCGTTTTAAAAACTGGGGCGGTCGTTCGGGTCGGTTGGCCCGTTCGACTGCTCCGGCCAAAAATAAATAAATGTTTTATTCGATTTAAACGGGCCGTCTGCAAACCGATAGCGGCCAAAAACAAAATATTCCGGGGACCCGGTTTTGGTGGTTGAAATGAGTTGGGGCGTTTGGAAAACAAATCGGGGTTTTCGAAAATAGTTTTGGCAAACAATGCATGATGATGACGATGCAATGCACAAATTCAACGCGATTTTCTAGTAGTGGTTTTGCGGGATGCCACAGGGAGCCACCAGGGGCCACACCCCCTAGCCGCGCGGCCAGGCCTGGCCCGCGCAAAAGTGACCACCCAGTACCCCGCCGCCTCTTTGCCTATAAGAAGCCCCCGATACCAAAACCCTAAGTACCCGATCAATCTTCCATGAAACTGTTTGTAGCCGTCGCCACCATCGTCCCTAGATCGGGGGGATCTGAAGCTCTTCCCGGCACCCTGTCAGAAGGGAGATCATCCCAGAGGCCTTCTTCATCACCATGCCAGCCTCCGGTATGATGTGTGAGTAGTTCCACCTAGGACTACGGGTCCATGTAGTAGCTAGATGGTTGTTTCTCCTCCTGTGTGCTACCATGTTTAGATCTTGTGAGCTCCGTTCATGATCAAGATCATCTATTTGTAATCATGCATGTTGTGTTTGCGGGGATATGATGGATATTGAGATTACTATGTCAGATTGGTTAATGATTCTATCATGTATGTGTTGTTTGTGATCTTGCATGTTCTCCGTTTCTAGTAGTTATCTTGGACAAGTAGATGCTAGTGACTCCAAGAGGGAGTATTTATGCTCGATAGTGGGTTCATGCATCTATTTAATCTAGGGAAGTGACAAAAATATCTAAGGTTGTAGATGTGTTGTTGCTACTAGGGAGAAAACAACGATCTCTTGTTCATGGAACAAGTGGATTGTTTACCTTACACACTTTTCTTAAAGCAGTTATCCGTTGCTTGCAAGTTAATACTGGAGGGGGTTTGGATGATAACCTGAAGGTGGATTACTAGTCATAGATGCAGTTGGATGGCGGTCTATGTATCTTGTTGTATTGCCCAATCAAATCTCATAGGATCATGAATGTCTAGTATTGCATTGTTATGTCTTGCTCTGTCCTGTCAATTGCCCTGCTATAATTTGTTTACCCGGCATGCCATGTTGTTTATCTTAAGGAGAAAACCTCTAGTGAACTATGGACCCCGGTCAAATCTTTACCATTGATACATCTTCCACTGTTATTGTTTACTTTCTGCAAACCACTATTACCTTCCATACCATACGGTTAATCCTTTGTTTTTCAACAAACTGGTGAGATTGACAACCTCACTGTTCGTTGGGGCAAAGTCTTGAGTTTGTGTTGTGCAGGTTTCCAGTTGCTAGCAACACCTTTGAGTCGTTTCCTTCCTCCTACTGGTTCGATAACCTTGGTTTCTTACTGAGGGAAAAACTTGCTGATGTACTCATCATACCTTCCTCTTGGGGTCTCCCAACGAAGCTCTATAGTGATCTGAGCCGCATCAATAGTTTGTTTGTTTGATGGGGAGAAAGAATGCATACCAATTTCTGCTGATGGAGGGACTCCTTGTAAAGTTCAAGCACAAAAGCGATATAGGAAGGAAGATGAACAACCAACAACTGAGATATAGGCGGCCTCCATGATAGAGGCTGACCGGATGCAATGAAAATCCTCAGCTACAATGGCCGTGGTATTCAGAAATCCACGACGATCAGGACGCTTGCGGATCTCCAAAAGAGATACAACCCTGATATGTTATTTCTGATGGAAAATCACCTAGAGGTTTGGTCGGCTGAGTGTTTGCGCAAAACCCTTAATATGGATCATAAATAGGTGGTCAAAAGTGATGGTAGAAAGGGAGGTTTGCTTCTTCTCTGGAAGAAGGAGGTGCTTGTCTCGTTAAGACAAAACTGATAATTACATCGATGTTTTTGTAGGTGCTCGTATTGAAAAATTCTAGAGATTTACGGGGTTTTATGGTGAGCCAAAGTGGACACAGAATCACCTGTCATGGCAGAGAATCCGTGACCTGAATGTTGTAGCTAACTTGCCATGTCTTATTATGGGGTACATGAATGATATCCTTTACAAATTTTAAAAGGAGGGAGGTAATGCTCGGCATGAAAATAGTATGAAAGCTTTTCGTGATGTTCTTAGTGATTGTGGATTGACAGACTATGGCTACATTGGTGACAAATTCACCTCGCACAAAGCAGTTATTAGAGAGCGTCTTTACCGAGGTTTGGCCAACCATGCCTGGCATCCAAAATTTGAAGATGTAGTTTTGCAAAATTGTGATTATAGTCAGTCTGACCATAGGCCGATTTTGATGTCTTTTGGTGAAGCTCCAACTGAGGAGAGTGTTGGTCCCTCAATTCTTTGGTTTGAGGCCCGCTAGATCAAGGATTCGAGTTTTTGTGATGTGTTTCAAGGTGCATGGGATTTTTCGAGGGACAATGGTCAAGCTATTGATCTGGCGGGAAGATTAGCAATGGTTCATGATAGGTTGCATCACTGGGATAGGACTGTTCTTCAGAAATCTAAACATAGACTGAGTACAGTTAAAAGGGAGTTAGAAGAGCTTACAAGAGGTGAGTTGTCCGATGCTAATATTGCCAAGGAAAGGGAGCTGACTTTTGAAATTGAAAAACTTCTGGAATAGGAGGAAATTCACTGGTCTCAACGTAGTAGAGTCGATTGGATTAAATTTGGTGATATAAATATAGGGTTCTTCCATAAATTTGCTTCCGCCCGAAGAGCAAGAAATGAGATAAACCGGTTAAAGGATGACTCTGGTGCTTGGTAGGAAGGTAACTCTTATTTAAATCCTTTGGTTTCTGGTTATTTTGCGGGGCTTTTTGGTACTAAAGTTGACAAACCTAATCCCGGTCTTATTGAGATGGTTACTCCATGGGTTACAGCAACAATGAATGATGGTTTAATGAGACCATATGTGGATGAGGATGTAAAGAAGGCACTGTTATCCATAGGGGATATGAAAGCCCCTAGATCGGATGGATGGCATGCATGCACTGTTCTTTAAAAAATGTTGGGGTATTTTAGGGGACGCTATTACTTCTGAAATCCTATTGGCCATAAACAATAAAATGATTCCAGAGGGTTAGAATGATACCATTATTGTCCTAATCCCGAAGGTGGAAACCCCTGAAAATATCTCCCAGTACATACCTATCAGTCTTTGTAATGTGCTCTACAAGGTTATTTCCAAGATGATTGCAATTCGGTTGAAGGCTATTCTCGATGAGGTTATTTCCAAGGTACAAAGTGCTTTTGTTCCTGGAAGATTAATTACTGATAATATGTTGCTGGCCTATGAGACTTTGCATACAATTGAAAACAAGAAGACTGGCAAGGAGGGTTATTGTGTTATAAAACTCGATATGCATAAGGCCTATGATCGAGTGGAGTGGATTTTCTTGGAGCGTATGCTGACTCATCTTGGTTTTCATAAGGAGGTGGTTGAATTGTTGATGGCTTTTGTTCGGTTACTTACAAGGTTTGGTTTAATGATTAGGAAACTGAGAGCTTTATCCCATCAAGATGTCTCCGTCAAGGTGATCCCTTGTCACCTTATCTATTCTTGATTTGTGCAAAGGGTCTTTCAAGTGCTTTGGCTCATAGAGAGGAGGTTGATGGCTTATAAGGTATTAGGGTGTGCAGAAATGCACCATCGGTATCTCATCTACTTTTTGCTGATGATTCCCTAATACTTATGAAGGCTAATATGATAAATACAACCTCATCGAGACAAGTTCTGGACTTGTATTGTGCAAGTTCTGGGTAGCTGGTGAGTGAAGAAAAATGTAGCTTGTTCTTTAGTCCAAATGTGGAGGTAAATATGAAAGCTCAGATTTGTACCGAGTTAAATATCATGACTGAGGCTATATCAGATAGATACCTTGGACTACCAGCTATGGTGGGACTTGATCGCGTGGAGAGTTTTCTCTACCTTATGGAAAGGGTGATTGCACATATGAAGGGTTGGACGGAGAAATTTCTGTCAATGGGTGGTAAAGAAGTGCTATTAAAAGCTATTATTCAATCAATACCGGTTTATGCAATTGCTGTTTTCAAAATTCCAAAATCCTTGTGCAAGCTATTGAATGATGCAATGGCAGAGTTTTGGTGAGGGGACATAGATGATCAAAGGAGAATGCACTGGTTTGCCTAGGGGTGCATGTGCATCCCTAAGAAAAGAGGAGGCATGGGTTTTCGTGATTTACATGCTTTCAATTTAACAATGTTGGCAAAACAAAGTTGGAGGTTGTTATCAAACCCTAATTATTTGTGTGCGCAAGTACTCCGAGCTAAATACTATTCCGATGGTAATCTGCTGAAGGCAGGGTCAAAGCAAAGGGACAGTGTTTGCTTAGAACTGTTGATGAGTTAATTAATCCGTGTACTGGGCAGTGGGATGAAGATCTAATAAGAGCAAATCTACTTGTTGTTGATGTAAAAAGGATCCTTTGCATTCTCCTAAGTGAGCAGTTAACTGAAGATTTGGTGGCTTGACATTATTCAAAGAATTATACCTTCTCGGTCAGGTCTTCTTACCATCTAGAGTGGGAACACCAATTTGGAGCGAAGGTAAGGCGTGGGGATGATCAGGGTTCTTCACGGGTTAATCCGGTTTGGGAAACTCTCTGGAATTTACAAATTCCAACTAAGGTGAAATTTTTCATGTGGAGAGCCTTACATGGTATTGTTCATGGGAATTCTGTTCTTGCTAATAGACATATAAAGGTGCAACCACAATGCCCGGTTTGTCAACAAGGTCTAGAGGATATCAAACATCTTTTATTTTCTTGTCTAAGAGCCAAACAGGTTTGAAAAGGATTGGGGTTAAAAGATATAATTTTTCAAGCAATGCAAGTTGAACTCTCGGATCAGAAATTATGGAAAATTTCATATGTAGCAAACAGAATAAATCTCCTGTCATTGGTCATGTGGGTCTTCAGGAAATGATTGTTGTTGGATGTTGGTATATTTGGTGGCAACGCAGACAGATCGTTAATGATTTATCGGTGGCTAAACCATCAAGTTCGGCGTTTGCAATCACTTCTTTGGCATCTAATTTTTATGCAGTAAGACTAGTGCTAAGATAAAGGATGTATATTGGTCTAAACCTCTTCATGGGTGTTATAAGTTGAATATTGATGCATCTCATCATTCGGATGATACCGGTGGCGTTGGTAGTATCCTTCGGAATCATAAGGGGGAGGTTATGGGGGGCATGTTCGGTCCATTATCGAATGTCCATGACCCGGCGTCAGCTGAAGCTATTGCTCTTTTGAAAGGTTTGTGTTTCCTGGAGTCTTATGGTTGTGATCGAGCGATTATTGAAATAGATTCTCTTGACCTGGTAGAGGCTTGCAATGGTGTGACATAAGTGAGGAGTCCATATTCTGCGATTTTGGCTGAGTGTTTTCAGAAGGCTAGTCAGATGAGTGATGTTTCTTTCCAACATTGTCCAAAGAAGGCGAATACGTTGGCTCATGAATTAGCTAGACATGCCTTTGAATCAAAGGAGAGCTTTATTTGGGAGGGGATCCCCTGAGGCTTTCATGCCTTTTGTAATAAAAGATGTAACTATGTTTTGATTTCAGTGGAAAGTTTCTGACGCACTCTTTTCCTTACCAGGGTACTTACGGGGACTGAAAGGTTTTTAATGAGACGGCTTGCTTGCGTAATATATTGAATGTTTTCCTCAAAAAAAATGTGTTTTTCTAAACCATGCATGAGAGCTACATATGACATATTAAGAGGGGAAAAGCCATGGAATGGCCGGTAGTACAGATTATACAACCCAGAACGACAAGTAGCTACAACGAGACACGACCATCAAGTCATCAACCTGAACTAGAAGGCAAAAAGCAAGAGAAGAGAACGAAGATAAACAACCACTTAAGCCACGTCCTCCTGCAGGTTGAGACGACCTCTGCTTTAGTACACTCTGGTTGCTATAGTTGGATAAATCCGTCGGTGATACAACACGGACACTTACAAGAATCCTCAAATGATAAGAATACGAGCACTCTCGCTTACATGTACGGTACAACTGATTGTACGTTGCAAAGAAGAAGTCCGTCACCCGGACCAACACTTTTGGCACATTTTCAATCCTAGTTGTTCTTCTTGCGTTTCTCGATGAAGAAGAAGAACGCGAGCGATGCGATGGAGAAGGCGGAGAAGACGCCGGCGGCGACCTTGATGGAGGTGGTGACGCCGGTGATGCTGACGACGTTGAAGGTGTAGTTGGGCGCGGTCTGGCCGTAGGCAACCTGCGTGCCGGAGGCGTCGAGGGCGTAGGCGCGCACGTAGTAGGTGGCGGTGGGGATGTCGAGGGCGACGCGGTACGTGACGTTGCCGGTGCTGGCATAGGCCTGCTCGCTGACCTTGAACTGGCAGGTCTTGTCCTTCTTGAGGTCGTCGTGGGTCTTGCGCCACTCGCGCTCCTTCTGGCTCACCGGCGCGTAGCACAGCCTCAGCTTCACCTTCTTGTACTCCGCGTCCGTGCCGGCCGTCGCGTTCAGGGACCACGTAACCGTGATCTCGTCCTCGCCGCCGTGGAGAACTGGTCACGGAACGATTAAAGCTTATCGATCACAATCGGGGCTGTAGGAAGCAGAGGGAACAGGCAGGGGGCATAGACGACGACGTTGCGTACCTTCGCCGGAGCTGGGGGAGGCGGTGACTTGGAGGTTCACGGGAAGCTTGGAGAGCTGCGCCGCCGCGTCCGCCGACGCCCAACACCCTGCGGCGAGTACCACCACCAGCAACGCCATGGCCATCCCTTGCCGAGCCATCGATCGCTCCTTGCTTGCTGGTCTTCTTCTGGCTTTCTGTTGCTCGGAGGTAATAATTCTGCTTCTGTTGCTGCTGGAAGGAAGGAGGCTGCTGTACTCTGATGGGAAGCAGGGCCTGATGGGAAGGATGGAGGACTAACAACATGTATATGTAGGCGCGTGAGGAGCGTTGACCGTGGGCGGGTACCTTGCTTTCGTGTGGTCGAGGAGGCGCCCATCCCAAAGTCAAATCCCCGCCCTCTCGGACTGAAGCTGTAGTCTGCTCTAGATGGGTTCCAAAGGGTCAGGGAGATGGGAAGCGGCGGCTCCAGATCACTGAGCAGCTAGCACTGCGGCGGTCAACTACGGCAGAGTGCAAAGCAACGGTGGTTCACAGGTTGCGCGCGTGGGTGGTTCCTCCACTGTTACGTCTTCCGTCAGGGAACACGAATTCCGCGATCGAGCCGACTACTGTCCGTTGAAACATTCTCGGAAGAATGGATCGATCGGTTTGATCCACTTAGGAATCATTGGTTTGATCGGTTAAATCATCTTAGGAATCATTGGTTTGATCCACTTGATAGGAACAGCTAGTGATACCTCAGAATATCATGGATATCAATCAAGATTCAGTATATCTTACTGTTTAATAACCACTAGCAAGAGAAGTACCAGAGCCATTAGTGCTAAAAACATTCACTCCAGAGATCTTTAGTTAAGTAGATCATCATCGGTAGCACTATAAACACATGTATCCACAACATATGAGCCAGTATTTAGATAATCACTAGTCAGTGACACTATTGAATCACATCAGCCATGAACCCAAGTAAAAGTTTAGAAATTAAGGGCTAAACCTAAACACATCAATCCTAAATCAATCCAGTCACAAGCCACAAGTAGTATTGATCAATAGAGAACCCTAGAACTAGGTATGGAGCTATCTGGGAGTAAACCAATACCACAGTGAGGGATTACAGGAAAAATTGAGAGAAGAAAGGGGAAAATCACCACTTACCCAAGGTCCTCGCAAGAAATTAGAAGAGGAAGCAATGGATGACGTTGAGGAAGAACACGGCGGCACGGGGAGCACCCCAAAGGGCGCTGAAACACATGCTGATCTACGTCCATGGAGGATACCAAAGAGGGGGCGGCACCACATCGTCGCCAAAGCACCAGGGTGGCACCAGAGAGGCCTCGGAGCGCCAAACCATCGGCAGGGTCCAAACCCTAGGTGCCAGTGAGGTGGCGGCACAGCCAGTAGAGGGCGCGAGCAGCAAATCGAAGAGGATAGGACGACGCAGCATCGTCGACATCGTCACCTTGCACCTTGCGGCCGGAATCGAGCGGCGACGGCGAGACGGCTCGCAATCGCTAGAGAGAGAGAGAGAGAGAGAGAGAGAGAGAGAGAGAATTGCACTGGGCCGGTGGGCTGGTCCAGTGATGCGCTGTGTGGGTTTGACCCAACCTAGTTGGGTCGAGTCGGGCTAGGCCAGCCCAACGGGTCAGGCCCAGTTTTAAAGAAAGAAACCTAAATTTTTTTAATAAAGGACTAAAATACCCCAATACAAACTAAACTCTAAGAATATTAAATAGAAATCGTGAAAATACAAATAATATATCTATGTGTTCATAAAAATGTAATATACCAGTAAAAAATAGTGAGTTGCACTTTAAAATAATAAATCTAGGTTAATTATTTTTATAACATAAATCCCTTATGTAATTTTATAAAAATAAACAAAGTACCTCTAAATAAATAAAATTCACTTTTATGAACCTAAATATATATAGTATTTGAGAAAAATACTAATTTGTATTTTAGTTTAAATTAAATAAAATCCTCTAAATTAAAACACTTATTACTTAATGGAATTTTAAGACAATATTAATAAGAGTTAAATTAAATAAAAAATAGTTTTAAACTCTTAAATTAATGTATGTTATCACAAAAATATTAAATATAATATTTACAAGCTTTTAGGAATTATCAACTATTAACTTTATTTTATTAATAAAGAAGCTTTATGACTTTAATAATATGGGTAAAACACGCAAAGAAGATAAATAATAAAATGATGTATTACATTAGTATAATGATGTATTGCATTAGTATGCATGTTCATTATTGCTTATTTAAATATTATCCTTACCACACAATAATGATGTTTTGTAGAAATAGAAGATCAAGGTCGAGTGCAAGCATCCGACTTCGCTACCTTACAGTCACAAGGCAAGTCCATCACTTTCTCATGTCCTTTGATGTGTTTTATCAAAGTATTTGTAAATTGTGGGTTATTACCTATGTTCTAATAGGGAGAAAGAAAATGCTATTTTCTCAAAGAATCCAAATGCTATTATCATCCTAAGCGGTGATAAATATAAGATGGGCAATGGAATCTAGGATTCCATGTGCAGAAAGATACATCACATAGGAATTAACAACCCATGGCATTAGTGATTCTAGCATCGTATAATACGCGTTAACCATGATTTTTGGAATTAGACGGAGAAGTTAGCTCGATCTTTTTCCTTTCGTATGTCAGCAAGACGACCTTAACGTGACACTGTAATTCCTTGCATGGATTAAGCATATGGGTGGGCACCCTTAGGCCCCACGGTTTTGTTGTCTAGATTATCTGTGAGCGGCTGTCGGAGGTATAGTCAGACCTCTACGGAGATTTCTAGGGGCACAACCGGCTCATAAAGTCTTCGGGAACTCATCAGGGTTATAGCTTGCCTGAAAGGGGGATTAACGGAGTTGTATTCTGGACCGAAGGATCGTGCGGACATATGGGGTCACGAAGAAGGGCAGTGATTGGCTTGGATAAAGCAACGCACCTCTGTAGAGTGTAAAAACTGTAACATGTTACTCCCTATTCCGGGAAGGAGTGATACGTCGAAAACGTATCTATAATTTTTGATGCTCCATACTTGTTTAGTATCTAATTTGCTTTATTTGTCTACACTTTGAGGTGTTTTTTACATGTTTTCTGGTACTAACCTATTAACAAGTTGCAACAGTGCCAGATGTCTGTTTTCTGCTGTTTATGGTTTCAGAAAAGTTAGTAAAGAAATATTCTCGGAATTGGACGGGACAAACGTCAAAGTCAATTACTTTCCGTGGGAAACAAGAAGACCAGAGGGGAGCCGGAGGGGCCGGCCAGGGCGTCCAGACCCACCCTAGGCGCGGGTGGGCCCCACTTTGGCTGGGGTTTGGCGCCGGCTGCCCTCGCCTCCCTCGCCTATAAAAGCCCCGATGCGAAACCCTAAGCACCGGTCAAATCTCCACGAAACCGTGCATGTAGCCGCCACCATCGTCCCTAGATCGGGGATCCAAGTTCTTATCGGCACCACAGTCGGAGGGAGATCATCCCGGAGGCCTTCTCTCCGGTATGATGCGTGAGTAGTTCCACCTTGGACTATGGGTCCATGTAGTATCTAGATGGTTGTATCTCCTCCTTTGTGCTTTTATGTATAGATCTTGTGAGCTCCGTTCATGATCAAGATCTAATCTATTTGTAATCATGCATGTTGTGTTTGCGGGGATCCGATGGATATTGAGATTATTATGTTGGTTTGATTAATGGTTTTGTCTTTATGATTCTATCATGTCTGTGTTTTTTGTGATCTTGCATGCTCTCCGTTGTTAGTAGCTATCTTGGCCAAGTGGTTGCTAGTGACTCCAAGAGGGGGTATTTATGCTTGATAGTGGGTTCATGCCTCTAGTTTCCAATAGAAGTGACAGTAATCTCTTCGGTTGTAGATGTGGTGTTTCTACTAGGGAGAAAACAACGGTCTCTTGGTCATGGAACATGTGGACTGTTTACCTTACACACTTTGCTTAAAGTAGTTGTCTGTTGCTTGCAACTTAATACTGGAGGGGATTCGGATGATAACCTGAAGGTGGACTTCTAGTCATAGATGCAGTTGGATGGCGGTCTATGTATCTTATTGTATTGCCCAAACGAATCTCATAGGATCTTTCTGACTAGTAATTGCATTGTCACGCCCTGCTCAGTTCCTGTCAATTGCCCTGCTGTAATGTTTTTACCCTTCATGCCATGTTGTTTATCTAAGGAGAGCACCTCTAGTGAACTATGGACCCCGGTCCAATCTTTACCATTGATACATCTTCCACCGTTACTTGTTTACTTGTTGCAAACCATTACCTTCCAAACCATACGTTTAATCCTTTGTTACAGTAGACCGGTGAGCTTGACAACCTCACTGATTCGTTGGGGCAAAGTCTTGAGTTTGTGTTGTGCAGGTCTCCGCGTTGCTTGCAACACTTGTGTGACGTTTCCTTCCTCCTTCTGGTTCGATAACCTTGGTCTCTACTGAGGGAAAACTTGTTGTTGTGCTGCTTTACACCTTGCTCTTGGGGTTCCCAACGAAGCGCTCCTACATCAACTCAGCGCTGCATCAAGCTTTCTGGCGCTGTTGCCGGGAAGGCTAAGGACGTCTTCACAAGGGGAGTCATTCACTTCCTTTCTCTTTACTATGTTTTTAGTTTTCTTTGTTTCTTTTGCTTGGTTTTGTTTGCCTCTTTCCAAAAAAACCAAAAAAAAATAGTCTAGTTTGGTTTGCTTTCTTTATTCAAAAACACGAAAAAAAATTAGTTCCTGCTCTAGTTGCTACCATGTCTGATTTTGGACCAACCTTTGTTTCCCCTATGGTAGAAATATCCACTTTTAAGCAAAAAGTGAAGAAAGTTTTAAAAAAGCTTGGTCTAGAATCTCTGCTTTTGAGAGGGAAACTGAACCTGAGGTGAGCCTTAGCTTGGTTATTGATAGTTTCTACCGCGGTATTGCTCTTCGTTATAGATATGCTTTGGATGCTATGGCTGAAAAATATTTCTTGCTTTGTACTGAGGATGAAGCTTTTGATGTCATAGAGAAATTAATCATGATTTATGGTACACCTGGCAAGTCTGATTCCTCTTTTACAAATATTTTTGCCAGGTTGAACACTCTTGAGACTAGTATTGCTGCTATGAATAGTTGCTATCACACGCTTAGGGCTTACCATGATTATGTTCCCATAAATTCTGAGCCTTCAAAGTGGTTTCTCACAATCAAAGTCTCAATAAACACTACACTTTTTGATGCTCGTTGTGATATCATGTCTGAATTTTGCCTCATGCCTAAAGATATTTATGATTCCTTGAGCCTTTGGGGGCTTACTGAAGGGGGAGAGGAAATCTCTCTTACCAACAATGCCACTATATTGCCCATTGGAATATCTAAAGGTGTGTTTATAAAAATCTCAGGGAAAATTGTGTCTACTGATTATCTTGTTATTGAATGTGTAGGCAAGGGATAGATTACACTTGGAAGATCCCTACTTAAACACTTTGGAGCAGTAATAGATGTGGGAAAAGGCATTTTGCACTTTGCACCTCCGATAAGCAATCACATTTTCCCTAAAGAGAAGAAGGAAGGTAAGAAAGGAAAGAACAAGAGGGGTAATTCTTCATTTGAAAATACTTGATTCTTCTTGCTTCTTGTGCCTAACTTAAAGGCATTAAAGAAAAGTACTTGTTGGGAGATAACCCAAGAGTTTTCTTGAGTCTTGGAAGTTATTAATTATGTAATGACCTCTTCTTATCCTTTTTATTTGCTTTTTGTGCCGAGAATGACCTCTAATGAGAGGGAAGTAAGATTTGGGGAGTTGCTGTCCCAAAACAGATTTATGTCCTCCATCAAAACAATTCGTGAGGAGTCTCTGTAACTCGGATTGATCTGAAAATTTACGAATAAATCCCCTAGTATGTTAGCTAACTTTCATTAGTTCAACACTTTTTTATTTGAGCAACAGAAGATGTTCGAAAAAATCGGTTTCTACCTGCTTGTCTGTTTTGACAGATTTCTGCCATTATTTGCATTTGCTTCTTATTGATTCCTTTTTTAGTTCTCTTTAGGTGAATTGAGATTTTTGAAGGAGTTACTACAGTAGCTTGTGTTTTTAGTGAAAATCCTTGCTGTTTCAAAGCTTTGCTAGAGGTCTAGTATCTTTTGAATACACTAATGTTGCTAATGAAGATTGTGTGAAGTTTTGTGTGAAGGAAAAAAATTCAGGTGTAGAGAGAGAATGATGTAATGAGATGAAGAATGGACAAAAGCTCAAGCTTGGGGATGACACCATGGTGTCACCCCAAGAAATATCCAAGAGGTACAAGCGTCAAAGCTTGAGGATGCCCAAGGCATCCCCTTCTTCATCAATAAAAAGCTCAGGTTTGTCTAGACACTTCGTTTTTATTGTTTCATGCACAATTGTGTTGTTCTTGGAGCGTCTTAGTTTTCATTTGATTTACTTAGTTTTTTTAGTTTTCTTAAGTAGTTTGGACCCTCGTTCTCGCTGTGTTGTTTTGCAAATAAGTTTGCTTGGTGTTTGGAAAGGAGTAGTAAGTTCTTGCTTGAAGTGCAAGAGGAACTTGCATTGACTGTGACTTAGACTTTAGCATGAGATGCTAGGTTTTGTTTTGATATTATGCTTAGTGATTATTGTTGTAGAATGTCTTGTTCCAAACAATTGGGATTGCTTAGTGTGTCTTGAAGAAATTATGTGTTGTTTTAGCATGCAAAAGCATAGTATTGTGGTATTCTCCTTTGATGATTTGCTTGGGTTGACTTGGCACATGCTCACACCATGTTATGACTATGACAAGTCGCCATTAGCCTCTATGATCATATAGTCCTTGACTTGTAGTACCAGTCTTTGCTTTGATTAGTATGCTTTGTTGCACTGCATGATTATGGCCATTATGCACTCTTAGTTGGTTGCTCTCAGTCTTTTGCTAGCCTCCACTTGTATGAGTAAGTTCTACTCATGCTTCCAACTCCCAAGAAACCAAGTTTTTCCAAAGTGTCCATTATAAACTCCTATGCATGGTGTGTTACACCATTCCAAGTATATTCTTGTTTTCAACTATCTTCCAATTAAAAACCATTTTGTTATGTGAAAATTTAGTGATTAAAGCCCTCACAAACTTGATGGCACACTTTATATTCTTTGCCCCTAATAAACTTGAACCATTGTGACAACTTTGTTGTATATGCTTGCACTTATAAGTTGCAATTAAGCGAACCGTCTTTATCACGGGAAACGTTTTCAACATTGCACTTGTACTTTGTACTCAGTTGATATCATGTTCTTTTGTCTATGGATGTCACCGGTGTGAAATAAAGAGGGAACTTGTAAGTCCATGGAGTTTGTATCTTGTGTTAGAGAAATGCCTGAGCCGCTAGCCTAAGCCATGCCTAATCATGGTGGAAACTTGCAGCATCACCATAGTGACATATATGAAGCATTCTTCTTATAAAAAAAGAGATACATTGAGAAAGGAGGAAAGAGAGAAAAAAGCACCATATTCCCATGGTAAATAAGAAGATTGCTGAGATGCTCATTGTTTGCTTGACTTGTCATTTTGGTTATGGGAAAGCTCATGTACCATGTGCAAGGGGTACCCCGTTGGCGATTCTCAGTGATATGCAAATACTTACAGTGACAAGAACTTACCTGGACCCAAAGTTGAGTATGCATGAGGTGTGGCCCTCGTATTCAAGAGACTTGAGATTGCCAACTTATACTTCGACAAGCATATACTCCATCTTTGCCACTTTAACCTTAATCACTTCAAGATGCTTATGACAGGGGCAATGAGGGTTGAAAGCTAACAAGTACCATAATTTTTGGAAGCTCTTTTTGAAACTTGTAATCACTGCTTCCTTTACAAATAAAAGGTCTTTCTTACACCATTATTGAGTCTCCACCTTCAACCTTTAGGCACCATTAAGAGAGCATAGTTGTCATTCTGTGTGCAGTGTTCCAAAGCTTATTAATTGATGCATATTGTAATATTACTTGTTCTTGTGATATTTATTTCTAGTCACCCTTGTGAACTTTGAAGGTGTCCTATGCATCTATATTGCTACTCCATGAGGGACAAGCTGATTGCCACTATGTCATGTTTTCTGTATGTAAAACAAACAAACGTTTTTCAATGCATGTTATTCATGATCTTTGTTTGTAACTTGCCATGTTGCATGCATAGTTACCATGTCCTGTTATTAGAACTCCATCTTTCATGCACATCTTTTATCTCAGCTTTCAATGCTTGCAAATGGTTGGATCTTTATTGTGAGGGTGCATGTCACCTCAAAAATTATTCTTTTTATCACTTACCGACTCGAGGACGAGCAGGAGTTAATCTTGGGGATGCATGATACGTTGGAAACGTATCTATAATTTTTGATGCTCCATGCTTGTTTATTATCTACTTTGCTTTACTTGTCTACACTTTGAGGTGCTTGTTACAGGTTTTCTGGTACTAACCTATTAACAAGTTGCAACAGTGTCAAATGCCTGTTTTCTGCTTTTTTTGTTTCAGAAAAGTTAGTAAATAAATATTCTCGGAATTGGACGGGACAAACGTCAAAGTCAATTACTTTCCATGGGGAACAAGAAGACGGAGGGCCGGAGGGCCAGGCGTCAGACCCACCCCAAGCGGGTGGGCCCCCAGCCAGCTAGGGTTTGGCGCCCAGCGCCCTCGGCCTTCCCCTTCGCCTATAAAAAGCCCCCGATGCAGAAACCCTAAGCACCCGGTCAAATCTCCACGAAACCGTCTGTAGCCTCCGCCACCATCGTCCCTAGATCGGGTGGGATCTGAAGTTCTTCCCGGCACACTGCCGGAGGGGAGATCATCCCGGTGGCCTTCTCTCCGGTATGATGCGTGAGTAGTTCCACCTTGGACTACGGGTCCATGTAGTAGCTAGATGGTTGTATCTCGTCCTTTGTGCTTTCATGTATAGATCTTGTGAGCTCCGTTCATGATCAAGATCAAATCTATTTGTAATCATGCATGTTGTGTTTGCGCGGATCCGATGGATATTGAGATTATTATGTTGGTTTGATTAATGGTTTTGTCTTTATGATTCTATCATGTCTGTGTTGTTTGTGATCTTGCATGCTCTCCGGTGTTAGTATCTATCTTGGCCAAGTAGTTGCTAGTGAATCCAAGAGGGGGTATTTATGCTCGATAGTGGGTTAATGCCTCTAGTTTCCAAGGGAAGTGACAATAATCTCTTCGGTTGTAGATGTGATGTTGCTACTAGGGAGAAAACAACGGTCTCTTGTTCATGGAACATGTGGACTGTTTACCTTACACACTTTGCTTAAAGCAATTGTCTATTGCTTGCTACTTAATACTGGAAGGGGGTCAGATGATAACCTGAAGGTGGACTTCTAGTCATAGATGCAGTTGGATGGCGGTCTATGTATATTGTTGTATTGCCCAAACGAATCTCATAGGATCTTTCTGACTACTAATTGCATTGTTATGCCTTGCTCAGTTCCTGTGAGTTGCCCTGCTGTAATTTGTTTACCCTTCATGCCATGTTGTTTATCTAAGAAGAGCACCTCTAGTGAACTATGGACTCCGGTCCAATCTTTACCATTTATACATCTTCTACTATTACTTTTTACTTCCTGCAAATCATTACCTTCCACACCATATGTTTAATCCTTTGTTACAGCAAACCGGTGAGCTTGACAACCTTACTGATTTGTTGGGGCAAAGTCTTGAGTTTGTGTTGTGTAGGTCTCTGCGTTGCTTGCAATACATGTGTGACGTTTCCTTCCTCCTTCTGGTTCGATAACCTCGGTCTCTACTGAGGGAAAACTTGCTGCTATGCTACTTCACACCTTGCTCTTGGGGTTCCCAACGAAGCGCTCCTACATCAACTCAGCGCTGCATCAAGGAGCTACGAACGCGGCAGGAAAGGAACTCCATAAAGTTTTGGTCAACCTATGAAGGTTGATGGGTATAGTTTTTAATATTAAAATCAACCTTTGATCCCCTGCTTAGACTCTGAGATCTAGAAGACACTCCGATGTATGCTACCGAAGGACAAGAGGATGTCTACTACGAGGAACCAAATCTATCCAAAGGAGTGAAAGGGGTGGACTACGATATACGCTACGGAACTAAAGGCAACGAGTCTGAGTTGTTGCCTATAGTTATATAGTATTCAAGTCGAGCCGAGCAGCACAAACCCTATATAATAAGTTGTTGAGCTCAAGTTATGTTATGTGTTTGAATCTTAGTTCTTCCACTAAAACTTATAAGTATGGTTTGTAAGTTTGAATAACTTCGAGGTACTAAACTTTTGGTATTGTAATAATAATAATATGTGTATGTTGTAATTTTGACCCGCAATGTTTCTGTTGTACCACTCTGAAGGATGTGATATTTGTGAAATGGTGTTCTGTAAGTGTCATGTCAACGACTATAGTGTACTACACACGGTAGTATGCTGGGTCACCACACATACCTAGGGCTGCTGCCCTAGGCGTCCCCGTGCTGCGTGGGAGGCCTCGAGAACTTGTGCGGTCGTCGGAGTAAGGAGATGCATCTGGCATAGAGATCGATCCCGTCCGAACCCATATAGGCCCAAAACAAGCCCGTCAACCGCCGTTGCCCGGTCCGTCACCAATTCAGCACGCATCCCCGGGTCACCGCCTCCCCGCTGCGCCACCACCGACACGCCATAGAAGCACCCTGTCGCCGCTACGCAATCACCTCTTCCGCAATGGCCAAGGAGATCTGCTGTCGCCGCGCCGCACGGGCTTTGACCGGCGACTCCCAGGGCGACGACGACGGGAGAGGAGACTGGATGGGGGAAGAGGGGTGGCGGTTGGGTGGGGGAGGGGGTTTCGAGGGAGGAGGGGTGGCAGCCGGGTGGGGGAGGAGGGTTTCGACCAACTTACATGTGTTTAACAACACGGCAAAACATAACTCTCGACCGAGTTACATGTGTTTTCTAGATTTCTATTGAGTTTGAGTACACGGTTGTTGCTATAATTGGATAAACCGTCTGGTACAACACGAACACTTAGAGCATCTCCACTAGCATTCCTAGGACGCCGATCCCACGGCGAAATTTAGGTCCGGACACCGAAAATTGGCCCAGTCGCATTCCCAGGACCCCGGTTTCGTCCGGATTCGGGCGAACTTTGGTCCGGACTTCCCAGGCCATTCCCAACATCCCGGGAACGCCCTGGGAACGCCGGACGAAGCGAAAACGAATGTGGGCCAGCTCTGTCGGTGACAGAAGGTAAAACTCCCTCCCTTTTCTTGCTTCCCTCCCGTCTTTCTTCCCCATTCCCCCTACTCCCGCTACTTCGCCGAGCTCCCGCCCGCCCGCCATGCCGCCCAAGGGTTTTGTTAAACCCAAATCAAAACTCGACGAGGATTCGGGGGAGAAGAAGGCGAGGAAACTGCAAGTGACGGCGACGAGGCCGAAGGGCGTGTCCAGTGCCGAGTGGATGGCCACTGCGCAGAGGAGGAAGATCTCGTCGGACGAACAGAGGGAGAGAAAGGAGAGGACGAAGCTCAGGCAAGAACAAGAGCACGCCGACGAGAAAGCGGCAATGAGGGTGAATCGGGCGAATCAGGTGGCGGCGGCGCGCATGGCGATGATGGCGAAACAGGTCGTTTCGACGCCGTATCCCCCCACTGAGGAAGCCAGGCAAGTGTCGGCTCGCCGGCCGGATTCTCGCCGATCTCGCCGGCCAGTTTCCAGGAGATCCAGGCGAATGCTCGGCAGAGGTACTCCTCGTCCCCTGAGTTCAATGGCGATTTCAACCCGAACGAGGTCTTCCCCTACCCCGCGCCTCGCCCTCCTTCGGCCTTCAACGTCGACATCAACATCCCCTACTCCACCTCACCGGCATACGCAGGTTCGTCATCGGTGATGCGTCACCGCCCACTCCCATTCGGCAGAATCTCGTCGCAAGCAAACTACGGTGAGGTTGACGCGCACAACATGTTCGGCGGAATGTCGGCCGGCATGTTGGCCGAGACATACATGCAGGACATGATCGCCAAGGTTCGGTCGTCAACCCCTCCTTCTTCATTCAAGAACAGTCATGGGCCGATGTCGACGCGACATCGAGTCTCGGGATTTTGCCGACCTCGACGTCGATCAGACGCAGGGCGAACCGACACAGGACGACGACGCCGAGGTTGACGCCATGGTTCCGCCGAAGGGAAATAAAGGCAAGAAGAAGCCGGGCACATCATCGTCGGAGGCACGAATCAAGTGGATGGTGCCCGAGGACCTTTGTCTCGCCGAAGCCTGGAAATCGGTGAGTATGGATCCCATCACCGGTGCCAACCAAAACTTTGACAACTACTGGAAGCGCGTGAAGCAAGCGTTCGACGAGCGTAGCCTTTGCGACCCGAAGTATAGAAAAATTCATGTGGAGCGAGGGGAGAAGGCCATGACCAACCATTGGGGGCTCATCCAGCATGCGTGTAGCAAGGAACAGCTGCGTGGAAGAGGTGGTACGGACACAAGCCAGCGGGGAAAACATGGACAACAAGGTATTTCGCGAACACTAGCCGAAGTTATGACAAGCTCAAGCATATCCTGACACACTTTGTCTTGCATTTTGTAGCTTCTTCGTGCACTCGGTTTGTACCGAGACGACATGAAGGTGGAGTTCAAGTTTCACCACGTGTTCACCGAGATTGAGCACTGCGAGAAATGACAGGACACTCGCCTGAGCCTCGCCAAGACCAAGGATGGCGTGTACAACCCGGAGGCTCCTCCCCCTGCTGCCGGCGAAGGAAGGCCGAAGATTGGCCAGAAGAAGGCCAAGATGCTCAAAGCCACCGGACCTCCCGTCGAGCGCCTGCAGGCTTCTATCGAAAAGTGCATCGCCGACTCGAAGACACAGGCCGAGATGAGGGCAGAGAAGTCCGACGAGAGGTGGGCGCAGCTGCTCCAAAACCAAGGCCGAAAGCTCGAACTGCTAAAGGCCAACGTCGCCGCCAAGAAGAGGAACATGGATCTCCAGTTCCTCATGGGCGGCGAGGACATGTCGGCGATGAGTTCGCGTGTCAAGGCCTGGTACATGGCATGCCGCCAGGCCATTCTTCAGGAGGACGACGCCGAGATTACGTCAGGACCTACGCCAAATGCCACTGTCACTGCCACTGCCACGCCGAGCTCCGCTTCCACCTCCTCCAACCAGTCGGTGTCCGTCGGCGAGACGCCCAACCCCGTCGCATCATCCACGCCGGAGGAGCCCATCCCCGTCGACGACTGATCACCGAGTTTATTATCTAGTTTTGTAATAATTCGCCGCCGAACTTGTTGGGTGTACTTATATCGAACACCTTTGGCCGAGATTTCGTCAGCGGGAACGATAAAATTTAAATATTCCGTCGTTTCTGTTTTGCCTGGGAACTCGGCCTGGAAACGCGAGTGAGAAAACTCGGCGTTTTCAGACCGAAAACGCGTTCCATCGGACCATAGTTTGGTCCGGATCTCGCCTTGGAATCGCCCAACGAGTGGGAATGCTCTTAGGGTTTAGGGTTTACTACAAGAATTCTCAAAAAAAGCACTCTCTTACATGTACGGTACTACTGTTTGTACGTTACAAAGGAGAAGAAGTCGGTCACACCGACGAACACCTTGGTACGATTCCAATCTTAGTTGTTCTTCTTGCGTTTCTCGATGAAGAAGAAGAAGGCGAGCGAGGCGATGGAGAAGGCGGAGAAGACGCCGGCGGCGACCTTGATGGAGGTGGTGACGCCGGTGATGCTGACGACGTTGAAGGTGTAGTTGGGCGCGGTCTGGCCGTAGGCGACCTGCGTGCCGGAGGCGTCGAGGGCGTAGGCGCGCACGTAGTAGGTGGCGGTGGGGATGTCGAGGGCGACGCGGTACGTGACGTTGCCTGTACTAGCGTAGGCCTGCTCGGTGACCTTGAACTGGCATGTCTTGTCCTTCTTGAGGTCGTCGTGGGTCTTGCGCCACTCGCGCTCCTTCTGGCTCACCGGCGCGTAGCACAGCCTCAGCTTCACCTTCTTGTACTCCGCGTCCGTGCCGGCCGTCGCGTTCAGGGACCATGTCACCGTGATCTCGTCCTCGCCGCCGTGGAGAACTGGTCACGGATCAGTTACAGCTTGTCACAATCTGGGGGCTGTAGGAAGCAGAGGGAACAGGCAGGGTGCATAGACGACGACGTTGCGTACCTTGGCCGGAGCTGGGGGAGGCGGTGACTTGGAGGTTCACGGGCAGCTTGGAGAGCTGCGCCGCCGCGTCCGCCGACGCCCAACACCCGGCGGCGAGGACCACCACCAGCAACGCCATGGCCATCCCTTGCCGAGCCATCGATCGCTCCTTGCTCGCTGGTCTTCCTCTAGCTTCTGTTGCTCGAAGCAATAATTCTGCTGCTGCTGCTGCTGGTGGAAGGAAGGGAGGCCGATGTACTCTGACGAGAAGGATGGAGGACCAACATGTATATGTAGGCGCGTTCGGGGCGTTGACCGTGGGCGGGTAGCTTTGCTTTCGTGTGGTCGAGGAGGCGCCCGTCCAAAAGTCAAATCCCGCGTCAGATTTTTGTTCTGGCCCTCTCCGGCCGGAGCTGTAGTCTGCTCTGAAGGGGTTCCAAAGGGTCAGGGAGATGGGAAGCGGCGGCTCCAGATCACTGAGCAGCTAGCACTGCGGCGGTCAACTACAGCAGAGTGCAAGCAACGGTGGTGGTTCACAGGCTGCGCGCGTGGGTGGTTCCTCCACTGTTACGTCTTCCGTCAGGGAACACGAATTTCGCGATCGAGCCGACTGCTGTCCGTTGAAACATTCTCGGAAGAATGGATCGATCAATTGACGTCGTAGGCCTAGACGAGGTCAGCTGAGTGCAAAACCCAAGGGCTCGTTTGGCTCACAGGTACTCTTCCCTTCAAAATATAACACATTTTAGCTTTGTGAAACTCGAATGTATCTTAGAGTTTAGAAAAGAATGTATCTATACTTCTTTTAATACTTAAAATAGGTTCCTTCTGAAACTCTACAAACCTGTATACTAAAAGACATTTAGATATATTTAATTTATAAAGCTAAAATATCTTAGATCTCGTTTGGCTCCCATTATTTGGGACAACAGGAATCAAGGAATTCATTTGTGATTTCAAGAATAAATATATTTGGCTGCCATGTAATTGGTTACGGAATTCATTTGCAAATTTCATTGTTTTTGTTTCATGCCTAACCTTAATTCCTTTTGGTACCCTGTTATTTTTGTGAAATTGCCAAATGAAATATGTCATTTCATTTCTACCAAATGAAATGAAATGATGGGAGTCAAACGAGCTCTTATATTTCTGAGCGGAGGGAGTATTAGACTAAGAATTGTGGAATTCATTTATGATTTTAGGAAACGGTGCATTTGGCTTCACATAATTGGATAAGGAATTCAATTGACAATTCCATCCTTCTCATCCCATGGCTAATCTCATTTTCAGTCAGTGCCATGTCATTTCAATTCAGGCAAATGAAATGATATAGGGATTTTATTTCATTTTATTTCTACCAAATGAAATGAAACGATTGGAACCAAACGAGCCCCAAGAAAATTTGGGTTACGTCTTGGCGATCATAAAGAAACCTGTGTTGTAGATGTCTCGTGTGCTCATGACTCAGGTAGAATCCTACAGAAACTGAAAACAACACGTCAACTGTTCTGAAGCATTGTGTACTTGCTATAAATGTAAAAAAATGAAACGGAATTTTACACTAGGTTTGATCTAAGCAAAACTATCCTATGAAAATGTATGTCAAGTAGACCAGTGCAAAAATTCATATGGTTTCAAATCATATATACCAAAAAAAACTCTATAGGAAAAAAAAGTAGAATCTCCCAAAATTTCTACTTCCTCCCTTTCAACGAATAAGACGTATAAATTTAGTCAAAAGTCAATACCCTCTAGGTTTAACCAATGTATAATACTTGTTCTGTCGAAACGATACATGCACGTGAGGTAGGAGAGAGAGGCGCAAGTGATACTAAAACCTACCTAGGTTTCATCCCTCTGGCCGGCGACATCACCGGTCTGCTATGTCTCGGGTGGTCTTGGTGTCTTGGAGGTGTGGTGAAGCACGACCTCTTGCAGACGGAAAGGTTCGCGTTCTTTGTTTAGATCGTGTGCAGTGTTTTCTTAGGGATGTTGAGATGGCAGCTAAGTTCTAAAGTCATAATAAGCCCCCCCCCCCCTGCCCTATCATTGCCCAGGTGTTGCGTCTAGCGTCGGCGGAGGACACATGGAGTCATGTGTCCGACGGGTCCCTTGAGATCAAGTCGTTTTTTGTATTCATTGGTGTGATTTGAGGTCAGTATCTTCCGGTATATGATTGTCATTGTCAGCGATGGTTGCTGCTCTGGTGCGCTGGTTCTTTAGAGCCTTAACACAACGACTTTCAGACCGTCTATTACAACAAGTTCTATTATGACAAGGTTTGTCTGTTTCCGGTGATGGAGGGGCGATGACGGTAGCGCGCCTTTGGCTCGTGCTAGTGTATATAGTCATCACTAGGTGGTCGACTGACCTATTTATATTTTATTTATTTATTGACTCTTTTGTACTGATGTTGATGGTTGTTAATAGATTCGGTCGAATTTCAAAAAAAAATGCTTCCTCAGTCTCGAAATAGATGTGAAAGATTTATTTAGATTTGCATGCATACATATTCATTTAAACACGTCTTGATGCATGCGAATTTAGACAAATATTTGACGTCTATTTTGAGATGGAGGGAGTAGAAAAATATTTAACCTTACTACCAAACCAATATTGATAGATTCACCATAAAATATATTTTGTAATATATATAAATATTTTGGATGCTCATGCTTTTTTTTGTTTACATTTCGCCAAACTTAGCAAGATTTAATCGTTTGATTAAATTTATACGCGTTATTTATTAGAACAAAGGTAGTATAATATTCCCGTGAACCAAAACCCTAACTTCCGGAGCAACTAGGGTGTCAAGTGGTATTCCATCAAATCCCAAAGTTCATTTGCTAAAATTTAGTGTAGATTTTTGCTCAAAATTCAAACTAGATTTTGGCAAATGAACTATATGTGAGATTTTGGTGGAATCCCACTTGACACCCTAAGAGCAACGGAAGCTTCAGTAATTTTGTTGGTACGAAATCTTTCGGTCATTCAGGTTGCTTGCGTTAGTTGGTTGAAGAGTTGATTGCCATTGCCAAGGCCCGTCATGTCGGCATTGACACGTAAAGCCACTGCCAAAAGAATGAGAAAACAAGCAACACCTGACTCTTAGCGTAGACAAGGTTACGAGGTTTATTGGACTGTGCTATGAGTGACATAAGAGATGGCATTCTACTTACCGATAGATAAGTGACTTAGTGACTTGAGACACAGGATGATCAACAACAGGGCGGATCAGAAACTGTGCTATGAGTGACATAAGAGATGGCATTCTACTTACCGATAGATAAGTGACTTAGTGACTTGAGACACAGGATGATCAACAACAGGGCGGATCAGAAACCGTGTAGTATAACAGAATATGATGGAACGTCATGCCTTTGGAATTGCATACTTCACACTGCAGTTGAACTTAGATGTATTTTTGTGTTTTCTATAGAACAGCTTTATTTGCTTTTAAAGGACTCCATCAGGTTTGAAGCTCTAAACTATCATACTCAGACAGAACCTGAGGTACACTCTCCACTCTCAAGTTGATGACAGGATAGTAAACCATAACCGAAATGTACTGTCAGATCTAGCTGCAGTTTTTATTTACAGGGTAGAAACCACATTTAATGCACACCTCAAATGGGTACAAAAACAGGCACCAAATTCATGTTTCAGAAGATTGAAACAACTTTATCTACTACATACAAGTCACTGGCTTCTACATACAAGTCACTGACTTCTACATACAAATGCTCTGTGCAGTACAGCAGAACACTGAAGCCACATTGGAACAAAAGATAGAAGTTAGGGCCATAACGGCTGTCAGTGTTTTCTACTAAAGGAGCACCATCTTCACTCACTCTAAACCGTTGTCTTCTCCGCTCACTCTGCCCCGCCAAGAGTGGACGCTTAAGCGCTGCATGGGGAAGGTGTCATCTTCTCCGCTCACTCTGTTCCGTCAAGAATGGATGCTTAAGCGCTTCATGGGCTGTTAAGCGGCTTGCCGGATCATGCCTAAGCAACCCTTGCAAAAGATCAATAAAGTCCCCAGCAGAATGGTCTACATTTTGCATCACCAGATTCTGCTTGCAGAGAAGATTAATTACATTCTGGAGCCACAAATACTAATTTGGTGTTCATTACAGCATCGGGATATGAAATTTACCTGAAGACGGGGCAGCTTCATGACCGCTTTCATGCTCTCCCGTGAAGCACATCCTTCAGGCCAGTTTAAACGGCCTTTTCTGACATATTTCTCAGCATGTCGACTACACATAAGGAACGAATAAGCACATAATACCAGGGTAAGCTTCACAAGGCCACTGACTGCTTACTACACTGATATGGGTGGTCAAAGACAGTAACATACTCTGCCCTCTTAAGCATGTGGTAAGGCAACGGGCTTAGCACCCTCTCCATCATAGCCAGATGCTCCAAATTTTCATGGGTTTGAAATAATGCCTCTCCCTGCAGTACCTCGGTAACTCAAAAAGGGCCATTGCTGTGATTGGTGACAAATGAAACCAAGCCCCAATAACATACCGTGCAAAGTTCTACTAGTATACAGCCCACACTCCAGATATCACATGGGTAACTCCATCCAAGTCCTGAACAAAACATCGCCCAGGTCAAATATTAGAACATGTACCACAAATCTCAGCTGAAGGCATAGGTTTTGCACTGGACAAGAAAGTACCCAAGATAACTTCAGGGGCCCGATAATGCCTGGTAGAAACCACATAGGTCTGGTCCTGCTGGTCATAGGTTGTGCTGCCAAAATCAATCACCTTTATTTCACTGGACTTGGGCAGCCTTTTGTAATAGGATCCCTCTTTTGGGGAACGAGATGAAACCTATCAGTTCATATAAAAGAGTTAGCACATATAGTATACACCAGCAAAAACTAAGGATAGTAGAGCATAAAATTGCAAGATCAAATTAGTATAAATGAATAAAGTATACTTTGTAATCAGGCACTTTAGTGTACTCCGCAGAGACAAGAAGAATGTTCTCAGGCTTTAAATCAGTGTGAATGAGGCGCAACTCATGCATAACTGCAACACACATTGCAGAGACGATAAATATGTAAATAGCCAAGAGCACGTTAGATATTCCTAAAATATCATGAAGGAATCAAATGATTAGCAGAAGTCATCAAGGGATGACACCCTGGGATTTCAAATAATTGATCTACAATAGCATACTAGCGGAGGTATAAGGGTAGCTGAAGTGTTCACACACATGCTAGGCATTCCAAAAGTTGTTTGGCAACCTCCCGAACTACGGCAATTGGGAATGCTCGGTAATTGTTTTTCCGCAGAAAATCATATAAGCTTGGTCCAAGCTTCTCACAGACCTGCTCACCATTCATTCAAATTCACCAATGTTTAAGCTCAACAGGGTTATCTCTTGTGGTTAGATCATAAGAGCCATAATCTAATGATGTACTTACAATACAGATATGGTTACGATAGTCAAACCAGTTCCGAATTTGAACACAACTGCAAAATAGACCAGCTTATATAGAAGCAACCTTATGGAAAGCAATGGGCACAGAGAAAACATATTATACATCATGAGTATTGTACAAGTAAAACTGAGGACTCACCTGGATCTGCTTTTTTCATATTTGCAAAGCTGCTCGAGCATGCCAATTTCTATCATTGCAGCATCCCTGTACTTCTTAATGCCTCTGATGATCTTAATAGCCACCATTTCTTTGCATTCCCTATCCCAACATTCCAACACCTGACCAAAGGTACCTGTTGGATTTGCAGAAACACATCCAATTATGAGCACACCCTGTTGACGTCATCAACAAAAACATCACCTTGGAGCTCCACCATGTCAACAGAATCAAAAAAGGCTGGCATGAAATCCAAACTGACCTTCACCCATCTTTGCAGTAATCCTGTCTGCAGACATGAAAATAATCCATAAGAGAAAAGGTAGGGAAATATGTTGAGAATGATAAAAGTTGGTAGAACACTCAAGCACATCACGAATAAACAATTAAATTGGGATAAGGTAATTACAGCGAGGTGTGAGGTTGTCTCCCACGGCAAAAACATAATGCCCATCCTTGTCATCTTCTCTAAGAGGAGGGGTCGCAAAACGAAGGAGCTCTTGCGCCTCCTCAGAGGAAACAATACCCCCTGATGAGAGCCCCAGTGTCACAGCAGTGATCACATTTGAAACTTCTTGCCCAGAAAATTTCATCTGCACCAACAAACAAATATAGAACAAGACTTGGTAAGAGAAGTTATGTTCCGCAGAATCTAATGAAATTATCCGAATTCACACACAAATCTTCGGGTAAACAACCCGTTGTCTCATTAAAAAGTAGAACAAATTATAATACCAAGAGATTGACATTCAAAAACATGACCCTCGATTAATCCTTGCAAGTCTACTGTGAACTGACACGAGCCCTCGTAGAGTGACCCAAAAGGGCCTTACTTATCAAATCAACTTGGTAATATACACAGAAAATAATTAATCGGCCTTGCGAAAAATAATGAAACCTATACACGCCAAAGTAACTAGAAATTCGCCGAATCGACGACCCGATTCTAAGAAAGTATAAACTGTATACGGTTTAATTCAACACGGCAGGCGAATCGAATCTAGGCAGAAACAAGCACCTAAATCCAGAGATCTACGACAAGTCAACTATTGAAACGATTGAAATCGATAACAAAGCTACTACTAATCAACGGAAACCGGCTTCTACCGTACAGATCTGCAAATCAAAGGTCAAAGCGCGGCCGGATCGGCGGTATACCTGAGCGATCTCGGGGCCGACGTCCCACCCGAGGCGCTGCCGCTTGCGCGGGCGGCGGTCCAGCGGCGCGTGCGGCATCTCGGCGAGGCACTCCATCGCTAGATCGGTCTCTCCCGAACGAAGCTCTAGAAACGAAGGGCGCGGCGCCGGGAGGCGATTTGGTTTGGTCTCCGGATGCAGAGAGGAACGAGCAATTCCGTGCGGCTCTAACCCTAGCCCCCTCCCGCAGTTTATGGGCGAGAGGGGAAAGAGATTAGGTGGTTGCGGTGACGGAGGCGGTGCGTCCTACACGGCCACTGACGCCTCCGGACCCGATTCGGTTACGAGCCAGAAGGCCCGCACGTCAGAGATGTAATAGCGGAGGCGTTGGTTAGGAGTTTCGGTGACTAAATCGTAGACGCGTCGCTCGCTCGGGTCGTGGACCGCTCGTTCCTCCGGTTGTCCTGTGGTTTCGCCGAACGGATTCGTGCACGCGGTTTCGTTACCAGTTATCCAGGTAATCTCACTGATGTGTGGGACCAGAACTAACTTGAGCCCACATGTCAGTATTGCATGTCGTTTGGTACACCAAACATCGAAGGCCAAAACCGCTCGCGCCCATTGGAGTGACCCGGTCGGGGTTTAGAATTACTCGAAGGAGAGGACGCGTTACGCCCCTGATGGTCACGGACATGTGGGTCATCATCAACTATGTCCCACCATTCAGTTAGTGGTGAGCAGAATAAGCCCTGTAGGACTGGAAACCGTAACTGCGGTTTAGGCTTAACCCGAGTTGGGTTACGAAAAAGGAATATTCGGCACCTAAATCCTCGTGGGAGATGGTTGTTGGAAAACTGGCCGGTAGAGCTTCATCGGTGTTGGCCTCTATCAGTATAGGGTTGGTCCATGTGGATATCCTATCTTCTTAGTTTATAAATAAAAGAGCAATTATTGACGGGAGTTTACCGAGAGAAAGATTAAAGTTTCTCTTTGTTTTCTGTATCATTATTTTGTATAATCTATGTGCCTTCGACTCTAGTCTTCTTTCTCGGGTGTGAAACAGGCTCGGGACCGGCCAGCCGGCAGAGGGTGTTCAACACGTTATCAGCACGTGTCTCTCCGTCGAGCCTCCGTCAAACCACCGTCGAGCCTGTATCACGCAGGCTTTTGTTGAAGGTAACCCGAATTTCACTGCAAAAATGGATTCGTCTCTCGATTTCCTTTTAAGATTTGCATTCAGATCTTAGATCAGATCCCATCTGAAATACAGATTTTCCTTTCCAGGAGTCGAGCTGACGTGTTGTCGCCGACCAAAATCGATTTAATCACTCTCGGATTAGGAACTTGTTGACTGTACCAGTGCACCTGTTGTGCCGATCTAATTTTTAGTAGATCGGACTGATCTTGGACGTTTTTTTAGTAGATCGGATCGATCTACAATTTTTTATGAACTTTTCGTACATGTTCTTACTAGTGCGCATGGCTACTGAGCAGCCTCGTTGGCTTTCGCTTTCTGTAGCGTCAGCGAGCCCGTTAAGCGCCGCCGCTATGACACGCTGCCGCGATCGGCCCGCCGCCCGCGCCGCTGCCGCCATGCCGCGCTGGCGTCGCTGGCGTCAGCGGGCCTCGGCCGCGCCGCCGCCTGGCCGCGCCCATTGCATCAACCGCCCGCAGCGTACGCTGTCGCCATCTGGCGAAGCCCATTGCCGTCGTCGCGCCACGCCGCCACGCTGGCCGCCATGCCGCTGCCGCGTCTTTAGCTGCCTTGTGCCGCCATGCCGCCAGCCTCGGCCTTCACGCTGACGCCCGCCAGCTGGCGGCTTGCCATTTGCAGCGTATAGCCTTCGGCCGCCTTCCGCGCCGGCAGCTTCTGCCAGCAAGCCTTCGCGCCATTGCCGCCGCCCGCTGCCGCCACAACCTCACGCCGCTGAGGCCGCCGCCGCCTAGTCGGAGCACCAGCTCCGTCACCCGCTAGCCGGGCCGATCTAGGGTGGGCCGGTCCAATTGGGCCCCTTTTTCGGCCCAGGCGGTATACAAAACGAAAAAAAATGGGGCGTAGGAGCACGCGATTGCGGGGCTGTGTTTTTGGTCCTGTTTTCAGATTGTTTTGCGCAAGCTTTGTACTATGTTTTACTATAGTTATTAATTATCGCATGATTTTAATACTTTGTATCTCATAGTTAGCTTGTACCGTTTTTACATTAAATTTTGGAACGTCGTTATATTTGAATTATTGTATTGATTATCGCATTTATGCAACCGATTACCTGCTGTAATCTTACACACTTTGCATAAATTGCAGATGACCTAATCGTCGACCCGAAGTTCCCGGAGTTGACCCAGGATGGGCTTAACTTCCTGACTTGGGCCTCGGACGTTGAGATCGTCCTCAAGGGCCGATGCATAAAGGATGCGTTGATTGCGGGGACCCCGACGGCCCCCGGCAAAACTATCCCGGCGGACAACGCCAAAGCCCTGCACTTCCTCCGCCATCACATGTGTGAGACTATCAAGAACGAGTACATGGCAGAACGGAGTGCTTCTGCCCTTTGGACCGCCCTCAACAAGCGGTTCTCTAGGCTGAAGTACACCATTCACCACAAAGTGAGGCATTAGATTCGTTTGAGGTTTGCGGACTTCAAGGCGGTGGGAGAGTACAACTCCGGGTTGCACGGATTTGTACCATTCTTCAAATTGTGGGACCAGTACCACCGATCGGCGGAAGATAGACAAAACTCTCTCCACATTCCATCCGGACATCCGATCCTCGCGAAACTTTCGCCAGAAGAATTCACGGAATATGCGCTTATTGATGCTCTCCAGTGGGAGGCGCAGGATAATGTTCGAAAAAGAACTTCTCGCGCAACCCTTCGGGGGGCAAGTCATGAGGCTAATGCGGTGCCTACAAGGTGCCAAGCCCATCCACAAGAAGAGAGGCAAGAAGGGACCCAACTCCTCCAACCAAGCAACGCAAGGCGGGCAAGGGAGGCAAGACCCAGATCGCTCACTGTGGCTCCAAGACTCACTTCTCCAGCGGTGTTTGGCCCCTAAGCACGTCGTGGGAGCGTTCAAGGCCAACAAGAAGGCGCCTTGTCGAGTTGAGGCACCATGGCGCCCAGCGGCGCTTTGTCGAGTAACGCGCCCGTAGTGGCGCAGGACGTCGCACAAGTGGCAGCACCTTCGGCGTTCCCACGAACATCGTCGTGCCCATGGAGGTTGAGCACGTTGTGCCCCCCCCCCCGCCTCAGCTAGACATCTCTGTTGCCTCGATGATGATAGCCAACGAAGAGACGCTCAATGATCTTGAGATATAGGCTAAGGTTGATGGTTTTTTTGCAGAATCCACCTGAGCTCCTTTTGTTGTGATGATTTCTTTTCCGCAAATAATCTGATATAATTTTTCAATATGGTTATAAGCTCTATGAGAGCATAACATTTATTTATTTTTGACGATTGGATGACATTTATTCTATTATTTGGTTGTGTGATGTTCTGAAATGTTTATGTGTTTTTACTTACTTGATGTAGCATCTTCCTCGCTCCATTATATTAATTAAGCACTATATTTTAGAACGCATGTGGCGCCCAAATGGAGGAAACGTGCCTTGCTGATAGCGGCACCACAAATACCATCTTGAGAGAAACAAAGTATTTTGAGTCTATTACCAAAAACCCTGGTAACATAATGACGATCATTGTCATGGGTCCGAATGTAGTTGGCTCCGGAGAGCAACTATCATACTCCCAAATGGAACAACTCGATCATTGAAGAGGCATTGTTGTATCCGAGTCGTACTCTCTTGAGTTTTAGAGACATCCGCAAATGGTTTCCATGTAGAAACCGATGATGATGAGAATGGAAAGGAGTTCCTACCGATTACCAAGCGCCGAAAATGGTAAACATGTTGTCGAAAGACTCCTTCATTAGCTCTTTGGGATGTACTACACTAAGATAGTAGCACCACCTATTTACACTACCCTTAAGACTGTCTTTAGAAGCTCCGAACTATTCTGCCTTTGGCATGATAGGTTAGGCCATCCCGGTCTTAGGATGATGAGAAATATAATTAACAACTCGAATGATCATAATGTTACTGTGAAAAATTTTCCGAATCCCGATGATTTCATGTGCTCCGCATGCGCTACGGGGAAATTGATCATTAGACCGTCCCCCCTAAAGGTGAAGGATGAACTCCCCGCGTTCTTGGAACGTATTCAAGGGGATATATGTGGTCCAATTCAGCCCCTCTCAGGGCCGTTTTGGTACTTCATGGTGCTCATCGATGCTTCCTCTAAATGGTCCAATGTTTGCTTGCTGTCAACAAGGAACCATGCTTTTGCAAAGTTGATCTCTCAGATCATACAAATAAGAAATAAATTTCCTGATTATCGTTTAAAGTCTATTTGAATGGACAATGCCGGAGAATTTACTTCAAAGGCATTCGATGATTATTGCATGTTAACTGGAATCAAACTTGAGCTCTCTGTACCGCATGTCCACACTCAAAATGGACTTGCGGAGGCACTAATTAAAAGGATTAAATTCATTGCCAGACCACTCCTTCAGGGTTGTAATTTACCAAATACATGTTGGGGACACGCGGTGTTACACGCCGCTAATCTCATCAACTTTCGACCATCGGCCTACAACATCCACTCTCCTATCCAACTTGCGCAAGGGTCGGCACCAAAAATTTCCCACCTAAGTAGGTTCGACTGCCAGGTATATGTACCTATACCACCACCACAGCGATCAACAATTGGACCGCTCCGTAAGTCGGGGATATACGTTGGTTATGAGACTGTGTCCATAATCAGGTTCTTGGACCCCTTGACAGGTGACTGTCACATGGCCCGTTTTGCTGACTGCATTTTTGACGAGGATCTTTTCCGACTTTGGGGGGAGGTAATCAACCCCTGGATGACAGAAGTCGAGAAATCACGTGGAAAGCCACGGGGATCCACGCTCATGACCCACGCACTGTTGAGACTAATAGAGAAGTCCAAAAGATACTAGATTTGCACTCCCTAGCGAATCAACTGCCCGATCATTTTAGTGATTTAAAGACTATGACAAAGTCGCATGTGCATGCACGCAATGCACCGGAAAGGGTTGAAATACCAAAGAAAAATGATGGTATACCGCTCTGCTCCAAGGCCTAAGGACGCGAAATCCGGTTTCTCAAATCCCAAGTACCGGGGCCCAAGAAAAGGATAAGAGAGATTTATTACGATGCACTGTTGAGGGAGCAGTTGAGACACGAACTAGGGATGTAAATGGTACGGATAATTTCCGCTCCGAATCCATATCCGCTTCCGTTTTTGAGAATATGGTATGCATTTTTAGATATCCGTCGAATATGGATGCGGACGCGGATATCTATCAAGCGGATATCCGAAGAATATGGTAGCGGATATGGTATTGATGATATCCGACGGATAAGGATAATCCGACATTTTATGTGGATTATCCGAGGTACTCAGATAGGATAATCGGATAATTTTAGCACAATCCTAATATCTAGACAATGTAGTAAGTGTATCGGCTAGCTATGCATGCTACATATGCATGTTATACTATGCTATTATCAATCTTGCACTTTTATACTACTGTTATCTAGTGTTGCATGCTTTCTTGTTATTTCTTTTACTTAAACTAAATAAATTTTTATTTTTCTATGTATATTTGTTCGATTATCCTCTTCCTATCCGAGTCCGTTTCGAATCCGCTCCATATCCGCAATCCGATTTAGTTCGCATTCTAATCCGCATCCGGCTATTATCCGCTCCGATCTGAATCCGCAGAAAAATATGGTATAGGATATGGTAAGAGGAATATCCGATCTGAACCGATCCGTTTACATCCCTACCTGGCACAAGTACGGATATTTCAGTGCACGAAATTCCGGAATTGAACTTTCCTATATCGGAAATACCCAGCGAAGTTGTGTGCGCACACATCGGAGCGGGAAAGCTAAATGACCTAGCTCCTGGATTGGGAAATCCGGTGGAGCAAGAGGATGTGCGTGATGCACTCCATGACGAAATGGCCATTAACTATATTAATTCGGGCGAGTCATGGCAAATGTCGACGTTAATTTTGAAGGGTTTCGCGGCATAGTAAATCAAAATTTTCTACGGATGCGAACAGAGGGAAGCCAAGATATAATCTAGAAAATGCAAACAACGAGAGAGATTGGATTAGATCTTCATACCCTTGAAGATTCGCACAGCGGAACGTTCGTCGGAACGTGGGTGATGTAGTCCTACTCGCTTCTCCTCCTCGTGATCCGATCCGATCTAGCACCGCAAGTAGCGATGCCTCCGGGAGATGCACACGTGCAGCACCTCGACGTCTCCTCCTTCCTTGGTCCAGCAAGTATGGTGGAGAGACAGATTGGATCTATAACGCGACGGCGCGGTGCAAGTGGTGGAGATTTTCTGCAGCAGGGCTTCGCCTTGATCGGGAGGAGAGAGAGAGGCGGCGAGGCGACTAGGCTTGAGGGAAGGTGTGGGGGGTGCGCCCTCTATATAGAGGGTGGGCTCCAGCCTAGCCCCTCCCAAGCCAGGCCGGCAACAAAGGAGGGAGGTGGGGCAAGGAACCCTTCTAGAAGCTCCAAACTAGGGTTTCCCTTGTTTGGCCGGTGACCCTATGGGGCCTTGTGCCCCTGGCCCAATGTGGTCAGGGCACTCCCTCATAGGCCTATGCCCCCTCCCGACATGTGGGACCACGTTGGTCCCCTTCCGGAAGGTTCTAGAAGCTTCCGGTACAATACCGATTAACCCGGAACAATTCCGAACTCCAAAACCGCATCGCCTTATATGAACCTTATTCTCGGACCATTCCGAACCTCTCGTGATGTCCGGATCCCATCCGAGACTCCGAACAAAAACTCATAAACCAATTATCCAATCTATCCTAGCGTCGAGATACGTTAAGTGTGTGACCCTGCGGGTTCGAGAATATGCAGACATGATCTTCTATCAATAATCAATAGCGGGGTCTGGAAACCCATATTGACTCCCGCCCATTCATCGATGATCATATCAGATGAACCACGATGCCAGGATTCAATCAATCCCATATATATATATTCCCTTCGTCTCGCGATATTTTACTTGCCCGAGATTTGATCGTCGGTACCGTCATACCTAGTTCAATCTCGTTCACAGCAAGTACTTTACTCGTTCCGTAATCCGATATCATTTTGTGATTAACTCCTTAACCACATGCTTGAAAGCGGTGTTGATATCGATTACCGAGTGGGCCCGAAGTATATCTCTCCGACTTGGGAGGGACAAATCCTATCTTGATACATACAACCCAACAGATACTTTCCGATCACCTGAGAGACACCTTTATGATCACCCTCTCATAGGATGACGTTTGATGACCTCAAAGCTTTCTTCCGATGCCAGGGAGTTGTATTATCTCATGGTCTAAGGAATACAATATTTGACATAAGAAAAGCTTCGCAAAGATGAACACGATGACACGATCTAATTGCTTCGCTTAGTTTGGGTCTGTCCATCATATCATTCTCCCAATGATATGATCTCATTATTAATCGACAACTCATGTCCATGGTTAGGAAACCTTAACCATCATTAATCAATGAGCTAGTCCATAGAGGCGTACTAGGGACACGGTGTTGTTCACAAACCACACAAGTATTAAAGTTTTCGCTTAATACAATTCTAGCATGGAATATAAACATTATCATGAACAAGAATTATAATAATAACATCTTTATTATTGCCTCTAGGGCATAATTCCATAGCCTCCCACTTGCACTAGAGTCAATAATCTAGTTTACATTTGGCAACAATCTCACACCCATGGCGATGTCTTGATCATGTTTTACACGTGGAAGAGGTTTAGTCAATGGATCCGACATTGATTTGTATGTACTTTGCTAATCTTCGATCTCCATCGCTATATAATCTCGGATTATATGAAACTTCGTTGATATGCTTGGTCTTTGGATGATATCTTGGTTCCTTAGCGAGTGCTATGGCGCGTGTTGTCACACAATATCTCCGATGGGTCCAATGCACTTGGAACGCCAAGCTCGATGATGAAGTTCTGATCCAAACTCCTTCACTTGACGCTGCGGCGCCCATGTATTCCGCTTCTACTGTAGATCCCGCGATCACGCTTTGCTTGCAGCTTCTCCAGCTCACAGCTCCTCCATTCAAAATATACACGTATCCTGTCTGAGATTTAGAATCATCCTTGTCGGTGTCGAAACTAGCATCGACGTAACCTTTTACAACGAGCTGTTCATCACTTCCATAGAATAAGAACATTTCTTTAGTCCTATTTAGGTACTTTAGGATGTTCTTCACGGCTGTCCAGTGTTCCACTCCTGGATCACTTTGATATTTGATCGTCAAACTAAGAGCATTGGACACATCTGGTCTAGTACACAGCATGGCATACATGATAGAACCTATGGCCGAGGCATAAGGCACTTTGATCATAGCTTCCCTATCATTTACCGTAGCTGGACACTGAGCCTTGCTCAATATCTTACCTGACAACATAGGCACTGAACCTTTCTTTGCCTTATCCATTCTGAACCTTTTCAGAACTTTGTCTAGGTATGTACTCGGCTTAAAGCTATCGAGCGCTCTGCTCATCTCTATAGATTTTGATGCCCAATATATAAGCAACTTCACCTAGGTCTTTCATTAAAAACACTTGTTCAAATAACTCTTCACATCGTTAAGCATGTTAATGTCATTTCCAATAATCAATATGTCATCCACATATAGTACCGTAAATGTCACCGAGCTCCCACTCACTTTCTTGTAGATACAAGCTTCGTAGCAATTTGCAACAAATCAAAACTCTTGATCACTTGATCAAAGCGAAGGTTCCAACTCCGAGATGCTTGCTTCATCCATAAATAGAACGCTGAAGTTTGCATACTTTATCGGCATCCTTAGGATCGACAAAACCTTGGGTTGCATATACAACTCTTCATCAATGTTGCCATTGAGGAACGCAGTCTTGACATCCATCTGCCATATTTTATAATCATGAAACGCAGCAATTGCTAATAAAATCCGAATGGACTTAAACATCGCTACGGGAGAGAAAGTCTCTGTTGGAGATATGCCCTAGAGGCAATAATAAATGTAGTTATTATTATATCTTTGTGTTTATGATAAATGTTTACATTCATGCTATAATAGTATTACCAAGGAAACATTGATACTTGTGTGATTTGTAAACTTAATTTGAAGTCCCTAGTATAGCCTCTATACTTCACTAGCTTGTTGGTTGATTAATGATTGTGGTTTTCCTATCATGAACATTGAGATGTTATCAACAACAAGATCATATCGTTAGGAGAATGATATGGTGGACATACTCCTATAGATAAGCGTAGCATAAAGATCAAGTCATTTCAATAGTTCAATTGCTATATGCTTTCTGATACATAGTAACCTAATTCCTTCGACCATGAGATCATGCATATCACCTTTACCGGATGGATGCTTTGATGACATCAAACACCACACCGTAACTGGGTGGCTATAAAGGTGGCATTGAGTGTTGGAAAGTATTGGTTGAAACACATGGATCAAGAGTGGGATTTGTCCATCCATATGACGGATAGATATACTGGGCCCTCTCGGTGGAATGTCATCCAATTATCTTGCAAGCATGTGGTGGCTCACAAGGGATCACATATCACGGAGCGAAAAGAGTACTTATCGTAACGAGGTTGAACTAGGTATGCAGAGATATCGACGATCATAACCTCGGATAAGTAAACTATCGTGAGACAAAGGGAAATTGGTATCGTATGTAAGTGGTTCATTCGATCATAAGTAATCGTAGAAATATGTGGGAGCCATATGAATTTCCATTCCTCTATTGGTTATTGTTCGGAGAAGTGTCTCGATCATGTCGCATAATTCACGAACCGTAGGGAGACACACTTAAGGATTGACGTTGTTTGAGTAGTTATGGTATTATGAGAAAGAGACCGAATGTTGTTCGGAGTCTCGGATGGGATCCGGATATCACGAGGTGATCCGGGTCCGGAGAATAAGATTCATATAAGGAAAGTCCGTTTGGAGTTCGGAAATGATTAGGTGTTTCATCGGGAATGTTCTAGAAGGTTAGGAATGTCCGCACTCCGGGGAAGGGTACATGAATGTGTCATTACATATTGGAATGATTGCACCATGTACTAAGTGTTCTTGCTGTTCCAAATAAAGGATTAAATTGAATCCTAAAAGCTGAAAGTCAAATGGCGGTTTGAAAGTCAAACGGCTAAAACAGAAACCGAGGGAAACAAGCAAGAGGAGGTTGAAACCGACTTGGAGAGAGTCCCTCCTCCAAGCCGGGCCCCACCTAGGCCGAGTTGGGAGGGACTCCTCCCTCCCTGGCCTTGGCCCCTCCACCCATAAAAGGAGGGGCAGGGCCTCCTCCTCTAGACACACAAGTTCCTATCCTCTAATCTAAATCCTAGCCCTAGACTCCGGTTTAGAGCCACTTTAGTTTAGAGCTTCTAATTGCAACTAGCCTTCGGATTAGAGCCTTCTAATTGGTGTGTCTAAACCCTAGACCACTAATAGCTCTCTCATACTCCACCATACTCTCTCCGGCTTAAGGCGAAGCCCTGCGGGATCTCCCCTCTACTTCCGGTACCACGCCGTTGTGCTGCCGGAATCGCGAGGAGAGTGCTACAACCTCCATTTCTTTGGAACAAGGAGAGGAAGGTCTTCGTCGAAATACCGAGCGTGTGACCGATTGCGGAGCGCTAGCACGCCTTGGGAAGGATCGTCTACGATCTTGAGATCGGGAGAATGCGACTACATCACCCACGAGAATCCGCTCTCGTTAAGCGCTTTGGAATCTTCGAGGGTAAGTTATTCCATCGACTCGTTGCTACAATCTAATAGATAGATCTTGGCTTGTTTGGTTGTATGCGATAGAAAATTTTTTTTCCATGCTACGAAACCCTACGGTGGTATCGAGCCGTGTCTATATGTAGATCTGTTGCACAGTAGAACACAATGGTCATTGTGGTTGATGCTTTTATTGTCGATTGCTTTTGTGTACTTTGCATCTTGCGGTATGTTGGGATGAAGCGGGCTAACCTTACATGACATCGTTCATGAGACTTGCTCCACGCTTGACATGCAACTTGTATTGCATAAGTGGCTTTATGGTGCTGTTTCTCCTAGCATAGTTAAAATCCAATTTACAACGGGTGATCAACAATGCTAGTATAAATGTTGTGGTTCTTGTTCGTAAGTTAGAACGACACTTATTGAAAGCCCCAAACCACGTAAAATATGCAAAGAAAGTAGAGGCGTCTAACTTTGTTTTGCGGGGTGTCTGATGATGTGATATGGCCATGATTGTGATTATATTTGATGTATGCAATGTTCCTTATTGTAAGTTGGCAATTTGGAGCCATATGGTTGTCTTTAATTTATGTTAAGACCCGCGTGTCTATTCAAAGTAGTTGTAATAGTTGAAGCCGGTGGACGACAACCATGGAGAAGCATCATTGACCTTGATGCAATGCCGGTGATGATGGAGATAATGTTCGTGCTTGAAGATGGAGATCGGAAGCACAAAGAAGAAAGGCCATATCATATCACATATTATTGAATTGCATGTGATGTTAATCCTTTATGCATCTTGTATTTCTTAGTAGACGACGGTAGCATTATAAGATGATCCCTCATGCACATGAATTTCAAGTCATAAAGTGTTCACCCTTAGTTAGCACCGTTGCTAAAGCTTGTTGTTTCGAAGCACCACGTGATGATCGGGTGTGTTAGATTCTGCAAGTGTATACAACGTGAGCAAGCCAGATTTGCTCATGCAGAAACTAAGGTTTGATCTTGACGAGCCTAGCATGTACAGACATGGTCTCGGAACACGGATCACCGAAAGGTAAAGCATGAATCATATAGTAGATATGATGAACATGACGATTGTTCGCCATTGAAACTATATCAACTCTCGTGATGATCGGTGTTGATGTAGTGGATTTGGTTCGTGTGATCACTAAAACAATGTGAGGGATGTTGTTTTGAGTGGGAGTTCACCTAGTTTAATTTAATCATTAATTTGAACTCAATTTGTCATAAACTTAGTCTAAACTATTGCAAATATGTTGTAGATCAATGGCAGCCCCTACCATCAATTTTAATGCGTTCCTAGAGAAAGAAAAGTTGAAAACAATGGAAGCAACTTCATGGATTGGTTCCGCAATTTGAGGATTGTCCTCACACCGGTAATTTGACCTATGTCTTTGGATGCACATTGGGTGACCCACTGCTGATGCTCCCGATGAAGTAAAGAATGTTTACCTCGCCTAAGAATCGGTACTCCATAGTTCAGTGTGCTATCTTGTATGGTTTGGAATCGAGCTTGAAAAGGTTTGAAGAGTCGACCCATATGATATTGTCGAGGATCTCAAATTGATTTTTGAGACTCATGCGCAATTGAAAGCTATGAGGCTTCAAAAGTTCTTTAACTGCAAGATGGAAGAAGGCAGCTCCGTCAGTGAGCATGTGCTTAAGATGTCTGGGCACGCAAACAAACTTCAAAGCTTGGGTATAGTGATTCCTAATGCTTTGGGGATTTACCGTGTCCTCCAATCACTACCACCAAGTTACAAGAACTTTGTGATGAACTACAACATGCAGAACATGAACAAGACGTTACCAGAACTCTTTGCCATGTTGAAATCTGCTGAAGTGGAGATAAAGAAAGAGCACCAAGTGTTGTTGGTCAATAAGACCACCAAATTCAAGAAAGGCAAGTATAAGGTAAGGGACACTTCAAGAAGGGTGGTAAGAAAGTTGCCACGCCGCGAAGAAGACCAAGGATGGACCCAAGCACGATCTTGAGTGCTTTTACCGCAAGGAGAAGGTCATCGAAGAATTGCCCAAAGTACTTGGCGGATCTCAAGAACGGCAACATCAAGAAGAAAGGTATATCGATATACATGTTATTGATGTATATCTCTAAGTACTACGTAGTAGTGCACAGTATTTGATATCTTTGGTTTGCTTTGCTATTTATGTGTTTTCGAAGGTATACATGTTATTGATGTGTATCTCACTAGTACGTAGTAGTAGTGCATTTGTTAATCGTCATTCGGCTCATATTTGTAACTGTACAGCCGAGAATAAACGGAAGCTAGCGAAGAACGAGGTGACGATGCGCGTGGGAAACGGATCAAAGGTTGATGTGATCGCGGTCGACACGCTACCCCTTCATCTACCATCAGGATTAGTTTTATACTTAAATAATTTTTATTTGGTGCCTGCGTTGAGCATGAACATTATATCGGGATCTTGTTTATTGCGAGACGGTTACTTATTTAAGTCATAGAATAATGGTTGTTCGATTTATATGAGTAATATGTTTTATGCACATGCACCTTTGATAGATGGTCTATTCTTATTGAATCTCGATAGTGGAAATACACATATCAACAACATTGAGGCTAAATGTTTGAAATCAAGCGATAATTCGACCTATATGTGGCACTATTGTCTTGGTCACATTGGAGTGAAGCGTATGAAGAAACTCCATTCCGATGGACTTCTTGAATCACTTGATTTTGAATCACTTGAAAGATGCGAAGCATGTCTGATGGGAAAAATGACTAAGACTCCATTTTCTGGTATGATGGAGCGAGCTACGGACTTATTGGAAATCATACATACCGATGTGTGTGGTCCAATGAGTGTAGCATCGCCATGGTTATCGTTATGTTCTTACCTTCACGGATGACTTGAGTAGATATGGGTATATCTATTTCATGAAACATAAGTCCGAAACTTTCGAGAAGTTTAAGGAGTTTCAAAGTGAGGTAGAGAATCAACGTAACAAGAAGATTAAATTTCTACGTTCTGATCGTGGAGGTGAATATCTAAGTTACGAGTTTGGTGAGCATTTGAAGAAATGCGGAATACTTTCACAATTGACACCGGAACACCACAACAGTAATGGTGTGTCCGAACGTCGTAATCGAACTCTCTTAGATATGGTTCGTTCTATGATGTCACTTACAAATTTACCGCTATCATTTTGGGGTTATGCATTAGAAACAGCCGCATTCACTTTAAATAGGGCACCGTCTAAATCCGTTGAAACGACACCATATGAATTATGGTTTGGGAAGAAACCTAAATTGTCGTTCCTTAAAATTTGGGGATGCGAAGCCTATGTAAAGAAGTTACAGCCGGACAAGCTTGAACCCAAAGCGGAAAAATGCATCTTCATAGGATACCCGAAGGAAACTATAGGGTATACCTTCTATCATAGACCCGAAGGCAAAATCTTCGTTGCCAAGAATGGATCCTTTCTAGAGAAGGAATTTCTCTCGAAAGAAGTGACTGGAAGGAAAGTAGAACTCGACGAGGTTGTCGAACCTTCTCTCGAATTATAGTAGCGCAGACCGGAAGAAGTTCCTGTGGTGCCTGCACCAATAAGAGAGGAAGCTCATGATGGTGATCATGAAACTTGGTTGAAGTTACTCTGAGCCTCGGAGGTCAACGAACTCGTACCACTCCAGATTGGTATGATCCCGTTATGAGTGTCATGTTGGTGGACAACACCGATGACCCTGAGACATATGAGGAAGCGATGATGAGCCCAGATTCCAATAAATGGCAAGAAGCCATGAAATCCGAGATTGGATCCATGTACGAAAACCAAGTGTGGACTTTGGTGGACTTACTGGATGGCCGAAAGGCTGTCGAGAACAAATGGATTTTCAAGAAGAAAACAGATGCTGATGGTAATGTTACTGTCTATAAAGCTCGACTTGTCGCAAAAGGGTTTTGACAAATTCAAGGAGTTGACTACGATGAGACTTTCTCACCAGTAGCGAAGCTAAAGTCTGTGAGGATTATGTTAGCAATCGCTGCATATTATGATTATGAGATATGGCAGATGGATGTCAAAACAGCATTCCTCAATGGAGATATTGATGAAGAGTTGTATATGATGCAACCCAAAGGTTTTGTCGATCCTAAAGATGCTAACAAGGTATGCAAACTTCAATGGTCCATCTATGGATTGAAGTAAGCATCCTGAAGTTGGAATCAACGTTTTGATAAGGTGATCAAAAGTTTTGGTTTTATACAAACTTATGGAGAAGCTTGTATTTACAAGAAAGTGAGTGGGAGCTCTGTAGCATTCTTAATACTATATGTGGATGACATATTGTTGATTGGGAATGATGTATACCTTCTTAATAGTGTCAAGGAATATTTGAATAATAGTTTTTCAATGAAGGATCTTGGCGAAGCAGCTTACATATTAGGCATAAAGATTTATAGAGATAGATCGAAACGCCAAATATCATTGTCACAGAGTACATATTTGGACAAAGTTCTAAAGAGGTTTGGAATGGAAGAAAGCAAGAAAGGGTTCTTGCCCATGTTGCTAATATGACCTTGAGTAAAACTCAAAGTCCGACATCGGCGTAAGATAGAGAAAGGATGAGTAAGACTCTATGCCTTAGCCATAGGATCTCTAATGTATGCCATGCTATGTACTAGACCCGACATTGCATATGTTGTTAGTTTAACTAGCAGATATCAAAGTGATCCAGAGTGGATCATTGGACAATGATCAAAAACATCCTTAAGTACTTGACAAGAACTAAGGATATGGTTCTTTCTTATGGAGGTGATGAACATTTCGTTGTTAATGGTTACACCGATGCTAGTTGGAACACCGATCCATGATTCTAAATCACAATCTAGATACGTATTTATTTTGAATGGTGCAAAGTTAGCTGGAGGAGTGCAAAGCAAAGCGTGGCGAGATCTTCAATCAATCGGAATACATGGTCGCCGGAGGCTTCACAAGAAGCGATATGGATGAAAGAGTTCATTACAGAGGGTGTGGTTCCTAGTTACCGGACCCAATGTCTATCTACTATGATAAAATGGGCGCCATAGCCAATGCGCAAGAACCAATGTCACACAAGAAGTCAAGCATATCAAGCTGCGTTTTCACGCTATTCGAGAACATATCCGTGATGGGGATATAAAGATTTGCAAAGTACACAGATCCGAATGTGGCGGATCCGTTGACTAAACCTCTCCCGAGGGCAAAACATGACCAACACCAAACCGCCATGGGTGTTCTAGATATTACCATGTAATCTAGATTAGATGACTCTAGTGCAAGTGGGAGATGTTGGAGATATGCCCTAGAGGCAATAATAAATGTAGTTATTATTATATCTTTGTGTTTATGATAAATGTTTACATTCATGCTATAATAGTATTAACAAGGAAACATTGATACTTGTGTGATTTGTAAACTTAATTTGAAGTCCCTAGTATAGCCTCTATACTTCACTAGCTTGTTGGTTGATTAATGATTGTGGTTTCCTATCATGAACATTGAGATGTTATCAACAACAAGATCATATCATTAGGAGAATGATATGGTGGACATACTCCTATAGATAAGCGTAGCATAAAGATCAAGTCATTTCAATAGTTCAATTGCTATATGATTTCTGATACATAGTAACCTAATTCCTTCGACCATGAGATCATGCATATCACCTTTACCGGATGGATGCTTTGATGACATCAAACACCACACCGTGAATCGGGTGGCTATAAAGGTGGCATTGAGTGTTCGGAAAGTATTGGTTGAAACACATGGATCAAGAGGGATTTGTCCATCCATATGACGGATAGATATACTCTGGGCCTCTCGGTGGAATGTCATCCAATTAGCTTGCAAGCATGTGACTGGCTCACAAGGGATCACATATCACGGAACGAGAAAAGAGTACTTATCGAACGAGGTTGAACTAGGTATGCGAGAGATACCGAGCGATCATAACCTCGGATAAGTAAACTATCGTGAGACAAAGGGAAATTGGTATCGTATGTAAGTGGTTCATTCGATCGTAAAGTAATCGTAGAAATATGTGGGAGCCATATGAATTTCCGATTCCTCTATTGGTTATTGTTCGAGAAGTGTCTCGATCATGTCCGCATAATTCACGAACCGTAGGGAGACACACTTAAGGATTCGACGTTGTTTGAGTAGTTATGGTATTATGAGAAAGAGACCAATGTTGTTCGGAGTCTCGGATGGGATCCGGATATCACGAGGTGATCCGGAATGGTCCGGAGAATAAGATTCATATAAGGAAAGTCCGTTTGGAGTTCGGAAATGATTCCGTGTTTTCATCGGGAATGTTCTAGAAGGTTTGAATGTCCCAAGACTCGGGGAAGGGTACATGAATGTGTCATTACATATTGGAATGATTGCATCATGTACTAAGTGTTCTTGCTGTTCCAAATAAAGGATTAAATTGAATCCTAAAACTGAAAAGTCAAATGGCCAGTTTGAAAGTCAAACGGCTAAAACAGGAAACTGAGGGAAACAAGCAAGAGGAGGTTGAAACCGACTTGGAGAGGAGTCCCTCCTCTCCAAGCCGGCGGCCCACCTAGGCCGAGTTGGGGAGGGACTCCCCTCCCTCCCCTGGCGCGCCGGCCCCTCCACCCATAAAAGGAGGGGCAGGGCCTCCTCCTCTAGACACACAAGTTCCTATCCTCTAATCTAAATCCTAGTCCTAGACTCCGGTTTAGAGCCACTTTGGTTTAGAGCTTCTAATTGCAACTAGCCTTCGGATTAGAGCCTTCTAATTGGTGTGTCTAAACCCTAGACCACTAATAGCTCTCTCATACTCCACCATACTCGCTCCGGCTTATATGGCTCATGGATCTCCCTCTACTTCCGTACCACGTCACAGTCTGGGAATCGCGAGGAGAGTGCTACAACCTCCGTCTTTGGAACAAGGGAGAGGAAGGTCTTCATCGAGTAACGAACGTGACCGATTGCATAAGCGCCGTTAACGCAATGCGAGATCGTCTACATGATCTTGAGATCGGGAAGAGTACGACTACATCACCCACGAGAATCCGCTCTCGTTAAACGCTTTGGAATCTTCAAGGGTAAGTTATTCCATCAACTCGTTGCTACAATCTAATAGATAGATCTTGGCTTGTTTGGTTGTATGCGATAGAAATTTTTTGTTTTCCATGCTACGAAACCCTACAGTCTCATCGTAGTCAACACCTTGAACTTGTCGAAAACCTTTAGCGAAAAGTCGTGCCTTATAGACGATAACATTACCATCCGCGTCCATTTTCTTCTTGAAGATCCATTTGCACTCAACGGCCTTTCGGTCGCTAGGAGGGTCCACCAAAGTCCATACTTGGTTTTCGCTCATGGATCCCAATTTGGATATCATGGCTTCTAGCCATTTCTCACAGTATGGGCTCATCATCGCTTCTTCATAGTTCGTAGGTTCACTGTCTTCTACCAACAAGACAGTCAAGACAGGGTTGCCGTACCACTCAGGAGGGGCACGCGACCTTGTCGACCTGCGACATTCAAGATGCAAGATCGTCCAAGCTTCATGATCCTTGTCATTAGCTTCCTCTATTGTTGGTGCAAGCGACTGGAACAATTTCAGTCTTTCGCTACTCTCCAATTCAAGAGAAGATTCAATAACCTCGTCTAGCTCTACTTTCCTCCCACTCACTTCTTTCGAGAGAAACTCCTTCTCAAGAAAGGAACCGTTCTTTGCGACAAACACTTTGCCTTCGGTTCTGTGATAGAAGGTATACCCAATAGTTTCCTTAGGATATCCTATAAAGAAGCATTTCTCCGCTTTGGGTTCGAGCTTGTCCGGCATCAACTTCTTGACGTAAGCTTCGCATCCCCAAACCTTAAGAAACGACAACTTAGGTTTAGCACCAAACCATAGTTCATACGGTGTCGTCTCAACGTAATTAGATGGTGCCCCATTTAAAGTGAATGCAGCGGTTTCTAATGCATAACCCTAAAAAGATAACGGCAAATCAGTAAGAGACATCATCGATCGGACCATATCTAAAAGGGTTCGATTCCGTTCGACACACCATTATACTGTGGTGTTCCGGTATGAGTTTAAACGATTCCGCTTGCTTTAAGATGCGTGAGAAAATCATAACTCAAATATTCACCTCCACGATCGGATCGTAGAAACTTAATCTTTACATTACGATGGTTCTCCACTTCATTCTGAAATTCCTTGAACTTTTCAAATGTTTGATTTATGTTTCATTAAATAGATATACCCATATCTACTTAAGTCATCGGTAAAGTGAGAAAATAGCGATATCCACCGCTGGCCGAAACACTCATCGGTCCACATACATCGGTATGTATGATTTCCAACAAGTCCGTTGCTCGCTCCATCATACCGGAGAACGGGGTTTTGATCATCTTGCCCATGAGGCATGGTTCGCATGTGTCAAATGATTCAAAATCAAGAGACTCCAAAAGTCCATCAGAATGGAGTTTCTTCATGCACTTTACACCAATATGACCTAGACGACAGTGCCACAAATAAGTAGTATTATCACTATCTACTTTGCATCTCTTAGCCTCAATGTTATGGATGTGTGTTTCATCCCTTTCGAGATTTAGAAGAAATAGACCATTCACAATAGGTGCATGACCATAAAAGATGTTACTCATATAAATAGAACAACCATTATTCTCTGATTTAAATGAATAACCGTCTTGCAATAAACAAGATCCAGAAATAATGTTCATGCTCAACGCAGACACATAATAACATTTATTGATGTTTAAAACTAATCCCGAAGGTAAAACTAAGGAGAGCGTGTCGACGACCATCACATCAACTCTTGATCCGTTGCCAACGCGCATCGTCACCTCATCCCTTGCAAGCCGCCATCTATTCCGTAGCTCCTGTTTCGAGTTACAAATATTAGCAACTGAATCAGTATCAAATACCCAGGCACTACAACAAGGGCTAGTAAGGAAAACATCAATAACATGTATATCAAATATACCTTTGATGGTGCCAGCCTTCTTGTCCGCTAAGTACTTCAGACAGTTGCGCTTCCAGTGACCCTTGTCCTTGCAATAGAAGCACTCAGTGTCCGGCTTAGGACCAGACCTGAGCTTCTTCTCAGCAGGGGCAACGCGCTTGCCGCCGCCTTTCTTGAAGGGCTTCTTTGCACCCTTACCTTTCTTGAAGGTGGGGCTTGTTGATCATCAACACATGATTATCCTTTTTGATGTCCACCTCCGCAGCCTTCAGCTTTGCAAAGAGCTCGGTGATCGTATCAGTGGAACCAATCTGATTGTGAGTCACTACAAAACTTTTGTAGCTGGGAGGTAGTGATTGCAGAACCCTGTCAATCTTGAGCTCCTATGGAATCTTGCAGTCCAGTTGCTCAAGGCGTTGAGTGTAGCCCGACATCTTAATGGCGTGCTCACTAACGGAACTCCCTTCCTCCATCTTGCAGTTAAAGAACTTCTCAGAGATCTCATATCTCTCGAACGGCCCGAGTCTCGAAACATGGTTTTCAGCCTCGAGAATCTCAAAGGGCAGGATAGTCTTCAAACGATTTTGAAGGTCCGATTCCATAACAAACAACATGGTGCTCTTAATCACACCATAATCATCTTTGCGATCGATAGACAACTTTCATCACCGGTAGAGTCATAGGGCGTAACCTAACGCATTCTCAAGGACATAGTCCTTTGACCGCCAGAGAGAATGATTCTCAGTTGCGAACCAGTTGGTGAAGTTAGACCCATTGTTTTTAAGCTTTTCCTTCTCAGCAAAAACGTTGAAGTTGAAGTTGGACTTAGCCATTTGATCTACAATATTTGCAAGTACAAATTATACTATGTTCATGATAACTAGTTCAACTTTTAATCAAATTACTAGATGAACTCCCACTAAATTCAACATCCCTCAAGTTGTTTAGTGAACATGATCCAAATTCACCACACCTAATCCGATCTTCACGAGAAGAGATGTGGTTTCAATGGTGGACAACGAAGTGTCGATCATATCATTCATATGACTCATTCTTAACCTTTCGGTTCATGTGTTCCGAGGCCATGTCTGTACATGCTAGGCTCGTCAAGTTAGACCCAAGTATTTCCGCGTGTGCAAAACTGGCTTGCACCCGTTGTATGTGAACGTAGAGTCTATAGCACCCGATCATCACGTGATGCTTGGACACGACGAACTTTCGCAACGGTGCATACTTGGGGAGAACACAATTTTATCTTGATCTTTAAGTGAGGAATCATCTTATAATGATACCGTCGTGATCTAAGCATAATAAGATACATAAAAGGATAAACATCACATGCATATAACTTTATGTGACATGGTATAACCAATCTTCGCGCAATGATCTCCATATTGTGCGTGCCGGCATGATCTCCATCACTCCACCATGATTGCCTCCACCACGAATAGCAACTACAACTATTGCTAACTACTTAGCGATAAAGTGAAACTATTACATGGCGTATAAGAAGTTGACACATAGGTCATACACAATTATAAAGACAACCATATGGCTCCTGCCGGTTGTGTACTCATCGACATGCAAGTCGTGAAACATTACAAAACATGATCATCGCATACATTATACACATCACATCTTGGGCCATACCATATCACAGAAAACACTCCCTGCAAAAACAAGTTAGACGCCTCTACTTTGTTGTTGCATGTTTTACATGGCTTATGGAAGTACCATGCTAAGAACGATTCTTACCTACGAAAAGCCACAACGGTGATATTATGGTTGCCAAACTCCGGTGTAAATCCCATGACAACTATAGTGAGAGAAACTGGCATCCACCAGCCGCATGTGTGGAACAAGCCACACGTCAAGTGCGGAGCCGGTCTCGCGAACGACGTCGCGTAAGGTTGGCCTGGACCGCTTCAATCTCACTATCCCGTGTCATAAGAAGAACACAAACAAGAGGCTTGCAACAGAAAACATCAACGCCCGCAACAACCATGTTGCGTTATACTCGTGAAACACATATACGCATAGATCTAGCTCTGATACCACTAAAGGGTTTCGCGGCATAGTAAATCAAAATTTTCTACGGATGCGAACAGAGGGAAGCCAAGATCTAATCTAGAAGATGCAAACAATGAGAGAGATTGGATTAGATCTTCATACCCTTGAAGATTCGCACAACGGAACGTGGGTGTTGTAGTCGTACTCGCTTCTCCTCCTCGCGATCCGATCCGATCTAGCACCGCAAGTGGCGATGCCTCCGGGAGATGCACGCGCAGCAAGACTCGACGCCTCCTTCCTTGGTCCAGCAAGTATGGTGGAGAGACGGATTGGATCTACAACGCGACGGCGCGGTGCAAGTGGTGGAGAGTTTCTGCAGCAGGGCTTCGCCTACACGCAGTCGGGAGGAAGAGAGAGAGGAGGGCAGCAGGGCGACTAGGCTTGAGGGGAAGGTGTGTGTGTGGGGGGGTGGTGCGCCCCATGTTGGAATTATGCCCTAGAGGCAATAATAAAGATGTTATTATTATAATTCTTGTTCATGATAAAGTTTATATTCCATGCTAGAATTGTATTAAGCGGAAACATTAATACTTGTGTGGTTTGTGAACAACACCGTGTCCCTGGTACGCCTCTAAGGACTAGCTCATTGATCAATGATGGTTAAGGTTTCCTAACCATAGACATGAGTTGTCAATTTATAATGAGATCATATCATTGGGAGAATGATATGATGGACAGACCCAAACTAAGCGAAGCAATTAGATCGTGTCATCGTGTTCGTCTTTGCGAAGCTTTTCTTATGTCAAATATTGTATTCCTTAGACCATGAGATAATACAACTCCCTGGTATCGGAAGAAAGCTTTGAGGTCATCAAACGTCATCCTATGAAAGGGTGATCATAAAGGTGTCTCTCAGGTGATCGAAAAGTATTTGTTGGGTTGTATGTATCGAGATGGGATTTGTCCCTCCCAAGTCGGAGAGATATACTGGCCCACTCGTAATCGATATCAACACCGCTTGCAAGCATGTGGTTAAGGAGTTAATCACAAAGTGATATCGGATTACGAACGAGTAAAGTACTTGCGTGAACAGATTGAACTAGGTATGACGATACCGACGATCGAATCTCGCAAGTAAAATATCGCGAGACGAAGGGAATATATATATATGGGATTGATTGAATCCTGGCATCGTGGTTCATCCGATATGATCATCGATGAATGTGTGGAGTCGATATGGGTGCCTGCACTCATGTTGATTATTGATAGAAGATCATGTCTGCATATTCTCGAACCCAGGTCACACACTTAACGTGTCTCGACGCTAGGATAGATTGGATAATTGGTTTATGAATTTTGTTCGAGTCTCGGATGGGATCCGGATATCATGAGAGGTTCGAATGGTCCGGAGAATAAGATTCATATAGAGGCAATTTTTGGAGTTCTAATTGTTCCGGTTAATCGGTATTGTACCGAAGCTTCTAGAACCTTCCGGAAGGGGACCAACGTGGCCCCACCTTACGGGAGGGGCATGGACCTATGAGGGAGTGTCCTGCATTGGGCCAGGGGCACAAGGCCCCATAGGGCCCAGCCGATCCTAGATAAGTTTAAACTCGTTTAAACTAGAGATAGGATTTCTAGATAAGGGAGAGTTTAAATCGTTTAAACTAGAGATAGGATTTCTAGATAAGGGAGAGTTTAAATTTTTTAAACTAGAGATAGGCTTGGAGGAGGGGCAAGTGCTGGCCGCCCACCTCTATATATAGAGGGGTGGTGCGCCCCCTCCCCCCTACACACCTCCCTCCAAGCCCTAGTAGCCCTGCTACCTTCCTCTCTCCCTTTCAACTGTTTGTAGGCGAAGCCCTGCAGCAGAAATTCTCCACCATATACACCACGCCGTCGTGTTGTAGATCCAATCCATCTCTCCACCATACTTGCTGGTCCGAGGAAGGAGGAGACGTCGAGGTGCTGCACGTGTGCATCTCACGGAGGCACCGCCACTTGTGGTGCTAGATCGGATCGGATCGCGAGGAGGAGAAGCAGTGAATTTAATATATCACCCACGTTCCGACTAACGCCTCACTGCATCTTAATCTTCAAGGAATGAGATCTCATCTCTCTCTCTCGTTGATTGCATCTCCTAGATTAGATCTTGGCTTTCCCTCTGTTCGCATCCGTAGAAAATTTTGATTTACTATGTCGCGAAACCCTTCACCCCAGCCCTCTATATATAGAGGGGTGGGCGCCAGCCCTAGCCCCTCCCCCCAAGCCTAGGCCGGCAGCCAAAGGAGGGAGGAGTGGGGGGCAAGGAACCCCCCTTCTAGAAGCTCCAAACTAGGGTTTCCCCTTGTTTGGCCGGCTGGGCCCTATGGGGCCTTGTGCCCCTGGCCCAATGTGGCCAGGGCACTCCCTCATAGGCCTATGCCCCCTCCCGACAGGTGGGACCACGTTGGTCCCCTTCCGGAAGGTTCTAGAAGCTTCCGGTACAATACCGATTAACCCGGAACAATTCCGAACTCCAAAAACCGCACTGCCTTATATGAACCTTATTCTCCGGACCATTCCGGAACCTCTCGTAATGTCTCGGATCCCATCCGAGACTCTGAACAAAAACTCATAAACCAATTATCCAATCTATCCTAGCGTCGAGACACGTTAAGTGTGTGACCCTTCGGGTTCGAGAATATGCAGACATGATCTTCTATCAATAATCAACAACGGGTCTGAAACCCATATTGACTCCCCACATTCATCGATGATCATATCGGATGAACCACGATGCCGATTCAATCAATCCCATATATATATTCCCTTCGTCTCGTGATATTTTACTTGCCCGAGATTTGATCGTCTTGCATCACATACCTAGTTCAATCTCGCTCACGTTAGTACTTTACTCGTTCCGTAATCCGATATCATTTTGTGATTAACTCCTTAACCACATGCTTGAAAGCGGTGTTGATATCGACACGAGTGGGCCCGGTATATCTCTCCGACTTGGGAGGGACAAATCCTATCTTGATACATACAACCCAATGATACTTTTCCGATCACCGAGAGACACCTTTATGATCACCCTCTCATAGGATGACGTTTGATGACCTCAAAGCTTTCTTCCGATGCCGTGGAGTTGTATTATCTCATGGTCTAAGGAATACAATATTTGACATAAGAAAAGCTTCGCAAAGATGAACACGATGACACGATCTAATTGCTTCGCTTAGTTTGGGTCTGTCCATCATATCATTCTCCCAATGATATGATCTCATCATTAATCGACAACTCATGTCCATGGTTAGGAAACCTTAACCATCATTAATCAATGAGCTAGTCCATAGAGGCGTACTAGGGACACGGTGTTGTTCACAAACCACACAAGTATTAAAGTTTCCGCTTAATACAATTCTAGCATGGAATATAAACATTATCATGAACAAGAATTATAATAATAACATCTTTATTATTGCCTTTAGGTCATAATTCCAAAAAATTTTGCCAAGAAAATTGCCTGAATCATAGATCTTGACCCTGAGCCTAACACGCTCGCTGATTGCAAGAAAAGGTCGGATTGGAAAGATTGGCAGAAGGCAATTACTGCTGAATTATTATCTTTAAACAAAAGAGAGGTATTTGGACCTGTTTGTCTAACTCCTCCCCACATTCGCCCCGTTGGCCATAAGTGGGTTTTTGTTCGAAAGAGAAACGAGAATAATGAAGTAGTAAGGTACAAAGCAAGGCTCGTTGCTCAAGGTTTCACTTAGCGACCAGGTGTCGACTTTGAGGAAACTTACTCCCCAGTCATGGATGGAATTACCTTTAGATACTTGATCTCAATGGCAGTAAACATGGACTTAAAAATGAAACTAATGGATGTTGTCACCACTTACCTATATAGTAACTTGGATTCAGACATATACATGAAAGTACCAGAAGGTATCCCTGTCCCGAACCAGGATAGAGCAAACAAGAGCTTATACAGTGTTCAGCTTAAGAAGTCATTGTATGGACTAAAACAGTCAGGTAAGATGTGGTATAATCGTTTAAGCGATTTCCTTCATCAGAAGGGCCACGCGTGCAATGAAGATTGTCCATGTGTTTTTATATGGAGATCCCAGGATGGTTTCTGTATTATCTCGGTGTACGTGGACGATTTGAGTATAATCGGTACACCTGGCGATATTGAGGAAGCGAGTTCCTACCTGATGTCGGAATTCGAGATGAAAGACTTAGGCAAAACCAAGTTCTGCCTGGGTCTACAACTTGAGCATTCTCCTGCTGGGATTCTAGTTCACCAGTCGGCCTACACCCAGAAGGTGTTGGAACGATTTGGATTTGAAAAGGCATATCCTTCTAAGACCCCGATGGTCGGAAGATCTTTGCAGCAAGACAAGGACCCGTTCAGGCCTAAAGAAGAGGGGGAGGAAATTCTGGGACCGGAATTCCCCTACTTAAGTGCAATGATGACTTATGTACCTCGCAAATTGTACACGGCCGGATATTGCATTCGCCGTCAATTTGCTTGCAAGGTATAGTTCTGAGCCTACCAAGAGGCATTGGAAAGGCGTTAAGGACACTTTAGGTACATGACAAAGGACCTTGGCTTGTTTTACCAAAAGAACCAAGACCTATCTGTCGTGGGCTATGCAGATGTTGGGTACCTTTCGGACCCGCACACATCCAAGTCGCAGACTGGATATGTTTTCCTTTGTGGTGGAACAGCGATTTCCTAGAAATCGTCTAAGCAAACTCTTGTGTCAACTTCGACGAACCACTCAGAAATCATAGCATTATATGAAGCATCACGAGAATGTGTATGGCTTCGACGAGTAGTCAGCCACATCCAGATGTCATGTGGACTGAACACCGTACAAACCCCAACAATTATCTATGAAGATAATGCCGCTTGTGTTGCACAAGTCCAGACGGGTTACGTGAAGAGCAATCTCACAAAGCATATAAACCTCAAGTTCTTCTATGCACATGAACTGCAAAAGATGAACGAAGTGAAAGTCTTGCATACTAAGTCGTGTGAAAATCTTGCTGATTTGTTCACTAAACCATTGCCAGCATCTTCTTTTGAGAGATGTGTCCGTGGGATCGACATGATGAGACTTAGGGAGATGCAAGGTTCAGGGGGAGAATCTTCACAAACTCATCGCTGAAATCTTGATCTCGATGATTGAGTGCTTAACTTTATAGTTAAGCGAATTGTACTCTTTTTCCCTTAGTGAGTTTTTATGAAGTTTCTCACATGAGGTTTTTAATGAGGCAATTCGTGCAACATAGCAAGAAGTATACCGTGTGCATTTCTCCATATTTTTCCCACTGGGTTTTTCGGAGTTTTAAGCCATGGTTATACAGATAAGATACCCAGGGGGAGTGTTGGGAAACTGGGCCGGTAGAGGCCCATTTGGTGTGGCCTCTACCAGGCTAGGGTTGACCCATGTGGGTATCCTATCCCCTTAGTCTATAAATAGAGGAGCAATCATTGTACGGGAGTTTACCGAGAAAAAGATCAATAAAGTTTCCCTTTGTTTTCTGTGCAATTTTCTTGTGTAATCTGTGTGCCTTCGACTCTAGTCTTCTTCCTCGGGTGTGGAACAGCCTCGGGACCGGCCAGCCGGCAGGGGGTGTTCAACAATGGTATCGGATTCTCCACCCGAGCAGAAAACACAAATGGAAGAGCTTCGTCGCATACAACTTATGGGACCCAACAGTAACCCGAGCAGAATGACTTCGTCCAATTGAGTTACGCGGTTAGCGTTCATTTGGCTAGCCCAGTATTCGGCCCATGTTCTAAATGTTCATACGCTCATGGCCCAACAATAAGAAAATAGTCCATTTCATCACAAAAGTCCGGACTGAAGGAAGGAAGAAATCTCTTTCTTATAAGCTGGGTGTGGCCTCCTTCCATAGATGAGGTACGCAGATCTTATACTCCCTCCGTTGCCCCAAAATGTATCAAGTTTTTCAAAATTTAGATAAATCTATATACTAAATAGTGTCTAGATTCATTTAAATTTTAAAAAATCTGAGACATCTATTTTGAGACAGAGGGAGTACCAAATTTGTTTCACGCATAAATTCTTACTCACACTTTAGCTTGGTTAGGGCCTATTCGGTTTGCAAAGGATTGTGCTGGATTGACATGGATTGAGAGGAATTAAATCCCATCTAAGTTAAAATCCAAACAAATCTCATTTATTCCACTCCAATCCACTTGTGACTTAAGAAAATCTTTGCACACATTTTGTGTGGACGACACATATGCTTCAAAAAATATCTTGCCTAGAGTGTGGCTAGAAGCAGACACTCACCTAACTTGTCAAACTCGCCTTTCTTTATGAAAATAATGATTCTTGCTACTTGAACATTATGGACTTGTCAGGAATAGCCACATTTCTAAGGGGATCAGAGCTGATATTTTCACATTCAAAAATAAATACAAGGTGGAGCTGGCTATGGTTATCCATAGGGCCAGTAGGAATAAATGCTCGAACTTTCGGCCATGGCTCGATTCTTTTTTATATGATTCTCTTTTTTGTTTTGTATATATTAGCTAGCCCTGTGCATTGTATCAAAAAATATAAAAAAAAACCAACAAAGAGATGCTGTTTTCTAAGAACACTTGTCAAACTTGCCAAACTTTAGAGTGTGATAATATATATCAAACGAATTAAGACAACCCCTATAAATGCCACTTTGCATTTATCCGCATTAATAACATAGGCCAGTTTGCAAGCATGACATTTGGCCAAGTCAAGCTGCACCGTACGAATTACCCGCCAGGCTATTAGTTTTCATGATCCATCTGATACTCAAGCATTTTCTCATAACAGTTTGAGATTCAAGAATTCCACCAAAAATTGTGCTCCTCAAATTAACCTGTTTGGCTCGAATTCGTGTGACTCCTACATACCGAACGAGGCTCTACATTCGTGACTAGGTACATCTATAAGCATGAAAGAACATTTGGTCTCTGTGTGGTTACAGGACTGGAACGGCTGACATGGTGTCCTTTCTGCAACTGCTTGGTGTCTCTCAAGACACCGACCGGAATGCCACCTTCAAGTTAGCCTGAACACCACAGCATTTTTCTCGGAGAAAAAATGGATCTGTTAATGAGACTGCAATTGTTGAAGTAGAGGGCCAATACTTTGTGCACCGACGAATAAAGCATCTGCTAGCACAATTGCTCCAACCTGTAGTTCCAGCAAGAAGAATTAAAAACCTATCTTTGGCAGAAAACAGTATTAATTCGTGTGTGCGTGTGTGTTTTCCAAACAAAAGTACCAATCGACCCGTGAAGAGCAGCCGATATCCCCATCCTTCCTTTGCAGCCTGTGCACGTTGCTGATCCGTCCAGCTGAAATGAAGTTGTCAAAATAAGATTATTTGTGGAATGCATATCTGCATTCATCTCAGAATCATCAGAAAACCCATTACCATGCTTATATCCATGTGTAATGTAATCTGATAGCTGAAGACCTAGTTTGGTAGCAAGCTCATTGCTCGGTACCCATTTTGTTCAGAAAAATAATAAAGCCGCACTGACAGTATCATAGGTGAAATAGTCGAGGTCCTGGAACTTACCCAAAAAATTCAGAAACCCCACCAATACCAGCAAGCTTGAAAGGCTGGGAACCTTCCCGCTCAAAGTCCTAAAGGGAAAAAAAACTAAACTTAATATACCTCCAAAATATCATATGAGGGAATGTGATGAGTCCTACCTCCTCTTCGGCAGCTTCCAGTCCTCCTTGAACCCAGAATAAATTTTCAAAACCAGCGTTGTAAAGTTGCTCTGAAGCAGCAATTGATCTGACAAATTTTGGGGGTAATCAGAAGAGTCAATCAGAAACGGCAGAAAAATCTCCCACTAATTCTAAATCAGATCATGATTCGCACATGGATGCTAGGATATGTGGCAGTAGCAACAATTGAACAAATGACTGGAAACTGCAGGCACCGGCTTCTCAGTACAATGACAGGAGATTCAGGATGTTGAAAATGAAATGGCAGCTTGTGAATATGAGAAGCACGATATCGACACAGCAAGCTCAAGTTTAAGATTGGTATAAGCTGATGTAAAGGACTAGAAAACTTTCTTGTGGCATGGTCAGTTCTAAGACAAAAACACACACAAAAAAAATTACTTCTTAAAGGACAAGATAAGAATAAATGTAACTTTCCCGAAGGAAAGCAAGGTGAGAAAGCATGTATCCGTGCTGTCAGTGTGTTATGCATTACAATCAGGCATCACTAGCTCAGTAAGTGAGCTAACAAGTAATTACCTCAGTCCCTTCTGGCACACTAGGATAATATCCGTATCTTTGGAGAACTTCTCCTGAACCTGCTGTACAAAGTTCCTAGAAGTTTGTTTGATCTAAAGTCAGTCAGTCCGTCTGTTTGGTACCAAGATACAAATCCAGTAGAGGCTTAAGTTTAACTTATGTTTAACCGTACTTGTTGAATGACATTGTTGAGATGCCACTCCACCAGCCACCTACACAAGACGGACGAGACAGTTTAGTCACACTTGGAAGTCCCAAATTATAAATAAAATAACGGTAATCTAAGAGCTGAGCAATAGATTTCGCAACAAAGAGCATATCTATCTTGAAACAGAAGACATGTTTTACATCTAATAGTTTGTGTTTGATGCACTATTTAGCTTAGTCTCTGGTACGGATTGTCTACGCCGAAAAACAATTCCATTTACGAGATCTTATTATTTGCCGGCTTACATGATGATGAAAAAAAATGCAAATAAAGCTCAAAAAACGTGAGCAGTGAGGGCATAGCATGGGATTTCATTTAGCAATACCCATCACAAAGCTGAACGCTTTCTTGCTGAGGCCGTTCAGATCAGACGACGTGTCCACGTCGAATACAGGAATCCAGGTAGAGCCTTTGACCCAGGCCTGCGATACGATCAGGTCAGACCATCCACGCTTAACCAACACTAGGAATAGGTTCTCGGTTTTTTTATAATAGCTTGCAGAAAGAACGAACCTTTTGGCGCTCGTTGGAGGGCCTGACATCCAGAAGGACCTTGTCCGTCAGTTTGAACGTGTAGCCGGCTTCCCTGGGTGTCAGGGTCTTGATTTTCTGCTCCCTAATCTTCAGGCATACAGAATAAGAGCAGTCGGAGCATTTAGAAATCCACGCAAAACTTGAGCTAAAAACATCACTACAATTTCGAGACGACTGTAAATTCAGGTGAAGTTTGGGCAGAGAAAGGCACAAGAGAGATCACCAGCGTCTCCCAGCGCCTCCTGGCGGCGGCCATCTCCTTGGCCTGCCTCGTCTCCTCCTCCTCCCCGCCCCCCTGTCCGCCTCCCACCGCAGCCCCCATCTTCACCACCCCGCTCCACCTCTGCACGCTCACAACACGAGCACAAACAGTTCAGGGCAATGATAAGCACAGGGAAACGGGGGGTGAGCCAAGGGAACGGGAATGGAGCGGGGGAATCACGCACCTTTGAATGGAGCGGGGGAGGACGCAGGTGAAGGGAACGGGAGGACGAATGCGCCGCGGCGGCGGCTGGGTGGGATGCGCCGGCGACGCGGCGTGCGAGGCTGAGAGGTGGCGCTGCCATTTTCTTGCCTTCTTTCAGACAGACAGACAGACAGACAGACAAGAGGTTCTAGCGGTAGCTTTATCCCCATCTCATACTCAGCTCTGCAATTGGCCAAGGGGCGTGTGCAACTGCAGACACTGTGGGGGCTAGGGAGAACTGGACGGATGCTCTATACTAGCCTGAAACATGGTGCATCCACTCAAGGCTGAAACAGGCTTGAGAACTGCACTCAACATCCTGGCTGCTGCTGCGACTACTAACAATAATTCATAAGCAAGATATGACATTTCTGAAAGTGTTCAACATTACAAACGACAACTTGGTCAACACAGATGAATTGCATTCAGAATAACGTTGCCGCAAACTGATACAGTAAGTAGAAGATTTGCCCCTCACAGTACATACGTACAATCATACAATACAACAAATCGCATGACCTCCACTTATCCTAATTCATATTCAAGTTCATATGTGCCACATAAAAATATAAGAAACCCGTGATATCTGAAATTATCTTCAAGACGATACATAATCAAGACTATCTAAAACAGTCTTCATCTTCAAGACGATTCCCGGGCTTCTCCATAGTTATATAACCTTGCAGCTCGCTCCCTCGACGAAATATTAACCACCTTTCTGAGCACATGGAGCACCAGCTGGCAGCTGCTGCTGCTGCTAATCATGGATCACGAACTGGCTGCCGTCGTCCATACACCGTAGCCGAGAGCTCCATGCCGATCCGGTGTTGATCTTCACATGTACCCTTTTGATAGCAGCTGCTGGGCAAGGTACTGCCCTTCCGGCTCCTCCAGATGTTTTTTGTCCTTCAGATAATTTTCTAGATTACTGATGGCCTCTGGCTGAACTTTCGAGCCTTGTTCTTTCAAAGCTGGTATGAACTGCCGTGATATGACATCTAGAATTTTCATGAACTGGGATCCATATTTCTTGTGAAGTGCAAACCCAGCCGTCTAAAAAAAGAGCACAATCACGGTCAGGTACATTGTGTGCATGAACAGACAGTCAGACAAAAAGCAAAAAAAAAAAGTCCTGGTGCAGATTTCTACCTTGAGGAAAGCATGAAGGGCAAAAGCAGTGGCTGTGATGGCTGGGAGAGTATTGAGGAACATCGCAAGCCATTTCCATCCCTCAGCTAAGCCATGTGGATGTCGCACACCCTTGATTTCTGTCTGTAGACAAAGTTACACAGTCATGTTTCTCTTCTATTGCAAAACAACAGTTCAAAGTCTTCTTACTAAACAATAATGTGATAGCATAAAGCATGGTATATAATAACTTGCTGTGGTGGATTTTAGTTTTTCTTTTCTGTTTTTAGTTTTTAGCTCTATGTGAACTCTGTGTGGCAGATTTTCTCAGGGTTGAGGGCTCGCTCTGTCTTGTTCTGGACATCGTTGCCTCCCCTCCTGTTCTTTAGTTGTCGTGGGCTTATCCCAGGTACTCTGTTACTTGTTGGTGTGGTTTCGTTTTCAATGAAAATGGAGCCGGGGAGTGATCCCTGTCTTTCTAAAAAAATATAATTACTTGCAAAGGTTTATATTGCACAAACCAAGGTAAACCATAATTTGTATTTTATATATGGTGAATTACTGTGCTGGAACTATAACTAATGGACTACAATTAACAGGAAAACAGCCAATTAGTAGGGAAAAGGAAGAACATTGAATACATATCTACCACCAACGACTAATTAAACTGGTATAACTTGACAAGAACTGTACACACCTGGATCATGGCAGCATACAGCTTGACGTATGCAACAACATTTACCAAATATGCCTCAGTGCTCTGAAGTTTTCCATCTTCCTCCTGGTAGCCAATAAGCCTGTAGTAATCCGTGTTCCGTGCTTGTGCCTAAGCAATTACAGGTCATGAGATAATCCAAATTCATGAGCCAAAACTAATTTCAGAAAAGTACATATTTTCGAGCCATAGAACCAGGTGCATTCACAGTTAAAAAACGTATATGTATATATATAGTTCATAGGGTTGAAATGTTTTGTATCTTTTGGCACATAGTCCAAGAAATGGCAACAAAAAAACATTTTTAGACTTTTCACTACCCCAAATAAGATAAGCAAATCAATGCTGGAAAGTTCAGTGGCATGCAGACTTACATTTAAAGCATGCAGATGCTTCGGAACTGTATACATGCAAACTTTGTGAAACTCCGCCAGAAGATAATCCATTGCATCTGGTACCTGAGCAAACACATGTGTCACATGACAAAACAATTGACTGTATTTTTCTTTGTAGTACTTATCAAACTGAGTAAAAAGATGAGTTAAGAGAGGAATATATAACTAATTGATTATCATCATACTAGCACCGCAGAAGACTGCACGCGTCTGAAGCCATAGGAAATAGGTTGCAAAATTGACTTTTAGACAGACAAATCGACAGCATATGCCTTGACAGAACATCTACAGTGGCCCTGTGTTTATCAGCGCCAAGTGGCACTTCTATATCTGAACTGCTCAAAGAGACCTTTTAAACTTGGCATAAAATTAATAAAAAGTAATTATTTTCAGACTTCAGTTCAACACAATTCGAGCTGATATGTCATGTAAGCAAACTATATTTCCACCACAGAATATTTTTTTCACAAGCTCACAATAAGTCCAGGTAACCAAGAATGCAGCATGTGCCCTTCTGCCTTCCGGAATGTCAAAGATATGTTACATGTACCAGAATTGTAAGAAAGAACTAGGTTATCAGAAAGTTAATAGAATTTTCAGCTTTGTTCAACTATGTAGTAATGTTAGCATTGCATTAACACAAACTAAATAGCAAATTATAGGAATCAATTCACTCAGTAATGACTAATGGGTAATAACACTGTAAAACAAATAAAAATAGATACCTGATTTGTGACTAGCAGCATGACATATCCACAAGCAAAGGCCAAATTTCCAAAGGTTTTGTCTTTTGGATTTCGACTCTTGACTATTGAAATCATCTGTGGAAAAAAATCAGCTAAATCATTTGATGTGTACAATATATTAAGTAGAAGTTCAGTAATATGTCAGAAAATGACGACATAGGGATCTCAACTCTAGTATATAAGAAGGCCAAAAAAATTCTAATCAGGAACAACAGAGAACCCTTAAGATCATATTAGCCATTAGATAGCAAGTACTCTCAGTAGTAAAATGCCTTGTAAACTAAGTAACTAACTAAATGTTATTATCTTCACTTCCTCTGTTACTTGTATAAATGTGTAGGCCCATACTATTGAAAAATGCCCTCTTTTTATTATGTGTGCCATAAGCGATACAACAGAGCATGTTAATATGTAACACGTAAAATACTAGATTATACATAATCTGAGTTGATGAGATTCATCTCAATTCGTAAATCCATGTTCTCTACAAAAACCTTCACGATTGTGGTCTAGAATATACAACATTGTAAAGGGAAGTGAAGTGGAAATTATAGACAGTTTCATCAGTAATTAAGGGGCACTGTCTCTAGCAGTAAGAATTTGGTGATGATGTTACGAGCATTGGATCATCACCATAACTAAGGTAGCCAGGGAGGAGGTGAGGGAGAGAAAAAATAGGAAAGACTAGGTTACTAATCAATTGCTTGATCATAAATGGGTATGCTACATGCCCCCGTTATATAGGGAAGCTTACCTAGTCCTCAAGGAACTTTAATCCAAAGGATACTAATCTGTAACCCTAAACTGACCTATATCTTTCCTATAAAAATAACCTGGCCATGCACAAAACATATGCAGCTATTCCATGATGCAAAGAAGAAGGAAATGCTAATTCCATTCCAAGACTTGGAAATTTAAGAATTTATCCATGAGTCACTAAGAAGTTAATTACACGAAATCAGGATAACGTATGGTTGACACCTATAAAGCAGGTGGTTTCTGCCTCGAAAACCTGTTCGTTTTCTGCGCACTTTTTCTTGAGATGTTTCATATTCAAATGATTGAATGATAGGTACTAATATACACATTTCATTCAATAATGCAATCAAAGAGAGTTTTTAGATGCTCAATCAGAATGATAGCCTAGAAATCCTGAACTCATCAGTCCAGGGTTACCGGCCAGCAACCGACGGTTTTGGTTTTCCAAACCCTGCACAGCATGGTAGCAGTATGGGAGGGTTCTGAATACAACAGGTGATGTGCTGCTGTATTTTCCCTAAGACATATTTATCTGCCTTAGTAGTTATATAAATGTGCATATCATATTTGCTAATGTTCCACCCAGGAGAATTATTTACATTGTTAAGGACTAAAACAAATGGCAGTCAGCAGCTAGTTTCACTTCATACATGGGTGCCAGTGTGTCCAGAGCAAACATTAGCAGCTACCAGAAATCACATCATCTAGACTGTAATATAATTATATAAAGACCATGTAAATACAACAAATTAAGTAGTAATACCATGTTTCTCGCCAAAACAAAAGGTGTGAAAGTACATATAAGCTAAACAAGAAAACCAGGATTTGCTAACAATGAACATATCACAAAGCAAGTGCTTAAGCTTCGATTAACAAGTGTAAGTGTGTAACTCTACTCATACTTATATACCAATCCTGCCAGTAGCCATGCATGCATGATCATGCTGTATACCCCTAGAAAATAAAAAGATAAAGTAGCTACCTTGTCTGCAAATAAACGACAAGCAATTGGGCGAGGACAATCTTGTCCATCTAAAGCTTTAATAAGCTCACTAGCCCTGGCTCTGAAAGGAAGTAAGGATTAATAAGAGCTCAGATGATAGATTGAAGTAAACAGCAACTGGTATGAACAAAAGGTAACTAACTAGTATTTGTATTTATCATACACACTCAATTGAGAAAAGGAGGATTAGTGAACAATAAATCAGAACTAATAACCTTGCAGGCATGCTGGTAAAACTGACAGCAACAGATGCTTAAAAGCACGTGTCCACAACTTGAGTAATTGAATGGTGCAAGCTACTGGAACTGGAGTACTGGACCATGCCGGATAAACACTAACATGAATAGTTGATATCATGGTAAACAATGCTAGGTCATTATGGTGGCATGTTGATCCCATTATGGTTCCTTATGTAGTCATACAAAACAGTGGCGTAACCTAATTCTCATTTCCCAAACCATTTGGAATGGCTACAATATATATATTTATCTTTCAAATGAACAGAACAACAATTCAGACCCTCACAATTTTCTATAATAGCAATCCTTTCACTTTCGGCAAGAGCATTGAATTACTCCCTTGATCCATTGTGGCGTTTATTTAAAATACTGATGGTTACATCTTGACTTAATTATGTTATATGAATAACTAATTATCTAAGGCACTGATATCTCTATTTGTCACTTAGCAACAGAAACAAGCATTTTTTCTTCAAGAAACAAGGTCTTGGTAGTAACTACTCCCTCTGTTTCAAATTATAAGATGTTTTAGCTTTTTTCTGAAACGCATGTATCTAGACGCCTTTTAGTGTGTAGGTTCGGAGCAAAATGAGTGAACCTACGCAATAAAAGGCGTCTAGATACATGTGTTTCAGAAAAAAGCTAAAACATCTTATATTTTGGAACCTGAGCCAAGAACGAAGCCAAAACATATGTTTTCTTATTACTGAAAAATTGAAGAAGGTGCAATAGTAGTTTTCTTGTATTTCACATGTCCTTATCTGAACTGAACTCTAGGATTAAGTACATAGTTTGTAAGTTGTATGCTCACTTGACACTGTCAGTAGTTGGCATAAGTTTACTGATAGACTTTCCAATTAGTCGGTCATGTCGGCTGAACTCCTGCACAATATAACATGGTATCAGTCAAATACAGACATACAGGTACGCATTATACTACATATAGTTCAGGGGCTAACATATAGTAGTGCAATGGAAACTGAGAAAGGGATGGCATATCAGAACTATCAAATCAACCAGTTGCAGCAAGTTGTTCTAAATTGCAATTGAAGACATAGATGATAGATCCTTCAGAGAAAGTAAGACCTTGCTGAGGTAAATGTTTGATGGTACTTGGTCTTGTAATGCACGCCTCCGTGATTCCGCTTTTAATGCAGAACTATCAGCATAAACTTTGATCCCTGGTATAAATATGACAATTAATTAATTAACAGCAATCCCAATAAATCAAGATGCAACAGATAAAAGTTTAGCTTTTTCCTCAGACGAGGGAAAACACTTTGCCCACTTTTCTATTTAAGAATGGGGCATAGCGATGTAGTTGAGAACCAATATAAGAAATAACTTGTCCAAAAATGTGTATCTCCACCCAGGTTGACTAGTTTGCATGGATGCTGAACTAGTTTCCTATAATCTCTATTTTTCTCCTACTTCAAAAGGTTGTGTGATATTTGGAAAAAAAAATGCATGGATGCTGAACTAGTTTGCTATTTTTGTATCAGATTTTGCAAGTGTACTTGCTATGTCTGGAAACAATCCATGAATTATTTTCAACTTATTCCACAGCTTCCTGAAATGGGCGAAGAGGATAACTTTTATTGTGTGCGAACTGACCCGGCTTGAGAAATCAGTTCTACAGAAGTGTGACACACCTGGCAACTCTGATTTCATTTCAATACTGTTTACGATTGTTGCATGTGCAACACTGTTCTGAGAAATTTGGCCAGATGTGGAAACTGCTTCTGCCCTCAATTTAGCAGCTTCTTTTTCTAAAGCTTCCTTTTTAGCAGCCTCGTATGCTGCTTTCTGTGCTTCAGCTGCTAATTTTGCAGCTGCCTTCTGCCTGGCCTGCATCACCGTTCATGAAGATTCAGGTTAATTGCGCAGGCATTTAACTGACTAGCAGTAAAGGAAAGAATATTTTCCTGAGCAAACAATTGGTAATAAAATTTGAGGAAAGAAGAATACATAACTGGAAGAAAAAGGTAACAGCAACCAACAAAAAATTACCCGCAAAAAAAAAATATTACTCCCTCCGTTTCAAAATATAAGATGTTTTAGCTTCGTGAAGCAAATGTATCTAGACTAGTTTTAGTATATAGGTTCACTCATGTTTAGAGTGAATCTACACACTAAAACAAGTCTAGATACATTCTCTTCACAAACCTAAAACATCTTATATTTTGAAACGGAGGGAATAGATGGAACCAACCAACCCACACCACACCTAACAAAAATGGACTAAGCCCCCAAATTACCAAACCATGTGTGTAGGAAAAGATCTACTTAATGACAAATATGTGCAAACAAACCTCTGCTTCTAGTCTGGTCCTTTCCTGCTTTATTTTTTCTTCCTTCATTGATTGCTCCCTTCTTTTAGCTTCTTCAACAGCCGCATCATCTCTTATTCTACGTTCCACAATCTGGGATTTTTGTTCATGATCGCTTTGGACCATAGACAAGTGTTTATCGAGTACTTCTGCACTGCAAGAAGCAATAACATAACATGATACTGCATCTGACAGACGATTATTATAGATTAGAAGTGCTATAAAGTTGTGCAACATCTATCATGCGAGTCTGTGACTCACAAAGACAATCTATCTACAAACCAAATCAAGCAACGTTTCTGGAAAAAAAAGAACTCTGAAGAATGAACTAGAATGTAAGGCTTTCAGAAGTATAATTATCAGGTGTTGTAATAACAATGCAGACATCTATAAAATTGATAATTCAACAGAACATAATCCTAAAACAAGCAGGCAAATGCCATTCTGAAGAAGAAAAGAAGACACTTGATAGAAAAGATATAAAGGCCCCAAAAGAAGATCCATTAGGATGCTAAGATGGATATGCTACCAAGCGAACAGATTAGATAACGAAACATTGTTTTGTGCAGTAAAAAACCTTAGATCCTGTACTCTCGTCATTTGAACAAACTCTGCACTACAAGCATACTAGCATAGAGTAAATTTAGTTACTTATATATTATGCATGGCAAAGTTCAATGAGTTGTAAGCAAGAAAGCAAACTCATTATGCAAATTATTGCAGGTCGCACTTGAAAGTTGGAATTTTTACTTAGAAAAAATCTCCTTGCTCACATAAGTACCATGTTTAAACGAATTATAATCAGGGATGTTGCATATAGTGGAAGAGACACTAAACAGAGTATCCGACCAATAGACCAGCGGCATATTGGCATTAGTCATCCAATCAATCTAACGGAGATATGTCCAGTACTTATACATATAATTATTTTGGGGGAAAAAAGCCTTTAAAGCAATTTTTACGACCTTTCACCTTTCGCAAATATGTACATCTTTTCACTCATGGGATATAAACAGATTTAAATAGAATATTAGAAATAAACTGCACCAATTTCCATTCCATAAAATCCCTATACCATCAAACAAAGAGTCATCGTAAATAGAGATGGGATAAATTTACAAAGAAACCACCATTGGAAACACTGCAATTTTGACAAACTAGGACATAACTAGCCAATTAGCTTGTTATGTGCCAAAAAATACCAGTAACAAAAATAATGCTATCATGAAGCTCAACGCTGGAACAGTATGAGAACTTCCTTTGTATCTTAAATGTGTTATTCACCAAAGATCCAGTAAAATATAGAACTCTGAAAGTTTTAGAAAAAAAGAACTACCTCCGATCCAAATTAGTTGTCGCAGGTTCACTGAACCTAGACAGATTTTAGGCAACATGTTGCCTAAATCTGCGACAATTAATTAGGATCGGAGGGTAGAATAGTTTTTTTGAGAAGCATTAGAAATGATAAGTAAGAGAGTACATACATTTTCCTCTGGAACTGGACATCTAGCCTTCTATCCAACTCTTTTCGTGATTCTGCATATTTCTGAAGTCGAGCAAATGCAGAAATTGTTCTCTGAATTTCATTTTGGTGGCATACCTCCAATGAGGATAGCTTATTTCTAACTTCCTCCTGAAGGTCAAACATCATGAGTGAAGAAAACAAACAACTTATTAGATAGGAACTACAGAGTAGAATGACCAGTACACACTTGAATTTTGAGATGGTGCTCGCGTTCCAGCTCAAGCAGAATGCTCTTCTCTATGCTCCTTTTCTCCATCAAACTGTATGATGTCCCACTGCAGTCTAATTCATCCCCTGATTCTTCGAAGCTGCCAGGAATAAGCAAATGGTAGATGACTTAGCTTAGTATGTGGTTAATGAACTGTGATGTGCTTATCTATTAAGCTTTGATGCAGATAAGAATTCAAAAAAAAATATTGCCTCTTGCTTATACATAAAATTTAATGCGATACATCGGGTTGACTAATGATTGTCCTCTTACGTGTCCGCAATGAGAAGTTACAAATTGATTGAAAGATAACCAAGTAGCCGAACACTAATTTTTCCAAAAATCAGTTCAGCATGACGAGGTTATCATAATCTACCTCAGTGTCAAATAGAGCCTTACAAAACATGAGGCAGACTTCAACAATTTTGCAGAGCAAACAAGAATGTTGTAGATATAGCTAATGGCTTGATGGTATCATTTTAAATTCTTCCTGCCAGAGGCTATTTTTCTTACAAGCATACAGGCTACCGCTCAAAATCTGAAAATCATACATCTCTTCCTTTTTGTTGGGGTAAATCTTACCAAATGTCAGAGGGTCCAATTCTAATATAACACAACACTCGGTCAGGTGATATTGGCAAACTAGCACACAATTTTCATTAAGAAAATAAATGCAGCTGCAGGAACCAAATTGCAGTATCAAACTCTCACCTCAATTCAAGATCATTACATGAGAACCTCGCTCCGGTGGTCACAAGAGCCCGTGAATCCTCATCACCGTTATCGTCTTCCTCTTCTGAGTCGTCCTCCTCCTCAACACGCATCACAAAGGCCTTCTCCCTCGCGCTGCTAGCCCTAAATAAACCAAAAAAAAAGTACAGTCAGATGCAGCCGCAAGTCAAACAAGCGGAGAGAGATGCGAGATACCACTCCGGCGGCTGCTTGAGGGGCGTGGGCGGTGCAGCCCGGCGGGTTGCTTGGAGAGCGTCAAGCTCGGTGAGGACGTCACCAAGGGTCCAGTTCGGGCGGGGGTCCAGCTCCCTGGGGCACCGCAGCTCCATGCGAGCGAACGCACTGCAAGAGAGGGGGGGGCAGAGGAGGCGGGTCAGTCTCGACAAACACCAGCTCAGATGGAGGAACTGGGGGTGTGAGAAGCAGTGTGATCCAAACTTGATATATGTCTCCGGTCCTCTTCATTCCTCAACAATTCTAGTACTACCATATATCAATTCTAAATTTGGCTACAATTCATTGGACAGCAAACCTAGAGAATCAATCAGAATAGGTATGAACACAAGCACCAACTCCGCAATTGTAAAGTTTCGAGGTTGAACCTGACTGCCATAGTGCCGTTGGAGGCTTGGAGCGTTTGCCGGGTGCTGGCCCCGCTGCTGCACGCCGACGGCGACGGGAAGGACAGGAATGGCGTTGGCGCCGCGCCTCCCTGCTATCGGCTAGGGTTATGGGGGCGGGGCCGGAGAACTGAGGAATCGCGGCACCGCGGGCAATGGCGTGGATTCTCGTCGGGAGTGGCGAGGCAGTGAGTATCCAGGCCAGCGACCGGAGGACTGGACGGGGAAGGGGAGATTTATAATCCCGGGAGTCTCGTCGGAGGCGGTCGAACAGAAGCCGGATCGGAGACAGCTTGATGGTATATCGGCGAGGCGACGCTTGGTGGTCGGCACTCTGCGTCTAAAGCACGCGCTCCCTGTCAACAGCCATCAGGTTAGCGTCGCACAGACGCGGAGGAGATGCACGGGGACGAAAACGTCTGGGAGAGCTTCTGCGGTTTGTAACCTGGGTCTGGGTTACGAGATGGGCCGAGGGCCACCGTTGTTTGGGCTTGATAGGAGCAAGCAGTATAGCAACTCTAGCAGATCCAGCCAGCGAGCGCGGGGGGTGCCGCCGGCGAGCGCGCGGAGCAGGGCCAGCGAGCGCGCGCAGCAGGAGGCGGCGGAGCGCACGGCAGGGGGCAGGAGCAGGGGCAGGGGCAGCTCGGGGCCGGATGGCCGCCGCGGCAGTGCCCCGTCGGCGGGCGGAGCGGGAGGCCGGCGCGCGCGGGGGCGGCGGCGAGCACGCGCGGCAGCTTCGGTGAGGAAGTGAGGGAAAAAGTCTAGATAACCCTCACAAGTTCCAGAATCTAGACACTGCATCCCCTAAACTTCAAACTAGCATACTTAACCCCCCCAAATTCATTAAAACATGCAATTGACCCCCTAAGCTGTTTTGGAGGCTGTTTTTGCTGATGTGGACGAACCGGCTGTTGGATTGAAGTACTCCTACCATTTTAACCCCTGGTCCCACGCGTCAGCATGATGAACTAGTTCTCTCCTATTTTTATTTCTCATCTTCTACACGACAACTACTGTAGGACTGAGCTTGGAATTTACCGAGCAGTATGGCGCGGGCGAGACAACGGCGACCCGGCTGGTTGGCTCTGGCGGGGACAGTGCCTATGTCTAGAAGAGCTTGGTTGGTGGCGCCGGTGCCGGTAGCCGTCGTCGACCGTGGCATTGCCGACGAGGCCGTTGGTAGTAGCCGGAAACGCGAAATGGTGGACCGTCCCTCGTACCGGAGTCATCGGACCGGAATCAGATTCGGAAACGCGATACGAAACAGTGCGATTTGGTTGCCGAAACGCGTCCCTGAAAAATAGATACACAAATCCGATTCAGCTTGATTCAGGACCTGGTAAACATGTGTAAACATGCAATTTAGCACAACACGTCTACCGCCGCCGTTTTTTTCCCTCTGGCTCCCCAATCCTTGCGCCAACTCCTCGATTTCCCTCTCTCCTCGATCTCCCTCTCCATTGACTGCAATCGGCAACTCCCAGAGCATGCAATTATGAGCATGCAAATTGCAATCATTTATGACAAGGTATATTTGGCGCGATCATTTGCTGGTGTGTGTAATTTGAGTAACATATGAGCAACATATGAGTATATAACGTACGGGTTTCACGTTTCTTGTCCAAGGGTACCGTACCGGAGTCACCGTACCGAACTTGATCGATTCGCGTCCCTCATGTACGAAAATCGTCCGAGAGATGTATACCCACACCGTTCCCTGTTTTTGCCAGCCTCCGACTCCCGTCCCCCGTACCCGTCGTACTGGAAACATGGCTACTAGACGACACACCTTGCGCTCGAACACAGACTCGAGGAACCAACATCGGCTCCCTTCGTCGGAGTAGCCCATCCCCCCCCCCCACCCCACCCCCCACCCCCCCCCCCCACACACACACACGAGAACTGCGTGTTGTTGGTCTGCCGCCAAATTCTCATTCGCGAGCTGGGTGATGTCCCTCATCGACGACGGCGTGCAGTGTGTCGTGGTTTTGTCGACATGTACGCCATAGGGGTATCCCAACGGCGAGTTTAGAGACGTGGGGGGAAGACGGAGAGCGTCTGGGTCGGCGTGACACAGTTTACCCAGGTTCAGATCTCACGACGGTGGCGAGATCCTACTCCTGCTATAAATCGCTATAATGGCAATACGTCGAGTTACAGGATTGGGGGTTCGCTGTGTGCGGGTAGTGCTATGCACTTGGTGTTCTATTGTGTTGTTATGCCCTAAAGGCTCCCGTAGGCCGGCTTATAAGGACGTCAGGATCTAGGGTTACATGGAGAGTCCCATCCGGATACGGTTACAGAGTCCTAGACTAACACTAACTAGTCTTAGTGTCCTTCAAGGCTCCGGCTTCCATCTAAGACGGTGGCACGTCGTCTTATTTTATCCTTGCTGGACCTCCGTTTTGTCTATCAACAATTGGTAGCCGGTTATGCCATGTAACTAACCAACCGGCCACCCGGCTTTGGTATGAGACTATGCCGTAGGTATACCCATTTGGTATATCCACAACACAGTGGTGCAACGACCTCCTCTCTTCACTAACCATCGATCAGTCGACCTCTGCTTCCGAGTTGTTCCGACGATGGCACAAGTATATATACACACACACGTATTTAGGCTATAAGCAAGCAGACATGTTGGTCGACCCTATCTACTGTATAAACTCATGTACTCATCGACACAGGAAACATGAGATTGGCCTGATGTCCTTCAGTCGAAGCTTTTCCCCCTTCGCTAGCTAGCTGGACATGGCGTCTCCCATACTGGGATGAGCAGGCGCACTGCACGTCTACCTGAACCAAAAAACCTTGAACAGAAAGCTGACATGCATGGCGGCATTATCAGCAGCAGGAGGCATATGCTGCATGCATGCATATAGCGGGACTGTATGGGCTAATGGATAATCTACTTCGGACATATCCCAAGCAGTGAGCTACGCCGGCATGGGCAAGGGTCCTGCAGCGGGTGCGCGCTTAAGAAGCGCGGTGCAGTTTTGTTAGAATTTAATTAATAAGTTAATTAAAGAATAATCTTTTCTCTTTTAGTTCTCTATGTCGGTTGGTTTGTTAACCGATACAACTTTTCCTCACGCCTCTTTGAATGGACGTGACCCTTGTTAATGTCTCTTCCCTTGTATATAACATGTGAATCATCAATGGAACAGTACAATTGAATCATTTGTTGTCTCTTTCGATTGTCTCTCGTTTTTACTTCTCACATGTTATCAGCACGAACTCGCCGTTGAGCCAATTCTAGTCTCTGATGAGAACGAGAGGAGAAAAACAGGCACAAGGTAAGAGCATCCCTGGTCGTGCCTGTAAAAGGCCGGGAACTGTACTATTCCGGCGAGTTTATGAGCCGAAATGAAAACGGACGAGCTAGTCGAGCCCGTATAGCATCTCAGCCCGTGAACTCTTTTACCGTGGCCCGTAGGCGGCCCGTGTCACTCGGTATATATACCGTCGCGGCGGCTGAGTGAGGGCTCAAACCCTTACTTCTCTGCCGTCCCAACCCTAGCACCGCCGCCGCCCTAGCGAACTCCGACGAGCAATCGCCGCCACCTCACTCCCAGATCGACGCTGATGTACTCGCGTAGCGGCAGCGAAAGCGGCAGCCGTCGATGGTGCCTCACGCCGGAGGAGCTCGCCTTCAGCAGGTCGGAGGGGGCGAAGAAACACGCCGCCCTCGCCTACATGAACAAGAGGTGGTCACCGCCGCCCTCGCTGCACGCCTACGCGCCGGCGTGGTGGCACGCGCAGCGGGAGGAGCGCCGCCGCGACTCGCTCCGGAGGTACGGCGTCCGCGGGAAGGGATCCTCCTCCGTCCCCGTTCCTCCCTCTTCTCCCTCCTCTGACTCCTCCGAGGCACCGTCGCCGCCGCCTTCATGCGTCGTTGTCGACGCGGACTTCGCCAACGACTCCGACGAGGAGCGGATGGCGTTCGAGCTCGCGATGCGCGAGTCCGAGCTCGCGGCCAAGACAGCCGGCGAGATGGAGGCCGCCGAGGTGCGCCGCGCCATCGCGCTGGTCGAGCGCCGCGAGGCGAGGGAGAGGGAGAAGGCCGCCGCTTCCACCACCGTCGGCGCGTCGACCTCCGCCGGCGCTTCCACCTCCACCAGCGTCATCAAGAGGGAGCTCGCCGACCTCATCAACCTCACCGACAAGTGAGCTTGAGCTCGCCGCCGCGCCCTGTAGCTCCCAGAGCTCGATTTTGGTCTAGGACGCGGTGGCGCCCTCCCCCATAGTATTTGCACGGCTTTTGATCTAGCCGCTATGTAAAAAACTTTGTAATTATGCCGTTGAACCTCGATCTCCGATGCTTGTTCGTCGACGAACTTGCCCGCGCTAATTTCAAATTCGTGTTTACAGTTTGAATCTACGGGCTCCATTCTGCGCCTTGTCAATTGGAACTACGAATTTAATTTACCGTGCCCTTTACTCGCGTTTTACAGTTTTCAAATTTACAGAATAGAGATGCTCTAAGAGTCATGCTTGGGCTTCTGTCCCTATTCTGCCACTTGCTTCGCGACGACGGTCGGCGCCGCCGCACTGCCCTGGTACAGGCCCATGAGCCGGCCGCGCCGCACTATGTGCCCCTGGTGTCGGTGGTGCCCGATGAAAACGAGGTCGCGCCGCTGCCATCTCTGACCCCTGTGGTCGCCGAGGTCGCCGCTGACCGGCGCATTTCCTTTTCACTGCCGGCTCCTGCATGCGGGGCTTCTTCGATATCGTGGTCGTCGATTCCGTCGCGCCCCTGCGCCTCCCGTCGCCGACGCCATCCGTCAAGGACGATGACGTGCCGCTGGGGTAGGTGCGCAGCTTCACCAGTTGCCGACGTCACGCCGAGCGCCTCCAATCACTGACGCATGCAGCTGAGGACGACGATGTGCCGCTCGTGCACGGCTCGACCTCGCACGTCCTGGGCTCCTCGCCACGCCTGCCATCCCCAATGTCGGTCTCGCCTCCGCCCTCTCCGCACACACACGCTCGCAGGCGACTTTTCGCCCTAGGCGTCTCGGTACGGAGCCCGCCGTCGAACAGCCGCGTCCGCGCGGCAATATGGAGCCAGGCAACCACTATATTGACGAATGACGCCGCCTCAGGCACCCTGCTGCCCCGTTGCTCGTCCGACGAGGATGAGCACGGCAAGAGCAAGTCGTCACCGGTGATGCAATCGTCCGGCTGTTGGGGACCTCCGCATGCGTGCGTATCGGTCGTGTGATTTGGGGATCGAGTTGCTAGGGATTCTGGTCGCTCTCTCCTTATCCGATGGTGTATCCGTATCTAGGCTGGTCCTAGCGATGGCTGCCATATTTGGCCCATTTGCATACGTATTAGGCCACTTGCAGCCCTTTTCTAATTTGCATAGTGACTTTTACACTTGAGCAGATTACTCATTCAACATTAAGTTCTAGCAGTGATTTATTTCATGTTATAGACACCGTTGATCATAGTATAAGTTTTTCGGGACTATTTTTCAGTTCGAGTACTATGTGTATTACCGAAATTATATGATGTAATATATTTTCATGTATGCACATGTTGAGATTGATTACATTCACTATTTGCAATTGAAATTTTCAATTTCTTGCAAATAAAGAAATTCATCGTCTCAATTGAGTCTCTTAGACTCGATACGAGCATGAATTGGTATGCAATATTCAGATTTTGTTTTAAATAATGTTTTGGGACCACAAGGTAGTGTGTTGATCTACTGTTTTTACAGATTATCGCCACTACTGCTTAAGCCTACATTTTTTCATATAGACATTATGATTGCTTAACAAGTGTTCTCCCGTACATTTTATTAAGTCATGACATAAGGTACTAGAAACATGAGTATCTACTAATTTTATCAGATTATACTCTCTAGTGCTGAGAGATGGACCCAAAAATTTCTTTTCGGAGAGTATCTACGGTGTGTCAAACTTAACAATTTGAAATTCACACTAATGATTTCGAGCCCATTTTTTGAAATCATTATTAATTTTGCATAGTTTATTACAACATGACCATGATGGATTTTAATTTACCAAACGTAAATTAATATTCTTTGGTTTACCATGTAGGTAATCAATGGCTAGAAGAGAGTTCGATGCACTCGAGCTTAATGGCACAACTACCCTACATGGGCATGGATATCAAGATCGCCCCTGCGACCCGTGGGATAGTGCATGCCATCTAGAACCCGGAGGACCCCTTCCGGCTGGAGTCGCACCGCTGACAGAAGAGCGGAAATATGTTGTCTTGTACATTATAAGGCACCATATCCACCTGAATCTTAAGTTCGAGTATTTGGTGGAGGAATCCCCGTTTACTTTGTTTCAGGCCCTCAAAACGAGGTATCAAAAGCAAAAGTCAGTTGTCCTGCCTGAAGCACTTTATGATTGGACTCATCTTCGATTCTAGGACTTCAAGTCCGTCGGGGATTATAATCATGAGGTTCATAAGATAAGTTCTAAGTTGCACTCTTGCGAGAAGGACCCTACAGATGCAAAAAAGATAGAAAAAACTCTATCCACTATGCTCTCATCAGAAAGGCAGCAATACCGCGCTCGTGACTACCAGGTCTATTTAGACCTCATTCATATCCTACTTCAGGCTGAAAAGCATGATGAGCTTCTTGCTAAGAATGACTCTCAGCCCTCGGTTGGTTCCCAACCTTTGCCGGAAGTTCATATGAATGTCACGAACGGAATAAAGTTTGGTGGTGCCTTCAACGGCAACCAATCGAACTTCAAGGGTAAGCGTAAGCGCACCGAAACAAAAAAGCCTCGAAACTCGGACCGTGGAAAAGGCACTGCAAAGCCCGATTGGTTCCCAACCTTTGCTGGATGTTCATATGAACGACAAAACTAGGCTTTGTGACAAGTGTATATGCTACACGCACCCTACTAACAAGTGCAAGACCTCAAAGCATCTAGAAATTCTCTACCCGCAATCCCAAGTATGCAAAGCACCTCAAGCGAAAAGGTTTGAAGCCAACTTCAACCTTCACCCAGATAGAACATATGGAGATGGTTGTTCGCAAGATGTTCCTCAAGGACCTAGTAACACCATTACTATCCAGCTGTCAGAGGATCCTATGAGCACGGAGAATATGATTGTTGAGTATGTCTCAAACGACATGTTTGAAGACTTTGACTAGTCTCATTATCTCTTTAGCGATCAACTTAATTATGTCCATCGGTGATGTTATAATAGAACATAACTACTGTTGTCACATTATATTATATCAGTACTCTTATATAAATAAGATTGTATATAATCTATAGATTTGAGAAAAGATTTCCATAGCAAAAATCCTTCAACTCGATATATAGATTTCTACGGGGTCAGTCCATGGATGAGGAACAAGTATTTGAAAAAATACCCTCTCTATTGTTTGGAACGTACTACATGTATATCCCACCCGTAGCACATGTTGCATACAAAGCAATTCCATTGGTCACAAGTTGCATGAGTCCAAATTCCCTCGGTCATCAGACTTTGTGTGCATATTGTATAAGACAGGAAAGCTAATTTTGAGGCATTCGCACCTCAAAATACAAGTTGGTCCGCTTCAGTTCCCTGAACACATCGAGGGAGACATTTGTTATTCCCCAACCATTTTGTGGATCTTTTAAGGTATTCTTCATGGTTCTCATTGATTCATCTATACGATGATCATACATGTGTTTTCTATCCACATGAAACCATGCATTTACCATGATAATGAGGAAAGTAATTAAGTTATAAGCCTATTATCGAAGAAAAAAATTGTAGAATTCTTCTCACGTGCCTTCAATGAATATTGCATGGCCATGCGAATTGAAGTTCAATACTCTATACCATACAACCACACTCATAATGGTTTGGTTGGATCCCTGAATAAGAGGATCAAAATCATTGCATGACTTTTGTCGATGAAATGCACTACCAACTTTACGTTGGAGTCATGCAGTTTTACATGCTGCTGACTGACTAACTGTAGATAGCAGTACTTCCCCTCTGCAATTGATACGTGGAAATCCTCCGAGCATTTTCCATCTGCATAAGTTCGAAAGCGCTTCACGTGTACCGATCTCACCACCGCAACATACATTAAAAGGGCCCACGGATTAGGGATCGATGTGGGGTATAGATCTTCGTCGATCACAAAGTACCTGGAACCCTTCTTGCGGGATCCATTCATAGACCAGTGTGTTGATTGCTATATCCAAGGATGGATTATTTCCAGGGCATTAAGGGGAGAATTAGAATACCACATGGAATACCAGAAAATCAATTGGGACTACACGTTCCACCATATATCCACGTATACAAGATTTTGAACAATACATTCAACATTCACTCATTTGCAACATATTGCAAATAACATGCCAAAATCATTTACTAATCTAAAGGTGTTATAAAATCATATAACCCGGCTAGAAATGCGCCTGAAAGAGTGGAGGTATCAATAAAAACCACTCAACTCCCTATTCCTGAAGAGGGGGAGTAGTACGGCCTCTAACCTGGATCTAGCTTCCTGCAAGCAACAAAGTAAATCGAGGAGATATCCTCTAAATCAGTAAATGCAAGTCAACCTTGCGTTGATAAAACACCTTATGGGTAGTGTACACCCAATGGAAGAGAAACCTCCACAACCCCAGATTTAGTTTGCACACACTGGCTGGGACATCGGAACACTCGGACTCACACATATTGGGAAATCACGAAGAGTCATCATGGGTGGATGCGATTTCCTCCAACTATATTGATTCTAGAGAATCATACAACAAAAGCCTACAACTGTCGACAAATATTTCTCTTGTATGATTGCCAAAACCTTCACAATGATTCAGATCCATAGACCATGGCCATGACAGAGTGTAAACTACTCACTCGGACTGAAACAATCAAAGGGTGCAATCCAAGCAGAAAATAGCCTCGCTCTTCCAATTAAATTCCCTACATGGGATTCAATATGTTTTCTTCTAGAAATAGAATGAGAACAAGGTGGTGAGAAAGCAAGGCTTGTAGCACAAGGTCGGGTTTCCGCAGAGATCCGAGACCTACTCTCCAGACATGAGTGGAATCCTCATTTTCCGATACCTATATCATTGGTAGTGGAAAATCATCTATCTATGAAGTTAATGGATGTAGTGACTATATTTCATGTGGATCACTAGATTTGGACTTGTAGGGTTCTCGATGGAATCTCTATCCGAATCGAAATGTAAATACAGCATGCATTGTGTAAAATCAATAAGTCATTACATGGCTTATTATTATCGGTATATTCGGGTACAACCGACGTAGTGAGTTCCTTATACACAAGGATTACTCCTACAATGATGATTACCCATGTGTGTTTGTCATACACAAGGATTACTCCTGCAATGACGAAGCACGTGATCGTATAAAAGATGGTATTTGAGATGAAGGATTTGGTTAAACCTAAACAATGTTTGATACTACAAGTCGAGCTACCTCACTCAAGTTTTATTGTACACCAAGTTTGCCTATATTATAAATATTGGAGAAACCTAAAATACACGAGTCATATACATATCCCATGTCGGTTATTCGATCTCTAGACATAAAGAAAGATTCACTCAAACCACAGGATGATGTAGAAGGGATGTTGGGACTTGAAGTTCCATACCCCGGTGCCATTGGACCCACCAACACAATTGGTTGTTAATCAAGAATATCTTTCGATATCTCCAAGGCACCACACATTATTTGACATGTTCTTGTAATTTCAGAGAAATCTGAACTCCAGTATCATCAGAATACACTGATGTTGGCTACTTGAATGATCCCCATAATGTGTACCTACATGGTAGAAGTGTCATTCAATTGATGTCTTTGATATATATTTCGGTGACTACACCTACCAATCATTCTGAAATACAAATCCACATTGACATATGTAGCTTTACAGAATGATAAACCACATACATGAGTCATGTGGTATTGGTTCTCTTGAATCATCGACTATTATCTACACAGATAATGTTGCTTGTTTTGCATAGATGCAAATAGAATACATCGAGAGCAATATCACTAAGCATATTGCCTCTAAATTGTGTTTATCTCCCTAAACTCTAGAAGATTCAGGAAATAAACGTCTTGCGAGTCAAATCATGCGACAATAACATCGTTGATCTATTCACGAAGTCTCTACCAACTTTAACTTTCCAAAAATGTTTTCATGGAATTGGTATTCTATGGCTTTAGGATTTGCAAGAATCAGGGGGAGTATCACCCTGGAATACTCCTATTCAAATCATCATATTACACTCTTTTTCCCTTCACGAGTTTACTATCCAGGTTCTCATCAAGGTTTTTAATGAGGTAATATCAATAAAAGATCGTATGTCATACTTTCTTTTTCCCCACCGGGTTTTTTAGGAAAGTATACACGACATATATATTGTCCTCTAAACTCTATGGGTTTTTCCCTTTTACAAGGTTTTTCTCATATGGAGTTAACATGAAGGCAATAATCATTATATGATGTATCATTTTCTTCTTATTTTCCCACTGGGTTTGAAGGAGTTTTAATACTCCCTCTGATCCATATTACTTGTCATTGAAATGGATGTATCTAGCACTAAAACATGTCTAGATACATCCATTTTAGTGACAAGTATCATGGATCGGAGGGAGTAGCATATCTAACCATTATATGTTGCACTATTTTCTCCTTATTTTTCCACTGGGTTTAAAGGAGTTTTAGCAACATATCATACACTACTCTTCTCATATTTTTCCCACAGGGTTTTTGGAGAAGATAATTCCAAAGATGATCGATCACAAAGACAAGGAAGGATTAGGGGGAGTGTTAGAATTTAATTAATAGGTTAATTAAAGGGATAATCCTCCCTCTTTTAGTTCTCTATGTCAGTTGGTTTGTCAACCGACACAACTCTTCCTCACACCTCTTTGAACGGACGTGACCCTTGTTGGTGTCCCTTCCCCTTGTATATAAGCCGTGAATCATCAATGGAACAATACATTTAAATCATTTGTTGTCTCTCTCGATTGTATCTCATTTTTACTTCTCACACAGTTCAGCAGTTGGAGCAGGGAGCACCAGAGAGAGAGAGAGCTGGTGCAAAACCGCTCGCCACATGTGCAAGACCACGAACCGAGAACCAGGGGGTGTTTTGTCCGGTTTTGCAAAGTTTGGGGAATTAAGTGTGCTATTTTAAAGTTCTAGGGGTGGTGCGTACGGATTCTAAAACTTGTGGGGGTTATCTAGACTTTTTCCAGGAAGTGAGGAAGAAGAGAAACAAGGGGAAAAAAATCTAAGTAGGCTTTGTTCGGTTTCCAGGGATCCAATCCACACGGAAATTGGATGATCCCCCAATGTCACCCAAATCTTTGCTAACCCCCTTCGTTAATCCCACCACCCCCCACATGTGATTTGGCACGTTCGATTAAGCCCTGGAGGAATATCAACATATATATAAGGTCAAACCTGTTCGGATCACATGCACAATGTGCAACATCCACTTCTGATCAATCCAACCATTCTGCTAATATCGTCTCATAAACTTTTGACTGAATTATAACAGAATCACAAAATGTAAAGCATATACAAAAACTTGGCCTCTCCACCATATCAACTTTTCCACAATCCAGAATGTTAGCCATTTCATACATGAACCACTGGATCTTCTGGAGGTTTGGGGACAAAAAAACAAACATATTTCTTTTCACATCGGCTAAACTCATGTTTATGTAGACAAATACCAATATAATTAGAGTCACTCTAACCAAGAGCTTTTCCAACAACATTCCTGATGGGAGGTCGCAACTGCAACGTGTGCACCCCAAGTCTTATGTCACCACACCAGCTATCTTTCTCCATTACATGTCCATGATATTTCTAAAATCATCGCCACAAACAAATTATTCAAATATGATTATGTGAGAAGCTCATGGAATCACTTTCGGAAGATAAATACATATGCTATTGAATAGAAGATAATTTGCTTGAATATTGTCCTCCCAAATAGATGAGGACGCATAGGATAAGAACATCCATGTATCAGAACAAGGATATGATGTATGCAAGTCCATGTGATGGAATAAATAGTTGACTTGTTGATTGTAAAATAGAAGAAAGAAAAGGCATTATCAGCTATTCAATTTTGATTACTACCCTACCTGGAAAGTGGTCGGTCGAGTGAGATGGTGTAGAGCGCGAAGACGCTGGTGCCAACTCCAGGATGGGGTAAGCCCTCGCCACATCACGCATGCTACAAGCATCCATGCTCGACCAGTCAATCGGTCACTGCCAGCCTTACTGTCTGCAGATCTACTGATAAATGATGACTGGCCTATTTCTCTCTAGGCCTTTTGACACACTATCTAGTATGTTCATGCACTAACAAGGTTACAATACAAATAAGATAACGTGATGATTATCTCCTAATCCTATCAGAAGCGACAAACATGAAGATCATGTGCTGGTCAAAAAATGTCTCCAAAACTAGGAATATAAGTATAGTCCTGATAGTCTGATCTGAAGCATAGAGTTGATAGCATTGTCCTACTAAAACAAGTCCAAGTAAACAATTCCTTATTAAAGTTCATAACTACTGATGTACTGGCGTCTGGCTATGATGTAATATAATTATTCCCTTCATTAATTTGATACATTACAAAGATATAGTTTATGGCATAGTCTGATCTGAAGCACACGCACATTTATAAATCCTCAATATGGCTATGTGTTTCAAAACCACATCAAATTCAGATTCTGGAGAGGAAATTACCAATACAACTACCGAGCCAACAAGTCACAAATTCGAGGTTCTCGAGAGGAAAATCACAAAGCTTCGTCCAAAATACAAGTACCTAATAAATATCATAATACATTGTAGTTCTGGCACTTTGATCATTCAATATAAAAGAGGAACAACCCGAAGGCTACACATAACGCATGTGTCAGGCTTCAGTAACCTGGCGGACTACTGCAACACTGATGACCCACAAGTATAGAAGATCGCAACAGTCTTCACGGGTAGTATTACCCAATTTATTGATTCGACACAAGGGGAGCCAAAGAATACTTGCAAGACTTAACAACTGAGTTGTCAATTCAGCTGCACCTGAAAATAGTTCTTGCTCACATAAGTTTATCAGTAGCAACAGTTTGATAGTAGCAACAACAAAGCAGCAGCAGTAAAACAGGAGCAATAGTAATAGTAAAGGTAACAGTAGGATTCGAGTGCGTTAGGCATAGGGATGGATGGATGGGCGTTGCATGGACGAGTCTGAACATGTAACTTCAAGATCTAGGGCATTGCAGATAAATAAGAACAAGCATCCAAGTACCAAACAATCCTAGGCATGTGCTCCATATATAGTCATACGTGCTCGCAATGAGAACTTGCACAACATCTTCTGTCCAGCCAGCCCGTGGCAGCGGGGCCTCTAGGGAACTACTGGCAATCAAGGTGCTCCTTTTAATAGAGCACCGGAGCAAAGCATTAACACTCCGTGAACACATGTGATCCCCACACCACAGCCATCCCCTCCGGTTGTCCCATTTTCTGTCACTTCAGGGCCTTTGGATCCGGACAATGACATGTGTACAAAACTTGCAAATAAGATCACAAACAATACTATCATAATGATTCAATAATAAGTTCAGATCTGAGATCATGGCACTCAGGCCCTAGTGACAAGCATTAAGCACAACAAGTTGCAACAAAGTCAAATAGCACTAATAGAGATACTAGGCACTATGCCCTAACAATCTTATTCGATTACATGATAGAACTCATCCAATCCCTACCATCCCCAAGCCTACGGCGGGGGATTACTCACTCATGGATGATGGAAACATCGATGGTTGATGGAGAGGCGTTGGTGATGACGATGGCGATGATCCTCTCCAAATTCCCCGTCCCGGCAGGGTGCCAGAACGGAGTTTCTCGATCCGAATCTTGGTTTCTGATGGTGGCGGCGGAGCGGACCTCTTCTCTGGAAAACGTCCCCCCCCCTCGGTTTTTAGGTCAAGGGGCAACTTATAGGCGCAGAGGGAACCCGAGGGGGGTGCCTGGGGTGGTTGCACCCCCTAGGCGCGACCAAAGGTGGGCCCGCGCTTGGCAGGGGTGTGGACCCCCCAGGCCCCTTCTCCGTCTCGTACTCTGGCTCCGTGGATCTTCTGGTGAAATAGGATTTTTGGCATATTTTTTGGGATTTTTCCTGATAGTTGATTTTCTATACAAAAACAAGATACCAAGGTAATTCTGCTGAAAACAGCGTCAATCCGTGCTAGTTGTATCCAAATCACATAAGTTTAGAGAAGAAACAATAGCAAAAGTGTTCAGGAAAGTAGATACGTTTTGGACGTATCAAACACTCCCTTCAGTTATTCAATGGTTGTTGTCATTCAGCTCCAACGACTGGGAAGATTCGGATCCAACACTCCCTTCACATCAGACTTGATGATGGCAACAACTTTGTACTGACATAGAGCATATTATCTAAAAAGATACATCATCTTTGAAGCAGATAAAATTACCACTGCAATCTACTAATCTTTGTTACGTGTTCTAAAGAAAATATTTATTTTTGTCCTTGGCTGATGGAGATATCTATTTTTTCTAATCTCCAGGAACTAAATAGAACCATAAAATTGCAGAAAACTTAGTTTTGTTTAGATTTTGTGAAGATATTGTACTCCCTCTGATCCAAATTAATTGACTTAGTTTTGTTTAGATTCAGATGTATCTAGCGTCTAAATCTAGACAAACTTGAGTCAATTAATTTGGATCAGATGGAGTAGTACATAGTGAGCATTGATTAAACAAAATCAAGTTGCAATCGAGGATTGAACCAGGAATTCTGTGTACCAACTTGCAACCGGGGAGTGAGCATTGCACTCTGTTTCAACCAGGGATTCTGCGTCACGCACGCAAGCACACCAACTTGCAACCTAACCATGTACCAACATCTAGACTGAATGAACCAGGAACCTTACCGCTGAGCTACAACTGAGTAAAGAACCCTAGAAATTGAGCAAAGAATAGTAGAAACTGAGCCAAGAACCCTAGATTTCAAGGTAGATGAGATGAATTTAGGGAAGGTAAATGGGGGGACTTGGGAGAAGAATCTTATGGCAGTGAGTGCCTCCGTCGAAGGATGTGGAGGCAGGGATGCCGGAGATAGGGGCCAACGAGCTCTCACACTGCACCTTGGGTCACCGTCGAGAGCACATCGTCACTACTTCACTTCACTTCAGGGTCGCCGCTGATGATCCACAAGTATAGGGGGTGTATAATAGTACTACCGATAAATAGGAGAGTTGATCCCAACGAGGAGCAGAAGGTGTTGAACAATGGTATGGAGCAGGAAATCCCTGTGAATACTTAACAAACGGATTTTTAGTGATTTTCTGATAAGGCAACAAAACGAAGAGCAAGTAACAAAAGTAACGAACAAACGGAGCAAGTGGCCCAATCCTTTCTTAGCAAAGGACAAGCCAGTGGAAATACTTATAAGGACCAAACGTTCTCGAGGACACATGGGAATTCTGTCAAGTGCTTTAGCTTCAAATAGCTGAGTACTCTTCTCTGGTGTTGTAAGTGTTCTGTGGGTGAACCTGTACTAACATACCGACCGTACTTGGACTAACACATACTTGTGATTAACCCCCTGCACACGTCCCTAACTACAGGAAAGTAATTAAGATATAAATCTAACCACAACCTTAAACTCTGAGATCCTATGCTCCCTTGTGCAAAGGTGTCCTAACGGGGGTTCAGGTTTCTGTCACTCCGACAACCCCACAATTAGTAGCCAAATACACAATGCATCCCCCTAGGCCCATAAATGGTGAAGTGTCTTGTAGTCGACGTTCACATGACACCACTAGAAGAATAGCACCACAACTTAAATACTAAACCATTGAATAATAACTCAACACGGATTCACTACTAACAACATGACTTCTCCCATGTCCTCAAGAACACAACAAACTACTCACAAGACATCATATGGATCAAGATCAAAGATGATATGATAATGGATAACAATCTGAACATAAACAATAATCCAATGGTTCCACTCACAAGCATCAACTTCAATAGTAATCAACACTGGGAAAATTTCCCCTAATGAACTAAAGCAATATCCAACACAATTGTTACAGCAGGACGGAGTGGTGATGATGGTGCTGGTGGAGATGATGGTGTGGATGATGATGATGATCCTGATGAAGCCTAGCTTGACGATGGTGTTGATGGCGGCGGTCTCCCCTCTCCGGGAAGAAATTCCCCCGACAGAAAACTGTCTGCCAGAGAGATCTTTCTCTCTCGGTGTTTTCCGTGCCCCAGAGGCGGCGGAAATCTATCTGTGGTCGCTCCCCGAGGCTTAGGGTTCTGTAGGGAAGATATAGGCGAAGGGGCGGAGTCGGAGGCCGGGTAGGTGGGTCACACCTGCCCTAGGCACGGGTTAGGTGGGCCCGATCCTAGGGGGTGTGGGCCCCCTGAGGCCCTTATTCATCCCTCCTTCTGGCTTCCTTCGTCTTCTGGTAAAATAATATTTTTTCGTATTTTTCTGGTATTTTTCTGATCTTCGCAAAATTGCACCGAAACGCCTTCTTTTCCATCAGAATCCAGACTCCGGCAGTCCATCCTCCAGGAATCATCCAACATGCATAAACAGATGAAAAGCCATAAGTAATACCTCATAATAAGACAAATATCAATGAATAGAGGTAAATTATGATATAGAATGGTGATGAAAATTGGGCGTATCAACTCCCCCAAGCTTAGACTTCGCTTGTCCCCAAGCGAAAACTGAGCTCAGTAAACATGTCCACAGGTTTATGGAGTGAAGTGTCGATAAAAGAATACGAACAAGAGGCATCACACTTACCATTCCACAACTCATAGAAGAAAGCAACTCACCATTATATAACTTAGCCTGCAACCAAGTACAACAGTCACAATAGAGATGCATAAAGATAAATCATAATTGGAATTGGCAAACTTGTTCTTGGTCAGAGAACACCTCGCAAACAGTTTCACAAAAGCTTTTTGTAGAAGTTTCAAAACAAGAGCACTCTTTGCTCAAAAAGGTTTTTCACAAGTAAAGGCTTTCAAAGTAATACTCAATAGATAAGAGTTTTGTGCAAACAAGGAAGATAAAGAACATGATTGAATAAATCACCATATGAATGCTTGAAACACAACAACTCAAATGCTTGCTGGAGATAGAGAGGAAGTAGGTTTACCGACTCAACTTGGAAGTGTCTTAGAGGGAAGCAGGGATTACAAGTCATAAAGAGCTTTCAAAAGATTATGGTACTTACTTTCTTTGATCCCTCATTTCCCCTATCATAGGCATCTTGAGATGATTAAGGTTAAAGTGCACAAAGATGGAGTATATTCTTGACGAAATATAAGTTGACAATCTCATGTCCCTTGAATATGAGGGCCACTCCTCATGCTACTCCACTTTGGTCATATGTAAGTTCTTATCATTGTAAGTATTTGCATATCATTGAGAACCGCCAACGGGGTACCCCTTGCACATGGTACATGAGCTTTCCCATAACCAAAATGACAAGGCAAGCAGACAATAAGCATCGCAACGATCTTTTTATTATAGCTTTTTATTGAGGATGCTTCATAGATGGCTCACTATGGTGATGATGCAAGTTTCCACCATGATTACGCATGGCTTAGGCTAGCGGCCCAGGCGTTTCTCTAACACAGGATACAAACTGCATGGACTTACAAGTTCCCTCTTTATTTCACACCGTTGACATCCATAGACAAAAGAGCACGATATCAACTGTGTACAGAGTACAAGTGCAATGTTGAAAACGTTTCCCGTGACAGCACGGTTCTGCTAATTCCAACATATAGATGCAAGCATATACAACTTCGATGGCATAATGGTTCAAGTCTATTAGGGGCAACGAAATAAAGTGTTCCATCAAGTTCGTGAGAGCTTTACTAACTTGTTTTCTCATAACAAAATACTTTTTAAATTTGAAAGATAGATGAAGCTTGAGAATTTGCTTGGAATAGCAATTGCTAATAGGTAGATATGATGGACACAAATGGCAAAGGTTTTGGTTCAAAGGGTTTTGAAAACATGAGAAGTATGCCTTCACAAAACAAGTTTTTGGCTAGCAAGGCTGGGTAGGAAGCAAGAGAGTTGAAATAAACAAGCAAACATACTAGTAATAAAGCCAAACATGCAATATTACTTGAAGTCACAAAAGAATATTAAATAAAGAATACTAAGCTTATGAGCCAACAAGAAAGAAAACAAATGATACAAAATACCTGCAAGCTTTTTTCTTTCTTTTTCACTTTCATAGTAATGCTACTGACCAGAACTCGGTTTGCCAAAACCAATTTACATCCACTTGATGATCCCAAAGTGGTGCCAATACTGATCAACAAGATCCATCATATAATAGAGATTGCAAACTAAAATAAGAAGTGCAAAAAGTAAAAGATGAGACTTCTCATTAATATTCCAATAAAGGCACTCACACCAAGGGGTACAAAGATAATCAACTAAAGGAGAGATACTTCCACATGCAAACCAAACTATAAGATAACCCCTCTACCATAGATATGAATCCACTAAAAAGGTCAAAGATAAAAGATAATGGTGGTGATACCGCGGCACTCCCCCAAGCTTGGAACAAGCCAAGGGGATGCCAAACCTGATGACAAATTATTCCTTTGGTGGTGGTTGTGTTGTCTTGATAAGCTCTTCAATAATTTTCTTCAAATCCTCCATATCGAAGGTCAGAGTATGAATTAACTCCGAATTATTCTCAATGCAGCCCATGATAAACTCGGACCGAGGATCCCAGACCTTGTTATTCTTTCTCCGTTCTTCCAAATTAGAGTGTTTCTTCCTTGCACAGTTAGAACAAGGGGTACTAGGAGGAAGTGTGCGTGGAGCGAGGATATGGCGCAGAGTTCTCCCTCCTGTAGACATATGTGCTGTCCTCTTAAGCTTGGTAGGTCGTGCCACCAAACCATTGCTTGTGACGGTAGCGTGGGTGTCCGGTTGCTTGTCCTCCTCCATGTCACCTTCATACCCTACCGAAATCTCCTCCACCTTGGAGCCTTGAGGTTCTTCTTCCTCGGGCTTCTTGCCTTTGTTGTTGGCGGAGGCCATGGTGCTCTATACTTGAAGATTTCCTGACAGAAACAGATTGAAATGAAAACACGACGAGAACACGATGCACGAACCTCGGGGGATCCGGGGGGTTATATATTACGAAGTTTCAATGCATAAGGAAGGTTTTGACATGGAAACGAGGCAGAGACGGAGTTCGAGGGGGGAACACCCCCCTCAGGTGCAGTTAGGATGGGCATGCGCCTGGGGTGGGTTTGTCCACCCCGTGCTCTGTTTCCTCTTCAGTTTCACCTCGCAACTTCCCTTATGTATTAAAAACATCAAAATTATAAAAATATTGGGGTTTCACGAACCTTCTGTTTTCACCACTTTTACCTATTCAAAGACGAACTCTGCAGATTCCTTTTCTCTTTCTCCTAAAAGTTTCATTCTTACAAAACCCTTGCACAAACCCAATGACAACATTAGTGTAAGCAAAAACAAAAAACCTTTGGTAAACACTTCAACTGAAAACCCATCAAAACAAAAGGTTCTGTAAGAGGCAAATGCAAATGATGGCATAAATCTGTCAAAACAGACCAGCAGGTAAAGATTGATTTTTTCGAAGACCTTCTGTTGCTCAAATCAAAAAGTGCAGAACTGATGAAAGTTGTATAACTACTTGAAGAACAAGCACAGAAAAATGCAGCTCCATCCGAAGTATTGAGCTTCCTCATGAATTTTTACAATGCAGCACAAAAATCTCTCCCAAGACAACCACTTTTCACAACTCCACTACTTCACAAAAGTAGTTGAACTTGACACAAAAATCAAAACAAAAAGGATAAGGAGCGGTTATTACAGAGGTAATAACTTTCAAGACTTGACAAAACTCTTGGGTTATCTCCCAACAAGTACTTTTATTCAATGCCTATAAGCTAGGCTTGAAACTTCCAAAGATGCTCACAAAGGAGATATATATTTGAAGTGAAAGAGAGCATTAAGAAGCAAATAACCAACACACTTGAGTCTAACCCACTTCCTATGCATGGGGGTATCATGAGAAAACGAGTTGTTGAAAAAAAAATACACCATCATAGGATGACAAAACAGATACAACTTCAAAGCTTTCAACATAAAACGGGGAAACTTAACATTATTGAGATGCATAAAACCGTGTTTCCCTCTCTCATAATAACTTTCAGTAGCACTTTCAATAAAGTTGACAATATAACTGTCACTGAAAACAACTTTATCATCAGAATAAGCATACTTACAGTCATCAAAAGGAGGTCCAAGGTCATAAACCGGATCAATAGAAGCAAGTTGTTCCATCCTAAAATCTTTATTAGACAAGCTATTTTCACAAGGATCTTTAGCAAATTTGGAAAAGTTAAACTCATAAGAATCTCCATCAAACTTAGTTAAAACTTTTTCCTTCTTACAATCAATAATAGCTCCACAAGTGTTCAAGAAAGGTCTACCAAAAATGATAGGACAAGTTTTGCTAGCTGCTGAATTAAGCACTAGAAAATCGGCAGGATACTTAATCTTACCACAGAGAACCTCCACATCTCTTATAATGCCAATGGGGCAAATGGTTTCCTTATTTGAAAGGTGAATAACCACATCAATGTCCTCAAGCTCACAAGGACCAATCTCATGCATAATTTACCTATAAATCTCATAAGGAATAGCACTAGAGCTAGCACCAAAATCACATAAACCTTAGTAGCAATGATCACCAATTTTAACAGAAAGCACGGGAACACTAGCTTTTCTAACCTTACTAGGATGAGAAATAATATTAGAAGCGTCTTCACAGAAGACAATGTGCTCATCGTCTCTATTTTTAGTGACAGTGTCTTTCACAATAGCTACCACTGGTTCATCATTCAATGGCTTACCAGGCTCCACAGTTTTCATTGTACCTTTATTATTTGCACTAATAATCATAGAATACTCCTTTACCTTAGCTAGGAAAGGTAATTTCTCAACATGAGGTTTAGGCACAATATGATTAGTAGTACAAACTTGAGTACTTCTAACTGTAACATGACTAACAACATCTTTATAGGGAGCATGGTACTTATGCCACTTCTTCTTGGGAATTTCTATGTAAGAGGCAAAGGCCTTAAAATAGTTGGCAATACTTTGGGAATCAAGACCAAACTCATTGCTAATATCACGGAAGTCACCAGTTCCCATAAAAGATTTAATGCATTCATAATCATAGTTTATACCTGACTTTCTTCCTTTGTCATTCTCCCAAGCTTCAGTGTTGTCTTGAATACGGTCTAAGAGATACCATTTAGCTTCTTCCTTCATACGTGTGAATGATCCAGCACAAGAAGCATCTAGTAAATCTTTATCATGAAGGGAAAGCCTAGCATAAAAGTTATTGAGAATAATATTGTCAGTGAGTTCATGAATAGGACATTTAAGCATTAGTAACCCCAATCTCCCCCAAGCTTGAGCTGTACTCTCTCAATCAAGAGGCCAAAAGTTATATATAAGATTTCAATCCTTATGAATCTCACTGGGAGGATAAAATTTAGAGTAAAAGAGAGATGCCATCTCCTCCCATTCCATGGATTGTCCATTCTTTAGCAGCTTGTACCATTCTTCAGCTTTCCCTTCCAAGGATATGGAGAGTAACTTCTTCTTCACCTGTTCAGTTGTGATACCTGCACACTTAAACAACCCGCATAATTCATGGATAAAAAGCAATTGATCACCAGGATGGACAGTTCCATCCCCTAAATAATAATTATCCATAACACGATTAACAATACTTGTAGGTATCTTAAAAGGATCTATCTCAACAGGTGGTGGTTCATCTACTACCCTAGCAGTGGTAGTAGTTTTCCCAAACAGAAAACCAAGTGGGTTATCCATATTTGAAACAAATTAACAAGCAGTAACAAGAGAAATACTCACAGTAAAAGTTTCCTTTACCAGTTCCACTCTTCAATAGCGCTTCACTCCCGAGCAACGGCGCCAGAAAATAGTCTTGATGACCCACAAGTATAGGGGGTGTATTGTAGTACTTTCGATAAATATGAGTGTCGATCCCAACGAGGAGCAGAAGGTGCTAAAAAGTGGTATGGAGCAGGAAATCCCTGTGAATACTTAGCAAACAGATTTTTAGTGGTTTTCTGATAAGGCAACAAAACGAAGAGCAAGAAACAAAAGTAACGAACAAACGGAGCAAGTGGCGTAGTCCTTTCTTAGCAAATGACAAGCCGGTGGAAATACTTATAAGGACCAAACGTTCTCGAGGACACATGGGAATTCTGTCAAGTGCTTTCGCTTCAAATAGCTAAGTACTCTTCTCTGGTGTTGTAAGTGTTGTGTGGGTGAACCTGTGCTAACATACCGACCGTACTTGGACTAATACATAATTGTGATTAAACCCCCTGCAAACATTCGTAACTACATGAAAGTAATTAAGATATAAATCTAACCATAGCCTTAAACTCTGAGATCGTACGCTCCCTTGTGCAAAGGTGTCCTAACGGGGGGTCAGGTTTCTGTCACTCTGGCAACCCCACAATTCGTATCCAAATACACAATGCATCCCCCTAGTCCCATACATGGTGAAGTGTCATGTAGTCGATGTTCACATGACACCACTAGAAGAATAGAACCACAACTTAAATACTAAACCATTGAATAATAACTCAACACAGATTTACTACTAACGACATGACTTCTCCCATGTCCTCAAGAACACAACAAACTACTCACAAGACATCATATGGATCAAGATCAAAGATGATATGATAATGTATAACAATCTGAACATAAACAATAATCCAATGGTTCCACTCACAAGCATCAACTACAATAGTAATCAACCCTGGGAAAGTTTCCCCTAATGAACTAAAGCAATATCCAACACAATTGTTACAGCAGGACGGAGTGGTGATGATGGTGCTGGTGGATATGATTGTGTGGATGATGATGATCCCGATGAAGCCTAGCTTGACGATGGTGTTGATGGCGGATCTCCCTCTCCGGAAGGAATTCCCCAGAATCATCTCTGGGAGATCTTTCTCTCTTGGTGTTTTACGCCCCCCAGAGGTGGCGGAAATCTATCTGTGGTCGCTTCTCGAGGCTTAGGGTTCCGTAGGGAAGATATAGGCGAAGGGGCAGAGTCAGAGGCCGGGTAGGCGGGCCACACCTGCCCTAGGCACGGGGTCAGGTGGGCCCGCGCCTAGGGGGTGTGCCCCCCCCGAGGCCCTTCTTCGTCCCTCCTTCTGGCTTCCTTCGTCTTCTGGTAAAATAATATGTTTCCATATTTTTCTGGTATTTTTCTGATCTTCGCAAAATTGCACCGAAACGCCTTCTTTTCTATCAGAATCCAGACTCCAGCAGTCCATCCTCCAGGAATCATCCAACATGCATAAACAGATGAAAAGCCATAAGTAATACCTCGTAATAAGACAAATATCAATGAATAAAGGTAAATTATGGTATAGAATGGTGATGCAAATTGGGCGTATCAGCCGCCAATTTGGAATGAACGAGCATCACTGTCTTCGATCCCCTCCGATTTGTTGCCCCGTCGTCCTCCCTTCCGTCCCCTTAGCCGCCGCCTCCAAATCGCGAGAGGTGTGGGGAACGAAGCTCCTCTCGACTAATTCCTTTTCTTCCCTTCAACCTGTTCGGGGTAGATTCCACGGGAGGAGACACGATTTTGTTATCCCGGTGAAATTTGGGGGTTTCAAGAGGGATTGAACGTGGATATAATCCACACCGGGTATAACCAAACGCGCTTAATAGAGTGGACGGGGCCAAATCCACGGGGGTTGGACTCAAATCCTGGCGGGTTGGGGACTAACCAAACAAGGCCATAGTGGGCCTTGCATGTTTAAATTGTCTATGTATTTGTTCTTGGCGAGCGCTAGGTGTCCCCCGAGGATAATTTCCCCCGATCCCCAGGTCTCGCCACGTGTTCCTAAAACAGGGTCTAATCCCGCTTTTGCAATAAATGGATCGAGTTTGCGACAATATGGTTTGCTTTTGCTATATGTAGTAAAAACGGTTTGATCTAGAAAATAGAAAAATAGATTAGATCTCACCAGAGATTTCGCCAGAGAACTCATCGACGATCGTGTAGTAAAAAAATATGTTAATGTAGCATATTCGACCTCGCCGAAGACTCGTCGCGGGCTTTCACCAGTAGACCTCACCGGAGACCATGCAGCAAAAACTTTACGCTATTGTATCAAAACCAAAAAACATATGTAGCAAATTACAGATTGGGCGGTAGCAAAACAAATGTGGTAATGTTGTAAAACTAACTTCACCGAGACATCGTCAGATACTTTGTAGCAAAATTATATGCTATTGTAGCAAAATTGGAAAACAAATTAGCAAAAATATATACCAATGTAGCAAAACTAACTCCCCGGAGAAACCGTCGGATTCTCGAAAAAAGTATTATAGCAAACTCATTATATTAAATTAGCAAATAACTAAAACTTTTGTAGTAAAAAAAGTACTAATAAAACATCGTCCGCGGGGGGGCCATGGCTTGCAGTCGGTGCACCGGGGAGCAAAGTGGTCATGAAGGGTTAGCCATGGAGTAGAGGCAGCGATGGAGGAACTTGCAGCAGGAGGACGAGATCTTGATCGACCAAGAGGAGGGGACGAGCTCATGCAGGGGTTGCGGCCAGAGGCGCGAGCGAACATCGAGGACGAGCTCAGGCGGGGCATGTGGCCAGAGGAGCGGTCGAAGGTCGGAGACGAGGGCCTCGGTCGGCAAGGATTCATGGCCGGCGATGGGATCCAACAGGTAGGAGGACAGTGGCCGCTGGAGTGGCCGGGGCATCAGGCAACGACGATGGCAAGAGAGCTCGCGGAGGCGGCACCATGGAAGGGAGGCAACAACCATCGAGGACGCCGCAACGAGGAAGCGGGACGATGATGGCTCTGAAATTTGCCATCTCTCTCTGTGTTTAAACATTGTTTTTAGTCAAGCAATTGACAAAAAAACTCTCAATCCTTGCCATTAATGACTAATAATTGCAAATATGTGCAAAATCTTGCTTTTATTTATGTTGTGCAGTAAATCACAGGTTTTAATGCAAAATCATGAGTAATTATGAAGAAATTTAAGGAAGTACACACGACCAAGTAATTGGAAGCAAATTCCTAGCGTCAGTGCTCATAACGACTAATGGTACGGGCGGGACTTGCCCATACAGGAAGCTGGCGGCTTCGTCTTGTCAAACCCTCGAAATTTTGTGAAGATGCCTATATATTTTGAGGCTCGAGCCGCTGCCTAGAGAGCCGTCATTCTTAGATTTCATCACAACACTACCAAAGGAGATCGACGCCATTGTTCATCCACTCCACCATCCATCCCTCCACTAGCCATGTCCATTACTTTGTACCCTAGATCTCCTTGTGATTTGGCGACCATTGTAAGAATGTTTGATTTCAATTTAAGTATTTTGCACAATGTTTTCTATCCTTGATCTATTTGTTATGAGTGAGTAGTCCTCACAGGCTGCGGATTAGGGAGAAACCTCTTAGCAACTATGTGCATCTAATCATGGGAGTATTATATTTTGTTTACAATTAAGATTTTTATCTTTGTCTCTTGTCTCGATCTGTGAACTTGTAGGTACCCAAGATCCCATAGATTGATAAAGGCTTGAAGTGAGACACATGGCTAGCGACGATCTCATAGGAACCCTAGTGACAGAAAGGGTAGTACGATCTTTGCTTAGCGCCCCATTCGGGATCACAACAACATCACCACTTAATGCTTTAATTTGTGTTCTTCACTTAATAATCCTTTGTAGCTCGTGGCTTCGATGTGCACTCGGTTAGATTAAAAGGCTATTGCTATGCCCGCTGCATCACGGGGGCTTTCGTATATTAGGATGTGTTGCCCACAAGAGATTATCTTCATTTAAACATTATACACGACTATGCTTATTATCATCTTTTATCCCATATGACGTGCATCTGCAGGTGGATCTTCAACCCTGTCCTATCTCCATACATTGATTCAACCCACTATAAAAAGTAAACTAGATTGGTCCGGCAAACTAAGGTAAAAATGAAGAAACAAAGTCTTATAGGCGTGTCCTTTTTATTTCCTTTTAGCATTGCTTCCCAAGGTTCGATTAAACCTAGATCTTTTAGGAAAAAAGATATTATACTACATCGGTGAATCCGGATCGAAGGTATCAACCCTTTTTCTGGCGCCGTTGTCGGGGAAGCAATTTCGCTATTCTGGTGAGGTCACTAGAGACCTTGTTTTTAGTTTTATTATTAGTTTGTAGTTTTATTCTTGTTATTAGTTTAATTTATTGTTATCTATTTGAAAATCCAAAAAATAGTTACTTGTTATTTCTTTTCATTAATTAACAATTACCAAAAAATATAAGAGCCATGGCTCAAAAGAGACTTGGGGAGTATGTTACTCCTACTAATGAATTTATTCGTGCACCTATCACTTAGCTCGTTGTAGATGCAGAGACTTATGAAATTAAGCCTAACCTTTTAAGTTTGGTTAAACAAAACCAATTTTTGGGCTCATCCTCTAAGGATTCAGGTTTGCACTTAAATACTTTTACTGAAATTTGTGATACGATGCGTATTAAGGATGTAGGTCCAAATGCTGTTAAATTAAGATTGTTTCATTTCTCTCTTAGATGAAAGGCTAAGGATTGGTTGGTAGCTCTGCCAAAGGGAACTATTAAATCCTGGGAGGAATGTACTAATTTATTTATGACTAATTTTTTTCCCTGAGCTAAGACTATATAAAGGGAATATGCCATGAGAGGCAATAATAAATTTGTTATTACGTATATTCCAATTATATGATAGATGTTTATTTTGCATTCTATAATTTTATTAATACAGAAACGTTAATACATGTGTGTTTAATAAAGAAATGGAAAGTTCCTAGTTATGCCTCTCTTATAAACTAGCTCGTTGATTAACAAGATGATCAAGGTTTCCTGATCATAGACATTGGATGTTGTTAATAACGAGGTCACAACATTATTGGAATGGTGTGATGAACATTAACCGAAGTATAACATTATGATCAAAGTCATTGTGTTTATATTTCTATAACATCATACGAAGTAATCCTAATTCTTAAACCATGAGATCATGTCAATCACTAACACTAGAAGAGTATCTTGATAACATCAAACGTCACACCGTAACAGGGTGATTATAAAGATGGGTTTAGTGCTATGAAGGTGTTATGTTGAGGCCCATGGATCAAGAGTGGAATTTGTCCATCCCGATGATGGAGAGATATACTCCGGGCCCTCTTGGTGATATCACATTAGTTAGCTTGCAAGCAAGTGATTTGATCACTAGAATGTGATATCACGGGAACAAGAAAAGAGTACATGTCGATAACAAGATCAAACTAGGTAAGAATATACCGATGATCGAATCTCGGACATGTAATATATCGCGAGACAAAGGGATTAAGATTCTAGCGTAAAAGGTTCTCACGATCACCAGAAGTCATCGTTGAATGTGTGGGAGTCGGTATCAATCTCAAGGTCCCGCTTCTGATTATTGATCCGAGAGGGGTCTCGATCATGTCCGCATTATTCACGAATCGTAGGGTGGCACACTTAAGAGACACTGGCACCATTTGGAACAAATAGTTTCTTGACGAAAAGAATTACAAAGCGTAGGAATTTATTTCACTAGACACCGGAATTGTTTTGGGTGAAATTGCTGAAAGTGTTTTTGCATGTGAAATAGAATACAAGCAAGGGGTTTTATTTAAATGTTTAATTAATGTAATTTACAAAATTCTGAATAAATAAATAAAAGGAGTTTTATTTAAAGAGAGATTGCATTAAATTGGGTGGAAAATTAATGGGATTTTTTGAGTGGGATTTGGGTGGAGAAGTGAAGGGACAAATTGTGAGTGGAATCTCCACCCACATGAATGGAGGAAGGGGTGGGGGCAGCCCCCCATGCGCCGGCCACCCCTTTGGGTGCCCCCTCCCTCCCTTCTATATAAATCCCCCCTCTCCCTCTCTCACACTCACACCTCCTCGTGAAGGATCTCTACCCCCTCTAGTTTATCCCCCATGGTCTCGGACTAGCGAGATACATGTTCCCGGTGGATTTTTGTTGACAAAGAGTTGTTGCTTCCGCTGCATCACTAGAGCGAGGAGGCGGAGGTTGCTCGGTGGCTTGGACGTGTGTGCGAGCACGGATGCGCTGCTAATTTGCGGTGCTGGACTTCTTCTCGATCTTGAGATCCGCAAGCATTCATCTACATCATCCACGTGTACAACCTCGTTAAACTTTGTCAGTCTACAAGGGTGTGTTCTCTATGGATGTATATCCACATGTTGCTTGTATATAATAGATAGATATAGGTACATAATTGTTCCCATCGTAGGAAATTTTTTGTTTTCTATGTTGCGAACCCTACAATGGTATTAGAGCCGGATCTATGCGTAGATGTTTTGCATGGGTAGTACACATATGAGTATGTGGGTGATGATGATCATGTTATTGCTTCTTGTTTGTACCTTGGATATTGGTGGCATAGTGGGATGAAGCGGCCCAGACAAACTTTACATGACCTCGCACATGAGACCTGATCCACGCTTGACATGCAAATAGTTTTGCATTAGTGGATAGCGGGTGTATGTCTCTCCTATTATAGTCAATATTTAATTTACAATGAGTTGTTAATCATTTGGTTATCCTTGTTGTGGTTCCATGTTTGTAGATAAGAACGGTTTTATCTTCGAAATCCCTAAGGCACGTAAAACTTGCAATGGATAAATTAGAAGCATCTAGTTTAGATTGTTGTTGGGATAGTGTTATGATATGGTAATGTTGTAAGTAAAAGTATAGTCGATACTCTTACAACACACCTAACTTGTAAGTTCCATATACATTGGCCTTACACATAAAGGAATGATAAAGATCATACCACGATGCACATGATGATGATCAAGTGCAAGAACCATATCATTTCACTTTTCACATATGATGTTTGTTGCATCTTATATTGCTTGTTTGGCATTTTATTAGCATAATAAGATGATCCATCATTTAGATATCAAGATAAAAATGTGTTTTCCCTTAAGTATGCACCGATTATGTTTTGCCGCTTCAAGACATCACGTGATGATCGGGTGTTCTTGAATCCACGATCATATTTCGGGTGAAAGACAGTTTTACACATGCGAATACTAAGGTTCTTACCTGGCGAGCCTAGTATGTACAGACATGGCCTCGGAACACAGACCGAAAGGTTAAGCATGAGTCATATGTTGATATGTAAGGATGGCAATTTTATCCATGGATCCGGATATCCACGGATATCCAGCCTGGTGGGTAAGGATATGGAGGGCTACTTACGCCCATGGATTTTATGGGGTGGATATCCACTAACTCATGGAGCGGGCATGGACAGAGGTTTCGCTCTACGGATATCCAAGGGATATTCGTTTGACACGAGGGACCCACGAGTGCGAGATATTGTTTTCTAACCAATAACTATTACATTCCATACTCATTAAAAGGCCTAAGCTCCCACTTCCAAGACCGAACAACCCAAAGGCCCACCTGTCCTTGGCTGCTACGCACACACTAAACAGGCAGCCGCCATGCGCCATTGACGTCTCCTTCCTTGGATACTTGTAGGCAGAAACCTAACAGCATCACCAGTGCGGCACCGCTGCTATCCCTACCACTCCTCTTCCTCCTCGAGTCCTCCTGCCACGTGGTGACCCAATGTTTGCCATCCATATAATTATTGTTAAAGCGTAGTCAAACTATTGCCAAAATACTGCTAAAATATTGTTGTAGTATCGTTGGTATGTTGGTTGATGTTATGTTTATGTATACAACATATAAACAATGGATATCCATGGATGCCCGGATATACGACGGATTTGGATTTGGGGCGACATCCATGTCCATGGATATCTTCATGGGCGGGCTAGAGTAAGGTTTATGGATTTGGATATGGATTTGGTTTTGGTATATTCGTCCAAACCCGCTCCATTGACATCCTTATTGATATGATGCCCATATATATGCTCGCCTTTAAAGCTACACCGACTCACGTGATGATCGGACTTGGCGTAGTGGATTTGGTTCATGTAATCACCAAAAAGCATGAGGGATGTCATTTTTGAGTGGGAGTTCCTTCTTAATTTGGATTACTCGAACTCGATCTATCATGAACTTAGCCTAAACTTTACAAATTCTGTTGTAGATGACACCACCTGCTTTTAATGTCAATATGTTCATGTAGAAAGAGAAACTTGCGACGAATGGTAGCAACTTTACCAACTGGGCCATGAATTTTAGGATTCTCCTCTCTGCCACACAAAGCAATATGTGCTAGAAGCACTGCTAGGCCCCCCACCGTTTGATGATGCCCTTGACGAGGAAAAGAACGTCCATCAGACTCTTCAGGAGGACCACAACTTAGTTCATTGCGTCATACTGTATGGGCTGGAGCGAGAACTTCGAAAGCATTTCGAAAAATGCCTTTGATACAATGGGTGAGTTGAAAATGATTTTCGACACCCATGCTCCTATAGAGAGTTATAATGCTTCAGAAAAGTTCTTTAGCTGCATAATGGAAGAGAACAGTTCTCTTAGTGAGCACGTACTCAAAATGTTGGGTACGCCGATAAGCTTGTGTCCTTGGGAATATCGATTCCCATTGACTTAGGCATACATCATGTTCTCCAATCTCCGCCACCTAGCTACAAGAGCTTCGTGATGAACTATAATATGCAGGGCATGAAGAAGTCTCTCCCCGAGCTTCTGTCAATGCTTAAGACTGCAGAGGTGGAGATCAAGAAGGAATATTCCAGTGTTGATGATCAATAATACCACCGATTTCAAGAACGACATGAAGGGTAAACAGAAGGGAAAGAAGGGTGCCAAATCGGTTGCCATACCTGAAATAAATCCCGAGTTGGCCCTAAGTCTGATACTAAGTGCTACTGTTGTAAGGGGACTGGCCATTGGAAGCGCAACTGCCCCAAGTATTTGGTAGACAAGAAGGCCGACAAGGCAAACAAAGGTATATATGATATACATGTTATTGATGCGTACTTGACTAGTAATCGTAGTAGCACCTGGATATTTGATACCGGATCGGTTGCTAATATTTGTAACTCGAATTAGGGGCTGCGAAACAAGCGACCGCTAGCAAGGGGTGAGGTCAAGATGCGTGTCAGCAACAGACCAAGCGTTGATGTGATCGCCGTCGGAACGCTACCTCTCCACTTACCGTCGGGATTAGTTATAAACCTAAATAATTGTTATTTGGTGCCTGCACTGAGCATGAACATTGTATCCGGATCATGTTTGATGCACAATGGTTATTCATTTAAATCCGAAAACAATGTTTGTTTGATTTATATGAATGATATCTTTTATGGTCATGTACCCATGATGAATGGTTTATTTCTATTGGATCTCGATAATAGTGTTACACATATTCATAATGTTGATGCTAAAAGGATTAAACTTAATGATGATATATACACATATATATGGCACTGCCGTCTAGGTCATATTGGCGTTAAACGCATGAAAAAGCTCTATTCAGATGGACTTTTGGAATCACTTGATTTCGAATCATTTGATATATGTGAGCCATGCCTTATGGGCAAGATGACTAGAATGCCGTTTTCTGGTTCAATGGAACGGGCGACATATTTATTGGAAATCATACACTCTGATGTGTGTGGTCCAATGAGTGTGTCGGCGCAAGGTGGATATCATTATTTTGTTACTTTCACGGATGATTTGAGTAGATACGGTTATATCTAATTGATGAAACACAAGTCTGAAACCTTTGAAAAGTTCAAGGAATTTCAGAAGTGAAAAATCATCATAATAGAAAGATCAATTTTCTACAGTCTGATCATGGAGGTGAGTATCTAAGTTACAAGTTTAGCACACATATGAAAGAGTGTGGAATAGTTTCACAACTCACACATGCTGGAACACCATAGCGAAATGGTGTGTCGGAACGTTGTAATCATACTTTACTAGATATGGTTCGATCTATGATGTCTCTGACTGACTTGCCACTATCATTTTGGGGATATGCACTAGAAACTGATGCATTCACTTTAAATCGGGCACCACCAAAATCCGTTGTAAAGACACCATATGAATTATGGTTTGGAAACAAACCTAAGCTGTCATTTCTTAAAGTTTGGGGATGCGATGTTTATGTGAAGAAACTTCAGCCAGATAAACTCGAACCCAAAGCGGAAAAATGTGTCTTCATAGGATACCCTAAGGAAACTAATGGGTATTCCTTCTATCACAAATCCAAGGGCAACGTTTTCGTTACCAAGAATGGATCCTTTCTAGAGAAAGAATTTCTCGCGAAAGGTGTGTGTCGTGGTGGTGGCATGGCAGATGCCATGGGTAGGCTAAAGTATGGGGCCAATAGATGCTAGAGGGATCCGGGGAGGGAAGGTGTAGTGATTTCTACACTCAACTGTCCTGTAAGTAAATCTTTATTCCTCTCCTCTAGAACTACAAGTGCTCCTAGAGCTGTCTTCTCGAGAAGAAGAAAACCACTACACGAGCCTTTCGGCGTACAATGAATCGATCCCCCTCTCAGGAGCCCGCGCACCCCTTATAAAGGGGACCCTTGGCTCCTTCTAGGGCTGACGTGGCAAGCATATCCTTGGAATATGCTTGTCCCAGAAGGGTAACTCGGCGGCCTCCTTTCCCTGTCCCCCTTCTATCGGTGGCAATGTTTAAGGGGTTCTCACATGCACGCCTCGGGCTTCCGCATTGCCACCTTCGTGACGATCGTCAGCCCTCCTACCGCTCTGCTTCTTGTCCTTTGTGCTTGGATCTGTATAGATTCCTCTTAGCCGGTGACTAGGGTTTGACTTTAGCCACCTCCTTCTCCTGCAAGCTTCATGTTATTCGGCCTTATCTCGCATAACTCGGCTCAGCCTTCCCCTGCATTCAAGTTAATCAGAGTCATTCGGCCGACTTAACTCATATGTCGGCCGGTAAGGTGTTACTCATCCTACACTTGTTATGGCCGTGATTATCTCGGCCGAGTCTTATATGATTTGGCCAATACAATTAGTAATTCAGCTTAAGATAAGGGAGACTCCTTTCTTCTTTCCCCTGTCTTGACCCTATCTGGGGTCACCCCCCCCAACATTAGTCCCCGAAGCTGGTACGGTCCTGCCGGAAACCTCGGCCAGGCCACATCAGTTTCCCGACATTCTTCTCTCTTTCTTTCCAAGGTATTTCTTTCTGTTCGGGGTATCCGCCCAGCTTACTGGTTACGCCTCGTCCTACGTGTACCACGCATCATTATTCTTCTAGTTTTTGGTTCCTCTACCGTGTCCACTGACAAGCTACAGTGGTTACTGCGCCCGTCGCGTCGGTGCAGTGACGCCTCGAGTACCGCATCGGTCAGGAGGCCCGATCTCCTCCTGCGCAGTGTGGTCTTTGGTGTGGCTCCACTAGTTGCAAACGGTTTCGCCACGCGCGCGATTACGCGTTTATCGTGGCGCAACCATGATCCCACTACCGCTAATAATGTGTGGTTATAAAGAGGGGAGCGGGGCTAGACGATTTACTTTCCCCATTCGTTTACCCTTCATCTTCTTCCTCGCGCCGCCGCCTCCGTTCGTGTGCTAGCGGTTGTGCCATCGTCGACATCCTCGACGGTCACGCTGCTGTTCTCTGGCCCTGCGGCCTCGCAGCAGTGCCCTCACTCCGGCGCCTTCGTTGGTGAGTTTTCCTACGGCACTGCCGCTAGATTTCCGCGCTAGGAATCCCTTATGCTTTCCTAGATTCCCCGCGGCGGTTCTTTTTCGTTCCGTCGTCGCGCTTGTTAGAATCACGACGGGGCCCTGCACCTCTAGGCCTCTCCCCGCCGCTAGTCTCTCCTCCATTGATTCCTCCGACGAGCCTATGTCTAGTTCTGCAAGCGGAGCCCTTGTTGAGGACGATGACTTTGCGTCCGGTCAAGAACGGGGTTCTTGGCAGGGTTCCACTATCACTCGTCGTGAGGTAGAGTGGTTAATTAAGACGCGCCGGATTCCCGCCGAGGTAAGTTGTCGCTTGCCCGACAAAGAATCCTCTCCAGTACTTAACGAGGGAGATTATGTAGTTTTCATGTCCCACTTTGCTCGTGGGTTCGGCCTCCCCCTTAGCGATTTTTCTAGGGGGGTCCTTGATTACTTCGTCCTCTAGCCTCATCACCTGCCAGCCAATGCTATCGCCTCTTTGTCGGCTTTTATCTCGACTTCAGAGGGGTATTTCGGCCTTTTTCCCTCCGTACATGTTTGGTCCAAATTCTTTCAAATCCGATCTAATGTTGTGCCGGACAAATCTCTTCATCCTTCTGAGAAATCTCTTACCCAATGTGGGGCTGCGTCCATTACATCTCGGCGAAATTTTGAATTTCCCTTTGTCACCGGCCTCGAGTCTTGTAATAAATGGCATAGATTGTTTTTCTATGTCAAAAATACTGGGAAGGAAGATATGATTCGGCTCCCCGCTTTCTCTATCGGCCCCCCTTCCAAGAAGAATTGGAACTACAATCCTAGGAAGAGCCATGCTCTGGCCGAGGCATTTGAGATTCGGCTCAAAGAGTTGATCTGCGCCGGGTGGTGAAGATCTGATGACCGCATTCATCAGCAGCCGAATTTTCCCTTTTCAGCTTCGCTCTCACAAGCTTTGTTACATGAGTGGTCCTCTCGATCCCAACCGAGTTTCTACGGTTGAGCTCGACAATTATCACATTTACAAGCGTGTTCGAGCTATCTTGAAGACCGATATGCCAGAGGAATGGAAATGGGGACTGAGGCTATTCACTTGCGGGAACCCCCCCTCCTCAGGTAAGTTTAAACACTAGCGTTTTATTCTGAGTCACTTTTGTGCTTGTTCCCTTGCTAACTCTAATTTACTTCTCTCGCAGAGGTTCACCGAACAGAAGACGGAAGATGCCGAGGTTCTGGCTCTTCCATGGACTGCTGATCGTGAAACCCCGGACAACGGAGAGCCTGACTCGGAGGAGTTTGTCCCTAAGTCGGATGTCGCTCCCATTCGTGCGCGGAGTAAGACCTCGGCCCACGCGAATGAAGGTGACTCGGACAACGTCCAAATTCTTGAGGTAGTTGTCGGGTGCCTATCTCTTACGCATTTTCGGCTCCTTCTTTCCCAGCTAATCCAGCTGGTCAGGTGCACGACGCCGAACCTCTTGCTTTTGAGGCTCCTGCTGCGTCGAAGAAGCGCACCGCTTCGACAAATCCCTCCGATGCTGCCCCCAAGAAACGAATGAAGAAATATTCACAGCATATCCCAAGGCGTAAAACCATGCTTGGGGTTACTGGGTGAGTTTATTTCCATTTATATTTCTTGTTTATCTCTTTCTGTCTCTGCGTGGCTTTTTTCTTTCTTATAAAGCCCCTCTCTCCGCGAAGCCAAGCGGTCCGAGTATGACAAGCCATACTACTCGGCTGCCTTCTCCTCCTCCGGAAGATACTCGGGTTCCCAGTCCATCTCGTGTTGATTCTCCTCCTGCGCTGACCCATATATCGCCTCAATGAGATGTGCCTATTGCTTCCACCATTATTGCCGACATAACGCCCCCACCAGATCACCTGGTTGAGCCTGTTGCCCCTCTCAAGACCACTGAGGTTTCCCCCAATGATCCTTTGATCACCACGATCCCAGCTACTACTCCAACTCCAACCGAAGATATCACCACCTCGGCCCCTTGGGAACTATAGTTCCTCCTGCCCCCAATGGCGTGATTCCTAGTGCTGAGGTTGCTGCCCCTGCCGAAGCCTCTACTAAAAGTAAGAAGGTTGTTGTTACTAAATCTTCTGCATCTCAGAAGGGGCCAGCTAGCTCTTCTCAGCCCAGCATAGCTGATGTACTTTGCAAGGGAGCTTCCTCTGCTAAGACTGGCGTCGCCCTGGTGCCGACACTCAACTTACTCTTCACAAGAGTCCGACAACGGTGGTAGTTATACAACGGGCCCGAGGTAAAGTGTTGACCTATACTGAGAGCGGGAGCAGCCTCGGCTCTTTTTGGAGTACGCCAATAACTGGAACGCCGTCGATCAACTTGAGGGCAATCCGAGTAGCCAACCATTTTAGCTTTCCAACATCAGCAGTCGTTTGCATATGGCTGCTAAGATTGTCCTTGATAGTGACAAGATGAACGGGGTGAGCGCTTCCGTTGATACTTTGTCTATTATTAAAATGATAGTATATATACACTAGTCCCCGAAGGTTGCAACCGAATAATTTGTTGTTCGTTTTGAAGCTTTGTCAGGCTTCAAATGCATTATTTGCTAAGTCAATTTCCTGCATGACTCGGATTGACCGTGGTCCATTCATATCCGAATCAAGTTTTGCCTGATCCGGGTCTATTTTGGATCTGAATATCCAGCCACCTAGATCCAAGTTAAGTTATATTTGATTCGGATCTGCTTTAATTTTGAATATGCAGCCACCTAGATTCGAGTTAAGTTATATTTGATTCGGATCTGCTTTAATTTTGAATATGCATCCACCTAGATTCGAGTTAAGTCTTACTTGATTCGGATCTATTTTATCTTTGAATATCCAGCCACCTAGATCCGAGTTAAGTTTTACTTGATTCGGATCTGTTTTAGCTTTGAATATCCAGCCACCTAGATCCGAGTTAAGTTTTACTTGATTCAGATCTGTTTTAGCTTTGAATATCTAGCCACCTAGATCCGAGTTAAGTTTTACTTGATTCGGATATGTTTTAGCTTTGAATATCCAGCCACCTAGATCCGAGTTAAGTTTTACTTGATTCGGAACTATTTTAGCTTCGAATATCCATCCACCTATATCTGAGTTAAGTTTTACTTGATTCGGATTTGTTTTAGCTTTGAATATCCAGCCACCTAGATCCGAGTTAAGTTTTACTTGATTCGGATCTGTTTTAGCTTTGAATATCCAGTTTTGTAACTCACTTTGGTATTTAGGTTGCCCGTGATCGGCGGATAGCCGAATTTCAAACGTTGCTCTTCGCACACAAGAAACTGCAAGAAAAATATGAGAAGGTTGTTCATGTTGTGAAGAAAACATGTAATTTAACTAATACGTGTTCTGTTCCTTAGGTTTCGTAATATTTTCAGTTTTTCGTGCTAATAAACTTTCTGGTGACGCGCAGCTAACATCAATAACCTGAATACTCGCCTCACCAAGAAAGTTGCCGCTCTTGAAGGTTAGTTATCCTTTTTGTCTTGTGATTTGTTGACTTTCATTCGAGGTAAATCCTGGGTTTCTTATAACCTTTCGGCTTTGGTATAGCCAAATTACAAACACTTGCAGCGTCGCATCAAGAATGCATATCCATGCCTGATACGATGCTGCATTTTTTAGAACAAGCCGGCACTCATTCGACGCAACTTAAGAAAAGGATGATGAGATAATTCGGTTACGCGCCGAGGTTGAATCCCTCAAGCTTTCCCAAAAGTCTTAGTTGGAAAAAGGTTGATCAGGAGTTCTCTGAAGAAAAGAATCGATTAAGTCTGTAGTTGCAGAAATACAAGGAACTTCTTGATGCTGCCGAGCTGAAGAATCGGGCGATGAGCGAGGAAATCACTCGCTTTGAGAAGAATAGGGCCGACTGGTCCCAGGATCTTCATAAAATGCTGAATTATATTCACCGTAAGTCTTTATTCTTTGCCGACTTACGCTTTTCTTTTGCTCATCTTATCTTATATGGTGCCTTTACTTTCAGATCATTTCCGTGAAGCTAAACCGGTGAGCTCCAAGGCAGTGGTTACTGCTCGCGCTCGCCGAGGTGTTCCTGTTACCTCGGATCAGGAATACTCTATTGAAGACTTTCTGATTGCGGTTGGCGCTGCTATTGGTCCAATGAAAGTTATGGGAAGGGATTTGGTGCAAGCAGCTATTCGAGCCTACCATGTTCTTTGGCCGAATTCGCCGGATGTTGATGAGGTTGAAATTCTTGTGGAGAGATTGATGACATCTAATACTCAACTCAACCTTTGGAGAGAATCCGCCGGAAGGGCTGGTGCTGATATGGCACTTACAGCTGTTTTGTCTTGGTACGAGGATATTTCTCTCGACACCTTGATAAATCTGCGCACTGGCTCTCCTTGGATCGAGGACCCAGCGTTCGTTGCTCGCCGTCAGGCCCGTGCCTTCCAGCTAATCGAGTATGTTGACGTACATAATTGGATCGAGGGGCTGAGCTTTCTTTCCAACTCGGTTGATGATGCCGAAGCTAAGGATCCATCTGGTGAGTCAGAGGATGCTTCGGCTAATGCCCATGATTCAAATGATAGCTCGGATGGGGGTGATGACACACAATCATCCTCCAAGGGAACCAAAACCTCTCGAGCCCAAGTTGATGCTCCTCAGCAACCGGGGCTTGCCTTAGAAGGTACTGTGACTCCTGTTGATGCCGAGGTAATTTCTGTTGAGGCGCCAGCAACCTCGGAGCGCCCAGTTCCTGAAGATACCCTCCAGAAGGAAATCGAAGTCACTCCTCCTACGCCCGATATGCCCGCGCCCGATGCTCCTGACAATGCTACTGCCCCTGCTAAGGGTGATTTGGCCTCCGCTGATGTCTAGGCCCAAAAACTCTTATTTATTTTAAGCCCCCGGTATGCCGGGTATATGATTTGTTTGAAACAATCGATCGCCTTTTGGTACACTGTGAATCCTTTTGCCTTGTGCCTCTGAGGTACTAGCAATGGTAACTGTTGTCAATTTATCTAAGTGAACCTATCTTAATCATATCTTTCCTTTGTTGAATCTTTAACTTTGTAAAGCCAGATCGTATTCCCCCATATGACTAACTTTCGTTCGACATCTATCTTTGCCTTATGTAAACTCGGTTGTATAATTGTTGTTTTCTCAACTTCTACTTGAAGTACAATGCTCGAGGCCCATAGCTTGGCTTATTTATTCTCCCCGAGGTATCCTCTGGTAAAGTGATATAAATAGGTTGCATCCCTTCTCATACTTCGACTTGCTGGGGTTCTTATTCTTGTTACCATTATCCTTAGAAATCATTATTTGTTTCCTCATTGTTGTTCCTTTGATGACCGAGGCAAGCTTATATCATATCTTGCAAGTTATGATCAACAACTCGGGGGAGTCCTCGAGTCTATATTTGAGCTACATAACTTTTATGTGTCTAGCGAAAAACAGCGGGTAATATAAGTCAGTCCCCGAGTTATCACTCGGGTTACTGAGTTCTTGAATGTGCTAAAAAAATAACTAAAATCATGAAGCAGTCCCGGAGTTATTATTTGGGTCGTCAAAACATAGTGCATAATTCAATGCAGAGAGCATCACGGGGGAGTCCCCGAGTTATTGCTCGTGGCTCCGAGGTTTTAATATGCAACTAAAAAATAAGAAACAACATGGGGCAGTCCCGAGTCACTGCTCGGGGTGCCGAGGATTAATACATAACTTAAAATAAGAGACAACACGAGGCAGTCCCCGAGTCGCTGCTCGGGGTGCCGAGGTCTAATACATGCTCGTTACTCTGACTTGGTGCGTCACATAGTGACGTGCAATATATGGCTTCTAAGTGTAGAACGGGCGAAGTAAGGCTATGTTCCACGGTCTTTTTGATTCGTCCCCGGCTTTGTTTGCCTTTTTCTTTTCTGGTGACTGAGCTTCGATTAGGTAATATGCATCATTGTGCAATGCTTTACTCATGATGGATGGTCCTTCCCATGGGGGTGAGAGTTTGTGCATGCCGGTTGTGCGTTGCACTAGCCGAAGAACCAAGTCTCCTTCTTTAAAAACTCTTGGATTGACTTTGTTGCTATGATATCGTCTGAGGTCTTGCTGATAAATAGCTGATCTTGATAATGCCAATTCCCTTGCTTCTTCTAGCAGATCAAGATCGTCTTGCCGAGCTACTTCATTTACCTCGGCAGTTGTGTACTAGATCACTCTTGGCGAGTCATGCATTATGTCGGCTGGAAGCACAGCTTCTGCCCCATATACTAGAAATAATGGGGTATACCATCTTGACCTGTTTGGGGTGGTCCTGAGGCTCCACAGTACTGCTGGAAGCTCCTCAATCTAGCATCCTACCGACCTTTGTAGTGGTTCGACAACACCAGTCCATTTGATCTTTCTACTTGCCCATTCGATGCCGGGTGAGCCACCGAGGCGACATCTAGTCTATGTGTTTCTCTTGGCAGAACCTAGCAAAGGCTCCTTCAGCGAAGTTTGTGCCATTATCCGTGATAACACTGTGTGGATATCCATATCTCAGGATAATATCTTTGAGGAATTTTACCGTTGTGGGTCCATCACATTTTCTTATTGGTTTCACTTTGATCCATTTTGTGAATTTGTCCACCATGACTAGAATGTGAGTCATTCCGCCTCGAGCCGGCTTGAACGGACCTACCATATCCAAGCACCACACAGAAAATGGCCAAGTGATTGGTATTGTCTTTAATTCGGACGAAGGCATATGTATCTTGCTGGCGTATCTCTGGCAACCATTACATTTTTCCACTAATTCCTTTGCCTCCTTCAACGCAGTCGGACAATAAAATCCATGCCTAAACGCTTTGGCCACTAGGGCTCTGGATGAAGCGTGATGCCCACATTCTCCCTGATGTATATCCAGGAGTATTTCCCGCCCTTCTGCCGAGTCAACACATCGTTGCAGTACGCTCGTGACACTTATCTTATACAACTCATTGTTTATGATTGTGTAGGCATTTGCTCTTGTCACTATCTGTCTAGCCATGACCTCATCACTCGGCAAGATTGCCTCTTTAAGGAATGAAAATATGGGTTGCGCCCATATCGGCGTGATTTTCTCTGGGATAGTTTCATTGCCGATTTCCATATTTTCCACCGACATAAATGCTTTGGGATTTTCCGTGTTTACTCGTGTGTCGGCCGGGTTCGCCCTTATAGAGTTCGGGTCATACTCTTTGTTAATTTCCATTGGCACATTTCCTTCTATCAGCTCTGTCGAGATACGAATTGACTCGGATTCTGGCGAAGGTGTGATTGATGGTTTTCTCAGGTGCTCCAGGGAAATGCCCGGGGGAATTGATTGCCTAGTTGATCCGAGTTTCGATAGTGTGTCTGCAGTGTCATTTTCCGCCCGAGGTGTGTAGTGAAACTCGCACCCATCAAAATAACCACTGATTTTTTGCACATGAAACCTATATAGGGCCATATTCGCATCTAGGGCGTCCCAATTGCCTGATACTTGCTGTACTACCAGGTCTGAATCCCCATAGCATAGGATCCGACGTATTCCAAACTCTTTTGCCATTTTTAATCTATGGACGAGCGCTTCATACTCGGCCACATTGTTTGATGCAGCGAAATGTATCTGTAGTACGTATTTCAGCTGATCTTTTTTCGGCGAATTTAATACTATTCCTGCCCCTAACCCATTTCTCAGCTTGGATCCGTCAAAATGCATTGTCCAATAGTTCGGATCTAGCAATTGGGGCTCATATTGTACCTCTGCCCAATCCACAAAGAAGTCGGCCACTGCCTGAGATTTGATCGCATCTCGCCTATCAAATTGCGAAGCATAGGGTGATAAATCGATTGCCCATTTTGCTATTCGGCCACTTGCATCTTTTTTGGCTATGGGCGCTTCACAAATCACTTTTATCGGATGTTCTTCGAAGTAATATTTGAGTTTTTTCGCCGACATGTATACTCCATAAGCCATCTTCTGGTAGTGCGGGTAGTTTTGCTTTGAGGCCGATAATACCTCACTTAGGTAATATATCGGCCTTTGTATTGACCTATCCCCTTCATTCCGCTCCATGACAATCACGACACTTACCACTCTGTTAGTAGCGGCTACATACAATAACATAGGTTCTTTTGACAATGGAGAGGCCAAGATCGGTGTTGTGACCAACATCTTTTTCAACTCATGAAATGCATTATCAGCCTGTGGTGTCCAGATGAATTTATCAGATTTTTTCATCAATTGATATAGAGGTAATGCCTTTTCCCCTAGCCGACATACGAATTGACTCAGCGAAGCCAGGCATCCCATGAATTTTTGTACATCGTTCAGACACCTCGGCAGTTCCATTCTTTCAACTGCTCGGATTTTAGTTGGATTGCCTCTATACCTCGACTGGACACGAGGAAACCGAGTAATTTTCCAGCCGGCACACCGAAGGTACACTTTTCCGGGTTAAGCTTCATTTGGAATCTCCTCAAGTTTGCGAATGTCCGTCGAATATCATCAAGGAGCGTTTTGCTCTCTTTGGTTTTTATAACCACATCGTCTACATACACTTGTACATTATTTCCTATTTGGTCATGTAGACACTTTTGCATGCATCTTTGGTATGTTGCTCCTGCATTACGCAGGCCGAATGGCATGGTGCGATAGCAATAAGCCCCGTATGGGGTAATAAACGCAGTATTTATTTGATCGGACGGATTTAACGGTATCTCGTGGAAACCAGAATACGCGTCTACAAATGACGACAACTCACAACTAGCGGTCTAATCAATGACTTGGTTTATCCTAGGTAAAGGAAAAGGATCTTTGGGACACGCCTTGTTGAGGTTCGTGTAATCGATACACATTCGCCATACGACGGCTACATTCGGGTCATCCTTTTTCTTTTCTACTAACACCGGATTTGATAGCCAATCCGGATGAAGAACTTCCATGATGAACCCGGCCGCAAGGAGCCGAGCTATCTCATCCCCTATTATTTTTCTCCTGTCTTCGGCGAAGCGGCGGAGAGATTGCTTCACCGGCCTTGCTCCTGGCCTTACATGCAAATAGTGCTCAGCCAACTCCCTCGGCACACCTTGCAGGTCCTGAGTTGACCAGGCAAAGATATCCTGATTCTCACGGAGGAAGTTGGTGAGCTCGCTTTCCTATTTGGCATCTAGGCCAGCACCAATCGTGATGGTGCGCTCTGAGAACTGCTCATCTATCTGGATATTTTTTGTCTCTTTAGTCGGCTAGAAGGAAACACTCCCATGTGGGTTTGCTAATGCCGGCATATTCAGTTGTGCCGACTGAGCCAGAGCCACTACTTCCTGAATCCTTATTTTTTCCCTTGCAATTACCAATGACTCGGCCAGGTTTGACCCGACTGAAGCACACTCCATTGATTTTCTGTAATCCCCATCTACTGTTACCACCCCCTGAGGCCCGGGTAACTTCATTTTCAAATAGGTAATGTGGTAGCTGCTCATGAATTTAGCCAGTGCTGGCCGTCCGAGTAAAGTACGATAGCAACTTTCTAGGTCCACTACCTCAAACTCCAAATTCTCCTATCTGCAATTCTCCCCTGTGCCGAATAATACATCTAATCGGACTTTCCCAATGGGTTCGCACGAGAGACCCGGTACTATTCCATGGAACGTGGTTCTTGTGGACTGTAGCATATTCTGTGCTATTCCGAGTTTATGCATTGTGTCTTTGTACATAATGTTGATACTACTCCCATTATCAATGAGTACTTTTGAGAACTTCACATTAATGCTGGGTCCGACAAATGTCGGATCTAGTACGAGTGCATACGATCCTGGGTTCAGCATTATCTTCGGGTGATCCTTTATGCTGCAGGTTATTTCTTGATCAGACCAGGGCACGTATCTAGGTAGTGCCAGCATAACTGCATTCACTTCCATATGTTTGCGCTGTACACTCTGTCTATCTTGCTGTTCTGTTGTAAACACACAATATGATTGATGATGCTCCCTATAATCATTACGCCCATTGTTCCCTGGGTTTGCCCTTCCATCTTGATTTTGATTCGCCACCTGATGTACTGCATCCCTCCGGTCTGAGTTATCATACCTCGGAGGAGGCGGCGGTAACATTAACTGCTGCGCATTTGCTCTGGTTAGCTGTGGTTGCTGCTGCTGATGCTCTTGATGGAGAGGCACTGCATGCCTGCCAGGGCTCCCATTGCATTTTTCATCCAAGCACATTGACGAGTTGTATGATTAGCCGGCTTGGCCGGATTTGGAGTGTGGAACTTACACGGTTGATCCAGCATGGATTCAAACGTGTACTTCGGCCTTTCCTGCCACTGCTTCTTCTGTTCTGGTGTCCATTGTCGTTTCCCTTCATTCCTCGGTGTCCACTGCTGAGGACCATTTTTCTGTTGCTGATTGTTTCCATGACTCGGCTGATATTGTGCAACCGCCGCCACCTAATTAGAAGCATATCTGTAATCCGGCATGTCTTTCCTTCTTCTACCTCAGTATTCATTGCGCCGTGATGATCCGGCTACATATGTTGCATATTGATCTTGGTGCTCCCGATGCTCTGCCGACATTAATCTAGTTGGGTCGGATCGCCCAAGGCATACGAGTCTGCTATTCTGATGGTTTCTGCTAATGTGGTTGACATATCCCTTTGCAACCTCTGCCACAGTACGCTTCCATACCGGCAACCCTGAGCAAACCAAGCTATTGCTTGAGATTCTATGACCCCTTCACATGAGTTCCTGAGGTTACACCACCGAGTCAAGAATTCCCTATCGGTTTCATTTGGCTTCTGCTTGCACATTGCGAGCTGTTGAGGCCGGTTGGGTCTCTTATACGTACTGGTGAAATTGCTGACAAACATGTCTTCAAAATCTAACCAACAGTTGATACTACCTGTTGGCAGATTGTTTAGCTAAACTCTGGCTGGTCCTTCCAGCATCTGCGGGACGTATCTCACTGCCCATCATAAGTTTCCACTTGCTATTTTTCCTGTCGTGGCATAGTCAATTAACCAATCTTGTGGTTTTGTGCTCCCATTGTATGTTTTCGTGCCTCTTGCCAATTGAAAGTTCGGCACGGGCGGTTCGCCCATGATCCGAGGACCGAAGCACGACGGACCAGGCGGACCTTGTTCCTCCAATAGCTCGGACCGATATAATCTGTCCAGTTTCAGTCTTACGTTAGTTGACGTCATGTTTCTATAAATGACCCTCTCTTGCATTCCATAGAGGTTATGTCCACCGTGCTGTGCATGCTCGATATCCGAGTAACCATCATTGTGTCTATCATTTGCCTGATACGGTGAGCTGGTCTCGCTTCTCGTTCTTGTCGAGGTTCATACCTCGGCTGAGGATCCTGTGGAAGGTTCCTCCTTCCTTCTGCCGGGTTATGGGTTTCGTGATTTCCCCTTCCGAGGTTCCCATGCTCTCTGTTTGCACGACCGAGGTTTCTATCCCCACTGTTACCTCGGCTACCATTGCCCCTGTTCTCATTGACCTTCCCGGCTACTGCCGGGTCATATGGGACAATTTGCTTTTTTCTTTCTCCCGAAGTCACTGCCCTATCTCTTCGTGCATTGTTTCCGGGTGAGGACGCTGCTGCCGCAGAAAGTGCGGGGGCTGCTCCCGTCGAATGAACCATGCGCGAGGCTCCTGGTCTTGCCGGGTCAACCTTAAGCATTTCCTCATTCTGCTGGTTTGCGATTCGCACCAGGTCATTTATTCTTTCTTGCTGTTTTTGCCGGGCTTCCCCGCTTAATCCTTCCAACTCCAGGGCTGCGACATTTGTCGCCCTCAGGTTCTTTGTCGGGGTACTATACCTCGGCAAGCCTGGATCTACCGAATCATCTGGAGGATCCTCATGTTCTTTGTTGATATCATTCATGAGGTTCTTTCCTATTAGCCTCAATTCATCTACTCGCTCAGGAGCCACATCTAGCTTGTTTGCCCTAGCATATTCTCGCAAGGTCCTGTTTAAGGATTCCCGCAGGGCCGACATCTTTTTTGCCTCTACTAGCACTTTATGTCTAGTTTCTTCTAACTCCGCCTGCGCGTTCGCCGGATCTAGTATCGGCGCCATATGTGTAGTTAGATTGTCTATAGTTGCCTGAAGGATATTTTCTGGCCTCTCCAGAGGTGGCCATCTTACCCTTGCCGCCTTCGGGGTCACCTCCTGCACCTCGGCTCACTTGGTTGCTGGTGGATCTACCTCGGTGGGCTGTGGAACTGCTTGCTTCGTGGCCTTCTGTACTCCTATCACCGGGTCCCTGCTTGGTCCGGCGCCCACTCCCGCTGCTGGTGTTGCGGCCGTCACTATCACCTCGACGCTACCAATGGGGCGTGCGCCACACGTACTGCTAGCAGCATGGAGGGGAGGCTCTCCTGCCTCGACGACTCGGTGAGGGTAGACGCAAGACGTGTCGATGCCGACGTAGACCTTGTGCGCGCCCATATCGATGAAGACACAGTTGCGCGGAGGTGCTTTCCTCCTGAAGCTACCAGTGTTATCGCTGACATAGTCCCAGAGATCAAATCTCTGGACTAAGCCAGAGACAACCCGCTCGCCGGTGTGGATGAAGTTTCCCGTCCGGATCTTGACTCCAGCTAGCACCGCTGCTGGACCCATGGTGGGCGCCAACTGTCGTGGTGGTGGCACGGCAGATGCCATGGGTAGGCTAAAGTATGGGGCCAATGGATGCTAGAGGGATCCGGGGAGGGAAGGTGTAGTGATTTCTACACTCAACTGTCATGTAAGGAAATCTTTATTCCTCTCCTCTAGAACTACAAGTGCTCCTAGAGCTGTCTTCTCGAGAAGAAGAAAACCACTACACGAGCCTTTCGGCGTACAATGAATTGATCCCCCTCTCAGGAGCCCGCGCACCCCTTATAAAGGGGACCCTTGGCTCCTTCTAGGGCTGACGTGGCAAGCATATCCTTGGAATATGCTTGTCCCAGAAGGGTAACTCGTTGGACTCCTTTCCCTGTCCCCCTTCTATCAGTGGCAATGTTTCAGGGGTTCTCACATGCACGCCTCGGGCTTCCGCACTGTCACCTCTGTGACGATCGTCTGCCCTCCTGCCGCTCTGCTTCTTGTCCTTTGTGCTTGGATCTGTCTAGATTCCTCTTAGCCAGTGACTAGGGTTTGACTTTAGGCACCTCCTTCTCCTGCAAGCTTCATGTTATTCGGCCTTATCTCGCATAACTCGGCTCGGCCTTCCCCTGCATTCAAGTTAATCAGAGTCATTCGGCCGACTTAACTCATATGTCGGCCGGATAAGGTGTTACTCATCCTACACTTGTCATGGCCCTGCTTATATCGGCCGAGTCTTATATGATTCGGCCAACACAATTAGTAATTCAGCTTAAGATAAGGGAGACTCCTTTCGTATTTCCCCTGTCTTGACCCTATCTGGGGTCACCCTCCCAACAGTGTGTGTAGTCGGAAGGTAGAACTCAAAGTGGTTGTTGAACCTTCTCTTCATAATATGGCGAGTAGCACAACACCAAAAGTTGTTCTGGAGATGACTTCACCAAATGAACAGGGAACTAATGATAATGATCATAAAACTCCGAAAGAGAATACTACCGAACCTCGCAGGTTAAGCAGGACGCGTGCAGCTCCAGAACTGTATGGAAATCCTATTATTAATTTCATGGTAGATGAAATAGATGACCCTGCGACATATGAAGAAGAGATGATGAGCCCGAATTCCAACAAATGGCTAGAAGACATGAAATCCGAGATGGAATCCATGTACGAAAACTAGGTTTGGACCTTGGTGGACTTACCTCACGACCGAAAGTCCATGGAGAATAAATGAATTTTCAAAAGAAAATTGATGCTGAGGGTAACGTAACCGTCTATAAAGCTTGACTTGTCGCAAAAGGGTTTCGATAAATTCAAGCAGTTGACTATGATGAGACATTCTCTCCTGTAGCGATGCTAAAGTCAGTTAGGATTATGTTAGCAATTGCTGCATATTTCGACTTTGAGATATGGCAGATGGATGTCAAAACTGTGTTCCTCAATGGAAACATTGAAGAAGAGTTGAACATGATACAACCAAGGGGTTTTGTCGATCCTAAGGATGCTGACAAGGTATGCAAGCTTCAGCGATTCATCTATGGACTAAAGCAAGCATCCCGGAGTTGGAATCTCCGCTTTGATGAGGTGACCAAAGAGTTCGGATTTATCCAAACTTATGGAAAGACTTGTATTTACAAGAAAGTGAGTGGGAGCAATGTGGCATTTCTGATATTATATGTGGATGACATATTATTGATCGGAAATGATGTAGATTTTTTAAACAGTGTTAAAAGTTATCTAAACAACAAGTTTTTAATGAAGGACCTAGGTGAAGCTTCATACATATTAGGCATAAAGATCTATAGATATAGATCAAGGCGCCTAATGGGGCTATCACAAAGTACATACCTTGATAAGATTTTAAAGAAGTTTAAAATGGACGAAAGTAAGAAAGGGTACTTACCTATGTTGCAAGGCAAGACATTGAGTAAGACTCAAAGTCCAGCTACGACAGAAGAAAGAGAGATAATGGACAAAGTCCCCTATGCTTCAGCCATAGGCTCTATAATGTACGCCATGCTGTGTACAAGACCGGATGTGGCACATGCTACTAGTTTGACTAGTAGATACCAATCTGATCCAGGATCAGAACACTGGATAGCGGTCAAGAATATTCTTAAGTACTTAAGAAGAACTAAGGAAATGTTTCTCGTGTATGGAGGTGAAGAGGAGCTCGTCGCTAAGTGTTATGTTGATGCTAGCTTCGACACCGATCCGGATGACTCTAAGTATCAATCCGGATACGTATTTCTCATGAATGGTGGAGCAGTTAGTTGGAGGAGTCCCAAATAACCCGTGGTGGTGGGATCAACAACGGAGACCGGATATGTTGTTGATTCGGAAGTGGCTCAGGAAGCAGGTTGGATGAAGGAGTTCATAACCGAACTAGGCGTGGTTGATAGCGCATTGGACCCAATGGTGATCTATTGTGACAACAATGGAGCCATAGCCAATGCCAAATAACCAAGGTCTCACAAGAATTCCAAGCATATTAAGCGCCGGTTTCACTCCATCCATGAACATGTCAAGGATGGAGATATAAAGATTTGTAAAGTACACACGGATCTCAATGTAGCAAATCCGTTGACTAAAACTCTCCCTAGAGAAAAACATGATCAACACCAGAATTCCATGGGTGTTAGATTTATCACTATGTAAGTAGATTATTGTCTATAGTGCAAGTGGGAGACTGAAGGGAATATGCCCTGAGAGGCAATAATAAAGTTGTTATTATGTATATTCCAAGTATATGATAGATGTTTATTTTGTATGCTATAATTGTATTAATAAGGAAACATTAATACATGCGTGTTTAATAAAGAAATGGAAAGTTCCTAGTTATGCCTCTCTTATAAACTAGCTCGTTGATTAACAAGATGATCAAGGTTTCCTGATCATAGATATTGGATGTTGGTAATAACGAGGTCACAACATTATTGGAATGGTGTGATGAACATTCATCTGAAGTATAGCATTACGATAAAAGTCATTATATTTATATTGCTATAACATCATACGAAGTAATCCTGATTCCTAGATAATGAGATCATGTCAATTACTAACACTAGAAGAGTATCTTGATAACATCAAACGTCACACCGTAATAGGGTGATTATAAAGATGGGTTCAGTGCTACGAAGGTGTTATGTTGAGGCCCATGGATCAAGAGTGGAATTTTTCCATCCCGATGACGGAGAGATATACTCTGGGCCCTCTCGGTGATATCACATTAGTTAGCTTGCAAGCAAGTTATTTGATCACTAGAATGTTATATCACAGGAAGGAGAAAAGAGTACATGTCGGTAACGAGATCAAACTAGGTATGAAGATACCGATGATCGAATCTCGGACCTGTAATATATCGCGAGACAAAGGGATTAAGATTCTAGCATAAAAGGTTCTCACCATCACAAGAAGTCATCGTTGAATGTGTGGGAGTCAGTATGGATCTCCAGGTACCGCTTCTGATTATTGATCTGAGAGGGGTCTCGATCATGTCCGCATTATTCATGAACCGTAGGGTGACACAGTTAAGAGACACCGACACCATTTGGAACAAATAGTTTCTTCATAGAAAGAATTACAAAGCGCAGGAATTTATTTCACTAGACACCGGAATTGTTTCAGGTGAAATTGCTGAAAGTGTTTCTGCATGTGAAATAGAATACTAGCAAGGGGTTTTATGTGAATGTTTGTTAATTAATGTAATTGACAAAATTCTGAATAAATAAATAAATAAAAGGATTTTTATTTAAAGAGAGAGATTGCATTAAATTTGGTGGAAAATTAATGGGATTTTTTAGTGGGATTTGAGTGGAGAAGTGAAGGGACAAATTGTGAGTGGAAGCTCCACCCAATTGAATGGAGGAAGGGGTGGGGGCAGCCCCCCATGCACCGGCCACCCCTTTGGGTGCCCCCTACCTCCCTCCTATATAAATCCCCCCTCTCCCTCTGTCACACTCACACCTCCTCGTGAAGGATCTCTCTCCCCTCTAGTTTATCCCCCATGGTATCGGACTAGCGAGATACATGTTCCCGGTGGCTTTTCATTGAGAAAGAGTTGTTGCTTCCGCTACATCGTTGGAGCGAGGAGGCGGAGGTTGTTCGGTGGCTTGGACGTGTGTGCGAGCATGGATGCCTGCTGATTTGCAACAATGGACTTCTTCTCGATCTTGAGATCGGCAAGTGTTCGTCTACATCATCCACGAGTACAACCTTGTTAAACTTTGTCGGTCTACAATGGTATGTTCTCTATGGATGTTTATCCATCTGTTGCTTGTATCTAGTAGTTAGATCTTGGTACATAGTTGTTCCCATCGTAGGAATTTTTTTATTTTCTATGCTGCGAACCCTACACTATACAGCTAAGATCCAACATTACAAGATTTAGACAAGAAGACCATGAGCCACTAGCGCTTGCGTGGGAGCGGAGGAAAGAAGTCGTAATGAAATATCCTAGTCATGGGATGGAAGAGTGACTTATACTACATTTATTTTATAATGGTCTTAACCCAATGTCTAAGTCTATGCTAGATACTGCAATAGGAGGAACAATCATGGGAAAGAAAGTGAGTTTTGCAAAGAAACTTCTTGATGATATGCAAAATAACAATACCCAATGCCATATGGAAAGAACCTTGAAGAGAGTAAGTTCAATTACCGAGATAAACAAGAAAGAGCTTACATCTAAGGTGGATGAGTTGCTAAGCATAGTTAAAGGTAAAGATGATACCCAAGTTTATTCTATCACTACCGATGTTAATGATGTTAATTTTACAGCTCGTACTCCTTTTAATCCTGCATGGAAAAAATTATTATGCTTCTAATACTCAAAACATTATTCAAATCCTACAGGAGCTCCTTATAATAGCTATGATAATAATAATGGAGAAAATCATGGCAATCTCTTGTTAGAACAAACTGTTAGAACATGTATACAAACTCAAACCGAGAAAAATAATATGATTATTAAAATCACGGAGAACCATGAAAGTAGTATAGGGAAATTATGTAACCAGGTTGTTGCAATTAGAAATGATGTGCAGGCTTTACAGGAAAGGACAAAGATCGTGGAGGCTTAATTGGTAAAAGTTTCTGAGAGCCAAGCTCTCATACTATCAAAGTTTGCTAGAAAACATAAGACAAATACGGTAGAAGACCTCAAGATGATGAGGGTGGCAACAAATGAAGAAAAACCTAAAGAGCTAGATTATAGCAACACACCAACACTGGAGTATACCGTGGAAGATCTATTGAAGATGATCATCGTAAAGAATCCTGATATAGAATAAGGTAACGATGCTATGTACCAACAATTTATATAAAAAGTAGCATCCAAAGTTCGTGAGCTAGAGTTGGAGTACAAAAGACTAGTTGATTAGCTTGCTACTAAGCTAGATGATATATTTGAGCCTACTATTAAAGTTAAGTTAGGAGTCAATGAGATATTCGCACTTTGTGATCTTGGTGCGAGTGTCTCAACAATTTCCAAAAGCTTATTTGATAAATAAAACTTGGGGTCATTTTATTACTACTAAATTAAGACTCCACCTAGCGGATTCAATTTATAAAATAGTTGTTGGGATAAAAGAAAATATAGTTGTTGAAATAAAAGGTAGTCCCGCACTTATTGATCTTGGTATTATGGACATGCCGGAAGATCCCATAGCACCTATAATTTTAGGTAGGCCATTGATGACTCCTTGATGTGGAGCCTGTCGGGAACCCAAAGAGCAAGGTGTGAAGCAGCACAGCAGCAAGCTTTCCCTCAGTAAGAAACCGAGGTTATCGAACCAATAGGGGGAAGGAAACGTCAGACGGGTGTTACAAGCAACACGAAGACCTGCACAACACAGACTCAAGACTTTGCCCCAACTAATTAGTGAGGTTGTCAAGCTCATCGGTTTGATGTAACAAAGGATTAAACGTATAGTGTGGAAGGTAATGGTTTGCAGCAAGTAAACAAGTAACAGTGGAAGATATATCAATGGTAAAGATTGGACCGGGGTCCATAGTTCACTAGAGGTGCTCTCCTTAGATAAACAACATGGCATTAAGGGTAAACAAATTACAGCAGGGCAATTGACAGGAACTAAGCAAGTCATAACAATGAAATACTAGACAAAAAGATCCTATGAGATTCGATTGGGCAATACAACAATATACATAGACCGCCATCCAACTGCATCTATGACTAGAAGTCCACCTTCAGGTTATCATACGACCCCCCTCCAGTATTAAGTTGCAAGCAACAGACAACTGCTTTAAGTAAAGTGTGTAAGGTAAACAATCCACTTGTTCCATGAATAAGAGACCATTGTTTTCTCCCTAGTAGCAACAACACATCTACCACCAAAGAGATTTCTCTCACTTCCCTTGGAAACTAGAGGCATGAACCCCCTATCGAGCATAAATACCCCCACTTTGAGTCAGTAGCAACTACTTGGCCAAGATAGCTACTAACAACGGAGATCATGCAAGATCACAAACAACACAGACATGATAGAATCAAATAGACAAAACCATTAATCAATCTGACATAGTAATCTCAATATCCATCGGATCCCCGCAAACACAACATGCATGATTACAAATAGATCAGATCTTGATCATGAACGGAGCTCACAAGACCTATACATGAAAGTACAAGGAGGAGATACAACCATCTAGCTACTACATGGACCCATAGTCCAAGGTGGAACTACTCACGCATCATACCGGAGAGAAGACCTCTGGGATGATTTCCCCTCCGACAGGGTGCCAGGAAGAACTTCAAATCCCCCCGATCTAGGGACGACGGTGGCGGCGGCTACAGAAGGTTTCGTGGAATATTGAACGGGTACTTAGGGTTTCTGTATCGGAGGCTTCTTATAGGCGAAGAGGTGAGGCTGGGAGGCGGCCAGGGGGCCCACACTGTGGCATCCCGCAAAACCACTACTAGAAAATCGCGTCGATTTTGTGCATTGCATCGTCATCATCATGCATTGTTTGTCTGCATTATTTTGAAAAGCCTAGTTTTGAATTATAAAAATACCCATCTTATTTTCAAACACAAAACCCCGATCGCATCGGAGATCTTATTTGTCTAAAAACTGTTTGCAAAATGGTTTAGTTTTAAAATAGACAAGACAGAACAAACACACCTTTTAAATCAGCCCCCCTCTAAATCCTACCCCCACCCAAATCTATCCTACCCACCAACCGCAGGCCGCCACCTCACCCTCTCACCCAACCTCTACCCACCTGCCACCTCATTAATCCACTACCCCTTTCTCTCTCTTTCACCCAGCCTCCTCCTACCCTCTCTCACCTACAGGCCGGCCCCACCCCTGGTCCACATCCTCTCTCCCTCTCTCTCTCTCCACCCACCACACAACACAGCCCCCTCTCTCCCTGCCCGTGGACCCCGTCCCCCCTGGCCCACACGCCACACACCCAGACCCGCACCCCTCTCTCCTCCCTATCGCCTGGCCCCACCCCAGCCCAGCGGGCCCCACCCCATCCCCCACCTTCCGCTGTCTCCTCCTCCCATGACCTCCTCTTCCACGCTCCCGCTTCCTCCTCCTCCGCTCTCCTTCTCCCTCCTCTGCCGACGAGCCCCTCGCCCTTGGCTCCCGCTCCTCTGGCTGCCACGGCCCCGGCCCCCACGCGTCCGCTCTCCTTCCGCCGCCTCGTCCCCTCCGTCAGCAGATCGCCTCCGCCAGCTGGGGTCACCTCTCCGCTGCCGCTCGCTCCGCGGCTCTCCCCGGCTCTGTCTGTCCTCCTTGAACCTCGTCGCCGCCATCATCCCTCCTCGCCGCCCGCCGCCCGTCCCTCCTCGATCCCCTCTGCTCGCGCCCCGGCCACCTCCCTGAGCCGCCGCCTGTCCCGGCTTCCTCCGTCGCCCTCCGCCGGCCTTTCGTCCGCCGTCATCCCCAGCACCGCCCGAATCCTCTGCGCCTCTGCAAGCCGGCGTCGCCCCCGCGGGAAGGACCTCGCCGGCGCCCTCGCAGGCCCTCTGGTGCCTCCCTCTCCCGGACGCGCCGGCCTTCTCTCGGCCTTCTCCAGCAGCGCCTGCGACCGCCACCGGCAGCGACCGCATCGTCAGGCCCTCCTTCGCCGCTGCCTTCTCTCCTCAGAAACGTCTGCCTCGTCCTCCCCTAGCAAGCCCCGCTGCGTCGTCTGGGGGCCAAATCCCACGCCGAGATCGTTCTGCGCCAGACTCCTGAGCTCCCCTGGTGCCGAGATGTAAATCGACCACCACCTGTGGGCCGCCAAGATGATGACGTGCAGAGTCTCTTGTCTGTCATGGGTGACCACACGATCCAGTTAAGCCCAAGTTGACTGACCAGCTCACCGACGACGAGAATGTGAACAAGATTTTGCTGGTGATGGCTGCCTTTTCCTCGTAATGCTACCATGCATCACACCCCAGTTTTGGTTGAGTTCGCCTAAGCAATCCCCGACTCTCGGAAGAACCCAATATATGTGCTCTGATCATGGGAAGGTGGTGAAAGGATGTTGACGATGCACCGAGACGATCCATAACCCCCACAATATGTTTCGCCAAGTTCCCCGACGAACCACCGGCGCCCATTCAAGTTCGCCATCGGCATCGAGGTCGAAGACTTTAGGGGCTTCTTCACGGACCCGAAGACCGACCCCGCCGAACGCCAAGATCTTCAATCGGATCCGAGGACACCGAGACCCCGGTGCGACAAGTACTTTCCCCGAATGCGATGCTCGAGAACCCGGACAGTAAGAACACCGACGCAAAACGCCAAGTTCTTCACCCCGGACGCCAAGAACGCCACAAGTACGACAAGTTCTACTTCCGCACGACAAGACCGGCCGATCCATGGGCCCGACAAGATCGACCGCGTGGAACCAAGATCTCCGGCATGTCACGACAAGTTCTCCGTCTTGTATCCGCTCCCGCCGATCCCGACGAACCCTGAACCCTGAGACCGACCCCGAACCCCGGAACCAAGATCTGCCGAACCCGAATGTGTGAACCCCTTCCCGAAAACCCTATTTTATAATATGATACAACTTGTCGCATATTAAATGTTCATGCATGCATCCTTGTCTGTGGTTTGGGGGCCTTATGCCGATTCACCATATAATTAAATATGGGGCCCATATGCGGTCAAATCTAGTCTCATATTGGCCTCATTTAAATTTGTGTAGCGAACCCGGTGCTATCTTCTGCCATGTTAAGACAACATTTAATTGCGGGGGTTCTAAACAACTTGAACCATATGTTTAATGTCGGGACCCCGGTTCCACTTAATATGACCTAATTGCATCGCACCTCTGCCATGTCATGCATCATACATGCATCATGCCGATCTTCTTCTGTAGTATTAAATAGTGCATCCGGTGTGTCTTCTAGTGTTTTGCTTCTTCGCGGATAAGGCCGTTGAGTTGATGTGAGCTTCGCCCCGATCTTCGGTTGAACCTTCGACAATGTTGTCAGGCGAGCATCTCCCCCCTTTCTACCTATCTTACTTTTATAGTATTTATTCCCTCCTGTTGATCTATTGCTATCTGTGTTGCGATGCTTTAGTTTCCGTACATGTGATATACCGTGCAGCCCTATATTGCCTTGGACACATCCTATTACCTGTTGTTTGGTAGATAGTTGGACCTGCGCGTCGTAGTCGCTTGCTCAAGTCTTTATGCGTGTCGTCGATGCCACGATTGTTGATGTATTGCCGCATGTTGATGTTGGAGATGATCATAGTTTTACTTATCGTTCACTTTAATTCCTGTTTAACAACTAAAATTGAAGTAAGCGATGGCATCGGTGGGTGATAGAAAATATTTGGTTTCGACGCCCACTTGTGTCCCGTAGGACCCAGTACTTGATACATGTTCCTTGATTTATCGCGCTATCCACATCCGGGAGGTATATGGGACCCCCCTGAGCCAGAGCTTGATTCAGTCTTATTTCTTGGGGCCACAAACTAGTTTGAGCTTTTATTTACGATCCTGTACTTATGCCATGCTACTGTTTATTTACGATTGTGCGAGGAGCACACTGTACTGTTTAGGTAAGCAGAGTGTTTTCGCGGTATCGACAAGCCCAGCCACACTTTCGGGTTCCCAGTCGTTTACAGCCACTGACGCAAACCTTGAGTCCGTCTCGAGTCATTTAGCTAAGTGGTCTACTCAATGGGGTGGCCCCCTGAAATAATTCTGAATCCTGTGATTGCTTTGTCGTGAAGGCCTCGTTGGGTTTTGATTTGGTTTTTCCGAGGTTGATCGAGCGTGTGTTGCTATTGGTGCACCCCGGCCGGGTAAAACTTTCTGAAAGCCGTGTCCGCGGTTATGGACGACTTGGAGCACAGTATCTCGACCATAGACAAGCATAACTAAAATTTATTGCTATAAATTTGACTTTATAATGACTAGTAATCAGTTTCACTATAATGGAATGGCTAAATAATACTGCCCACAATTGCTTGTTTGGAGCGTCGCTTGCGACCATTGTACCTGACTAGTAAGTATTGCAACTACAGCGGAATGGCTGAATAAAATTGCCAACAACTGCTGGGTTTCAGGTTAGCTCATGCTATTTGTATCTGATTAGTAAGTGTTGCAACTATAACGGAATGGTTAACTAAAAGTGCCCACTGCTTAATTTATCAGGATGATTATCTATACCTGACTAGTAATTTCTACAACGATAACCGAGTAAATAAAACTGCCAACGGTGTGAGTTCCTCGGTTGACTTCCTCGTTTGGTCTCGAGGGGGAAACACCAGGATGGGTTTGTTTGGTGGTAGTATCAGGTTGGTTCCGAATAGGTCTTTCTTCCCCCTCTCTGATTGCCGTCAGTTGCATCAAGTCTCTATAGGTTGTTTAGTGCATGCTGCCGCTTCAGTCCACCATACCTATGTAGGTGAGGACCGCCAATTCTAGCCTCGCTGTCTTGGCCTCGATCGATGCTCCTTCTTTTTCCTTTGCCCTTTGTCGGCACCCCTTTTGTTTAAGAAGGTTTTGAGAGCGACGTCGTTAGCAGGGTTACCCTTCCGGCTTGGCCTGGGCAGGGTTTATGGACGCCATTGGTTATTCTTCAGGGCTCTTAGCCCCATTTGCATCTTGTCCGTAGTCGGACGCTCCATCTTTTCAAGGTGATTTGGATCTTCGTATATTATATTTGTATTCTTGACTCTCTGAGTCGTGTTGTATATATATCTGTTCTGTGGGTCCCATCGAGGACTGTTGTGTAATGTTATTACTTCGTTTTCAACCCGCACGAAAGTGCCTGGTGGGCACCTTTAAATCGTTTCTATGCGGGTTGGCGGGAAGCGCTAAAACTTGCATAGGTCCGATTCTGAGGGTGTTACACACACCCTGCCCAGGCGCGGGGCAGGCCCACCCGCGCTAAAACTATGGTGATGCTGCAAGTTTCCACCATGATTAGGCATGGCTTAGGCTAGCGGCCCAGGCGTTTCTCTAACACAAAATACAAACTCCATGGACTTACAAGTTCCCTCTTTATTTCACACCGGTGACATCAATAGACAAAAGAGCATGATATCAACTGAGTACAAAGTACAAGTGCAATGTTGAAAACGTTCCCCGTGACAGCACGGTTCTACTAATTCCAATGTATAAGTGCAAGCATATACAACATAGATGACACAATGGTTCAAGTTTATTAGGGGCAAAGAATATAAAGTGTGCCATCAAGTTTGTGAGGGCTTTAATCACTAAGTTTTCACATAACAAAATACTTTTAAATTGGAAGATAGCTGAAAACAAGAATATACTTGGAATGGTGTAACACACCATGCATAGGAATTTATAGTGGACACTTTGGAATAACTGGGTTTATTGGGAGTTGGAAGCACAAGTAGAGCTTACTCATACAAGTGGAGGCTAGCAAAAGACTAGGAGCAACCAACTAAGAGAGCATAATGGCCATAATCATGCAGAGAAACAAAACATTACTAATCAAAGCATAGAGTGGTAGTACAAGTCTAGGACTAAATGATCATAGAGGCTATGGTGACTTGGCATAGTCATAACATGGTGTAAGCATGTGCCAAGTCAACCCAAGCAAAGCATCAAAGGAGAATACCACAATACTATGCTTTTGCATGCTAAAACAATGCATTATTTCTTCAAGACACACTAAGCAATCCCAATTGTTTGGAACAAGACATGCTAATGCAATAATGACTAATCATAAGGTCAAAACAACACCTAGCAAGTCATGCTAAAGTCTGAGTCACAGTCAATGCAAGCTCCTCTTGCACTTACAAGCAAGAACTTACTACTCCTTTCCAACACCAAGCAACTTATTTGCAAAACAACACAACGAGAACGTGGGTCCAAACTACTTTATTCAAGCAAACTAAACAAACCAAACGAAAACTAAGATGCTCCAAGAACAACACAACTGTGCATGAAACAATAAAAACGAAGTGTCTAGATAGACCTGAGCTTTTTACTGATGAAGAAGGGAATGCCTTGGGCATCCCCAAGCTTTGACGCTTGTACCTCTTGGATATTTCTTGGGGTGACACCGGGGTGGAATCCCCAAGCTTTATCTTTTGTCCATTCTTCATCTCATTACATCATTCTCTCTTTACACCTGAAATTTTTCTTGCATACAAAACTTCACACAATTTTCATTAGCAACATTAGTGTATTCAAAAGAAATTAGGCCTCTGGTAAAGCTTTGGAACAACAAGAATTTTCACTAAAAACACAAGCTACTATAGTAACTCCTTCAAAAATCTCAATTCACCTAAAGAGAACTCAAAAAGGAATCAATCAGAAGCAAATGCAAATAATGGCAGAAATCTGTCAAAACAGACCAGCAGGTAGAAACCGATTTTTAAAAATATCTTATGTTGCTCAAATAAAAAAGTGTTGAACTAATGAAAGTTATCTAACATACTAGGGGATTTATTCATAAATTTTCATCTCAATCCGAGTTACAGAGACTCCTCACGAATTTTTTGGTGGAGGACAGAAATCTGTTTTGGGGGCAGCAACTCCCCAAATCTTACTTCCCTCTCATTAGAGGGCATTCTTGGCACAAAAAGCAAACAAAAAGGATAAGGATAGGCTATTACAGAAGTAATAACTTCCAAGACTCAAGAAAACTCTTGGGTTATCTCCCAACAAGTACTTTTCTTTAACGTCTTTAAGTTAGGCACAAGAAGCAAGAAGAATCAAGTATTTTCAAATGAGGCGTTACCCCTCTTGTTCTTTCCTTTCTTACATTTCTTCTTCTCTTTAGGGAAGATATGATTGCTTACCGGAGGAGCAAAATGCATAATGCCATTTCCCACATCTATTACCGCTCTAAGGTGTTTCAGTAGGGATCTTACAAGTGTGATCTGTCCTTTGGCTACACATTCAATAATAAGATAATCAGTAGATTCCATTTTTCCTGAGATTTTTGTAAACACACCTTCGGCTATTCCAATGGGCAATAAGGTGGCATTATTAGTAAGAGATATTTCCTCTCCTCCTTCAGAAAGCCCCCAAAGACTCAAAGAATCATAAATATCTTTAGGCATGAGACAAAATTCAGACATGATATCACAACGAGCATAAAAAAATGTAGTATTTATAGAGACTTTGATTGTGGGAAACCACTTTGAAGGCTCAGAATTTATGGGAAAATAATCATGGTAAGCTCTAAGCGTGTGATAGCAACTATTTATAGCAGCAATACTAGTCTCAAGAGTGTTCAACCTAGCAAAAATATTTGTGAAGGAGGAATCAGACTTGCCAGGTGTCCCATAGATTATAATCAATTTCTTTATGGCATCAAAATCTTCATCCTCAGTACATAGCAAAATATTTTTCTCAGCCACAACATCCAAAGCATATCTATAACAAAGAGCAATACCGCGGTAGAAACTATCGACAGCCAAGCCAAGACTCATCTTAGGCTCAATTTCCCTCTGTAAAGCGGAGATTATAAACCAAGCATCTTTAAAACTCTCTTCACTTTTTTGCTTAAAACTAATATCTCTTCCATAGGTAAAATAAAGATTGGTCCAAAACCATACATGGTGGCAACTAGGGTAGGAACTAATTTTTTTGTGTTTTTTAATAAAGCAAGCAAACCAAACTAGACTAATTTTTTTGAGTTTTTTGAAAAGAGGCAAACAAAACCAAGCAAAAGAAACAAAGCAAACTAAAAACAAGTAAAGAGAAAGGAAGTGAAAGACTACCCTAGTGAAGACATCCTTAGCCTCCCCGGCAACGGCGCCAGAAAGCTTTTATGACTCCTTGATGTGGAGCCTGTTGGGAACCCAAAGAGCAAGGTGTGAAGCAGCACAGCAGCAAGCTTTCCCTCGGTAAGAAACCGAGGTTATCGAACTAGTAGGAGGAAGCAAACGTCACACAAGTGTTGCAAGCAACGCGGAGACCTGCACAACACAAACTCAAGACTTTGCCCCAACTAATCAGTGAGGTTGTCAATCTCACCGGTTTACTGTAACAAAAGATTAAACGTATGGTGTGGAAGGTAATGGTTTGCAGCAAGTAAACAAGTAACAGTGGAAGATGTATCGATGGTAAAGATTGGACCGGGGTCCATAGTTCACTAGAGGTGATCTCCTTAGATGAACAACATGACATGAAGGGTAAACAAATTACAGTAGGGCAATTGACAGGAATTGAGCAAGGCATAACAATACAATACTAGACAAAAAGATCTTATGATATTCGATTGGGCAATACAACAATATACATAGACCGCCATCGAACTGCATCTATGACTAGAAGTTCACCTTCAGGTTATCATCCAAACCCCCTCCAGTATTAAGTTGCAAGCAACAGACAACTGCTTTAAGCAAAGTGTATAAGGTAAACAATCCACTTGTTCCATGAACAAGAGACCGTTGTGTTCTCCCTAGTAGCAACATCACATCTACCACCAAAGAGATTCTTGTCACTTCCCTTGGAAACTAGAGGCATGAACCCACTATCGAGCATAAATACCCCCTCTTGGAGTCACTAGCAACTACTTGGCCAAGATAGCTACTAAAAACGGAGAGCATGCAAGATCACAAACAACAAAGACATGATATAATCAAATAGACAAAACCATTAATCAATCTGACATAGTAATCTCAATATCCATCGGATCCCCGCAAACATAACATGCATGATTACAAATAGATTAGATCTTGATCATGAACGGAGCTCACAAGATCTATACATGAAAACACAAGGAGGAGATACAACCATCTAGATACTACATGGACCCATAGTCCAAGGTGGAACTACTCACACATCATACTGGAGAGAAGACCTCCGAGATGATTTCCCCTCCGGCAGGGTGCCGGGAAGAACTTCAAATCCCCCGATCTAGGGACGACAGTGACAGCGACTACAGAAGGTTTCGTGGAATATTGATCGGGTACTTAGGGTTTCTGCATCGGGGGCTTCTTATAGGCGAAGAGGTGAGGCTGGGAGGCGGCCAGGGGGCCTACACCCTGCCTAGGCGTGGGGCAGGGCCCACCCGCGCCTAGGGAGGGTGGTGGCCCTATGGCGCCTCTCTGTCTCCCCTTCTGGATTCGTGACGCCCACGGTAAAATATTGACTTTGGCTTTTGTTCCGTCCAAATCCGAGAATATTGATTTTCTGCCTCTTTGGAACCAAAAACAGAAGAAAACAGGCAACTGACACTATGGCAACTTGTTAATAGCTTAGTTTCAGAAAAGATATAAAACACCTCAAAGTGTAGACAAATCAAAGCAAAATAGATATTGAACAAGCATGGAGCATTAAAAATTATAGATACGTTTCCGACGTATTAGCCATTCCTAAAAAATATTAAAGCTTTGATTAATTTACATGAAGGGAATGTAAGAATTGGGCTACCATCTAGAGATCCTTTTATAGTCCACTTCCCTAGGAAAGAGAAGGCCAAGCCTAATGATGATGATGATGGCATAATTACTTTTAAAGCCAACTACTTTTGAGTGGGTATTCCGCTCCTCAAACCCAAGTGATTGCCGTCGAGTTCAAGCTAATTGACCTTAAATAGAAGCGCTTCATGGGAGGCAACCCATGTAAAATAAAATTTTACTTTTGTATTAGTCTTGTTAGTTTTGTTTTACATAAAGAGTGTTTAAGAAGACCTTTGGGAAGAGGAGAAGAAATAAGGTAATCCTCGATTTATTTTTACTAACACATGGCCTAAAGTATTACTAGATTTTTTCATGAAGTATGTTTACTGTTATTTTGCTTATGATAAGATGTGTGAAGACGCACGGAGCAAATAATCAAATTGTTGAAGTTTTTACAGTTCATAGTGTCGATAACGACATGTAGTATGGTCAGAAGAGATCGTACCATGCGCCCGTACCACCTCAAGTCGAAGAAAAATATAAAGATTGATTTTTGCTGCAGCAAACAGTGTCGATAACGACCTATGGTACGGACGGATCCACCCATACGATGTGCCTGTACCGTATCCTCGAGTAAACATCAGATTTTAAGAAAACTATACCGTGCCCATAACGACTAGCAGTACGAGCGCGTGCGACCATACCGTGTGCCCGTACCAAGTGCACCATCGTGGAGCAGCCATCACCCTCAAGGTAAGTCACCCGGTACGGGCGGGGTCCGACCGTACCGCCTGCCCGTACCACATATTCGGCCAGCATAAACACCGCGAGGAAGGTAACTAAAAATCCCTAAATATCAATGTCTCTTTCTTCTTCCTCCAAACTCCAAACCATCTCCATTGGATCTTCAAATTTACTCAATCTTTCTTTGATTCCTCGGACTCAATCGATCTAAGGTATGATTCTCCTCTGATCCTCAAGTTTTTTTTGCAAAAGCTTCACTCAGTCATTCACCGTTGTCAATCTAGACTTAGGTCTTGTTTTTGATTGAATCTTGATATTGAGCATGCTTAGTATTGTTTTAGAGGAGGATTCTTTTGTAAGTAGTGTAGAGGAATGATGACCCACAAGTATAGGGGGTGTATCATATTACTTTCAATAAATAGGAGTGTCGATCCCAACGAGGAGCAGAAGGTGCTGAACAGTGGTATGGAGCAGGAAATCCCTGTGAATACTTAGCAAACAGATTTTTAGTGGTTTTCTGATAAGGCAACAAAACAAGGAGCAAGTAACAAAGGTAACAAACAAACGGAATAAGTGGCCCAATCCTTTATTAGCAAAGGACAAGCCGGTGGAAATACTTATAAGGACCAAACGTTCTCGAGGACACATGGGAATTCTGTCAAGTGCTTTCTCTTCAAATAGCTGAGTACTTTTCTCTGGTGTTGTAAGTGTTGTGTGGGTGAACCTGTGCTAACATACCGACCGTACTTGGACTTATACATACTTCTGATTAAACCCCCTCCAAACATCCATAACTACAGGAAAGTAATTAAGATATAAATCTAACCATAGCCTTAAACTCTAAGATCCTACGTCCCTTATGCAAAGGTGTCCTAACGGGGGTTCAGGTTTCTGTCACTCCGGCAACCCCACAATTAGTAGATAAATACATAATGCATCCCCCTAGGACCATAAATGGTGAAGTGTCATGTAGTCGAAGTTCACATGACACCACTAGAAGAATAGCACCACAACTTAAATACTAAACCATTGAATAATAACTCAACACAAATTCACTACAAACAACATGACTTCTCCCATGTCCTCAAGAACACAACGAACTACTCATAAGACATCATATGGATCAAGATCAAAGATGATATGATAATGGATAAAAATATGAACATAAACAATAATCCAATGGTTCCACTCACAAGAATCAATTATAATGGTAATTAACATCGGGAAAGTTTCCCCTAAGAACTAAAGCAATATCCAACACAATTGTTACAGCAGAACAGAGTGGTGATGATGGTGTTGGTGGAGACGATGGTGTGGATGATGATGATGATCCCGATGAAGCCTAGCTTGGCGATGGTGTTGATGGCGATGGTCTCCCCTCTCCGGGAAGGAATTCCCCCGGCAGAAATCTGTCTGCCGGAGAGATCTTTGTATCTTGGTGTTTTCCGCCCTGAGAGGCAGCGGAAATCTATATGTGGTCGCTCCTCGAGGCTTAGGGTTCCGTAGGGAAGATATAGGCGAAGGGGCGGAATCAAAGGCCGGGCAGGTGGGCCACACCTTCCCTAGGCGCGGGGTCAGGTGGGCCTGCGCCTAGGTGTGTGTGGGCCCCCTGAGGCCCTTCTTCGTCCCTCCTTCTGGCTTCCTTCGTCTTCTGGTAAAATAATACGTTTCCATATTTTTTGGTATTTTTCTAATCTTCGCAAAATTGCATCGAAACACCTTCTTTTCCATCAGAATCCAGACTCCGGCAGTCCATCCTCTAGGAATCATCCAACATGCATAAACAGATGAAAAGCCATAAGTAATACCTCATAATAAGACAAATATCAATGAATAGAGGTAAATTATGATATAGAATGGTGATGCAAATTGGGAATATCAACTCCCCCAAGCTTAGACTTCGCTTGTCCCCAAGCGAAAACTGAGCTCAGTAAACATGTCCACAGATTTATGGAGTGAAGTGTCAATAAAAGAATACGAACAAGAAGCATCACACTTACCATTGCACAACTCATAGAAGAAAGCAACTCACCATTATATAACTTAGCTTGCAACCAAGTACATCAGTCACAATAGATATGCATAAAGATAAATCATAATTGGAATTGTAAAACTTGTTCTTGGTCAAAGAACACCTGGCAAACAGTTTCACAAAAGCTTTTTGTAGAAGTTTCAAAACAAGAGCACTCTTTGCTCAAAAAGGTTTTTCACAAGTGAAGGCTTTCAAAGTAATACTCAATAGATAAGATTTTTGTGCAAACAAGGAAGATAAAGAACATGATTGAATAAATCACCATATGAATGCTTGAAACACAACAACTCAAATGCTTGCTGGAGATAGAGAGGAAGTAGGTTTACTAACTCAACTTGGAAGTGGGATAAAGGTCCCTTCTTAGAGGGAAGCAGGGATTACAAGTCATAAAGAGCTTTCAAAATATTATGGTACTTACTAGCTTTGAGCCCTCATTGCCCCTATCCCCTGCATCTTGAGATGATTAAGGTTAAAGTGCACAAAGATGGAGTATATGCTTGACGAAATATAAGTTGGCAATCTCATGTCCCTTGAATACGAGGGCCACTCCTCATGCTACTCAAATTTGGTCACAGGTAAGTTCTTGTCATTGTAAGTATTTGCATATCATTGAGAGCCGCCAACGGGGTACCCCTTGCACATGATACAGGAGCTTTCCCATAACCAAAATGACAAGGCAAGCAGACAATGAGCATCTCAGCGATCTTTTTATTTACTACGTGCATAGCTTTTTATTGAGGATGCTTCATAGATGGCTCACTAATGGTGATGCTGCAAGTTTCCACCATGATTAGGCATGGCTTAGGCTAGCGGCCCAGGCGTTTCTCTAACACAGGATACAAACTCCATGGACTTACAAGTTCCCTCTTTATTTCACACTGTTGACATCCATAGACAAAAGAGCACGATATCAACTACGTACAGAGTACAAGCGCAATGTTGAAAACGTTCCCCGTGACAGCACGGTTCTGCTAATTTCAACGTATAGATGCAAGCATATACAACTTCGATGGCACAATGGTTCAAGTCTATTAGGGGCAAAGAAATAAAGTGTGCCATCAAGTTCGTGAGTACTTTACTAACTAGTTTTCTCATAACAAAATACTTTTTAATTTGAAAGATAGATGAATCTTGATAATTTGCTTGAAATAGCAATTGCTAATAGGTAGATATGGTGGACACAAATGTCAAAGGTTTTGGTTCAAAGGGTTTTGAAAACATGAGAAGTATGCCTTCTCAAAACAGGATTTTGGCTAGCAAGGCTGGGTAACAAGCAAGAGAGTTGAAAGAAACAAGCAAACATACAAGTAATAAAGCCAAACATGCAATCTTCCTTGAAGACATAGAAGAATACTAAATAAAGAATACCAAGCTTATGAGCCAACAAGAAAGAAAACAAATGAAACAAAATACATGCAAGCTTTTTTCTTTATTTTTTTCTTTCATAGTAATGCTACTAACGAGAACTCGGTTTGCCAAAACCAATTTAGATCCACTTGATGATCCCAAAGTGGTTCCAATACTGATCAACAAGATCCATCATATAATAGAGATTGCAAACTAAATTAAGAAGTGCAAAAAGTAAAAGATGAGACTTCTCATTAATATTCAATAAAGGCACTCACACCAAGGGATACATAGATAATCAACTAAAGGAGAGATACTTCCACATGCAAACCAAAATATAATATAACCCCTCTACCACAGATATGAATCCACTAAAAAGGTAAAAGATAAAAGATAATGGTGCTGATACCGCGACACTCCCCCAAGCTTGGAACAAGCCAAGGGGATGCCAAACCTGATGACGAATTATTCCTTTGGTGGTGGTGGTGTTCTATTGATAAGCTCTTCAATAAGTTTCTTCAAATCCTCCATATCGAAGGTCAGAGTATGAATTAACTCTGAATTATGCTCAATGCAGCCCATGATCAACTCAGATCGAGGATCCCAGTCCTTGTTATTCTTTCTCCATTCTTCCAAATTAGAGTGTTTCTTCCCTGCACGGTTATAACAAGGGGTACTAGGAGGAAGTGCGCGTGGAGCAAGGATATGACGAGGAGTTCTCCCTCCTGTATACATCTGTGGTGTCCTCTTAAGCTTGGTAGGTCGTGCCACCAAACCAATGCTTGCGACGGTAGCGCGGGTGCCCGGTTGCTTGTCCTCCTCCATGTCACCTTCATACCCTATATAAATCTCCTCCTCCTTGGGGACTTGAGGTTCTTATTCATCGGGCTTCTTGCCTTTGTCATTGGCGGAGGCCATGGTGCTCTAAACTTGAAGATTTCCTGACAGAAATAGATTGAAACAAAAACACGACAATAACATGATGCATGAACCTTGGGGGATCCAGGGGGTTATATATTACAAAGTTTCAATGCATAAGGAAGGTTTTGACACAAAAACGAGGCGGAGACGGAGTTCGAGGGGGAACACCCCCCCTTAGGCGTGACCAGGCTGGGCCCGTGCCTGGGGTGGGTTTGTCCATCCCGGGCTCCGTTTCCTCTTCAGTTTCGTCTCGCAACTTCCCTTATGTATTAAAAACATCAAAAATATAAAAATATTGGGGTTTCACGAACCTTCTGTTTTCACCACTTTTACCTATTCACAAACGAACTCTGCATATTCCTTTTCTCTTTCTCCTGAAAATTTCCTTATTACAAAACCCTTGCACAAAATCAATGACAACATTAGTGTAAGCAAAAACAATAAACCTTTGGTAAACACTTAAACTGAAAACCCATCAAAACAAAAGCTTCTGTAAGAGGCAAATGCAAATGATGGCAGAAATCTATCAAAACAGACCAACAAGTAAAGATTGATTTTTTCGAAGACCTTCTATTGCTCAAATCAAAAAGTGCAAAACTGATGAAAGTTGGGTAACAACTTGGAGATCAAGCACAGAATTATGCATCTCCATCCGAAGTACTGAGCTTCCTCACAAATTTTTACAACTCAGCACAAAAATCTGTCCCAAGACAGCCACTTTTCACAACTCCTCTACTTCACAAAAGTAGTTGAACTTGACACAACAACCAAAACAAAAAGGATAAGGATCGGTTATTACAGAGGTAATAACTTCCAAGACTCGACAAAACTCTTGGGTTATCTCCCAACAAGTACTTTTCTTTAATGCCTTTAAGTTAGGCTTGAAACTTCCAAAAATGCTCACAAAGGAGATATATATTTGAAGTGAAAGAGAGCATCAAGAAGCAAATAAACAACACACTTGAGTCTAACCCACTTCCTATGCATGGGGGTATCATGAGAAAACGAATTGTTGAAACAAAAAACCACCAGCATAGGACGACAAAATAGATGCAACTTCAAAGCTTTCAACATAAAATGGGGAAACTTAACATTATTGAGATGCATAAAACCGTGTTTCCCTCTCTCATAATAACTTTCAGTAGCACTTTGAATAAATTTAACAATATAACTGTCACTGGAAACAACTTTATGATCAGAATAAGCATACATACAGTCATCAAAAATAGGTCCAAGGTCACAAACCAGATCAATAGAAGCAAGTTTTTCCATCCTGAAATCTTTATTAGGCAAGCTATTTTCACAAGGAGCTTTAGCAAATTTGGAAAAGTTAAACTCATAAGAATCTCCATCAAACTTAGTTAAAACTTTTTCCTTCTTACAATCAATAATAGCTCCATAAGTGTTCAAGAAAAGTCTACCGAAAATGATAGGAAAAGTTTTGCTAGCTGCTGAATTAAGCACTAGAAAATCAACAAGATACTTAATCTTACCACAGAGAACCTCCACATCTCTTATAATGCAAATGGGTCAAATGGTTTCCTTGTTAGCAAGGTGAATAACCACATCAATGTCCTCAATCTCACAAGGACCAATCTCATGCATAATTTCCCTGTAAAGCTCATAAGGAATAGCACTAGAGCTAGCACCAATATCACATAAACCATAGTAGCAATGATCACAAATTTTAACATAAAGCACATGAACACTAGCTTTTCTAACCTTACTAGGATGAGAAATAATATTAGAAGCGTCTTCAAAGAAGACAATTGCTCATCCTCTCTATTTCTAGTGACAGTGTATTTCACAATAGCTACCACATGTTCATCATTCAATGGCTTACCAGGCTCCACAGTTTTCATTGTACCTTTATAATTTGCACTAATAATCATAGAAGACTCCTTTACCTTAGCTGGTAAAGGTAATTTCTCAACATGAGGTTCATGCACGATATGATTAGTAGTACAAACTTGAGTACTTTTAACTAGAACATGACTAACAACATCTTTATAAGGAGCATGGTACTTATTCCACTTTTTCTTGGGAATTTCTATGTAAGAGGCAAAGGACTTAAAACAGTTGGCAATACTTTGGGAATCAAGACCAAACTCATTGCTAATATCACGGAAGTCATCAGTTCCCATAAAATATTTAATGCATTCATAATCATAGTTTATACCTGACTTTCTTCCTTTGTCATTCTCCCAGGCTTTAGTATTACCTTGAATACGATCTAAGAGATCCCATTTAGCTTCTTCCTCCATACGTGTGAATGATCCAACACAAGAAGCATCTAGTAAATCTTTATCATGAAGAGAAAGCCTAGCATAAAAGTTATTGAGAATAATATTGTTAGGGAGTTCATGAATAGGACATTTAAGCATTAGTAACTTCAATCTCCCCCAAGCTTGAGTTGTACTCTCTCCATCAAGAGGCCAAAAGTTATATATAAGACTTCAATCCTTATGAATCTCACTAGGAGGATAAAATTTAGAGTAAAAGAGAGATGCCATCTCCTCCCATTCCATGGATTGTCCATTCTTTAGTAGCTTGTACCATTCTTTAGCTCTCCCTTTCAAGGATATGGAGAGTAACTTCTTAACCTGTTCAGTTGTGATACCTGCACACTTAAACAACCCGCATAATTCATGGATAAAAAGCAATTGATCACCAGGATGGACAGTTCCATCCCCTAAATAATAATTATCCATAACACGATTAACAATACTTGTAGGTATTTTAAAAGGATCTATCTCAACAGGTGGTGGTTCATCTACTACCCTAGTAGTGGTAGTAGTTTTCCCAAACAAAAAACCGAGTGGGTTATCCATATTGGAAACAAAGTAACAAGCAATAGCAAGAGAAATACTCACAGTAAAAGTTTCCTTTACCAGTTCCACTCTTCAATAGCGCTTCACTCCCCGGCAACGACGCTAGGAAATAGTCTTGATGACCCACAAGTATAGGGGTGTATCGTAGTACTTTCGATAAATAGGAGTGTCGATCCCAACGAGGAGCAGAAGGTGCTGAACAGTGGTATGGAGCAGGAAATCCCTGTGAATACTTAGCAAATGGATTTTTAGTGGTTTTCTGATAAGCCAACAAAACAAGGAGCAAGTAACAAAGGTACAAACAAACGAAGCAAGTGGCTCAATTCTTTCTTAGCAAAGGACAAGCCGATGGAAATACTTATAAGGACCAAACGTTCTCGAGGACACATGGGAATTCTGTCAAGTTCTTTTGCTTCAAATAGTTGAGTACTCTTCTCTGGTGTTGTAAGTGATGTGTGGGTGAACTTGTGCTAACATACCGACCGTACTTGGACTAATACATACTTGTGATTAAACCCCCTACAAACATCCGTAACTACAGGAAAGTAATTAAGATATAAATCTAACCACAACCTTAAACTCTGAGATCCTACGCTCCCATGTACAAAGGTGTCCTAACGGGGGTTCAGGTTTCTGTCACTCCGGCAACCCCACAATTAGTATCCAAATACACAATGCATCTCCCTAGGCCCATAAATGGTGAAGTGTCATGTAGTCGACATTCACATGACACCACTAGAAGAATAGCACCACAACTTAAATATTGAACCAATGAATAATAACTCAAACACATATTCACTACTAACAACATGACTTCTCCCATGTCCTCAAGAACACAACGAACTACTCACAAGACATCATATGGATCAAGATCAAAGATGATATGATAATGGATAACAATCTGAACATAAACAATAATCCAATGGTTCCACTCACAAGCATCAACTACAATAGTAATTAACACCGGGAAAGTTTCCCCTAAGAACTAAAGCAATATCCAACACAATTGTTACAGCGGAACGGAGTGGTGATGATGGTGCTGGTGGATATGATGGTGTGGATGATGATGATGATCCCGATGAAGCCTAGCTTGACGATGGTGTTGATGGCGAAGGTCTCCCCCCTCCGGGAAGGAATTCCCCCGACAGAAATCTGTCTGCCGGAGAGATCTTTCTCTCTCGGAGTTTTCCACCCCCAGAGGCAGCGGAAATCTATCTGTGGTCGCTCCCCGAGGCTTAGGGTTCTATAGGGAAGATATAGGCGAAGGGGTGTAGTCGTAGGCTGGGCAGGTGGGCCACACCTACCCTAGGCGCGTGCTCAGGTGGGCCCGTGCCAAGGGGGTGTGGGCCCCCTGAGGCCCTTCTTCGTCCCTCCTTCTGTCTTCCTTCGTCTTCTGGTAAAATAATATGTTTCCATATTTTTCTGGTATTTTCTGATCTTCTCAAAATTGCACCGAAACGCCTTATTTTCCATTAGAATCCAGACTCCGGCAGTCCATTCTCCAGGAATCATCCAACATGCATAAAAAGATGAAAAGCCATGAGTAATACCTCATAATAAGACAAATATCAATGAATAGAGGTAAATTATGATATAGAATGGTGATGCAAATTGGGCGTATCAAGGAACACATATGCTCTGTTTCTATTGGATCAAAGTTTATTATTAGCAGCTTTTATCGTTTCTTATTTATTCTCTCTTATTGTTTTTAGATGAACACGAGGAGCCGTACACGTGCGATGGATATGGTATTTTTGCACCACCCGTTTATACGTTGACCTCCGAGTTGGTATCGAGTTCACCTTGGAGATCCATCTTTACCGTTTCAACCGTCTCAAGCTTCGGGAAATCAATTCCACCAAGTGGGTGTGTCCCTATATCCTGAACCAACTTGGCATTCGTGCTGATTTCGATTTACTTTGCAACAGTGTTGGTTTGTATGACTTTGTCTTTCAGGATGTTGCCACATATCGCTACTTGACACTTGAGTTCTTTAGCACGTTGATGCATACAGTGGATCATTACTATTATACCGAGGAACAAAGTCCCGGACTTGATCACGTCAAATTCCGCCTCATGAACCGTGAGTACATCCTAACACTCGACCAATGAGCTCAATTCTTTGGGTTTGCCAACAGCGCCACCAATATACACACAACTAGTTTTATTTTAGATCCTGCACCATGGCAATACTTCAACTTAATGAGAATTCGTGGAAACACGCCCAAGGGAGATCAAATTGATCACCTTGCTATCCATTATTTATTTTATGTGATTGCTAACACCTTGCAGACACGTGGTGAGCATATTTGAGTTAATGAGGAGGATATGTTGATCCTCGTTAAGGCTGCTATTGTTAATTGTAACTTAATGCCAAATTTGGGCGATTTGCTTGTGTTCTACCTTAAGTAACGTGCTATTCAATCTCGTGGACCCATATGCGGAGGGGGAGTTGAGATCGTTCTTGTACTTGCACTTACTATCAACCTAGGTAATATCCAACCGTTGGTAGGAAGTCACCGTCTCGGTCTCCCTACTCTAAGAGCATGTGGTATGGTCTCTAAAACTCACGATAGATATTTTATCAATATACCTGGAGCGGATCACTTGATCCCAGCTCCTTTGTCCAATGGTCTCTTCTCTATCGAGGAGGGATGTTTGCTATATGATGCGCAGGTTGAGACTAATCTACCCCCAACAATAGATACTCATGGGAGAAGGAGGAGAAGATGAAGAAGTAGAACAAGAAGAGCCTGAACAAGATGAGCAGCCACCAAACTACTACACCACCTATGAAGACATCTACGCGCTTGGAGGAAATATCCAAAACATGAACAACCTCTCCATCAACCTTCGAGATACCACTGCAAGCCTCAACACCCAGTTCAAATATTGGCATGGCCAATGGAATTTGGGATATTATCCATTGCCGCCACAATGAGCAACAAAGGGGCTTGCAAAAGCCTGAGCTTGGGGAAGTGTTCCCCTTGCAAATTTATTTGTGTAATAACGAGGATGTACTTTAGCTCCTTGGGAGCTTTGAAATACCCGTGTTGGTTTGTTCCAACATTTGCTTTTCCCTTTGCTTTCATTTTATTTGTTTTCCATAGAACCCTTGCTTGGTCGCAAGATCTTTTCTATTCTTTAATTCCTTTCCTCAAAATACAAAAAGATTTTTCTGTTTTTCCTTTTTCATAAATGTGGATTCGCACTTTGCCTCTTTGCTTTTATATTATTATGAGAGTAATCGTGTTTGAGTTTTTGAAGGAACACATCCCTATAAGGAAGAGAATCATGAAGTTGCTTATGAGAGGTATGTCATATGTCTCCCACTTTTGAAGTTTGAGTTGTTTATCTTAGTTGATTGATTTACTAAGATGCTATGCCCGTGGGAGTGATCTAATTTAGTTGAAGTAAAGCTTTTTATTAGTATGATGGTTAGTTGTTGGAGCTCTTGATCTAGTTCTTTTAGCTAACCAAGTCTTGCCTTGGAAATAATAATGCCAAACAAGTATAACAATAAAAAGTCTAAAATTAATGACTTGTTTTGATGAATGATTGTCTTGAGAGTATACCCTTGAAAATACTTAAGCCCATAGATATTCTGATAGTATTGATGGCACTCTTGAAAGGAGTTGTTTGATTGAAATAAAATCTAGTGGTAATTATGATACATACCAAAGCTAACTTTGTGGACCAAACCATGGTACTAGCTCATAAAAAGGAAGAGAGAAAGAAAATTCTGCTATTTATATTTCTAGTGCACACCTTTGAGATGCCAACAACTCCGCTAGCTTTTGAACGATCTATGGTATAACCCCAGATTTCGGCTATGAATTGATGGCATGATTGGCATCGGTGTCAATGTATGGGCAAAAGTATTGGTATTCTCGAAGGTTGTGCAAGCACTTACAAAATAAATAGCCAAGCAATCCGTGAAAATAATGAAAAGAAAAAGATATCTTTTGAAGATCCACATAACAAGTCCTTGGCATGGTCACGTTACGTCTCTACTAATTTTTCTTGAAAAATAATGATTGGATTAGAAGTATTTTGATAGACTTGATTTATTGATGTGGGTGTAAATAAGTCACTTCATTGTTATACTACTTAGGACATGAAACTCTCTTACTCAAATCATACCTTTTAAATATCCTAGTGTTCCTTGGCAAGTTGAGAGTTAACTAGAAGAATTGGATTGATTGCTACACTCCTAATTTTTCATATTGATATTAAACCGTACTTTGATTGTTTTGAATTACCGAATCTTGTATAGTACTCTTGTCATATCTCTAACTTTGATAAGCCTCGAAATGAATGAAGTGTTAGGCACATATGACTACCAACTGAATCATCGTAAACGTATCTATAATTTTTTATGCTCCATGCTTGTTTTGTATCGACTTTCTTATGTTTTGTCCACACTTTGAGGTATTTTTATACATTTTCAGAACTAACCTATTGACAAGATGCCGCAGTGCCAGTTGCCTACTTTCTGTTGTTTTTGGTTTGAGAAAAGCTAGTAAGGAAATATTCTCGGAATTGGACGGGACAAAAGCCAAAGTCAATATTTTACCGAAGCGAACACAAGGACCAAAGGGATGCCGAAGTGGGGCCACGAGGTGGGCACACCATAGGGTGGCGTGAGCCCACCCTAGGGCGCGCCACCAGGTGGTGTGGGCCCCTCGGGCGCCCACCGACCTTGCCCTTCTGCCTATATAAATCCCCTGATGCAGAAACCCTAGATGAACCAGCCTCCATCCATGAAAAGTTCCACAGCGCCGCCGCCACCGAAGAGGAGATTCGGGGTACAGAAGTCTCTGTTCCAGCACCATGTCGGGACGGGGAATTGCCCCCGGAGCCATCTCCACCACCATCTCCATCACCGTTGCTGACTCCCATGATGAGGAGGGAGTAGTTCTCCCTCGAGGCTAAGGGCTCTACCGGTAGCTATGTGTTCATCTCTCTCTCTATGCGTGATCTTATTATGGTCATGAGCTTTGTAATCAAGTAGATCTACTCTGCTACTCAAGTGCTTTAATTGTAATCTTCGGTTATCCCCACGTGTGTGAAGTTGACAGTGTGCACACCGTGTGGCACTTAGGCTAAAGATTACAAGAATACTTATCATGAGTTATATTTTGAGTTGGATGTCTCTATGAAATTATGGTGTTTGTTGGAACCATCTAGCGCTCAAAGTGACAGGGTTGGGGTTACCTAGATGGGGAATGCGAACTTTAAGGAGAGCTTTTGTAGCCCTACCATGGATTAGAGTTGTCCAACCGGAGAGTAGTTCAGGGTAGCATCATGAAGAGAATATATTTAAATGAGTGTTCACTAGTGAAAGTATGATCCCTAGGCCTTGTTTCTAAGCATTGAAACACCGTTTACAACTAGTCCTGTTACATGTTTGCTTGTTTCCATCTTTATTTCAGATTGCAATTACCACTTATAATCATCCATATCACTTGTATTTCACTATCTCTTCGTCAAACTAGTGCACCTATACACTTGATAAGTGTATTGGGTGTGTTGGGGACACGAGAGACTTCTTGTATCTTGATTGCAGCGTTGTTTGAGAGGGATACCTTTGACCACATCCTCCCCAAGTTCGATAAACCTTGGGTGATCCACTTAAGGGAAACTTGTTGCTGTTCTACAAACCTCTGCACTTGGAGGCCCAACACTGTCTACAAGAATAGAAGGGTGCGTAGATATCAAGCTATTTTCTGGTGTTGTTTCCGGGGACTAGAGGGCCTTTAGTATTTCCTCCCCGTCAAGCTCTTTTTTGGCATCGTTGTCGGGGACTATAGGGCCTTCAATCTTCTTCTTCACTATCAAGCTATTTTTTGGCGCCGTTGCCGGGGAGGTAAGGCAAAAGGTACTCACATCCTCTGGCTACTAAGCTATCTTCTATTACTGTTGTAGGTGTGTGAGTGCTTGAAGTTATTTCCTTTAGATTCTGCAAACTTATCGTTTTGTTTCTTGTTTTTATTTTTACTAGTTAGGCTTAATGGAAAACAACAACAAAATTAGAGAGTTTTTTAGTATTTATCTGAGTTAGGACATGAAGTGTTTGAAGAGAAAATTAAAAAACCTATGGAACTTTATTTGCATGAAAATAGCAATATTATTAGTATGAATTCTTTGAACACCATTATTGCTAATGCTATGGAAACGTCTAAGCTTGGGGAAGCTAGTTTTTATGAAAATGATCTTTTTAGTTCCCCAGCTTTAGAGGAGAAAATTTGCTATGATGATACTATACCTCCAATATATGATGATTACAATGATAAATATGATATTTTCAGTCCACCTGCTTTAGAAGAGAAAATTTTCTATGATGATACTATACCTCCAATATATGATGATTACAATGATGAATATGATATTTTCAGTCCACCTACTATTGAGGAGAAAATTAATTATGATTACAATATGCCTCCTGTATTTGATGATTATGCCGATGAGAATAATAATAATAGCTATTTTGTTGAATTTGCTCCCACTACAATTAATAAGAGTGACTATGCTTATGTGGAGAGTAATAATTATTATCTGCATGTGGCTCATTGATGCGGCTCGGTGACTGTAGAGCCTCGTTGGGAGACCCCGAGAGCAAGGTGTGATGAGCACAACAACAAGTTTTCCCTCAGTTATGAAACCAAGGTTATCGAACCAGTAGGAGCAAGGAAACAACTTCAAGATGTTGCTAACAACTTCGAATCCCGCACAACACAAACTCAAGGCTTTGCCCCAACTTACAGTGAGGTTGTCAATCTGACTGGTTTGCTAAAAACAAAGGATTAAACATACAATATGGAAGGTAATGGTTGCTTGTAGAAAGTAAACGGTAACAGTAGATTATGTATCAATGATAAAGATTGGACAGGGGTCCACAGTTCACTAGAGGTGTTCTCCTTAAGATAAATAACATGCTGGGTGAACAAATTACAGCGGGGCAATTGACAGATTGAGAAAGCATAACAATGCATATACTAGTCATCATGACTCCTATGAGATTTGATTGTGCATTACAATAATATACATAGACCGTAATCCAACTGCATCTATGACTAATAATCCACCTTCAGGTTATCATCCGAACCCCCTCTAGTATTAAGTTGCAAGCAATGGATAATTGCATTAAGCAATGTGTGTAAAGTAAACAATACAATTGTTCCATGAACAAAAGACTGTTGTTTTCTCCCTAGTAGCAACAACACATCTACAACCTTAGAGATTTCGGTCACTTCCCCAGATTACTAGAGGCATGAACCTACTATCGACCATAAAGACTCCCTCTTGGAGTCACAAGCATCTACTTGGACAAGATAGCTACAAGCAATGGAGAGCATGCAATATCACAAATAACACAGACATGATAGAAACAATAATCAATCTGACATAGTATCTCAATATCCATCGGATTATCGCAAACACAATATGTATGATTACAAATAGATGATCTTGATCATGAACGAAGCTCACAAGATCTAAACATGATAGCACAAAGTAGGAGAACAACCATCTAGCTACTGTACGGACCCATAGTCCAAGGGTGAACTACTCACGCATCATACCAGAGGCTGGCATGGTGATGAAGAAGGTCTCCGGGATGATATCTCCCCTCGGCAGGGTGCCGGCAAGAGATTCAGATACCCCCCAATCTAGGGACGATGGTCGTGGCAACTACGGACTATTTCATGGAGATCTGATCGGGTGCTTAGGGTTTCTGCATCGGGTAACTTTATAGGCGAAGATGCGAGGCAGGAGGCCGGCTAGGGGGGCCACACTAGGTGGCGGCGCGCCCCTGGGCCATGCGGCCCTATGGTGTGGCCCCCCTTCAGCTGCCCTCGGTCTCTGTTTTCTCTCTGGTAAAATATTGACTTTGGCTTTTGTCCCGTCCAATTCCGAGAATATTTCCTTACTAGCTTTTTCTGAAACCAAAAACAGCAGAAAAGAGGCAACTAACACTGCGACATCTTGTTAATAGGTTAGTCCCAGAAAATGTATAAAAATACCTCAAAGTGTAGACAAAGCATAGCAAAGTTGATACTAAACAAGCATGGAACATCAAAAATTATAGATACGTTTACGACGTATCAAGCATCCCCAAGCTTAACTCCCGCTCGTCCTCGAGTAGGTAAGTGATAAAAAGAATTTTTTTTGAGGTGACATGCACCATCACAATCTTGATCAAGCCATTTTCAAAGCATTGATAGATGGAATCAAAGTACTCTAAACATGAGCATGAAAGATGCAGTTCTAACAATAAGACATAGTAACTATGTTGTAACATGAAAATATACAAAACAAAGATCATGAATAACAATGCATTGAAAGACGTTTGTTTGTTTCACATATATAAAACATAGCATAATGGTATTCAGCTTGTCCCTCATGGAGTAGCAAAACATAAATGCATAGGACACCTTCAAAGTTCATAAGGGTGACTAGATACAAATAGTTAAAGAACAAGCAATATCAACATTATGGACCAATCAATAAGTTTTGGGACAATGCACATAAAACTAAGAATGACAACTATGCTCTCTTAATTGGTGCATAAAGTAAGAAGGTGAAGACTCAACATAAAAGTAGGAAGAAAGGCCCTTCACAAGGAAGCATGGATTTGAAGTTTCATAAATAGAATCCAAAAATTATGGTACTTATTAGCTTCCAGCTCTCATTGCCCCTATCATAAGCATCTTGAAGTGATTAAGGTTAAATTGAAACAAATATGGAGTATATGCTTGACAAATCATAAGTTTGCAATCTCATGTCCCTTGAGTACGAGGGTCGTTCCACATGCTACTCAACTTTAGTCACAGGTAAGTTCTTGTCATTGTAAGTATATGTGTATCATAACGAACCGCCAACGGGGTACCCCTTTCCCCATGACATATGATCTATCACATATCAAAATGGCAACAGACAATGAGCATCTCGACGATCTTTTTATTTGCTATTTGCATAGTTTTTTATTGAGGATGCTTCACAGATTGCTCACTATGGTTATGCTGAAAGTTTCCACCATGATTAGGCATGGCTTAAGCTTGCATCCCAGGCGTTTCTCTAACACAAATACATAACTCCATGGACTTACAAGCTCCTCTTTTATTTCACACCGCCGACATTTGCAAACAAAAGATCATGATATCAACTGGGTAATATGTACGGGTGTTGAAAGCGTTCCCCATGATAGCATGGTTCTGCTAATTCCCAACTTATTAGTGCAATCATATATAACATATATGACACAATGGTTCAAGCTTATTAGGTTCAAAAAGTAAAGTGTGCCATCAAGTTTGTGGGAGCTTTAATCACTAATTTTCTCATAACAAGTTTAATTTGGGACATAGATAAAAACATGAATATACTTGGAATGTTGTAACTCACCATGCATAGGAATTTATAGTGGGCTCTTTGGAATAACTTGGTTTCTTGGGAGTTGGATGCATGAGTAGAGCTTACTCAATACAATTGGAGGCTATCAAAAGACTGGGAGCGACCAACTAAGAAAGCAATAATGGCCACAATCATGCAGAGAGACAAAACATTATCAATTAAAGCATAAAGTGGTATCACAAGTCAAAAACTAAATGATCATAGAGGCCAGGATGACTGGTTCATAGTCATAACATGGTGTGAGCATATGCCAAGTCAACCCAAATAAAGCATCAAAGGAGAATACCACAATATTATGCTTTTGTATGCTAAAACAAAGCATGATTCTTGCAAGGCACATTAAGCAATCTCAAGTGTTTGGAACAAGTCATGCTACATCAATAATCACTAAGCATAAGGTCAAAACAACATCTAGCATGACATGATAAAGTCTAAGCCACAGTCAAAACAAGCTCCCTTTTGTACCACTTAAGCATGAAACTTTCCACTCTTTTCCAACAGCAATCAACTTATTTGAAACAAAAGAGGGAATGCGGGGGTACAACTACTTTATTCAAGCAAACTAAACAAACAAAAACCAAAAATGAAAACTAAGACTGTCGTGGTGGTATCACGGCATATGCCATGGGTAGGCTAAAGTTGGAGCCGATGGACGTGGAGGAATCCGGGGAGGGATGATGCAGTGAAGACCGCACTCGTATGAACAAAGAGAAATACGATGTATATTGGATTAAAGCTCTCAAGTGGAGATAACATCTCATTCTATACATCTAATCTCTCATAATCTTGCCATACTTGTGGCTACAACCATGCTCCTTGAGCTGTATTTCCTATACTCCTAGCTAGATCTCTCTGTGAGAGTGGAGGAAGAAGAAGAAGGAGAGATCCTAGTGAGCAGAGAGGGGAGGAGCCCTTCGGGGCCTCTCTGCGAACGATCCCCCTGGTGCTCCTTATAAAGGGGAGCCCAGGGGACAAGGCTTGTTCCACATGATTGGTATCTCTTCAGCATATTCTAGGCATCTTCAGGAGATGCTCAGCATATGCCTTGGCATCTTTGGAGATGCCAAGGCATATTCCTCAGCATATTCCTAGATGCCAAAGGCATATTCCGTATCGCATGTGCCAGTCTATGGCGTCCCAAGATTGGCACGGTTCTTGAGGAGCTTGTCCTGGCTTGATGGCGTGCTCTCGTGAAGGTTGAAGGTTCATCCGGGGATAGATAAAAGGGCGCCTGGAGTGAGCTGATTCGGCCTGGGTGTTTTGGATATAAGGAAGACTCGGCCCATGGAAGAACTAACTCGGCCTGGGGAGAGGAAGCAGCCCAGCCGGATTCCTGGGTGGCCCAGCCGGGTTTCCCCCTAGTCGGCCCAGACTGGTTGCAGCCCAGCCGGCTTATTCCCAACCGGATCTCGTACAACTCGGCCCTTAGGGCGGCAGCCGAGCCTCGGGTTGTTCATTGGCGATGATCATGGTGGGCCGACTTAGGCCGTGTCGGCCCATCCGGGTTGTCCTGGGAGCGCGGGGTTGGCGTTGGAGAAGATCCCGCGGTGGGCCGAGTTGCTCGTGCCGGCCCACCCGGGGAAGGAACATGCGGGAGCAGCTTGGCGCTTGGTGGGCCGTTAAGTCGGGCGCCTCGATGATCGACGCCGACTGGTGTCGTGGAGCACAGCGCGGGAGACGGAGGGAGCACGGGGAGAGGTCGGTGGAGTAAGGTGGCGCGGTGGTAGATCGGCTACTGGGCCGGATTAGGCCCATGTTGCTGTTTTTCGCCTAGGAGGGTGGCAGGATCAGGCCGAATTAGCTTCAATTCGGCCCAGGTCCTCTTTTCCTCTTTATCTTTTTCTGTTTATCTTTTATACTCATATTTAATATCATTTTACTACATATGTATCTTATTGACTTACTTAATTCACCAACTCTGGGGTACCTGGGGGTACACCCCCGACAAAGACGCTCCAAGAACAACACAATAGTGCATGAAACAATAAAAACGAAGTGTCTAGAAAGAGACCTGAGATTTTTATTGATGAAGAAGGGGATGCCTTGGGCATTCCCAAGCTTTGACACTTGTACCTCTTGAATATTTCTTGGGGTGACACGGGGTGCAATCCCCAAGCTTTAGCTTTTGTCCATTATTCATCTCATCACATCATTCTTCTCCTACACTTGAAATTTTTCCTTCACACAATCTTCATTAGCAACATTAGTGTATTCAAGATAATAGGCCTTTGGGTTTTGTTTTAAAGCAAGGAAAACTTTCATTATAACACAATCTACTGTATAAATTCCTTTTAAAAGCTCAAGTGATCAAGGAGAACTCAAAAAGAAACCAATTAAGAAGCAAATGAAAATAACGGCAGAAATCTGTCAAAACAGACCAGCAGGTAAAAACCGATTTTTTTCGAAGACCTTCTGTTGTTCAAATTGGAAAGTGTTGAACTAAAGAAAGTTATATAACAACCTGGGGCATTTACTAGGAAAATTACAGATCAATACGACATACAGAGATTTTTCACAAATTTTTACACTGAAGCACAAAAATCTGCTTCGGGACAGCAACTTCCCCGAATCTTACTTCTCTCTCATTAGAGGTTATTCTTGGCACAAAAATCACACAAAAAGGATAAGGAAAGGTTATTATAGAAGTAATAACTTTCAAGACTCAATAAAACTATTGGTTTATCTCCCAATAAGTACTTTTCTTTAACGCCTTTAAGTTAGGCACAGGAAGCAAGAATCAAGTATTTTCAAATAAAGAAGCATTAACATCAAACTTTGCTTTAATAGGAGGAGAAAAATGTATCTTCTCTCTCCTTATAGGGAAGTGTTCTATACCTTTCTTGAATGGTAATTGATTTTTAATGGTGCCTTCTTTCATATCAATAGTGGCACCAACCGTTCTAAGAAAAGGTCTTCCCAAAGTAATAGGACAAGAAGCATTGCATTCAACATCCAAAACATAGAAATCAACAGGGACATGGGCATTGTTAACCATAATAAGAACATCATTAACACTACCTATGAGTTTCTTTCTAGCATTATCATCAAGTGGGACATCTAAATAGCAATCTTTCAAAGGTGGCAAATCAAGCATTTCATAAATCTTTCTAGGCATAATAGAGACACTAGAACCAAGGTCACATGAAGCTTTAAGATCAAAATCATTCAGTTGCATATTAATGATGGGTTCCCAATAATCATCTAACTTCCTAGGAATAGAAGCTTTATGTTTCAATTTTTCTTCCTTAATTTTAATGAGAGCATCTGTAATGTGTTTTGCAAAATCCATATTCATAGCACTAGCATTAGGACTTCTAGCAAGATTTTGTAGGAACATAATCACTTCAGAAATATTGCAGCCATCAAAATCAAACTTATCATCACAGGTAGTAGACTTATTGTTTCCCATAGTTCGAAATTTTTTAGCATTCTTATTGGGTTTAGGCATTGTTGTAAATGGAACGAGGACTTCTTGTGGTTTGCTAGCATCAACATTGGCGGTGGTAATAGTATAAATACTATTATTTCTAGCAATTTCATCTTCTCTTTCCCACTTAGCATGCAATTTATCTAATAATCTAACATTTTCATCAGTTGTGACTTTTATGGCATGAGTAGCAGCAAACGTATTTTCCGTGGTTGCAGGTTTAGCAGCCATTTTATTAATCAAAGAGGATTGTGCTTCAGACAAAGATAAAATATTTTACTCAACATTCAAAATTTTGGACTATAAACCAGGAATTTCCCTATTCAAATTCTCAAGTTGAATGCTGATATTTTTCAAAATAGCAGATTGTTCTTCCATAGTTTTAGTGAAGATTTTATTCTGCTCATTGATACGTCGTAAACGTATCTATAATTTTTTATGTTCCATGCTTGTTTAGTATCCACTTTGCCAAGCTTTGTCTATTCTTTGAGGTATTTTTATACATTTCCTGGGACTAACATATTAACAAGTTGCCACAGAGCCATTTGCCTGTTTTCTGCTATTTTTGGTTTCAGAAAAGCTAGTAAGGAAATATTCTCGGAATTGGATGGGACAAAAGCCAAAGACATTATTTCACCGAGGAGAACACAGAGACCGAAGGGCAACCGGAGGGGTGCCACAGGGTGGCCACCCCCCCTGGGCCACGCCTAGGCAGTGTGTGGGCCCCTGGACACCCTCTTGCCTCGCCTCTTCGCCTATATATTCCTCCTATGCCAAAACCCTAAGTACACGATTAGATCTCCACGAAACAGTCCGTAGCCGCCACCACCATCGTCCCTAGATCAGGAGGGATCTGAAGCTCTTCCCGGCACCCAGCCGGGGGGGGAGATCATCCCGGCGGCCTCCTTCATCACCATGCCAGCCTCCGGTATGATGCGTGAGTAGTTCCACCTTGGACTATGGGTCCATACAGTAGCTAGATGGTTGTTTCTCCTCCTTTGTGCTATCATGTTTAGATCTTGTGAGCTCCGTTCATGATCAAGATCATCTATTTGTAATCATACATGTTGTGTTTGCGCGGATCCGATGGATATTGAGATTACTATGTCAGATTGATTAATGATTCTATCTTGTCTTTATGATTGTTGATTCTATCATGTATGTGTTGTTTGAGATCTTGCATGCTCTCTGTTTCTAGTAACTATCTTGGCCAAGTAGATGCTAGTGACTCCAAGATGGAGTATTTATGCTCGATAGTGGGTTCATGCCTCTATTGAATCTGGGGAAGTAATAGAAATCTCTAAGGTTGTAGATGTGTTGTTGCTACTAGGGATAAAACAACAATCTCTTATTCATGGAACAATTGTATTGTTTACTTTACACACATTGCTTAAAGCAGTTATCCGTTGCTTGCAACTTAATACTGGAGGGGGTTCGGATGATAACCTGAAGGTGGATTACTAGCCATAGATGCAGTTGGATGGCAGTCTATGTATATTGTTGTAATGCCCAATCAAATCTCATAGGATCATGAATGCCTAGTATTGCATTGTTATGCCTTGCTCTGTCCTGTCAATTTCCCCGTTGTAATTTGTTTACCCACCATGTTATGTTGTTTATCTTAAGGAGAACACCTCTAGTGAACTATGGACCCGGTCCAATCTTTACCATTGATACATCTTCCACTGTTACTGTTTACTTTCTGCAAGCTACTGTTACCTTCCACACCATATGTTTAATCCTTTGTTTTCAGCAAACTAGTGAGATTGACAACCTCACCGTTCGTTGGCGCAAAGTCTTGAGTTTGTGTTGTGTAGGATTCAAAGTTGTTAGAAACACCTTGGGTTCGTCTCCTTCCTCCTACTGGTTCGATAACCTTGGTTTCATACTAAGGGAAAACTTACTGCTATTCTAATCATACCTTCCTCTTGGGGTTTCCCAACGAAGCTCTATAGTGATTTGAGCCGCATCAAGACATTTTCTGGCGCCATTGCCGGGGAGTTAAGGACGGCTTCAAAAGGGGAGTCCTTCACAACCATTCTCTTTACTTTGTTTTTGTTTTTGTTTTGCTTAGTTTATTTTGCCTTGTTTTGCTTGCTTATTTTTAAAAAAAAATCTAAAAAAATAGTTTCGTTTGGTTTGCTTTTTCTTATAAAACACAAAAAAAAATTAGTTCCTACTCTAGTTGCGTCTGCTGTTGGCTTGCTCCACCTTTGCAAAAATAAATTCTACTGAGAAAACCAAGTTGTGTGACTTCACTAGCACAAACAACAATGATTTCCTGAGTACTCATATTGCTCCACCTGCTCCTGACGCCACCTTTTATGAAATTAAGCCTGCTTTGTTGAATATTGTTATGAATGAGCAATTTTATCGTGCTAGTTCTGATGATAATGCTGCCCACCTCAATAACTTTGTTGAACATTGTGAGATGCAAAAATATAAGGATGTAGATGGAGATATTATTAAGATCAAATTGTTTCCTTTCTCCTTGAGAGGAAAAGCTAAAGAATGGTTTTTATCCTTGCCTAGAAATAGTATTGATTCTTGGATTAAGTGCAAAGATAATTTTATTGGAAAATACTATCCTCCTGCTAAGATTATATCTATGAGAAGTGAAATAATTAAATTTAAACAACTTGATAATGAACATGTTGCTCAAGCTTGGGAAAGAATGAAATCTTTGGTAAAGAATTGTCCCACTCATGGACTAACTGCTTGGATGATTATCCAAACCTTTTATGCAAGACTAAACTTTTCTTCAAGAAATCTGCTGGATTATGCTGCTAGAGGTACCTTTATGACCATTACTTTGGGTGCTGCAACAAAGCTCCTTGATAATATGATGGTCAACTATTCTGAATGGCACACTAAGAGAGATCCACATGGTAAGAAGGTAAATTCTGTTGAAGAAACCTCCTCTTTGAGAGATAAAATTGATGTTATCATGGCTATGCTTGTTAATGGAAAAACTCATATTGATCCAAATAATGTTCCCTTAGCCTCTTTGGTTGCTCAAGAAGAGCAAGTTGATGTGAACTTCATTAGAAACAACAATTTCAACAACAATGCCAATAGGAATAATCTTGGTAATAATAATAATTATTATTATGGGCCTTATCCTCCCAATAATGGTAATACTTATGGAAATTCCTATAACAACAATAGAAGTGCTCCATCTGAACTTGAAGTCATGCTTAAAGACTTTATTAGTAAACAAACCACTTTCAACAAGACTATGGAGGAAAAGCTTTTGAATATTGAGAAAAATATTTCCTCTTTGTCTAAAACACAATCCTCTTTGATTAATAAAATGGCTGCTAAACCTGAAACCTTGGAAAGTACCTTTGTTTATACTCATGCCATTCAAGTTACTATTGATGAAAATGTTAGATTGTTAGCTAAATTTCATGCTAAGTGGGAAAGAGAAGCTGAAATTGCTAGAAACAATAGTGTTTATACTATTACCACCACCAATATGGATGCTATAAAACCACAAGAAGTTCCCTTTCCTCCTACAACAATGCCTAAATCCAATAAGTCTACTACCTGTGATGCTAAGTTTGATTTTGATCTTGATGTTTGCAATATTTCTGAAGTGATTATGTTCCTACAAAAGCTTGCTAGAAGTCCTAATGCTAGTAATATGAATATGGCTTTTACAAAACACATTAGAGATGCTCTCATTAAAATTAAGGAAGAAAAATTGAAACACAAAGCTTCTATTCCTAGGAAAGTAGAAGATAGTTGGGAACCCATCATTAATATGCAAGTGAATGACTTTGATCTCAAAGCTTCATGTGACCTTGGTTTTAGTGCCTCTATTATGCCTAGAAATATTTATGAAATTCTTGATTTGCCACCTTTGGAAGATTGCTATTTAGATGTCCCACTTGATGATAATGCTAGAAAGAAACTCATGGGGAGTGTTAATGATGTTCTTATTATTGTTAACAATGCCCATGTCCCTGTTGATTTCTATGTTTTGGATGTTGAATGCAATGCTTCTTGTCATATTACTTTGGGAAGACCTTTTCTTAGAACTGTTGGTGCCATCATTGATATGAAAGAAGGCACCATTAAATATCAATTTCCATTCAAGAAAGGTGTTTAACACTTCCCTATGAGGAGAGAGAAGTTACCCTTTGCTTCTCCTTTTAAAGCACAATTTGATGTCAATGCTACTTCATTTGAAAATACTTTATTCTTGCTTCTTGTGCCTAACTTAAAGGCGTTAAAGAAAAGTACTTCTTGGGAGATAACCCAATAGTTTTCTTGAGTCTTGGAAGTTATTACTTGTGTAATAACCTCACCTTATCCTTTTTGTTTGATTTTTGTGCCAAGAATAACTTGTTGGAGATATGCCCAAGAGGCAATAATAAAGTGGGTTATTATCATATCTTCATACTTATGATAAATGTTTACATACCATGCTATAATTATATTAACAGGAAACATTAATACTTGTGTGATATGTAAACATAAAAGAGTCCCTAGTAAAGCCTCTTGTTAAACTAGCTTGTTGGTTAATATATGATCATGGTTTCCTGATCATGAACATAGATATGTTATTAACAACAAGGTCATATCATTAGGAGAATGATGTGATGGACATACTCCTATAGATAAGCGTAGCATAAAGATCAAGTCATTTTAATAGTTCAATTGCTATATGCTTTCTGATACATAGTAACCTAATTCCTTCGACCATGAGATCATGCATATCACCTTTACCGGATGGATGCTTTGATGACATTAAACACCACACCGTAACTGGGTGGCTATAAAGGTGGCATTGAGTGTTCGGAAAGTATTGGTTGAGACACATGGATCAAGAGTGGGATTTGTCCATCCATATGACGGATAGATATACTCTGGGCCCTCTCGGTGTAATGTCATCCAATTAGCTTGCAAGCATGTGACTGGATCACAAGGGATCACATATCAAGGGAACGATAAAAGAGTACTTATCGGTAACGAGGTTGAACTAGGTATGAAGAGATACCGACGATCATAACCTCGTATAAGTAAACTATCGTGAGACAAAGGGAAATTGGTATCGTATGTAAGTGGTTCATTCGATCGCAAAGTAATCATAGAAATATGTGGGAGCCATATGAATTTCCAGATTCCTCTATTGGTTATTGTTCGGAGAAGTGTCTCGATCATGTCCGCATAATTCACGAATCGTAGGGAGACACACTTAAGGATTCGACGTTGTTTGAGTAGTTATGGAATGATGAGTAAGAGACCGAATGTTGTTCGGAGTCTCGGATGGAATCCAGGATATCACGAGGAGATCCGGAATGGTCCGGAGAATAAGATTCATATGAGGAAAGTCCTGTTTCGGAGTTGGAGAATGGTTCCGGTGTTTTCATCGGGAATGTTCTAGAAGGTTCCGGAATGTCCAGCACTCCGGAGGGGAAGGGTACATGAATGTGTCATTGCAAGTTGGAATGATTGCATCATGTACTAGGTGTCATCGCTGTACAAAATAAAGGGTTTAATCAAATCCTAGTTTGAAAAGTCAAACACCAATTTGAAAAGTCAAACGGCTATTTTGGAAAGTGGAGAAGAAGTGGGAAACCGAGTTGGGGAGGAGTTCCTCCTCCACCGCCGGCCCACTAGGGATCCGAGTTGGGGAGGGACTCCCTTCCCTTGGCCGGAGCCTCCCTCCACCTATATAAGGAGGGGCAGGGCTCCCCTCCTAGACACACAAGATTGCCCCCTCTAAACCTAACCCTAGCCGCCGCCGCGCACCATAGCCGCCGCCTAGGGTTTCTCTCCTAGCCGCCGACTTGGGAACCTCCAAGCCCTAACCTCCGGCCCTACAAACTCATCCTTGGTGTGTCTAAACCCTAGAACACTGAGGGCTCTCTCATAGTCCACCATACTCGCTCCGGCTTAAGGCGAAGCCCTGCGAGATCTCCCCTCTACTTCCGGTACATGCGTCGTCTTTGCGAATCGCGAGAGTGCTACAACCTCCGCTTCTTTGGAACAAGGAGAGGAAGGTCTTCGTTGAGTACCGAACGATGTGACCGATCAAGGAGCACCGCCTTGTGGGAAGGATCGTCTACGCGATCTTGAGATCGGCAAGAGTACTACATCACCCACGAGAATCTGCTCTGTTAACCGCTTTGGAATCTTCGAGGGTGAGTTCCTCTATCGACTTGTTGCTACAATCTAGTAGATAGATCTTGGCTTGTTTGTTTGCATGCGGTAGAATTTTTTTGTTTTCCATGCTACGAACCCCTACAGTGGTATCAGAGCCGTGTCTAAATATAGATCTGCAGAGTAGAACACAATGGTCATTGTGGGCGTTGATGCTTTGTTGTCGTGCTGTAGAACACAATGGTCATTGTGGGCGTTGATGCTTTATTGTCGATTGCTTCTTGTGTACTTTGCATCTTTCTGAGAATGTTGGGATGAAGCGGCGGGCTAACCTTACATGACATCGTTCATGAGACTTGCTCCACGCTTGACATGCAACTTGTATTGCATAAGTGGCTTCTGGTGCTGTTTCTCCCAACATAGTTAAGATTCAATTTACAACGGGTGATTGACAATACTAGTATCAATGTTGTGGTTCTTGTTAAGTAAAGTTAGAGCGACACTTATTGAAAGCCCCAAACCACGTAAAACATGCAAAGAAAATTAGGCGTCTAACTTTGTTTTGCGGGGTGTCTTTGTGATGTGATATGGCCATGATTGTGATTATATTTGATGTATGCAATGTTCCTTATTGTAAGTTGGCAACCGGCAGGAGCCATATGGTTGTCTTTAAATTCTGTTAAGACTCGCGTGTCTATTCAAAGTAGTTGTAATAGTTGAAGCTGGTGGACGACAACCATGGAGCAGCGTCATTGACCTTGATGCAATGCCGGTGATGATGGAGATCATGTTCGTGCTTGAAGATGGAGATCGGAAGCACAAGAAGAAAGGCCATATCATATCACATATTATGAATTGCATGTGATGTTAATCCTTTTATGCATCTTGTATTGCTTAGTTCACGACGGTAGCATTATAAGATGATCCATCAAGCACACAATTTCAAGTTTTAAAGTGTTCATCCTTAGTAAGCACCGTTGCTAAAGCTCGTTGTTTCGAAGCACCACGTGATGATCGGGTGTGTTAGATTCTGCGAGTGTATACAACATGAGCAAGCCAGATTTGCTCATTCAGAAGCTAAGGTTTGATCTTGACGAGCCTAGCATGCACAGACATGGTCTCGGAACACGGATCACCGAAAGGTAAAGCATGAGTCATATAGTAGATATGATGAACATGTTGATTGTTCGCCATTGAAGCTACATCAACTCTCGTTATGATCGGTTTTGATGTGGTGGTTTTGGTTCGTGTGATCACTAAAACAATGTGAGGGATATTGTTTTGAGTGGGAGTTCAACGGCAATATGATTAAAAGTTGAACACTATTTATCATAAATTAAATCAAAGTGAATTTGCATAGTTGTTGTAGTCATTGGCATCCGTTTACCACCATGCGCTTAGTTATAATTGAGATGATAGAACTATAGAATTCTGGTTAGTTACTTTACGAACTGGTATCGTATTGTTTTGAAGTGTTAATTTAAAGTTTAAAAGTCCTATTGCAAACTTTCAAGAAGTTCCTTTACTCCATGAAGTTTAATAATTGATATTAAAACAAGAGTGACAATTCCAAGTATTAGTGTATAAGTATCATGTTTGTCTCCATGATTCTTGATATTCAAAGGATTGTCTTAATATCAAGGTTATCTAGGATCTGAAAGAGTTGTTTCAGAAACCATGATGTGTGGAAGATATTGTGATATCTGAAACGAAGTTTTGGTTGCAACATGACAGAGTATAATATGGCAAAAGTCATGCTCTCATATTTGATGAGAATTTGCAAAGGGTTGGAGACACTAGTTGTCCTAATCCACCAAAAGGTTTTGGATAGCAACATTATACTCACGATTCATCTTTATAAGCTAAAAGTAGCTTAATCATGGATAATTCCATGATAAGGGTGAATATTTGATGTAGGTAAAAAATTTACTACACCAAGAGATTACTAAAGAAAGGAATTTGGAAGAACACCAAACATTTGATGATGGTGATCTACTTCAAAGTGCAAGTCCAAAGACATTGGTATTTAATTATACACGCTTTGGATTATGTGTCATATGTATGACTCAACTATTGATGTTGATAGATTCTTTCAAACAGAAAAGGAAATACTGAAAGAGAATCTCATAAATATATGGCAGAAAAGAAAAGACTAGAATTGTTCAGTTTAAGTATATAGATGATATACATGTTATGGCTATACTCTTTGCTTATTAAACAATGTGGTTCTTAAGTATTTGATACTGAATTTGTTGGTGTGAATCGTCATACGAAACAACACAATTCATGAACTACAATGGCCTAAGTAACTAGCAAAAGAATATGTGATGATGTTCATCGAGAACAAATAAAGGGTTATTGTGTTGCTCGTTAAACATCAAAGTTTTCCTTCAAGATTTGTTTTATCAGGTATTATGCGAACAAAAGGGTTTTTCAAATAATTGATGTAATCCATAAAAGATGGATGATTCACAAATCTCGTTGGAGAAATCACATCCATAAAACTAGTGCTAAAAATTTCGAAAGACAAATTGATTGATAGATCACTTAGGAAGTGACATCAACGTTTAAATTATATTTGAAAGAAAACATGAAGAAACTCCATGTGGATGGAATTTTGGAGTCTTTTGATTTTGATCACATGACGCTTGTGAAACTTTCCTAGAGATAATTAAAACTTCGTTCATAGGCCAAAAGGGAACGAATGACTAGCCTATTGGAACTTGTACATATTGTTGTACGAAGTCCATTGTGTGTAGTCAAGAGCGATGGATTTCAACTTCATATGCTTTCTCCGAAAATTTAAGTGAATATATGAATATTTACTTAATAAGGATGAAGTATGAAACATTTGAAAAGTTCAAAGACTTTCAAGATGAAGTGCAAGATCATTGTAACAAGAATATAAATAGTTTATGATAAAATCATAAAGGAAGATATTTGAGTTACAAGTTTAGCATAATACCTAAGATTTAAGGAATCATTCCGTGGATTTGCATGTCCCGAAACACCATAAGAGTATGGAGCATTCGAGATATGTAATTAAACCTTGTTTGACATGGTGAGATCAAAGGTGTAATTCATAAAATGCCATTATATTTTAAAGATTAAAAGCGTGAGAGACTACCGTTTTCCACAAAAGAGCTTCATCATAATCCGTTGAAATGACACCATATAAAGTTATGGTTTGGGATAAAACCCAAGTTGTCCTTTCTTAAAACATTGGTATGCTTTGCATAAGAAAGATGTTTGCAACCAAAGTCGGATGAACCTGTCTTTGTATGTTATTTCGAATAACTGTTAAGTATTCCTCCATAACACCAAAGACAAAAGTGTTTGTCGCTTAGAATGTCAAGTTTCCTTGAGAAGGAATTTTTCGTGAAAAGTAAAGTGGGAGGACAATAGAACTTTGATAAAGTTAAAAGAACCTTAGCTATATGTGCAGAGTTACGCAGCGCCGAAAAGTGTTCCGGAGGCAGCAACAATGCTCATGGATCACGTGCCTCAAAGGTTGTGGTCACGGAGATCTAAGTTCCTATTGAAACAAGTAGGTCGGGTAAACAATCAAATACCAAGATTTGAGGGTTGAATCATTATTTGAGAATAATGAACCGACTACATGCAAAGAAGCGATGATGGGCCCTGACTCCGTCAAATGGCTTGAAGCCATAAAATCCGTGATAGTTCCATACATGAGAAATCAAGTTTTGAACTTGAAGGACCCTCGAGAAAGGTGTAAGACCTTACAGTTGTGTTTGGATCTATAAAGAAATAGACATGAATATGGTCGACATGTTGGGAAAGAGTTCACAACAATGTTCAAGGGTTGACTATGACAAGATTTGATCTTTCATAGTGATATTTAGTCTAGACGGATTAATGTAGCAACCACGACATATAATTTTGTTATGTGTTGGATAAACAAAACAAATTCTTCTAATAAAAGGGTTACCTAGGATGTGTGCATGACATGGTCCAAAGGGTTTTGTTAGTTCAAAGGATGCTAAATGCATATGCAAACTTCAATGGTTGAAGTAAGCATTACGGAGTTGGAATCTTCACTATGATGAAACTGTTAAAGGAGTTTAAATTCGTCGGAGATAATGAAGATGCTTGCATTTGCAAGAAATTAAGTGGGAGCGCTAAGACATGTTTCTAATACATTATGTGGAAGACATATTGTTGATTGGAAATGATGTATTTTTATTAACACATGATAAGAATTTCATCTCGATGAAAGGCTTAGGCAAAACCCAAATATTTGGCATCAATAGACGCTAATATGGTTGTGCCGAAAGTACATAGATGATGTATTGAATGAGTTCAATATAGAAACTACAAGAAAGGTTCTTGTCGCACAGAAATGATTGAATGAGTTCAATATTGATGATATATTCAAGTGTATTGACACTTGGTAAGTGAAACAAAGATTCAAGTATAGATTGATACTTGATGTATGAAATCACAAAGAGTATTTATATCAATTATGCTGTGATATGTACAAATCCAGATATGTCCTATGCCCTAAATGATGTGAGCATATACCAGAATGATTCATAAGATGATCATTGGACAATAGTAAGGATATTCTTATGATCTTTTGGAAGAACTAAGAATATATTGTTTATAGAAGTGACAAATAGATGGTTAGTTCATTGTAAAACTACTACATTGATACTAGTTTTGTCACAAAGTACAAATTAAGTTTATCTCAATCTAAACTAAGGGTGGCACAATATAATGGAAAGTAAGTTCCATAATGGATTTGGATGAGTTCCAAAGTTAAGACATTGTGACAGATACTACAACAAAAGGCTAAGTATATGACTGCTATTATAGCAGCTAAAGAGGGCATTTGGGTCAAGTAGTTTGTTATCAAACTAGGTGTAGTTCATAGCGGGATAATACTATGAAGATATATTGTACGACAATATTTTCAACATGTTTTAACCCCAAAGAACTAAAGGTCTCACCAAAGGACCAAATTTATACAAAGCCATCTCATTAGAGAATGAGTGATGCGTAGAGGCCTAAATACATGCAATTACACGGACACGGAAGTGTCGATCAGGAGATCGATTGACCACTAGCAAAGTGTACTTACAACACTTAGAAAGCCATAGGTGTTGAATACACAAAGGTTTGAAACTAGATTATTGACTCTAGTGCAAGTGGGAGACTGTTGGAGATATGCCCAAGAGGCAATAATAAAGTGGGTTATTATCATATCTTCATACTTATGATAAATGTTTACATACCATGCTATAATTGTATTAACAGGAAACATTAATACTTGTGTGATTTGTAAACATAAAAGAGTCCCTAGTAAAGCCTCTTGTTAAACTAGCTTGTTGGTTAATATATGATCATGGTTTCCTGATCATGAACATAGAGATGTTATTAACAACAGGGTCATATCATTAGGAGAATGATGTGATGGACATACTCCTAAGCGTAGCATAAAGATCAAGTCATTTTAATAGTTCAATTGCTATATGCTTTCTGATACATAGTAACCTAATTCCTTCGACCATGAGATCATGCATATCACCTTTACCGGATGGATGCTTTGATGACATCAAACACCACACCGTAACTGGGTGGATATAAAGGTGGCATTGAGTGTTCGAAAAGTATTGTTTGAGACACATGGATCTGAAGGATTCGCAGCATAGAAAACAAAAATTTTCCTACGATGGGAACAACTATGTACCAAGATCTATCTACTAGATACAAACAACGGGCGGATGTATATCCGTAGAGAACATACCCTTGAAGACCGACAAAGCTTAACGAGTCCAAACTCGTGGTTGATGTAGACGATCTCTTGCCGATCTCAAGATCGAGAGGAAGTCCTAGCGCCAAGAAAACAGCCAAGATCCGGTTTCGCACACACGTTCGAGGCACCGAGCAACCTCCGCCTCGCTCCATGATGCAGCGGAAGCACAACTCTTTCTTGCCGAAAAGCCACTGGGAACATGTATCTCGCTAGTCCGAGACCATGGGGGATAAATTCTAGAGGGGGAGAGAGATCCTTCACGAGGAGGTGTGGTGTGAGAGGAGGAGAGGGGGGCCTTTTATAGGGGAGAGGGGGGCACCCAAGGGGCCATGCGCCCAGCCATGGGGCTGCCCCCACCTCTTCCACATTCATGTGGGTGGAGCTCCCACTCAAAATGAAAAGCCTCCACTCCCATTAAAAAGCCTCCACTCATAAATCCACTCACATGCATTAAATTTCCACCAAATTTAATGCAAGCTCTCATTTAAATAAAACTCTTTTATTTATTTATTCAGAATTTTGTTAATTACTTTAATTAACAAACATTCACATAAAACCCCTTGCTAGTATTCCATTTCACATGCGTAACCGGCCAGCAATTTCAACCAAAGCGATTTCGGTGTCTAGTGAAATAAATTCCTGCGCTTTCCTTTTCTTTTCGGCATGAAACTTTTGCTCCAAATGGATGTCGGTGTCTCTTAAGTGTGTCACCCTACGGTTTGCGAATAATGCGGACATGATCGAGACCCCTCTCGGATCAATAATCAGAAGCGGGATCTGGAGACCCATACTGACTCCCACACATTCAACGATGACTTTCTTGTGATCGTCGGAACCTTTTACGCTAGTATCTTAATCCCTTTGTTTCAATATATATTACATGTCCGAGATTCGATCATCGGTATCTACATACCTAGTTTGATCTCGTTCTGACATGCACTCTTTTCTCGTTCCTGATATAACATTCTAGTGATCAAATCACTTGCTTGCAAGCTAATCAATGTGATATCACCGAGAGGGCCCAGTATATCTATCCGTCATCGGGATGAACAAATTCCACTCTCGATCCATGGGCCTCAACATAACACTTTAGTAGTTCTGAATCCATCTTTATAATCACCCTGTTACGGTGTGACGTTTGATGTTATCAAGAAACTCTTCCGGTGTTAGTGATTGACATGATCTCATGGTCTAAGGATTAGGATCACTTCGTAAGTTGTTATAGCAATATAAACTCAATGACTTTGATCGTAATGCTATACTGCGGATGAATGTTCATCACACCATTACACTAATGTTGTGACCTCGTTATTAACAACATCCAATGTCCATGATCAGGAAACCTATGATCATCTTGTTAATCAACGAGCTAGTTTATAAGAGAGGCATAACTAGGAACTTTCTATTTGTTTATTAAACACACATGTATTAACGTTTCCGTATTAATACAATTATAGCATGCAAAATAAACATTTATCATAAATAAGGAATACGATAATAACCACTTTATTATTGCCTCTCGGGCATATTCCCTTCAGTCTCCCACTTGCACTAGAGACAATAATCTAGTTTGAGAACTTTGTGTATTGAACACCTATGGCTTTCTGGTGTTCCATATACACAATTGCAAGTGGTTAACATAATCTACGGATCTGACGCTTTCAGGTCCGTGTGTATTTGCATGTCTTTGCGTCTTCACGCATCACTCATTCTCCAATGAGATGGCATTGTATTAATTTGGTCTTTTGGTGAGACCTTTAGTTCCTTGGGGTTAAAACACGTCGATACTATTGTCATACAATATATCTTTAGTGTTAGCCCGTTGCGAACCACACCTTAGTTTGATAACAAACTACTTGACACAAATTCCCTCCTTTGCTGCTACTATAGCAGTCATATACTTAGCCTTTTGTTGTAGTATTCGTCACAATGTCTTAACTTTGGAACTCTTCCAAATCCATCATGGAATCTCCTTTCCATTACATTGTGCCACCCATAGTTTAAATTGAGATAAACTTAATTTGTATCTTGTGACAAAACTAGTATCAATGTAACGCTTTACAATGAACTATTTTTAATTGTTTGTCACCTCTACACAAATATATTCTTAGTTCTTCCAAAAGATCATAAGAATATCCTTACTATAGTCCAATGATCATTTTATGATTCATTCTGGTATATGCTCATAACACTTAGAGCATAGGACATATCTGGATGTGTACATATCATGGTATGATTGATCAAAACATTTTTGTGATTTCACTCATCAAGTGTCAAAACACTTGAATCTTGTTTCACTTATCAAGTGTCGATACACTTGAATCTTGATTCAATTCCTTTCCATGTGACAAGAACTGTTTCTTGTCATTTCTATATTGAACTCCTTCAATATCTCATATATGTACGTTTGGCGTAACCATATTAGCGTCATCGCTCATCCACTATAGACATTCATGCTGAATATTCGGTTTTGCCTAAGTCTTTCATCGAAATGAAATTCTTAACCATTGTCAATAAAATATACATCATTTCTAATCAACAAGATGTCCTCCACATAATGTATTAGAAATATGTCTTAGCGCTCCCACTTAATTTCTTGCAAATGCAAGCATCTTCATCGTCTCCTGATGAAAACTCGTTTTCATCATGGTGAAGATTCCAACTCCGCGATGCTTACTTCAACCATTGAAGTTTGCATGCCCTTTAGCATCCTTTGAATTTAACAAAACCCTTTGGACCGTGTCATGTACACGTCCTAGGTAACCATTCTATTAGAAGAACTTTGTTTTGTTTATTCATCTACCATATACCAAATTATATGTAGTGGTTGCTACTTTAATCCGTTCAGACTAAATATCGCTATGAAAGATCAAATCTTGTCATAGTCAACTCTTTGAACATTATCATAAAATACTTTACGATATGTCGAATATTTCATAGATGTGAAACATCCATGTCTGTTTCTTTATAGATCCAAATACGACAGATAGGTTTTTACACCTTTCCGGAGGGTCTTCCAAGTTCAAAACTTGATTTCTCGTGTATGGAACTATCACGGATTTTATGGCTTCAAGCCATTTGACGGAGTCAGGGCCCATCATCGCTTCTTTGTATGTATTCGGTTCATCATTGTCAAACAATAATGATTTACTCTCAAATCTTAGCATTTGATTGTTTAACCGACCTTCTTGGTTCAATAGGAACTTTAGACCTCCGTGACCACAACCTTTGAGGTACATAAGCTATGAGCATTATGGCAGCCTCGAGCGATTTCGGTTGCTGCAACTCAAGACATTTAGCTAAGGTTCGTTAACCTTATCAAAGTTCTATTGTCCTCCCACTTAACATTTATGAAAATTCCTTCTTCAAGAAACTTTACATTTCAAGCGACAAACCCTTTTGTCCTCGGTGTTATGGAGGAATAACCAATTGTTATTCAAATAACCTACAAAGACATGCTCATCCGACTTTGGTTGTAAACATCTTACTTATGTTTAGTATACCAAAATTTAAGAAATGACAACTTGGGTTTTACCCCAAACCATAACTCCCATGGTGTCATTTCAACGGATCAAGATGGAGCTCTTTTCGGTAAAAGCGGTAGTCTCTAAAGCTTTAATCTTTTAAAACATAATGGCAGTTTTATAAATAACACCTTTGATCCAACCATGTCAAACAAGGTTTCATTACAAATCTCAAACACTCCATACTCCTATGGTGTTTCGGGAGATGTAAATCTAGGTGTTTTGCTAAACTTGCAACTCAAATAAATCCCTTTATGATAAAATCATAATTCATTTATTTTCTTGTTACACTGGTAACTCAAATAAATCCCTTTATGATAAAATCATAATTCATTTATTTTCTTGTTACACTGATTTTTCACTTCATCTTGAAAGTCTTTGAAACATTTTCAAATATTTCATACTTGTTTCTCATTAAGTGAACATTCACTCAAATTTCCGGAGAAATCATATGAAGTTGAAACCCATCGCCATACGCACATAATGGACTACATACATCGATATGTATAAATTCCAATATTTTAGTCGTTCGTTCTTCTTTGGCCTTTGAACGAAGTTTTAATTATCCCGAGGAAAGTCTCACAAGCCACTTGATCAAATCAAAGACTCCAAAATCCATGAAAATGGAGATTCTTCATGTTTTCTTTCCAATATAATTTAACAAATGATGTCACTTCATAAGTGATCTTTCAATCATTTGTCTTGCAACATTTTAGCATTATGATTTATGGATGTGATTTCTTCAACTAGATTTGTAAATCATCCATCTTATATGGAATACGGTAATTATTTGAACAACCTTTGTTCTTATAATACGATTCAAATAACAATTATTAAAACAAATCTTGAAGTCAAGCTTTGATGTCAACGAGAAATACAAACAACGGTTTGTTTGTTTTCGAACATCATCACATTTTCTCTTGCTAGTTACTTAGGCCATTGTGGTTCATGAATTGCGTTGTTCGTATGACATTTCACACCAACCAATTCGTATCCAATACCCAAGAACCACATTGTTTAACAAGCAAAGAATACAACCATAACATGTATATCATATATATACCTAAATTGGATATTTCCAATCTTTTCTTTTCTGCCAAATATATTTTATAGATTCTCTTTCAGCATTTCCTTTTCCTTTTAAAAGAATTTATCAACATCAAAAGTGGCGCCATATACATGACACCTAGTCCAAAGCGTATATTCAAATAATAATACCTTTGGACTTGCACTTTGAAGTAGATCACCATCATCAAATGATCGGTATTCTTTCAAAATCCATTCTTTAGTAATCTTTTAGTGTAGTAAACATTTTACATACATATTCTATTCACCCTTATCATGACGACATTCATGATCAAGCTACTTTAGCTTATAAAGGCGAATCGTGAGTATAACATTACTTTCCAAAACCCTTTTGGATGATTAGGATGTCTAGCATCTCCAACCTTCGTAAATTCTCATCCAATATGAGAACATATATATACTCTATCATATTGCAACCAAAACATTGTTTCAGATATCGTTATATCTGCCACACATGATGGTTTCTGAAACAATTCTTTCAACTCCTAGATAAACTTGATGTTTAAATCAAGAATCATGGAGGCAAACATGATACTTAAGATACTAACACTGGAATTGTTACTCTCGATTTAATACCAATTATTAAATTTCACGGAGTAAATAGAATTTTGCTGAAAGTTTGCAATAGGACTTTAAACTTTAGATTGACACTCAACACAATACGATACCAACAGTAAAGTATATATCCGAATTCTATAGTTCTACTATCTCAATTACAACTATGCATAAGGTGGTGAACGAATGCCAATGACTACAACAAATTATGCAAATTCACTTTGATTTAATTTATGATAAATTGAGTTCTACTAATCCAAATTAGAAATGAACTCCCACTCAAAAACGACATCCCTCGTGCCTTTTTGGTGATTACATGAACCAAATCCACTACACCAAGTCCGATCATCACGTGAGTCGGTGTAGCTTCAAAGGCGAGCATCAAATGGGCATCATATCTACTATATGACTCATGCTTAACCTTTCGGTCCGTGTTCCGAGGCCATGTCTGTACATGCTAGGCTCGCCAAGTAAGAACCTTAGTATTCGCGTGTGTAACTGTCTTACACCCGAGAGTGCTCGAGGATTCAAGTACACCCGATCATCACGTGATGTCTTGAAGCGACGAAACATTGTCGGTGCATACTTAAGGAAGAACACATTTTTATCTTGATATCTAAATGAGGGATCATCTTATTATGCTAATAAAACGCCAAACAAGCAATATAAGATGCTATCAAACATCACATGTTTATTAGTGGAATGATATGGTTCTCGCACATGATCTCTATCATGTGCATCGTGGTATGATCACTATCATACCTTTATGTGTAAGTCCAAGGTCTATGGAGATTACACGTTATGTGTGTTGTAAGAGTATCATCTTATACTTCTACTTACAACATCACCACATCATAACACTAGCCCAGCAACAATCTAAACTAGACGCCTCTAATTTATCCATTGCAAGTTTTACGTGGCTTAGGGCTTTCGAGATAGAACCGTTCTTACCTACGAACATGAACCACAACGAGGATAACCAAATTGTTGACAACTCGTTGCAAATTAGATATTGACTATAGTAGGAGAGACAGACACCCGCTAGCCACTTATGCAAAACTAGTTGCATGTCAAGCGTGGAACAGGTCTCATGTGCGAGGACATGTAAAGTTTGTCCGGGCCGCTTCATCCCACTATGCCACCAATATCCAAAGTACAACTAAGAAGCAATAAAATGATCATCTCCCACATACTCATATGTGTACTACCCGTGCAAAGTATCTACGCATAGATCCGGCTCTGATACCACTGAAGGGTTCGCAGCATAGAAAACAAAAATTTTCCTACGATGGGAACAACTATGTACCAAGATCTATCTACTAGATACAAACAACGGGCGGATGTATATCCGTAGAGAACATACCCTTGAAGACCGACAAAGCTTAACGAGTCCAAACTCGTGGTTGATGTAGACGATCTCTGGCCGATCTCAAGATCGAGAGGAAGTCCTAGCGCCAAAACAAATAGCATCCGTGCTCGCACACACGTTCGAGGCACCGAGCAACCTCCGCCTCGCTCCAGCGATGCAGCGGAAGCACAACTCTTTCTTGCCGAAAGCCACCGGGAACATGTATCTCGCTAGTCCGAGACCATGGGGATAAATTCTAGAGGGAGAGATCCTTCACGAGGAGGTGTGGTGTGAGAGGAGGAGAGGGGCCTTTTATAGGGGAGAGGGGGCACCCAAGGGGCCATGCGCCCAGCCATGGGGCTGCCCCCACCTCTTCCACATTCATGTGGGTGGAGCCCACTCAAAATGAAAAGCCTCCACTCCCATTAAAAGCCTCCACTCATAAATCCACTCACATGCATTAAATTTCCACCAAATTTAATGCAAGCTCTCATTTAAATAAAACTCTTTTATTTATTTATTCAGAATTTTGTTAATTACTTTAATTAACAAACATTCACATAAAACCCTTGCTAGTATTCCATTTCACATGCAGAACCAGTTTCACAATTTCAACCAAAGCAGTTTGTGTCTAGTGAAATAAATTCTGCGCTTTCCTTTTCTTTTCGGCATGAAACTTTTGCTCCAAATGGATGTCGGTCTCTTAAGTGTGTCACCCTACGGTTCGCGAATAATGCGGACATGATCGAGACCCTCTCGGATCAATAATCGAAGCGGGATCTGGAGACCCATACCGACTCCCACATTCAACGATGACTTTCTTGTGATCGTCGGAACCTTTACGCTAGTATCTTAATCCTTTTGTTTCGCGATATATTACATGTCCGAGATTCGATCATCGGTATCTCCATACCTAGTTTGATCTCGTTCGACATGCACTCTTTTCTCGTTCCGTGATATAACATTCTAGTGATCAAATCACTTGCTTGCAAGCTAATCAATGTGATATCACCGAGGGCCCAGAGCATATCTATCCGTCATCGGGATGAACAAATTCCACTCTCGATCCATGGGACTCAACATAACACTTTATTAGTTCTGAACCCATCTTTATAATCACCCGGTTACGGTGTGACGTTTGATGTTATCAAGAAACTCTTCCGGTGTTAGTGATTGACATGATCTCATGGTCTAAGGATTAGGATCACTTCGTAAGTTGTTATAGCAATATAAACTCAATGACTTTGATCGTAATGCTATACTTCGGATGAATGTTCATCACACCATTACACTAATGTTGTGACCTCGTTATTAACAACATCCAATGTCCATGATCAGGAAACCTATGATCATCTTGTTAATCAACGAGCTAGTTTATAAGAGAGGCATAACTAGGAACTTTCTATTTGTTTATTAAACACACATGTATTAACGTTTCCGTATTAATACAATTATAGCATGCAAAATAAACATTTATCATAAATAAGGAATACGATAATAACCACTTTATTATTGCCTCTCGGGCATATTCCCTTCAGGATCAAGAGTGGGATTTGTCCATCCATATGACGGATAGATATACTCTGGGCCCTCTCGGTGTAATGTCATCCAATTAGCTTGCAAGCATGTGACTGGCTCACAAGGGATCACATATCACGGGAACGAGAAAAGAGTACTTATCGGTAACGAGGTTGAACTAGGTATGAAGAGATACCGACGATCATAACCTCGGATAAGTAAACTATCGTGAGACAAAGGGAAATTAGTATCATATGTAAGTGGTTCATTCGATCGCAAAGTAATCGTAGAAATATGTGGGAGCCATATGAATTTCCAGATTCCTCTATTGGTTATTGTTCGGAGAAGTGTCTCGATCATGTCCGCATAATTCACGAATCGTAGGGAGACACACTTAAGGATTCGACGTTGTTTGAGTAGTTATGGAATGATGAGTAAGAGACCGAATGTTGTTCGGAGTCTCGGATGGAATCCGGGATATCACGAGGAGATCCGGAATGGTCCGGAGAATAAGATTCATATGAGGAAAGTCCTGTTTCGGAGTTGGAGAATGGTTCCGGTGTTTTCATCGGGAATGTTCTAGAAGGTTCCGGAATGTCCGGCACTCCGGAGGGGAAGGGTACATGAATGTGTCATTGCAAGTTGGAATGATTGCATCATGTACTAGATGTCATCGCTGTACAAAATAAAGGGTTAATCAAATCCTAGTTTGAAAAGTCAAACGCCAATTTGAAAAGTCAAACGGTTATTTTGGAAAGTGGAGAAGAAGTGGGAAACCGAGTTGGGGAGGAGTTCCTCCTCCACCGCCGGCCCACTAGGGATCCGAGTTGGGGAGGGACTCCCTTCCCTTGGCCGGCGCCTCCCTCCACCTATATAAGGAGGGGCAGGGCTCCCCTCCTAGACACACAAGATTGCCCCCTCTAAACCTAACCCTAGCCGCCGCCCACCATAGCCGCCGCCTAGGGTTTCTCTCCTAGCCGCCGACTTGGGCACCTCCAAGCCCTAGCCGCCGGCCCTAGCAACCCCTCCTTGGTGTGTCTAAACCCTAGAACACCGAGGGCTCTCTCATAGTCCACTATACTCGCTCCGGCCTAAGGCGAAGCCCTGCGAGATCTCCCCTCTACTTCCGGTACCACGCCGTCGTGCTGCCGGAATCGCGAGGAGAGTGCTACAACCTCCGCTGCGTGCTGGAACAAGGGAGAGGAAGGTATTCGTCAGTAACGATGTGACGATCATGAGCGCTGCCGGAATGCAGCGCCAGAAGGATCGTCTACGCGATCTTGAGATCGGCAAGAGTACGACTACATCACCCACGAGAATCTGCTCTCGTTAACCGCTTTGGAATCTTCGAGGGTGAGTTCCTCTATCGACTCGTTGCTACAATCTAGTAGATAGATCTTGGCTTGTTTGTTTGCATGCGGTAGAAATTTTTTTTTCCATGCTACGAACCCCTACATAACCTTTAATGAGAGGGAAGTAAGATTTGGGGAGTTGTTATCCCGAAATAGATTTTTATGCTCCACTGTAAAAATTATTGAAAAAACTATATAAGTTGGATTGAGTTGTAATTTTCTGAATAAACCCCCCAGGTTGTTAGATAACTTTCGTTAGTTCAACACTTTTTGATTTGAGCAACATAAGGTCTTCAAAAAAATCGGTTTCTACCTGCTGGTCTGTTTGGACAGATTCCTGCCATTATTTGCATTTGCCTCTGTATTGATTTCTTTTTGGGTTGTCTTTGGGAAATTGAGCTTTTTGAGGAAATTGCTATAGTAGCTTGTATCTTTAATGAAAATTTTGTTGTTTTGAAACTAAACCCCAAAAGTTTATTATCTTTTGAATGCAGTAATGTTGCTAATGAAGATTGTGTGAAGTTTTGTATGAAGGAAAATTTTCAGGTGTAAGGGAAGAATAATGTAATGAGATGAAGAATAGACAAAAGCTCAAGCTTGGGGATTCCACCCCGTATCACCCCAATAAATACTCAAGAGGTACAAGCGTCAAAGCTTGGGGATGCCCGAGGCATCCCCTTCTTCATCAATAAAAATCTTAGGTTTTTCTAGACACTTCGTTTTTATTGTTTCATGCACTATTGTGTTGTTCTTGGAGCGTATTAGTTTTTTTTTGGTTTTTGTTTGCTTAGTTTGCTTGAATTAAGTAGTTGGACCCCCGTTTTTGCTGTGTTGTTTCAAATAAGTTGATTGGTGTTGAAAAGGAGTAGGAAGTTCTTGCTTATAGTAGTATAAAAGGGAGCTTGCTTTGGCTGTGACTTAGACTTTATCATGTCATGCTAGATTTTGTTTTGATCTTATTCTTAGTGATTATTGTAGTAGCATTACTTGTTCCAAACAATTTAGATTGCTTAATGTGTCTTGAAAGAATCATGCATTGTTTTAGCATACAAAAGCCTTATTTGGAGTGACTTGGCACATGCTCACACCATGTTATGAATATGAACAAGTCACCTTAGCCTCTATGATCATTTAGTTTTTGACTTGTGGTACCACTTTATGCTTTTATTAGTAATATTTTGTCGCTCTGCATGATTATGGCCATCGTTTCTCTCTTAGTTGGTCGCTCCCAGTCTTTTGCTAGCCTCCACTTGTATTGGGTAAGCTCTACTCATGCATCCAACTCCCCAAAAAACAAGTTATTCCAAAGTGTCCACTATAAATTCCTATGCATGGTGTGTTACACCATTCCAAGTATATTATTGTTTTATCTATCTTCCAAATTAAACTTGTTATGTGAAAATTAGTGATTAAAGCTCTTACAAACTTGATGGCACATTTTATTTTTCTTGCCCCTAATAAACTTGAACCATTGTATCACCTATGTTGTATATGCTTACACTTATAAGTTGGGAGTTAGAAGAACCGTGATGTCACGGGGAACGCTTTCAACAGTTGTATATATCTACCCAGTTGATATCATGCTCTTTTGTTTATGGATGTCGTCGATGTGAAATAAAAGGGGAGCTTTTAAGTCCATGGAGTTATGTATGTGTGTTAGAGAAACGCCTGGGCCGCTAGCCTAAGCCATGCCTAATCATGGTGGAAACTTGCGACATCACCATAGTGAGCGATTTATGAAGCATTCTTCTTATAAAAAAGAGATAGAAAAAAGAGATTTATAAAAAGATAGAAAGAGATGAGAAAAGAGGAAAGAGAGAAAAACACCATTTCCCCATGGTAAATAAGAAGATTGCTGAGATGCTCATTGTTTGCTTGCCTTGTCATTTTGATATGGGATAGATCATGTGTCATGAGGCAAGGGGTGCCCCGTTGGCGGTTCTCTATAATACACATGTACTTAATATTACAAGAACTTACCGGTAAATAAAGTTGAGTAGCATGACGAGCGGCCCTCGTACTCTAGGGACATGAGATTGCCAACTTATACTTTGTCAAGCATATACTCTATATTTTATTCACTTTAACCTTAATCACTTCAAGATGCTTATGATAGGGGAAATGAGAGCTGAAAGCTAACAATTACCATACTTTTTGGAAGCTCTTTATGAAACTTGAAATCCCTGCTTCCCTTTATGAAGGGCCTTTCTTCCACTTTTATATTGAGTCTCCACCTTCTATCCTTAGGCACCAATTAAGATAGCATAGTTGCCATTCTTAGTTCTATATGCATTGTCCCAAAACTTATTGATTGATTCATATTATTGATATTGCTTGTTTTTGAACTATTTGTATCTAGTCACCCTTATGAACTTTGAAGGTGTCCTATGCATTTATATTTTGCTACTCCATGAGGGACAAGCTTAATGCCACTATGCTATGTTTTCTATATGTGAAACAAACAAACATCTTTCAATGCATTGTTATTCACGAAACTTTGTTTATATACTGTCATGTTGCAGCATAGTTGCTATGTCTTATTGTTAGAACTTCATCTTTCATGCTCATGTTTAGAGTACTTTGATCCCATCTTTCAATGCTTGCAAATGGTTTGATCTTGATTGTGAGGGTGCATGTCACCTTAAAAATTATTCTTTTTATCACTTACATACTCGAGGACGAGCAGGAGTTAAGCTTGGGGATGCTTGATACATCGTAAATGTATATATAGTTTTTGATGTTCCATGCTTGTTTAGTATCCACTTTGCTATGCTTTGTCTACACTTTGAGGTATTTTTATACATTTTCTGGGACTAACCTATTAACAAGTTATCAAAGAGCCAGTTGTCTATTTTCTGTTGTTTTTGGTTTCAGAAAAGCTAGTAAGGAAATATTTTCAGAATTGGACGACACAAAAGTCAAAGTCAATATTCACTGAGGAGAACATAGAGACCTAAGGGCGACCGGAGGGGTGCCACAGGGTGGCCACCCCCCACGCGCGGGCCCCCCTAGGCCACGCCTGGGCAAGGTGTGCCCCCCCTAGCCGCCCTCCTGCCTCGACTCTTCGCCTATACAATCCCCCTATGCCAAACCCCTAAGTACCCGATTAGATCTCCACGAAACAGTCTGTAGCCGCCACCACCATCGTCCCTAGATCAGGGGGATCTGAAGCTCTTCCCGGCACCCTACCGGGGGGGATAGATCATCCCAAAGGCCTTCTTCATCACCATGCCAGCCTCCGGTATGATGCGTGAGTAGTTCCACCTTGTACTATGGGTCCATACAGTAGCTAGATGGTTGTTTCTCCTCCTTTGTGCTATCATGTTTAGATCTTGTGAGCTCCGTTCATGATCAAGATCATCTATTTGTAATCATGAATGTTCTATTTGCGGGGATCCGATGGATATTGAGATTACTATGTCAGATTGATTAATGATTCTATCTTATCTTTATGATTGTTAATTCTATCATGTCTGTGTTGTTTGAGATCGTGCATGCTCTCCGTTTCTAGTAACTATCTTGTCCAAGTAGATGCTAGTGACTCCAAGAGGGAGTATTTATGCTCGATAGTGGGTTCATCCCTCTATTGAATATGGGGAAGTGATAGAAATATCTAAGGTTGTACATGTACTGTTGCTACTAGGGATAAAACAACAATCTCTTGTTCATGGAACAATTGTATTGTTTACTTTACACACATTGCTTAAAGCAATTATCAGTTGCTTGCAACTTAATACTGGAGGGGGTTCAGATGATAACCCGAAGGTGGATTACTAGTCATAGATGAAGTTGGATGGCGGTCTATGTATATTGTTGTATTGCCCAATCAAATCTCATAGGATCATGAATGTATAGTATTGCATTGTTATGCATTGCTCTGTCCTGTCAATTGCCCTACTATAATTTGTTTACCCAGCATGTTATGTTGTTTATCTTAAGGATAACACCTCTAGTGAACTATGGACTCCGTTCCAATCTTTACCATTGATACATCTTCCACTATTACTGTTTACTTTCTGCAAACTACCATTACCTTCCACACCATATGTTTAATCTTTTGTTTTTAGCAGATCGGTGAGATTGACAACCTCACTATTCGTTGGGGGCAAAGTCTTGAGTTTCTGTTGTGCATGATTCCAAGTTGTTAGCAACACCTTGGGGTTGTTTCCTTCCTACTACTGGTTCGATAACCTTGGTTTCATACTGAGGGAAGACTTACTTTTGTGCCTATCAAACCTTCCTCTTGGGGTTTCCCAACGAAGATCTATAGTGATATGAGTTGCATCAAGACGTTTTCTGGCGCAGTTGCCGGGGAGTTAAGGACGACTTCACAAGGGGAGTCCTTCACAACCATTCTCTTTACTTTGTTTTTGTTTTGCTTAGTTTTTTTGCCTTGTTTTGCTTGCTTCTTTTTATCAAAAATTCCAAAAAAATAGTCTCGTTTTGTTTGCCTTTTCCTACTCTAGTTGCGTATGTTGTTGGCTTGTTCCACCTTTGCAAAAATGAATTCTAATGAGAACACCAAGTTGTGTGACTTCACTAGCACAAACGACAATGATTTCCTGAGTACTCCTATTGCTCCACCTGCTCCTGATGCCACCTTTTATGAAATTAAGCCCGCTTTGTTGAATCTTGTTATGAAAGAGCAACTTTCTGGTGCTAGTTCTGATGTTGCTGCCCACCTCAATAACTTTGCTAAACATTGTGAGATGAAAAAATATAAGGATGTAGATAGAGATATTATTAATCTCAAATTGTTTCCTTTCTCCTTGAGAGGAAATGCTAAAGAATGGTTGCTATCCTTGCCTAGAAATAGTATTGATTCTTGGATTGAGTGCAAAGATGATTTTATTGGAAAATACTATTCTCCTGCTAATATTATATTTATAAGAAGTAAAATAATGAAATTTAAACAACTTGATAATGAACATGTTGCTCAAGCTTGGGAAAGAATGAAATCTTTGGTAAAGAATTGTCCCACTTATGGATTGACTGCTTGGATGATTATCCAAACCTTTTATACATGACTAAACTTTTATTCAAAAAATCTGCCGGATTCTGCTGCTGGAGTGTAACACCCCCAGAATCGACCCTATGCAAGTTTCAGCGATTCCCGCCAAACCCGCATAGAAACGATTCAAAGGTGCCCACCAGGCACTTTCGTGCGGGTGGAAAACGAAGTAATAACATTACACAACAGTCCTCGATGGGACCCACGAGCAGATATATATATATGGCAATGACTCAATGAGTCCGATACGATATAATATACAAAGATCCAAATCACCTTGAAAATGATAGGCGTCCGACTACGGACAAGATGCAAATGGGGCTAAGAGCACGAAGAATAACCAACGGCGTCCATAACCTGCCGGGCCAAGCGGAAGGGTAACCACTAACGACGTTGATCTCAAAACTGCTTAAACAAAGGGTGCCGACAAAGGGCAAAGGAAAAGAGAGAGGTCGAGGCCGGTGCAGCGAGGCTAGAATTCGGCGGTCCTCGCCTACATAGGTATGGTGGACTGAAGCGGCAGCGGCAACATGCACTAAACAACCTATAGAGACTCGATACAACTGGCGGCGATCAGAGAGGGGTAAGAGAGACCTAATCGGAACCAACCTGACACTACCACCAAACATACCCATCTTGGTATTCCCCCTTGATACCAACCGAGGAAGTCAACCGAGGAACTCACACAGTTGGCAGTTTTATTTATTCGGTTATCGTTGCACCAATTACTAGTCAGGTATAGATAGTCATCCTGATAAAATAAGCAGTGGGCACTTTTAGTTAACCATTCCGTGATAGTTGCAACACTTACTAGTCAGATACAATTAGCATGAGATAACCCCAAAACCCAGCAGTTGTTGGTACTTTTATTTAGCCATTCCGTTGTAGTGAAGCTGATTACTAATTGTGGCATCCCGCAAAACCACTACTAGAAAATCGCGTTGTTTTTGTGCATTGCATCGTCATCATCATGCATTGTTTGACTGCATTAGTTTGAAAAGCCTAGTTTTGATTTATACAAATACCCCTCTTATGTTCAAACACAAAACCCCGATCGCATCGGAGATTTTATTTGTCTAGAGACTGTTTGAAAAATGGCCTAGTTTTAAAATAGACAAGACCAAACAAACACACATTTGAAATCAGCCCCACTAAATCCTATCCCCACCCAAATCTATCCTACCCACCAACCGCAGGCCGCCACCTCACCCTCTCACCCAATCTCCACCCACCTTCCACCTCATCGATCCATACCTTTTCCCTCTCCCTTTTCTCACCCAGCTCTCCCCACCCTCTCTCTAGCACGGCCCCCTCTCACCACCTCACCTCACCCCCTCTCACACCACCGGGTCCCACCCGCCAGCACAAGCCCCACGCGCCCACCTCCCCCAGCCGACCCACCTCCCAGTCAAACCACCACCCCACCCTGCCACCTGGGCCCCACCCCTGGCCCCCTGTCCCCGGCCTCCCTCTTCCTCCTCACCGCGAGCCCCCCGAGCCCCGCGTCCTCTCCCGCTCCCTCTCTCACAGCACCTCCTCTCCTCCTCCACTTTGCCTCCTCCCTCCTCGGAGCTCCCTCCGCCGCCCTTCCCGCCTCCCGTCTCGGAGACGCGCCAGAACCCCGACCTCGCCCATGACCGCGAGCTCCGGCCCGTCCCCTCATGAGCTCCGCCGTCCTCTCTCCTCGGCTCCTCCGCCCGTCGCGTCCCGGGGCGCCCTTCTCGCCGGCGTCCTCAACCTTGGCCTCGCCCGCTCGGCCCGGCCGCCCGCCGCCACGCGGCCTCCCTTCCGTGGCGCCTGCAACCGCCGTCGTCGCTCCGAAGCTCCTCCTCAGCCGCCGCTCATCTCGCCCCACCCCGTGCGCCTCCGCTGCCCGGCCAGGCTGGTCGCGCCACCTCGGAGCTCCCGCCTCGCGGCCTCGCCGCCTCCCGCGCCGCACCACCCCATGAGCCCGTCGAGCCGCCGTCTACCCCGGCCTCTCCGGCGTCCCTCTGCGCCTCGCCGCCGACCGCGGCCACTTTGCCCCTCTGCATCCTCCGTCGCCCCTGGAAGCCTCGAGCTCGTCGCTCGCCCAGCCTTGAACCTCCGCCTCTGCGGTGTCTGCTGCCTCATGTGGCTCCACGTGCGTGTAGGCCTGTTAGTACAAGCATTTATTTTTGCTAGTACTACCATATCTACAAGCATACGATGGATGTACCATGTTGGTTTTGATCGAGTATGGCGGCGGTGAAGACATGGTGCCGGAAGTGTTCTCTGGTGATGCTATCCTCGGCAACGGTCTATTTAGATACGTTTGGAGCAAGCTCGGCGAGGACCATGGGCATCAAGTTCTCCTACCCAAGTTCGATGAACGTCCGACACGGAACCAAGATCTGCTTCATAGATGCGGATCCGATGCCCGTTCACGGAGTTCAAGACCGATACCGCCGACCGGCGCCGGGACCTCCTTCCGGACGCCATGACCATCGATCACGGACCCAAGGCGAACCCGACACGCCAAGTTCACCAAGAACCGTTCGAGTCCGGTTGTCGAGCGAACCCATGGAACCCGAACCTCCCAAGATCTACGCTACGGGCGACAAGATAGCCTCACGGACGCCATGACCTCTTTCCGGGATCCGATGGCGAGACCACGAAGACCGATCTAGGCGCCAAGGCCTTCGCATGGAGTCGGCAAGATCATCCGGTAACACCAGAACAGTGGCGGCCCGACAAGTTCGACACCGTCCGGTGAGACCGATGCGCCCGGCCACGCCAAGTTCATCTACCCGAGCCAAGAACTACTTCCGACCGTCGAACCGATCCGTCGAACCCGGATCCGAACCCCAAGATCTGCCGAACCCTAATGTGTGACCCTTATCCGAACCCCTATTTTTATAAATGCTAAACATAAAACCTGTTGCATATTGAATTGTCATACTCGCATCCATATTGTGTGGTTTGGGGGCCTTATGCCGATTCACCTTATAATTAAATATGGGGCCCATATGCGGGCAAATCTAGCCTTATATTGGCCTCATCTAAACTTGTGTAGCGAACCGGTGCCATCTTTTGTCTTGCTAATGCAACATTTAATTTGCGGGGTAAATAAATAACTTGAACCATATAATTAATTGTCGGGACCCCGGTTTCGCTTAATATGACCTAATTGAATCACACCTTTGCCATGCCATACATCATACATGCATCATGCCGATCTTTTGCCGTAGTATTAAATATTGCATCCGGTGTTTCTTCTAGTGTTTTGCTTCTTCGCGGATAAGGCCGTTGAGTTGATGTGAGCTTCGCCCCGATCTTCGGTTGAACCTTCGGCAATGTTTCCAGGCGAGCATCTCCCCCTTTCTACCTATCTTACTTTTATAGTATTTATTCCCTCCTGTTGATCTATTGCTATCTGTGTTGCGTTGCTCTAGCTTTCGTACCCGTGATATCCCTTGCAGCCCTATATTGCCTTGGACACACCCTATTACCTGTTGTTTGGTAGATAGTTGGACCTGCGCGTCTTAGCCGCTTGCTCAAGTGTTGTTGCGTGTCGTCTAATGCCACAGTTGTTGGAGCCTTGCCGCATGTTTGTTGTTGGAGATGATCATGGTTTTACTTATCGTTCACTTTAAGTCCTGTTTAACAACTAAAATTGAAGTAAGCAGAGGCATCGGTGGGTGATAGAAAATATTTGGTTTCCGAACGCCCACTTGTGTCCCGTAGGACCCCGAGTACTTGATACCTGTTCCTTGATTTATCGCGCTATCCACATCCGGGAGGATTATGGGACCCTCCTGAGCCAGATCTTGATTCAGTCTTATTTCTTGGGGCCACAAACTAGTTTGAGGTTTTATTTACTATCCTGTACTTATGCCATGCTACTACTGTATTTATGTTTGTGCGAGGAGCACACTGCATCGCTTAGCGGTAAGTGTTTTCGCGGTATCGACAAGCCCAGCCACACTTTCGGGTTCCCAGTCGTTTACAGCCACTGACGCAAACCTTGAGTCCGTCTCGGAGTCAACTAGCTTCGTTGCGGGTCTACTCAATGGGGTGGCCCCCTAAAATATTTCTGAATCCTGTGATTGCTTTGTCGTGAAGGCCTCGTTGGGTTTTGATTTGGTTTTTCCGAGGTTGATCGAGCGTGTGTTGCTATTGGTGCACCCCGGCCGGGTAAAACTTTCTGAAAGCCGTGTCCGCGGTTATGGACGACTTGGAGCACAGTATCTCGACCATAGACAAGCATAACTAAAGTAGTACTATAAATTTGACTTATAATGACTAGTAATCAGCTTCACTATAATGGAATGGTTAACTAAAACTGCCCACAATTGCTTGTTTGGTTTGTCGCTTGCGACAATTGTATCTGACTAGTAAGTATTGCAACTATAACGTAATGGCTAAATAAAAGTGTCAACAACTGCTGGGTTTTGGGTTATCTCATGCTAATTGTATTTGACTAGTAAGTGTTGTAACTATAACGGAATGGTTAACTAAAAGTGCCCACTGCTTACTTTATCAGGATGATTATCTAAACCGGACTAGTAATTGCTGCAACGATAACTGAATAAATAAAACTGCCAACTGTGTGAGTTCCTCGGTGGACTTCCTCGTTTGGTCTCGAGGGGGAATACCAGGATGGGATTGTTTGGTGTTAGTATCGGGCTGGTTCCGGATAGGTCCTTCTTACCCCTCTCTGATTGACGCCAGTTGTATCGAGTCTCTATAGGTTGTTTAGTGCATCTTTTGCCGCCTTGATCCACCATACCTATGTAGGCGAGGACCGCCAATTCTAGCCTCGCCGTGTCTTGGCCTCGATCTTGACGCCCTTTTTCCTTTGCCCTTTGTCGGCACCTTTTGTTTAAGCAGGTTTTGAGATCGGCGTCGTTAGCGGTGGTTACCCTTCCGCTTGGCCGGGCAGTTATGGACGCCATCGGTTATTCTTCGTGGCTCTTAGCCCCATTTGCATCTTGTCCGTAGCTGGACGCCATATCGTTTTCAAGGTGATTTGGATCTTTGTACCGATATACGTATTCTTGACTCATGGAGTCGTGTTGTGTATATACATTACTGGGGTCCCATCGAGGACTGTTGGGTAATGTTATTACTTCGTTTTCCACCCGCACGAAAGTGCCTGGTGGGCACCTTTGAATCGTTTCTATGCAGGTTTGGCGGGTTTCGCTAAAACTTGCATAGGGTCGATTCTGAGGGTGTTACACTAGTCATATCGGATACAAGTCAATTTATATCAGTAAACTTTAGTTATAGTTGTCTATGATCGAGACCTGTGCTCCAAGTCGTCCATAACCGCGGACACGGCTTCTCGAAAATATTTAAACCTGCAGGGGTGCACCAAAGTATCCACAAGCACTTCGACCCTTTTTGCCAGATCAGTTAACATACACCCATCGGTATGTCGGCGGGGCCTAAGTCATGACGTTTCCAGACCCAAAGCAAGCACGGGGGGCCACCCCACTAAGTCTACCATGCGAAGTCGGCCGGTCTCCGAGACGGACTTAGGGTTTGGGTAGACGGCTGTGAACGGCTAGGGACCCAAAACTGGGCTTGTCGACACCACGAAAACGTGTCCCGATCCTAAACAGTACAGTGTGCTCCTCGCACAATCGTAATAAAGCAGTAAAGCATGGCATAAGTACAGGATAGTAAATAAAACCTCAAACTAGTTTGTGGCCCCAGCAATACTTTGAAATCAGGTACTAATCAATGGGGGGCCCATATCTCCCCACCTGTGGTTAGCGCGCTCGATCTCGGAACATGTGTCAAGAACTCGGGGTCCTACGGGACACAAGTGGACGGTTAACAACCAAATAACATCTATTGCCCACCTGTGCCTTTGCTTACCTACTTCAATTTTAGTTGTTAAACAGTAATTAAAGTGAACGGTAATTAAAGCCATGATCATCTCCAACATTCAACATACGGCAATACTCCAACAACTGTGGTACTTGACGACACGCAACAGCACTTGAGCAAGCGACTACGACGCGCAAGTCCAACTATCTACCAAACAACAGGTAATAGGAGGTGTCCAAGGCAATATAAGGCTGCAAGGGATATCACGGGTACGAAAACTAGAGCATCGTAACACAGGTAGCAATAGATCAACAGGAGGGAATAAATACTATAAAAGTAAGATGGGTAGAAAGGGGGAGATGCTCGCCTGAAAACATTGCCGAAGGTTCAACCGAAGATCGGGGCGAAGCTCACATCAACTCAACGGCCTTATCCGCGAAGAAGCAAAACGCTAGAATAAACACCGGATGCACTATTTAATACTACGGCAAAAAGATCGGGCATGATGCATGTATGATGCATGACATGGCAAAGATGCGATGCAATTGGGCAATATTAAGCGGAACCGGGGTCCCGACAATTAATTAGGTGGTTCATGTTGTTTAGATACCCGCCATTAAATGTTGTAATAACAGGGCAAGATAAGTTACCGGTTCGCTACACAAATTTAAATGAGGCCAATATAAGACTAGATTTGCCCGCATATGGGCCCCATATTTAATTATAAGGTGAATCGTCATAAGGCCCCCAAACCACATGACATTATGTATGCAAGCATGGCAATTTATATGCAACAAGTTTTATATATAGCATTTATAAAATAGGGCTCGGGAAAAGGTTCACACATTAGGGTTCGGACGATCTTGGGGTTCGAGGGGTTCGGGGTCGGTCTCAGGGTACGGATCTGGGGTTCGGATACAAGAGGAGATCTTGGTTGGCGTCGGGGGCACATCGGATCCGCCCGGGTCGGTGTCGATCTTGTCGCATTCGTGGTCTTCGGGTCCGCGTAGACGGTCATGGCGTTCGGGATGCAGGACTTGGCGTCCCGCGGCGAAGTGCTTGGCGAATTCGTGTCGACGACCTTGGCGATGTCCTTGTGCATCTTGTTCTTGTTTGCCAGGTTGTGACACCCACATAGAAGAACTTGGCGCACCAGTGTTCAGTCTTCGGATCCATGAAGGAGACCTCGTCAGTTTCCAGCTCCAGTTATCGAAGGTGAACTTGGTCCCAGGAGCGACGATCAAAGGGAGATCTTGCGGTGACATCCGAAGACGATCTTGGCTAAACTTGGCATCGCAAACTCTTGTTCAGGACACGAGTAAACGACACCCGCAGAACTCATAGACACAAAGATTACACACGTGTGCCCACGGTACACAGAGGCTCAACAAGAGGCTCACAAGAACACAAGCACAAAGCAGCGATAACGGGGATTATGGAGGAGCGCTCGCAGGCTCACGCGCAGGTCGGCTGGTGATGCAGAGGGAGGAGGCCGGCGCGAGGACGGGCGGCCTCGAGGACAGCTTCGCCGTGGGGAAGGACGCGCTGGAGGGCCGCACGAGACAGCAGTGAGGTTGAGGCGGAGGAAGAGGCCGGAGGAGAGGTGGCCGGAGGAGAGGTGGACGGGAGGGCGACGCGAGCGGAGGCGGAGGCGACGCGAGGGGGAGGCGGTGGCCGTGGGAGGAGGCTCTGGCGGTCTTTGAGACGAGGCTCGCTGACAGCTGCAGGGCAGCAAGTGGCGAGGCGGCCGGACGCGAGCGAGGTGGCGAGGAGGAGCTCGCCAGGAAGGGCGACAACGGGTGGCGGGCTCGGCTCGGCCTTGAGGACACGCGGAGGAGGGGGCAGCGGCCGACGGGCAGGAGGGCGACGCTGGACTGGCGGGCAGCGGCTTCTGGCGGGCCGGAGAATCTCCAGCGAGGCCAGGGGTACCGAGGAGAGGCAGCGGGAGAGCTGGTGAAGGGCGGCGAAGGAGGCCAGGGAGGATGTGGGCGCTCACGGAGGAGGCAGAGGGAGCGGACGCGGGCGCGCCAAGGCAGTGAACACGGGAGGAGGAGCCGACGACGAGGGCGGCCCATGCGGCGGGAGGAGGAGGCCGGCCGGAGAGAAGGCAGCATGGGTTGAGGAGGAGAGAGGGTCGGGGAGGAGATACGTGGCGTGGGGAGAGAGAGAGGTGGCGGTGGTGGGGTCCAGGGTGGGCCCAGTGAGGGGGCTGGCTCGATGGGTGGAGGAAGTGAGGTGGGTCCGGTTGGCAGCGGGTGTGGCGTGCGTGTGTGTGCTGTGTGTGTGTCCAGGAGAGAGAGAGGGAAGGGAGTGGAGGATTGGTGAGGTGGCAGAGGGTGTGATGAGGTGGAGGGAAAGAGAGGTGGCAAGCTGGGGTTGGTGGGTAGACTAGGATTGGGTGAATTTAGGACTAGAAATTTTAGACTAGAGTTTTCTTTAGAATAAATTTTGTAAATAGTTTTTAGACAAATAAAAGATCTGAACAGACCAATGTTTTAATTTGAAATAAGACGGGGGCTATATTAGAAAACAAAACTAGGCGTTTCGAAATAGTTTCAGACAAACAATGTATGATGATGACGATGCAATGCACAAAAACAACGCGATTTTCTAATAGTGGTTTTGCGGGATGCCACATGGAGGTACCTTTATGACCATTACTTTGGGTGCTGCAGCAAAGTTCCTTGATAATATGATGGTCAACTATTCTGAATGACACACTAAGAGAGATCCACATGGCAAGAAGATAAATTCTATTGAAGAAACCTCCTCTTTGAGTGATAAAATTGATGTTATCATGGCTATGCTTGTTAATGGAAAAACTCATATTTATCCGAATAATGTTCCCTTAGCCTCTTTGGTTGCTCAAGAAGAGCAAGTTGATGTGAATTCATTAGAAACAACAATTTCAACAATAATGCCTATAGGAATAATCTTGGTAATTGAAATGGATCGTATGGGCACCTAGAGGGGGGATATGTGCTACCCAATTTTTAGTTATTTTTAAATTTTAGGCTTGACACTGAAGGGAATATGCCCTGAGAGGCAATAATAAAGTGTTTATTATGTGTATTCCAAGTATATGATAGATGTTTATTTTGCATGCTATAATTGTATTAATACGGAAACGTTAATACATGTGTGTTTAATAAACAAACAGAAAGTTCCTAGTTATGCCTCTCTCATAAACTAGCTCGTTGATTAACAAGATGATCAAGGTTTCCTGATCATGGACATTGGATGTTGTTAATAACGGGATCACAACATTAGTGTAATGGCGTGATGAACATTCATCCGAAGTATAGCATTACGATCAAATTCATTGAGTTTATATTGCTATAACAACTTACGAAGTGATCCTAATCCTTAGACCATGAGATCATGTCAATCACTAACACCGGAAGAGTTTCTTGATAACATCAAACGTCACACCGTAACAGGGTGATTATAAAGATGGATTCAGAACTAATAAAGTGTTATGTTGAGGCTCATGGATCGAGAGTGGAATTTGTTCATCCCGATGACGGATAGATATACTCTGGGCCCTCTCGGTGATATCACATTGATTATCTTGCAAGCAAGTGATTTGATCATTAGAATGTTATATCACAGGAACGAGAAAAGAGTGCATGTCGGTAACGAGATCAAACTAGGTATGGAGATACCGATGATCGAATCTCGGACATGTAATATATCGTGAAACAAAGGGATTAAGATACTAGCGTAAAAGGTTCCGACGATCACAAGAAAGTCATCGTTGAATGTGTGGGAGTCGATATGGGTCTCAGATCCCGCTCGATTATTGATCCAGAGGGGTCTCGATCATGTCCGCATTATTCACGAACCGTAGGGTGACACACTTAATAGACACCGACATCCAATTGGAGCAAATGTTTCATGCCGAAAGAATGAACAAGCGGAATTTATTTCACTAGATACCAAACAAGGTTTTCGGTGAAATTGCATAAAGTGGTTATGCATGTGAAATAGAATTCTAGCAAGGGGTTATTGTGAATGTTTGTCATTAAAGTAATTGACAAAATTCTGAATAAAATAAAAGAGTTTTATTTAATGAGAGTTTGCATTAAATTTGGTGGAAATTTAATGGGAATTTGAGTGGACTTTTGAGTGGAGGGATTTAAAGGGCATTTTGTGAGTGGAGTGTCCACCCACATGAATGAAGGAGGGAGGGGCAGCCCATGGCCGGCCACCCCTTGGGGTCCCCCTCCTCCTATAAAAGGAGCCCCTCCTCACTTGTCTCTCACACCTCCTCGTGAAGGATCTCTCTCCCTCTAGAATTTATCCCCATGGTCTTGGACTAGCGAGATACATGTTCCGGTGGATATTCGCAAGAAAGAGTTGTGCTTCCGCATCGCTGGAGCGAGGAGGCGGAGGTTTCTCGGTGCCTCGAGCGTGTATGCGAGCACGGATGCGTTCTTGATTTGCGGCGCTAGGACTTCCTCTCGATCTTGAGATCGGCAAGAGATCGTCTACATCAACCACGAGTTGAACTCGTTAAGCTTTGTCGGTCTTCAAGGGTATGTTCTCTACGGATATACATCCGCCTGTTTGTATCTAGTAGATAGATCTTGGTATATAGTTCACATCGTAGGAATTTTTTGTTTTCTATGTTTGCGAACCCTCAAAGGGTATCGAGCCGTGTTTATGCGTAGATACTTTACACGGGTAGTACACATATGAGTATGTGGGCGATTATGATCATGTTGTTGCTCCTTTGTTGTAATTTTGGATATTGGTGGCATAGTGGGATGAAGCGGCCCGGACAAACTTTACATGTCCTCGCACATGAGACCTGTTCCACGCTTGACATGCAACTAGTTTGCATAAGTGGCTAGCGGGTGTCTGTCTCTCCTACTATAGTCAATATCTATTTTGCAAGCGAGTTGTCAACAATTTGATTATCCTCGTTGTGGTTCATGTTCGTAGGTAAGAACGGTTCTATCTCGAAAGCCTTAAGCCACGTAAAACTTGCAATGGATAAATTAGAGGCGTCTAGTTTAGATTGTTGCTGGGCTAGTGTTATGATATGGTAGTGTTGTAAGTAGAAGTATGAGATGATACTCTTACAACACACATAGCGTGTAAAATCCATAGACCTTGGATTTACACATATAGGTATGATAGTGATCATACCACGATGCACATGATAGAGATCATCTGCGGGAACCATATAATTTCACTAATAAACATATGATGTTTGATAGCATCTTATATTGCTTGTTTAGCGCTTTGTTAGCATAATAAGATGATCCCTCATTTAAATATCAAGATAAGAATGTGTTCTTCCTTTAGTATGCACCGATTATGTTTTCGTCGCTCCAAGACATCACGTGATGATCGGGTGTTCTTGGATCCACGACCATATTTCGGGTGTAAAACAGTTACACACGCGAATACTAAGGTTCTAACTTGGCGAGCCTAGCATGTACAGACATGGCCTCGGAACACGGACCGAAAGGTTAATCATGAGTCATATAGTTGATATGATGCCCATTTGATGCTCGCCTTTGAAACTATACCGACTCACGTGATGATCGGACTTGGTGTAGTGGATTTGGTTCATGTAATCACCAAAAAGGCACGAGGGATGTCGTTTTTGAGTGTGAGTTCATTCGTAATATAGATTAGTTGAACTCAATCTATCATACACTTAGTCCAAACTTTAGAAATTACATTGTAGATGGCACCACCGCTTTTAATTTCAATGTGTTCATGGAGAAAGAGAAACTAGCAACGAACGGTAGCAACTTTACCGGATGGGCCATGAATTTGAGGATTCTCCTCTCTGCACAAAAGCAATATGTGCTAGAAGCGTTAGGCCCACCACCTTTGATGATGCCCCGAGGAGAAGAATGTCTATCGACTCGTCGGAGGACTACTACTTAGTTCATTGCGGCATATTGTATGGGCTAGAGCCGAACTTTGAAAGCGTTCAAACGGCAATGCATTTGATACAATGGGTGAATTGAAAATGATTTTACACACATCTTGCTGTGAGAGCTACAACGCTCGTAAAAGTTCTTTAGTCGCATGATGGAAGAGCACAGCTCGTTAGTGAGCATGTACTCAAGATGTCGGGTTACGCCGATAAGCTTGTGTCCTTGGGAATATCAATTCCCATTGACTTAGGCATCCATCGTGTTATGCGTCTACGCCACCTAGCTATAAGAGCTTCGTGATGAACTATAATATGCAAGGCATGAAGAAGTCTCTCCTGAGCTTCACAATGCTTAAAACCTGAAGTGGAGATCAAAAGGAACATCAAGTGTTGATGATCAATAGGAACACTGGTTTCAAGAAAGACAAGAAGGGAAAACGGAAGGAAGTAAGGCGGCAAGCACATTGTCGCTGAAAAAGAAACCCCGAGTTGGACCTAAGTCCGATTCAAGTGCTACTATTGTAAGGGATCGCCACTCGAAGCGCAATCGCCCAAGTATCCGCGCACAAGAAGGCCGACAAGGCAAACAAAGGTATATATGATATACATGTTATTGATGTGTACTTGACTAGTGCTCGCAGTAGCACCTGGGTATTTGATACCGGTTCAGTTGCTAATATTTGTAACTCGAATCAGGGGCAGCGGAACAAGCGACCGCTAGCAAGGGGTGAGGTCAAGATGCGTGTCGGCAATGGATCAAGCGTTGATGTGATCGCCGTTGGAACGCCGCCTCTCCACTTACCGTCGGGATTAGTTATAAACTTGAATAAATGTTATCTGGTGCCTGCACTGAGCATGAACATTATATCTGGATCGTGTTTGATGCGAAGTGGTTATTCATTTAAATCCGAGAACAATGGTTGTTCCATTTATATGAATGAAATCTTTTATGGTCATGCACCGATGGTGAATGGTTTATTTCTATTAGATCTCGATGATAATGTTACACATATTCATAATGTTGATGCTAAAAGGATTAAACTTAATGATGATATATCCGCATATATGTGGCACTGCCGTCTAGGTCATATTGGCGTTAAACGCATGAAGAATCTCCATTCGGATGGACTTTTGGAATCACTTGATTATGAACCATTTGATACATGTGAGCCATGCCTTATGGGCAAGATGACTAGAACGCTGTTTTCCGGTTCAATGGAAGGCTGACATTTATTGGAAATCATACATTCGATGTATGTGGTCCAATGAGTGTGCCGAGGTGGATATCGTTATTTTGTTACTTTCACGGATGATTTGAGTAGATGCGGTTATATCTACTTGATGAAACACAAGTCTGAAACCTTTGAAAAGTTCAAGGAATTTCAGAATGAAGTGGAAAATCATCGTAATAGAAAGATCAAATTTCTACGGTCCGACCGTGGAGGTGAGTATCTAAGTTACGAGTTTAGCACTCACATGAAAGAGTGTGGAATTGTTTCACAACTCACACCTGCCGGAACACCACAGCGAAATGGTGTGTCGGAACATCGTAATCGTACTTTATTAGATATTGTTCGATCTATGATGTCTCTGACGGACTTGCCGTTGTCATTTTGGGGTTATGCACTAGAAACTGCTGCATTCACTTTAAATCGGGCACCATCTAAATCCGTTGAAAAGACACCGTATGAATTGTGGTTTGGAAATAAACCTAAGCTGTCATTTCTTAAAGTTTGGGGATGCGATGTTTATGTGAAGAAACTTCAACCGGATAAACTCGAACCCAAAGCGGAAAAGTGCGTCTTCATAGGATACCCTAAAGAAACTATTGGGTATTCCTTCTATCACAGATCCGAGAGCAAGGTTTTTGTTGCCAAGAATGGATCCTTTCTAGAGAAAGAGTTTCTCGCGAAAGGTGTGAGTAGTCGGAAGGTAGAACTCGAAGAGGTTGTGGAACCTTCTCTTCAAAGTATGGCGAGTAGCGCAGCGCCGAAAGTTGTTCCAGAGTTGGCTCCACCTGTTGAAGAGGGAACTAATGATAATGATCATGAAACTCCGAAAGAGAGTACTACCGAACCTCGCAGGTCAAACAGACGCGCAGCCCCGACTCAGATGGAAATCTGTCATGAATTTCATGGTTGATGAAAATGATGACCTGCGACGTATGAAGAAGCGATGATGAGCCCGATTCCAACAAATGGTTAGAAGCCATGAAATCGAGATAGAATCCATGTATGAAAATCAAGTTTGGAACTTGGTGGAATTACCTCACCAGAAAGGTGGAGAACAAATGGGTTTTCAAAAGGAAAACTGATGTCGATGGTAAGCTCGACTTGTCGCAAAGGGGTTTCGACAAATTCAAGGAGTTGACTACGATGAGACTTTCTCTCCGTAGCGATGCTAAAGTCGATTAGGATTATGTTAGCAATTGCTGCATATTTCGATTATGAGATATGGCAGATGGATGTCAAAACCGCGTTTCTCAATGGTAATATTGAAGAAGAGTTGTATATGATACAACCAAAGGGTTTTGTCGATCCTAAGGATGCCAACAAGGTGTGCAAGCTTCAGTGATCCATCTATGGATTGAAGCAAGCATCACGAAGTTGGAATCTCCGCTTTGATGAGGTGATCAAAGAGTTTGGATTTGTCCAAACTTATGGAGAAGCTTGTATTTACAAGAAAGTGAATGGGAGCAATGTGGCATTTCTGATATTATATGTGGATGACATATTATTGATCGTAAATGATATAGATCTTTTAAACAGTGTTAAAAGTTATCTAAACAGCAAATTTTCAATGAAGGACCTAGGTGAAGCGTCATACATATTAGGCACAAAGATCTATAGAGATAGATCTAGGCGCCTAATAGGGCTATCGCAAAGTACATACCTTGATAAGATTTTAAATACGTTTAAAATGGACGGAAGTAAGAAGGGTTCTTACCTATGTTGCAAGGCAAGACATTGAGTAAGACTCAAAGTCCGGCTTCGGCGGAAGAAAGAGAGATAATGGACAAAGTCCCCTATGCTTCAGCCATAGGCTCTATAATGTACGCCATGCTATGTACAAGACCGGATGTGGCACATGCTATTAGTTTGACTAGTAGGTACCAATCGGATCCGAGTTTGAACACTGGATAGCGGTCAAGAATATCCTTAAGTACTTACGAAGAACTAAGGATATGTTTCTTGTATATGGAGGTGAAGAAGAGCTCGTCGCTAAGTGTTATGTCGACGCTAGCTTTGACACCGATCCGGATGACTCTAAGTCTCAATCCGGATACGTATTTCTCATGAATGGCGGAGCGGTTAGTTGGAGGAGCTCCAAACAACCTGTGGTAGCGGGATCAACAACGGAGGCCGAATATGTTGCTGCTTCAGAAGCGGCTCAGGAAGCAGTTTGGATGAAGGAGTTCATATCCGAACTAGGAGTGGTGGAAAACGCGTTGGACCCAATGGTGATCTATTGTGACAACAATGGTTCCATTGCCAATGCCAAAGAGCCAAGGTCTCACAAGCATTCCAAGCATATTAAGCGCCGGTTTCACTCCATCCGCGAGCATGTCAAGGATGGAGATATAAAGATTTGTAAAGTACATACGGATCTCAATGTAGCAGATCCATTGACTAAAACTCTCCCTAGATCAAAACATGATCAACACCAGAACTCAATGGGTGTTAGATTTATCACTATGTAACTAGATTATTGTCTCTAGTGCAAGTGGGAGACTCAAGGAATATGCCCGAGAGGCAATAATAAAGTGTTTATTATGTGTATTCCAAGTATATGATAGATGTTTATTTTGCATGCTATAATTGTATTAATACGGAAGCGTTAATACATGTGTGTTTAATAAACAAGCAGAAAGTTCCTAGTTATGCCTCTCTCATAAACTAGCTCGTTGATTAACAAGATGATCAAGGTTTCACGATCATGGACATTGGATGTTGTTAATAACGGGATCACAACATTAGTGTAATGGTGTGATGAACATTCATCCAAGTATAGCATTACGATCAAAGTCATTGAGTTTATATTGCTATAACAACTTACGAAGTGATCCTAATCCTTAGACCATGAGATCATGTCAATCACTAACACTAAGAGTTTCTTGATAACATCAAACGTCACACCGTAACAGGTGATTATAAAGATGGATTCGTAACTAATAAAGTGTTATGTTGAGGCTCATAGATCGAGAGTGGAATTTGTTCATCCGATGGCGGATAGATATACTCAGGCCCTCTCGGTGATATCACATTGATTAGCTTGCAAGCAAGTGATTTGATCACTAGAATGTTATATCACAGAACGAGAAAAGAGTGCATGTCAACGATATCAAACTAGGTATGGAGATACCGGATCGAATCTCGGACATGTAATATATCGTGAAACAAAGGGATTAAGATACTAGCGTAAAGGTTCCACGATCACAAGAAAGTCATCGTTGAATGTGGGAGTGAGTATGGGTCTCCGGATCCCGCTTCGATTATTGATCCGAGAGGGTCTCGATCATGTCCGCATTATTCACGAACCGTAGGGTGACACACTTAAGAGACACCGACATCCAATTGGAGCAAATGTTTCATGCCGAAAGAATGAACAAGCGAAATTTATTTCACTAGATACCAAACGAGGTTTTGGTGAAATTGCATAAAGTGGTTATGCATGTGAAATAGAATTCTAGCAAGGGTTATTTGTGAATGTTTGTCATTAAAGTAATTGACAAAATTCTGAATAAAATAAAAGAGTTTTATTTAATGAGAGTTTGCATTAAATTTGGTGGAAATTTAATGGGAATTTGAGTGGACTTTGAGTGGAGGGATTTTAAAGGGCATTTTGTGAGTGGAGTGTCCACCCATGAATGAAGGAGGAGGGGCCCCATGGCGTGCCACCCCTTGGGGTCCCCTCCTCCTATAAAAGGAGCCCCTCCTCACTTGTCTCTCACACCTCCTCGTGAAGGATCTCTCCCCTCTAGAATTTACCCCCATGGTCTCGGACTAGCGAGATACATGTTCCTGGTGGCTATTCGGCAAGAAAGAGTTGTGCTCACGCATCATTGGAGCGAGGAGGCGGAGGTTGCTCGGTGCCTCGAACGTGTGTGCGAGCACGGATGCGCTGCTGATTTGCGGCGCTAGGACTTCCTCTCGATCTTGAGATCGGCAAGAGATCGTCTACATCAACCACGAGTTGAACTCGTTAAGCTTTGTCGGTCTTCAAGGGTATGTTCTCTACGGATATACATTCGCCCGTTGTTTGTATCTAGTAGATAGATCTTGGTATATAGTTCACATCGTAGGAATTTTTTTATTTTCTATGCTGCGAACCCTACAGACACAAAGTAAATTCTTTAGATATGCAACTATGAGAATTTTCCTATATGCAAACCTAGCCTCTAAGCACGTAAAATAGAGGATCGAGGAAACCGTAGTGGAGCATGCGAAGACACAAGGATTTGTTTTACCGTGGTTCCTTCCTTGTTAAGGGAAGTACATCTGCATTGGAGGGGTGGGCGGTTCTAAGACCACCACGCCTCAATAGGCCTCACCATATTATCCAATGGATCTCGCCACAAAAGGCCTTCTCCACCTTCTCCACTATTGGTACCCTTCGAGGCGGGAACCGGTGCCTTTACAACTCTATCGGGACACACACCCACAACTGAATTGGGGGCTCCCATAATGACAACAAGCTGTCACAAGAACAAGGCTTATCAATATAAACAAAAGCAAGGATCTAGATATTTGCAAGAAGTACTAGATCGGTGATTCTCCAAATGAATGGAGAGGAGATGAAGCGCTTGATTGCAGTGGCCGAAGATCGAGTTCTCCTCCTTCGATTCCCCAAGGGACGGGGCCTTTGGATGGATGAAGGTGGATCTCTCTTGGTTGAAAGATGATGAACAGATCCTGACTTTTTCAAATGAATCAAGAGTTCTGGCATGAGGGGAATGGTTGGCTTAAATACCCCATGCCTAGATCTTGCCGTTGGAGAAAATTGGGGGAGGATTATCCGCCCCCCTAGGGGCGGACTATCCTCCCTGGGGAAAAAAATCCGTCCCCAGGATGGAAACTCCGGGGAAAACTCCGCCCCCATACAGAGGCGACACCGGTCTTGACTTGGAGAAAATCCACGAGGGGGCGGATTATCCGCCCCCCTCAAGGGGCGGACTATCTGGCCTGGGGAGAAAATCCGCCCCAGAGCCAGAAAGTCCGGGGGAAACTCCGCCCCTCTCTGGGGGTTGCGCCTTGGCAGTCTTGAAGCCGATCCTGGGGGGGGGGGATTATCCGCCCCCTGAGGGGCGGATTATCCGGCCAGGCCAGAAAATCTGGCCAATACTCCGCCCCCTCTCTAGGGGTTGCGCCCTTCTGGAGAAAAGGGGTGGGGCGGATTATCCACCCCCCAAAAGCAGTTTCTTTTCCCTTTTCAAGACAGATATCTGCAGCACTTCAACACGCATTAAATAATCCTTGATATTGTTATCTAACACACAAACCACTAGGGATTATGAAATGTTCTTTCAGTAATAATAATAATTATAGACCTTATCCTCCCAATAATGGTAATACTTATGGAAATTCCTACATCAACAATAGAAGTGCTCCCTCTGAACTTAAAGTCATGCTTAAATACTTTATTAGTAAACAGACCACTTTCAACAAGACTATGGAGGAAAAGCTTTTGAATGTTGAGAAAAACATTTCCTCTTTGTCTGAAGCACAGTCCTCTTTGATTAATAAAATGGCTGCTAAACCCGAAACTTTGGAAAATACCTTTGCTGCTACTCATGCCATATAAGTTACTATTGATGAAAATATTAGACTGTTAGCTAAATTATATGCTAAGTGGGAAAGAGAAGCTGAAATTGCTAGAAACAATTGTGTTTATACTATTACCACCACCAATATGGATGCTAGCAAACCACAAGAAGTTCCCATTCCTCCTACAACAATGCCTGAACCCAATAAGTCTACTACCCGTGATGCTAAGTTTGATTTTGATCTTGATGTTTTTAATATTTCTGAAGTGATTATGTTCCTACAAAAACTTGCTAGAAGTCCTAATGCTAGTAATATGAATATGATTTTTACAAAACACATTAGTATGTCTTTAGTGAAATATTTATAAGGGTGTCTCCAATGTGAAATAAGGTTGGCCATAAGGCTCTTATGGTCGACCTTAGTCAACTTTTATCAGTGTGGGCATCGACCTTAAGCTGTAGAATATTGAGGTCAACCTTACCTATAAGACCAGTCCACAAACAATAGAAAATAATTATTTCTCTTTCCCCTCTCTGCGATGCTCGGGCCGAGGGCATGGTTGGATAAGCGAGCGGTTGAGAAGAAAATAAAAATGTTGACAACTAGGCTCCACCTTATGGTTGAGGTCGTCCTCAAGCATTGTGCCTCTTTCAAACTGCTATACCATCGTTAGTGGGCCCGAGCTTATGACAATTTAAGCACTAGGAACGCCCTAAGGTCTTATAATAGTGAATGAGAGGGAGTAGTAGTACATATCAATCCTTAACGAGGATTCATACTTCCATGCATGACATAACCTAAATCGGTTTAAACTAGAATTTTGGGATAAAATTCGGTAAATATGGCTACTAGTAGTATCTTTTAAACCAGCGACGCTTATTATGAATCAGATGGAGTATTTTAAATGTATCAACAATTTTACATCAATATTGTTTTGTTTTAGCGGTATTATATCATATTTAAATACTTATTACTTTTAGTGTTCATTGTATTGTTGTTGATAATTATTAATAGATCGATGCATTTTTTAGAAAAGAAATAAATACTCTCTCGAATCCATATTAATGAACTTAGATTTGTCTAGATTAATATATTTCTAATAGTAATATTTTAGTATTAAACATATCTGAATTTAGACAATTCGAATCCATTAACTTGGATGGGAGGAAGCAGGAAGTACTTAAACTTTGAAAGTGAAACACTCAAATCGTGGATCTGCCAATGCACCACCTCACCGAGAATGCTAATAGAGTGGCATTACTGTAAATATTGCGAACTCTAAGGGCATTCATTATGGCAAAGTCGAAATTTTCAAATCTTTGGGGGGTAAATTTTGCCGCGGGCTACCCTAATGCGGATGTAGATATTCGAGCATCACCTCCCACCCCGCCTCTCAGTTGCCCCTTCCCGCACCTCCGAAAAAGAAAAGAAGGCGCTGCCGCTGCGGGAGGTACTCAACGGGAGACCAATCAGGGACTCGACGGCGGCGCGCAGGTGAGTGTTCTCCGGCCATCCTCCTCACTATTTCCTCTCTCCCCATGGCAGTGTCCCCCTCGCCTCCTTCCTCATCTAGCTCCCTTCAATGGAGCAGCCGCTGGAACCCTATTCCCCTGTAAACCCTAAATCCCCTCTGCATCTTCCTCCCCCCGCTACCAAACGAGTCGCCGCAGCCATAACAAGTACACGAGCTTCTAAGCGATCCCCGGATTGGTTAGGTACGGGTTAGAACCGACCCAATCCACCGAGCCCGACATCCCCGGACCACGTCTCGTCGTAACAATGGGGGGCCGGCGGACGACTCCCTGCGCGCGGAGCTTTTCATCCCATCTTTGGTATGTACCGTGGACAGGAAAGCCCGCTATTCTTTGGTGATTTTGTTATTTTCCAGATGATAAAGATCCCGTCGTTCACTGTTTCTGGTGGCCGGAGAATAGCCGTTTACTCGGAGGGTTTGGTGCGCAAGTTGGCCGGAATTGATTTCGTTATTTTCTGCTTGCTTGCAATTGCTCCCTTGCTGAATGCCGATGTGCATTATTTAGTTTTTCCTTGCAACGTGATGCCCTCACTGCCATGAGTCTCCTCCAGGCCTGGACCATGCCACCTCGAAGCAATTTTCTCTTGTATAGTCGTCCCCCACGCCGGATTGATGTGTAGTGGAGAGTTGAGATTCACCTAGACTAGGGTTGATTATTTTTTGGGTTAACAACGAGCCCTAACTTGATTGGATAGTTTGGATTTTTTGCTGCTTGATGGAGTAGTACTAGCAGTTTATCTGACATAATCTGGGGGTAAGGGGGGTGGAGTACTACTAGCAGTTTATTTGACATAATCTGGGGTAAGGTGTTGTGGTGCTTAACTGAGCCCCCATGTTTTTTAGACGGAAGGCATAACATCCCGGCTTTAAATTAATAAAGCCCCACGCCTAGCGGTAGCAACACGCGCTGAGCCCATGTGTATCCACCCTCTTCTCTTGTATAACTGTTCTCTTACCACAGATGGACAATTGATGCTGAATTTTGGTTCTTCAATAAGTCTTCCTTTCTCTGTGCTTGTATGAAGAGCACATACGCATCTTCTTGGTTTGAATAGGCTTTCTATGCATGATCTATTGATAGTTAAGTATGTAATACTTGGACACTGAAATATGTAGTCAAGAGTCTTAAATCTCCTTAAAGAAGTTGCAGCGTAATTTTTGAAGTGGTGTATGAGGGCTTCTGGAACATTATATTAATGAAAGTACAAGTACCATTTGTAGGGTATCCTACATCATTAGTGAGTTTTGTACAGGCAACTGAGCTGGGTGATTTTAGCAATGCATAAGTAATTTGTGTTCTGGATGCCCTTGCATACTAAGTAGCTGTTAGATAAAAATTAAGTCCCCTTACAAATGGAAGGAAATTGTCTCCCATTGTTGGTATAACTGCAAGATAGTGCAGTTGCATAATATCAACAGTTTAGTATGTTTTGATGTCCAAGCTCAGGTCCAAGCCCAGTACACGCGATGCGATGCTCGCTGGGAGATGCTACTGGGGGATGAATGCTGGAGACCCAGTGAGCACAGTTTAGGACCGAGCACGCAGCTATTGTGACCTAAGGATCTGATATGCTGCCCAGAATCAGTCGATCAGGAGGTCGTTTGGAGCTGATTACCGTTGGTTACTGGGTAGTATGCCACTAGAGTCTTATCAAAGCAGCCACGACAGCCCCTTTGTGCCGTTGTAGGCATTAATTAGTTTTATGGAACAGAGAGTAGCGATGGTTTTGATGGGTGTGAGTGCGACACCGATCGTGCTCTGGCAGCAACTCATTGGCATTACCGTCGAGCTACATGCCTACATTACCGGTGATCACTTATCTGTTGTTGGTACGGCTGTGTCATGGACACTGTCAATGACTTGCGTTTTTGGGCCTGGGCCAAGTGGTCAACACAGTGCATGGCGTAGGAACATCAAACAAAAACACCCTGACTGTCAAAGCACAACAGATGGTTGCGATTATGCAACTGCAAGGTTGTGCAGTTATCCTAGCAACATTGAACGGTTTGCTTCCATTGCTTTAGTTCACTGCAGTAATATGTTGAAAACTCTCTGGAGCAGTCACTATCTTTGTTGATTTGCTTCAGTTCACTGGGATTTTCAACTTATTTAATATTTTCTTTTTTAGTTACCACCACAGAATCTGGTGTACAGTATTTGTTCCCATTTGTATCATTAATTGTGACTCTATTTCCCATTATTCTTGCTGATAGTTTCAGTCATAAGTTTGCATACATTTACAGGGATTCTGATCACGTCTGTCCTAAGAGTGTGCTTCATTGAACTGAATCTGATGTCAGTTTACAACATTCCGAATTCTCTAGACCTAGGCCCAGTTCTTTTAGGGGCTTCTCCGAGAAGCTGCCCTCCCCCCCAGCTTCCTGGAGAAGCCAGTTCCAACATTTGATTAGGCTGGCAAACTAGCTTTGCCTTAACTAGTTTGGAAGCCTAACAAAATTTGGGGTGCAGCTTAGCCTTAACTAGTTTAGGTTTCCAAACTAGCTTAGCCTTAACTAGTTTTCCAAAATTATACTGGAAACAGCAGTACTCCCTGACCATAAATTTGAATGGATTCTTTGGGAGGTTACTCTTTGCTGAAGTTCAAAGTACAATGGGGTAACATACTTTATAGTATTGCCTAAGACCAGATTTTAACTGACAAGGAGTCTACGACTTGATTTCCATGGCTTAAACAAACTTGACTAATTCCTAATTAACTCTTCTTCCTTCCCTGACGCAAACTCTTTCCAACTCTTATCGTATTCTAGTGCCTTCCTTGACACCTGCCGGCTGCCGCAGCACCTACCGTGGGCCTTCTTGTTATACACCACACGTTGAACATATGCTACCTTCTGGAACTTGGATCTGAGCTTGACATTTACACCAAAAGGACTCCGTAACATTTGCAAACTCGATAGCATGGCTGAGTATATCAGTTAGTGTGCAATTTTGTTATGATTTAATTTGGTTGCAGTTTGAAACCTGGTCATCTTTATGATGACACCACTTGTTACCAGTTTCATGTGGGAAATTTTTTGTGGAAGCAAATCATGCAGGCTATGTTTATATTGTTTGATTGCAAATTACCAATATGCATATTTTTCTCCTATTGTCCCCTAATTGTCTTGTCTTGTCACTCAGGCTGCTTCCTCGAGGAGTTACCGTACTTGGAGTTTGTGCACCTGGTACCGATTCAACCACTGAACCCCTTTCTTCGATGTTATTCATGTTCCATATTGATATGTCATGTGAATTACTAAATTACTAAAATATAGAATAATGCCATATGTGTAATTTATTTTCGGGTAAATGGTATTGAGTATTGACTCTGATTATTCAAAGTGGAGATATCCTGCATTTTGAATCAGATGAGGGATATATCTGCGTCCCAAGCATGTAGGCATTAATCTTTTTTTGCGCTACTTAGCTTATTCATTGTGTACATGCGGTGTTTACTGAGATGTGGTTTTCTCTTCTGAAGAAAGTGCATGCCTAATAATAATGGGAAACTGAGAGCTGTATAGTGCATGTCCCCATAATAACGGGGAACTAAGAGCTAACTCTTTTTGCTTAATTTATTGACAATAATTCTTAGTAGCTAAATGGATTCAGTTTTGGTTGTTTTTATGAGTGGCACACCTTGTGTGCAGTGCTAAACAACGGTTTGATTGACTGCCAATCCAAGCCGCATACATTACTCTTACATACATGACAGGTTTCTCTCACTGCTCCTTGCTAGCTGCATGCCAGTCCATGCTTTCCCTCTTCACTGCAATAGCTGCCCTGAATTCAGCCACCACCTACGCCTCCTAATGCATTGCCCTCACCACCACCCAATGCCCCCCCTTGGTAATGACCTGTGCAGCCCATTTTAGAAAGCTTAGGAGTTGCACGAACAACAGAACAAGTGCAGGACCCTTCTTGGTTGGCAGGGCTATACCTGAAAAAGTAGGGGGTCTTGTGCCAAATTCTGAGTTGGCCATAGACTTAGGAAAGGCCAATGTCTAACTATTACTACACAGAGAATTATAAGGCCTTATAAAAGTGGTCTGGTGTGCGGGTCCAGAAACACACGGTCCATCCCTATTTAGGGCGACTTGATCGTGTTAGTTCAAATCTCGAATTGCCACCAGCATGAATTGAAAAAATATTGCAATTCGCAAGCAAACCAGCTGCATGGCCGGTGGCTAAGTGCTCGGTCCATGTTAATTCCTGAGCTACCAAAAGCTAGCTCTTCGTCATCCAGCCTGTCCTCTCTGGCATTCTTCCCGGAGTTATTTGCAGCAGCTTGGAATAGCACCATGGACGGTGGATTCGCCTTGACCCTGTTGGTGCTTTTCGCAGTAGAATCCCTGGCTGTCACATCATCCCCCCCGCTTGCTGCTACGATGCCAACGGCATTCATAGCCAGGGCTATTGTGGCTCTCTTTGTGGCGATGCATACCAGATCCATGGTCCCATCACCTGGCGTATGTGACCAAGATCTAACTCAGGAATTAGCAAATCCATGTAGTAATCCGCCTGATCCACAAACCAATGACATTCTTATCATCATCTCGCTTGCTTCACTGAACCAGAAGGAACCCTGTCTTCATCAAACAACTCTGTCATGACATTGCGGGCAGTGCTTCAGTGTCCCTTCTTCCCTAGTATGAATGCTCTAGCTACCTCGCCTTTTTTCCCTCATGGCATGACCCCCCCACCAGAGTCGTAAAGTTGTGCGGGCCTTGATGTGGAAGGAAAACATTTCATGTACCGCGCCTGACCATAATTTGGAGCTTATTGTCTCATTATCTGAGTTGACCAAAGTCTGATATACCACTAATTAATACTTGCTAATTGTGTTCTCTGAAATTTGAGCTTATTGTCTGAGTTGATCAAAAAGTCTGAAATAGTGCTAATTTTGTTTTGTCTAATTGATAACATTGTTCTGTTTGGACTGTTTTAGCTTCCAATTAAGAAATAAATTTGTATGCATTGATCATTGTATGCTCTCATAGTCGACTCATCATTTTTTGTATACACACATAATATATTCACCATTTTGTGCTCCCATTGGGTACAGTAATTAACACACAACATGTTGGTAAACATATTCCAAGCCATAATTATTTCTATCATGGCTTAGGTCACCCTGAAACTTTCTGTTTAAAGAAACATGTTGTAATTATCTTATCAGATGACTAAAACTACATGTATGAGCCAGATAGACTAATCCAATCATATTTGTGATTTCACGAATACTACTCTCTGAAGTATACTCATCTTAACTGTTATATTTTTGGCAAAATATATTCTGATACTAACTGAGAAAACCGTGAAGCAAAAGGGCTATAGAATCTTATTCTGAATAAAAGCTAACATTGTATAATGATGTCCTTGTTGTGAAGCAACTATGAACATAGCCTCTTTTGAGTGTGTGTTTCGACTGAAGCTCTTCTGGCTAGGCATTTAATCTAATACTCTGTCTTTGCATTCCATCTACTCCTCCGTTCCAATGAATAAGGCTTATAAATTTAGTCAAAAGTCAATGGCTTCTAAGTTTGACCAATGTTTTGGATAAAAATATGAACAATTATAGTACCAAATAAATGTCAATAGATTCACCATAAAATGTATTTATTTTATATCTTAGATGTTGACATTTTTTTCAAAATATTTGGTCAGACTTAGTAAAGTTTGACTTTTGACTAAATTTATAAGCCTTATTCATTGGAATGGAGGTAGTATGGACTAGCTTGATTGTTAACTTTGTTAGACTGATGTCTATATAGACTTGATTGTGACTATCAGCATAGTTAGGGTCCTCCAAATTCCAAAATTGGAGTGACATCATCATTCAAATTGTTAGATCTTGCTAGTTATCTGATAATAATAGAACTTAAACATAATAACTAATAATACACTCAAGTGATTGCTAGAGAGAAAAAATATTTATTGATTCATCTAATATGTGTTGTCTGTTATTAATTATTTACTTCACAAAATATCATCATCATCATGAAGCCCGTGAGTGTATTCTGTTGGATATATATAGTTTTTTAACTAAAGTTACTCTTCCATTCTTTCAGAAATTTCCAGGACCTGACAGACTAGAGACTCTTGGTCGTATCTGCCAGCTGATCCATGCTGTTCATATACTTTTGAGATAGTTTGGAAAGGTAGACTGAGTTCAAGTTTGTGTCTTATATAGCCTTCTGCAGTTCACAACATTTTATGTGAAGGTGTCTGGTTTTGTGAACCAATTTCAGGAGCAGTATTATGGAGTGCAACAGAGAAGAGGCCATCAAGGCTAGGGAAATTGCTATAAAAAAATTAGAAAACAAAGACTTTGTTGGTGCCAAAAGGATCGCATTGAAAGCACAAAGGATTTTTCCAGAGCTTGAGAACTTGTCCCAGCTGTTGACTGTGTGTGAAGTACATTGTGCAGCAGAGGCAAAGTTAAATGATTTGTTGGACTTTTACGGGATTCTCCAAGTGGATGTAACAGCGGACGAGGCGACCATAAAAAAACAGTATCGGAAGCTTGCCTTTTCACTTCATCCTGATAAAAATAGTTTCCCTAGTGCAGAAGCTGCTTTCAAATTGGTTGCAGAAGCTCACTCAACATTGTCTGATCGAACAAAAAGACCTGCATATGACATTAAGTGGAGGGTTGCTTCTAGAATTGCACCAAAGCAGGGTTCAGAACAAAAGCAAGGTATCCAACCAAAGCAGGCTACTACCCAACCAAAGCAGGCTACCCAACCAAAGCAGGCTAAGAAACCAAAGAAGGCAGCAATACCGAAGCAGACAACAATTCCAAAGCAGGAGGCAATACCAAAGCAGAACACAGAACCAAAGCAGACTACAGAACCGATGAAGAAATCAGTTCCATCAACCTCTGCTGAAGAGGCAATCTGGACCAAATGTGTTCACTGTAGAACAAAATACCAGTACTACAGCGGCGTACTAAATCATAGTATCCGCTGTCAGAATTGCAATAAATATTTTGTTGCTTCTAAGCTGAATGAACAGGATGTGCCTTCTGTATTCACATCAAACGCAACCAACGGTGTCGCACAGCAGAGTGGTTTTCCAGGTGGTTCTACGAAGTTCCCTTCTTCTAGGTTGAACAGTGATGCTAAGCCCTCAATGAATGGAGCACAAAATGATGAACACATGAAGAATGACAGCACTGGTGTGAAGGAGAAGGTTAACCATGCAGAGACAGGTGGGAAGAGGGGGGTTGAATTTTCAACAGGGAATCTGTCTAAATCATCTGCACCAAGTTCAAATGACAAGGCAGGTGGAAAGATGGCATCTAACCCTGCTGGTCCAGATGTTGCTGATAGTACAAACACGTGTAGTCGGGTAGCAGATACATCAGCAGAGCCAGGTGCTATTGACAGCCCTAGCCCCCGGAGATCAGCTAGGAGAAAGGCAAACCCTGATGCCAATACCGTGGTTTCCCCTACCAAAAAGAAACGAACAATAAAAGATTGGTTTGCAAATGCTGACTCGAGTTCTAAGAAAATGTCTGATGGTAACGTTGCACATGTTGATGTAAAAATAGGCGAAGCTCATGTCTCTAGCAAAGCACAAAACCAAGAGGAAGGAAACACTACTAAGGAAGGCAACCGGGAAAACATTAAGAAAGAAGTTATGCATGATGCAGCTGCTGAGAAAAAGCCCTCCGATTCTGTGCAATTTTCCTACCCTGACCCAGAATTTTTTGACTTCGATAAACGCAGGGATAAGAATCTCTTTGCAGTTGATCAGATCTGGGCAGTTTATGATGACAGCGATGGCATGCCACGGTATTATGCCCGAATAAAGCGTGTAGATTCTGCCAAATCGACAGTTCAGTACACTTGGCTGGAGCATGAGGCAAGCAATGAAGAAGAAGACAGATGGACTGATGAAGAACTGCCTGTTGCCTGTGGTACATATAAATTAGGAAAAACAGAGGTATCACCAGGTACCCTCATGTTTTCTCATATTGTTCCTTGGGGAAAAGGCCGAAAAAGGAGTTTGTATGAAATATATCCCAGGAAGGGTGAGGCATGGGCTCTTTATAAGGGTTGGAGTATGCAGTGGATCTCAGATGCAGATAACCATAGAACATATGAGTATGACACTGTGGAGGTCTTGTCAGATTTCACTGTGGAAGCTGGAGTTACTGTTGCCCCCTTGGTCAAGATTAGAGGTTTTGTCAGTCTATTTGGAAAAGCAATTGACAAATCATCATTTGTTATACCGTCTAGTGAACTGCTTCGATTTTCTCACAGTATCCCAGTTTATAGAACAAAAGGAAATGAAAAGGTAGGTGTGGCAGATGGATTTCTTGAACTAGATACCGCATCACTTCCTAGTAACCTGGATGTAGCATTTCCTTCAGTTACCATTGACAAGACAATTAAGAGTGGCTTCAGTGATGCCGGTGGTATCAGTAAAGCAGGTCCTGTAAATGAACAAAGTGCTCAAAAAGAAAAGCAGCAAAGTGGAGGAAAACGTATGGATGATTTCCCTGAGCGAACCCCAAATCAGCAAAAGAAGGTCCGTACTGCGAGTGTGCCTAGTTCTACCCCTCAGCAACTCCGCACCTCGCCAAGTACTATTGCAACATATCCAGACTCGGAATTTTATGACTTCGAAGAAGGGCGGTCATATAATAAGTTTGAACGTGGCCAGATATGGGCTCTTTACAGCGATCTTGACAAATTTCCAAAGTACTACGGTTGGGTGACCAAAGTTGATATGGAACCATTCAGGTTGCATCTAACTTGGCTCGAATTTTCTCCCCAACTGGAGCAAGAGAAGATGTGGTTGGACCATGATATACCTGTGAGCTGTGGGAAATTTAAGCTCCAGAACTGGAGGATCAAGTATGATTCAAATGATGCATTCTCTCATTTGATAGAAACTAGCCAAGTTAGTAGTTCGTTGTTTGAAATTCACCCGCGAGTAGGGGAAGTTTGGGCCATCTACAAAAACTGGGAACCTGACTGGGTTCCTTCCAGCAATGATGCTTGTGAATGTGATATTGGTGAGATTACTGAGCACACTGAAGCCAGCACAAAATTCTCATATCTGACTCAAGTAGATGGTCACCGTGTTGTGTTCAGGCCAGACAATGAAAGAGGTATTTTGGAGATACCTGCAAATGAGAAGTTAAGGTTTTCCCACCTTATACCTTCCTTCCGTCTGACAGAAGAAAAAGGTGGCACACTCCGTGGCTTCTATGAGCTAGATCCAGCTGCTGTTCCTGATTCTTTCTTGGTCCGTGGCAGAGCCTGCTGATGGCCAGACTTCAAAGCTGACTAGTCTGAAGCTAAAACTAAATTACTTCCAGTTAAATCAGGTACTCATCTGATCGCTACTGCGATCTGGTTATCAATCACTTTGCAAGTGTTACCTGTAGGAGAGAGCAACCGATCAGTTAGGAATACCTGTATCCTTCTCCTGATTTTTCATAAGCTTCGTGATCATCTCAGACCTTTTAGAGCATGGCAATTTTTTTGCCATTTTTGTTGTGAAGTTATGAGAACTGCAAGAACCTGATGATTGCCAGTTTGGAACATAGGTTGTTGCGTTGTTGTATTTGCGTGCGTGCATGCGTTGGGTAGATGCCTACTCTGGCCTGTGTTCGGCTTTCCTGCATTGCCAATCTGGTTGAATGTATCATACTACTACAAGTACTAAAGTGATTATACATGAATGCTTGGATTATATTTTCGTGTAATGGTCTGCAAAAACTTAATTTGTTTGTGACGTGCTTCAAGTATAGCATTTTCTTATTATGGTGTGTAATATCCAAATTAATTGTACTTTTTTATTGCTGCAGGCTAGGTAATGAGTGGATAGAGAAGAGTTCTGTTCATGTTGTCCCTTTGCTGTGCTTGAAGCTGCAGATTCATGTCATCTGCTGATGAACAGAGGCCATGCCTCAAGATATCTGCTGTTAGAACGGAGCATAATTCATTGTTTAGCAATTCTTTAGCTTCAGCTTGTATCAAGTCCAACCTGTGAGTTTGTAGACTGAGTTGTGCGTACATCCTTATTTTGGAATGTTTCTAAACCAAGCAGTTTAAGTGGATGTTAAATCTTTTGTGGTCATTGCGGACAGAGCAACCACGCTGGTGGCAGCGCCGCTAACGTCCTGGAATGTACAGTAAGTAGTATTTCGTGTGCTCTCATAGGTGGTTGCGAGATGGGAGGATAGAAGATACGGTCAAAATTCTAAGCATAATTACAACGACAAAGAACTAAGATAACTAAGGCATTAGGCTAGATAAATTATATAGTTGGATTATATAAGTGGCGTTAAGGGACGTGGTAATGAAAGCTTAAATGCCCGTTTTGCCACATTTAGGAAACATAGGTAACGATAGGTGTATGATTACATAAACTGATAATTGACATCATACTTCCTCTGTCTTTTTAGTCTGCGTTTTGGCTGTATCATAGATGCCAAGAAGAGGCATAGTTGGACTAATCTGAGTTGGACTAATCTGAGTACTAGATGGCCTAAAATGCACCTGCTGTAGATATCCCACTGACCAGAGAACATTAGCAGCCGCCCGCATGCACTGCCCGGCAAAACAGAGGGAGTATGTGGAAGGGCAAAATAGAGGTGAAGTACTCAGAACGCGGAGTAAACTGGAAAATTTGTTAAAAACTATTCCTCCGTTTTAAAATATAAGATGTTTTAGCTTTATAAAACAAAAATATCTAGACTATTTTAGTATATAGGTTCACTCAGGTTTATAATGAATCTACATACTAAAATAAGTCTAGATACATTTTCTTTATAAATCTAAAACATCTTATATTTTAAAACGGAGGGAGTAGAACACAGACAAAGGGGCAGAGGGAGTATAACCTTTTCCAATACCATTACTAAAAGTCCTTTCCACTCCCGTTGGTTCATTTAAAAGACTCGTTAGTGTCGGGGTTTCGATTGTCATATACTTATATAGGTTGGGTCAACCTCAGGCACACAAGATGTACTCCCTCCGTTTTAACATACTAGTAAGTAACATTGCGTGTAAGTAAAAGAGTCCAACTTAAAAAAGAGTAATAAGTAAAAGAAAATGGCCATCATCCTTTTAGAGAAAAAAGTAAAGGAAAATGACGCTATGTAAAAAGGATAAACAAGTTACAAATATTTTTTATTATATGTGAAATAGATGTATCATACTCACTCCGTCTCAAAATGATAAACAAGTTACAAATTTGGATAAATCTATGCACTATTTAGTATATAGATATATCCAAATTTAGTAAATTTCCGACATCTATCCTAAGATGAAGAAAGTAGTATGTTATAAAGTGACAACTTTTTTTTGGATAGCTCAATTGAGTATGTATTTAGACGTTGAAAGAATAATAATGATTTATTTTGGATGTACTAACTTTTTATTTACTTTGATTTCTTTACTTCTAAATAAGAGAAACTATATATAAAGATTAAAAATGTATTTTTATAATGTAACCAAGGTAAAGCCATTTCGTTTATTAAGGTTGGTGTACATTTCTTATTCATTTAGCATCCACGACGGTACAAGTATGTACTCCTTCTATTCAGAAATAACTGACTTAGGTTTGTCTAAATTTAAATGTATCTAGAAACGTGTTAATGTATAAATACATTCATATTTAGACAAGCTCAAGTCAATTATTTCTAGACGAAGAAAGTAAATAACGTTCCATGAAAAAGAAAGGATTTAATTTACTATGTAAAGAAACGATGCGTTGGTCACACGGCATGTGTGTGTCAGGTTTCCAGCAAAATTGTAGGTCCCGCTTCAATAAAAAGGATTATACTCTCATGAGAGCACCCAGGTTGCATTGCAAGACAGCGTCTAGAGAATTCGTGTAGCTCCTAAGAGGTTTAGACTCGTGCAGGCTCGACTTGTGCAGACAGAGTGAGTAGAGAGAGACGAATCCAGCTTAAGGTGACCGTCGGATCATTCCAGACAACACCTGATGAAGATAGATTTGTATTGCAAATCAACGGTTGCAAGAGCTTCATAGGTGTTTTGGCGGGAACCGGGAAGAGTCTCGTAAATTCAAATTTAAACTGCTGCATTATAGTATTAGAGATAAGATGTTTTAGTTTTGTAAATCAAATGTATCTACACTAATTTTAGTATGTAGCTTTACTTAAATTTAAAGTGAATCTACATACTAAAAAAAGTCTAGATATATTTTCACAAACCTAAAACATCTTATATTTTGAAACGGAGGGAGTATATAGGTTCAAGCCTCAGATAAAGTCTCCGGTAAAGGCCTATGTCCTAGTGCGACTATATAATTAAGAGTGTGACGTGCTCAAGGTGAGTATAATGGTGCATGGGACCGCAATGGTGGGATGTCCGGCTAGACTGAAGCCGGCCTGCTAAATGTAACACCCTCAGAATCGGACCTATGCAAGTTTTAGCGAAACCCGCCAAACCCGCATAGAAACGATTCAAAGGTGCCCACCAGGCACTTTCGTGCGGGTGGAAAACGAAGTAATAACATTACACAACAGTCCTCAATGGGACCCACAGAACAGATATATATAACAGCGACTCCATGAGTCAAGAATACAGATATAAGATACAAAGATCCAAATCACCTTGAAATCGATAGAGCGTCCAGCTACGGACAAGATGCAAATGGGGCTAAGAGCCCTGAAGAATAACCAGTGGCGTCCATAACCCTGCCCAGGCCAAGCCGGAAGAACCCGCCACCGCTAACGTCGATCTCAAAACCTGCTTAAACAAAGGGGTGCCGACAAAGGGCAAAGGAAAAGAGGAGCGTCGATCGAGGCGATTACAGCGAGGCTAGAATTCGGCGGTCCTCGCCTACAAAGGTATGGTGGACTGAAGCGGCAGCGACAGCATGCACTAAACAACCTATAGAGACTCGATACAACTGGCGGCAATTAGAGAGGGGTAAGAAAGTCCTATTCGGATCCAACCTGATACTATCATCAAACAAACCCATCCTGGTGTTTTCCCCTCGACACCGATCGAGGAAGTCAACCGAGGAACTCACACAGTTGGCAGTTTTACTTATTCAGTTATCGTTGCAGCAATTACTAATCAGGTTTAGTTAATCGTCCTGATAAAATAAGCAGTGGGTACTTTTAGTTAACCATTCCGTTGTAGTTGCAACAATTACTAATCAGATACAGATAGCATGAGATAAACCCAAAACCCATCAGTTGTTGGTACTTTTATTCAGCCATTCCGTTGTAGTTGCAATACTTACTAGTCAGGTACAATGGTCGCAAGCGACGATCCAAACAAGCAATTGTGGGCAGTATTATTTAGCCATTCCATTATAGTGAAGCTGATTACTAGTCATTATAAAGTCAAATTTATAGCAATAAACTTTAGTTATGCTTCTCTATGGTCGATATCATGCTCCAAGTCGTCCATATCCGGACACGGCTTTCGAAAGTTTTACCCGGCCGGGTGCACCAATAGCAACACACGCCGATCAACCTCGGAAAAACCAAATCAAAACCAACGAGGCTTTCACGGTGAACAATCACAGATTCAGAAATATTTCAGGGGCCACCCCATTGAGTAGACCCATAGCAAGTAAGCAAGCTTCGATACGGACTCAAGGTTTGCGTCAATGGTCATGGCGATCGGGAACCCGAAACTCGGGGTGTCGATACACGTAATCACTCCGCTTACCTAAACAGTACAGTGTGCTATCTGTCGCATAATTTAAATACATAAGTAGCATGGCATAAGTACATGATCGTAAATAAAACCTCAAACTAGTTTGTGGCCCCAAGAAATAAGACTGAATCAAGCTCGCTCGGGGGTCCCATATACCTCCGGATGTGGATAGCGCGATAAATCAAGGAACAGTATCAAGTACTCGGGTCCCACGGACACAAGTGGGCGTTCGGAAACCAAATATTTTCTATCACCCACCGATGCCTCTGCTTACTTCAATTTTAGTTGTTAAACAAGAATTAAAGTGGACGATAAGTAAAACTAGGATCATCTCCAACAACAACATGCGGCAATACATCAACAATCGTGGCCTTTGAATGAAAGCAACAGCACTAGAGCAAGCGACTACGACGCGCAAGTCCAACTATCTACCAAACAACAGGTAATAGGATGTGTCCAAGGCAAATATAAGGCTGCAAGGGATATCCGGGCACGGAAACTAGAGCATCGCAACACAGATAGCAATAGATCAACAGGAGGGAAGTAAATACTATAAAAGTAAGATAGGTAGAAAGGGGGAGATGCTCGCCTGAAACCATTGTTGAAGGTTCATCCGAAGATCGGGGCGAAGCTCACATCAACTCAACGACCTTATCCGCGAAAAACCAAAACACTAGAATAAACACCGGATGCAATATTTAATACAACGGCAGAAGGTCGGCATGATGCATGTATGATGCATGGCATGGCAAAGGTGCAATGCGATTAGGTCATATTAAGCGGGACCGGGGTCCCGACAATTAATTAAACGGTTCAAGTTATTTATCTACCCCGCAATTTAAATGTTGTTTTAACAAGGCAAAATATAGCACCGGGTTCGCTACACAAAATTAAATGAGGCCAATATAAGGCTAGATTTTGTGGCATCCCGCAAAACCACTACTAGAAAATCGCGTTGTTTTTGGGTGCATTGCATCGTCATCATCATGCACTGTTTGCCAAAACTATTTCGCAAAGCCCGTTTTGTTTTCTAAAACGCCCCATCTTTATTCAAACGCGAAACCCCGGGTGCTGCCGGATATTTTATTTGTCTAAAAACCACTTGCAAAAGTTATCGCAAATTAAATAAAAAGTTAAATTATTTTAGCGGGGGCAGTCGAACGGGCCAGCTCGACCCGAACGACCACCCCCAGGAATTAAATCGGTCCATTCAATCCAGCCCCACCTAAATCCTATTCCCACCTAAAACTCTACCCACCCCTTGCCTCCACCTCATCCCGGCCAATCGCCACCCGACACATCAGCCCACCCCAAACCCCCCACCTCTAAGAAGCTGCCACCTAACCCCTGCTCTCTCTCCTTTTCCTCTCTCTCTCAGCGCACACACGCAACACACGCTGCCTTGGCCATGAGCCGGTCCCACCTCCTTTTCCGCCACCAACCGCCTCGGGATCCCTCCTCACTCACCTGCCTCCACCGACAGCCTCTCCACTGGCGCGACCCCACGCCTGGTCCCACCTCTCCTCCAACTACCGCCCCCAGGCACGCCTCCCCACGCACGTCCGCGCCCACCTACCTCTCCTCTCCTCCGCTCGCCTCGACAACCGCCTTCCTCCGCCCTCCACCCCGTGGCCTCCCCCTCTCTTCCTCGGCGTGAACCGCCCGCAGCCTCTTCTGCTCGCCCCGCCGCTCACCCTGTTTCCCTCCTCCGCCAACCACCCCGAGCAGCGCCGGCCGACCTCCGCAGCCCGCAGCTCCCCGCGCGCATGCCCAGCCCCGCACGCCTCCTCCCACCTCGCCGTAGCCCGCCCCCCTCCGGCCACCTTCTGCCGCCTCTCCCTCCTCGCTCACGCCGTAGCTCGCCCTCCCATAGCGGCCCGCCGCACCACACCTTCCGCCTGCCGTAGCTCCGCCCTGGCCCTCTCCGCCAGCGCCGCTCGTCGCCCGCGCCGCTCACCGCTCCGCCACCGCCACGGCCGCCCCGCCGCCTCGTCGCCGCCCATGCTCGGCCTGCCTCGCCCGCCACGGCGAGCTCCGCCCCCGCCTTGAACCAGCGCGCCGCTGCTCGCCAGCCTCAGCGTCGAGCTTCGCCGCGAAGCCGCCTCTGCGCCCGCGAGGCCTCCGGCCGCCGCCCGGCTTCCGCCTCTGTCGCCGCCGTGGCCCCGTCTCCTCGCGCCCCGCCCCACCGGCCCCACCTCGCTGGCCCGCCACCGACCTCCCGAGGGCCCCTGCCATCCGTGTCTGCGTCTGCGTGAGCTCGTGTATGTGTGCCCTTTGAGTATACCGATGTTCCTATGGCCGTCCTGAGGCAACCCGAGCTCGCCAACGACCTTCGGCGCCGAGCCGAGGACATTCACCGCACCTCCGACAACATCCTCGACAAGGCCGACAGATCTCCGCCGGAAACGACAAAACAGACGCCATGACCCGACGCCCGGATGCCACAAGATCTTCTTCCAGATGCGACGCCGAGGCCTCGAACCCAAGACCGTCCGATCCCGACGTCCAAAGACCCCACCCCCTGGACCCGAGGACGCGAGAAGTACGAACCACCAAGATCGACATCATTGGCCAGATCCGATGGAATCCACGACGCCACACGAGTTTGACATCGACAACAAAGTCGGAGTCCAAGTTTTCCTCCATGGAAGCCAAGCACACGAACCCGAGTTCGCCACAGATGCCAAGATCTCCGACGCCGAGACTCAAGTCCGACACCGACAATCAAGCCGAACCGACAATTTTGCCTACCCGACACCGTCGACAAGTAATCCTTCCCCGGACACCGAGACGCTGGACCTCAAGTTCTCCGTCCCCGACACCAAGAACTGCATCCCGAACGCCAAGACCGACCGGTACGCGGTACTGACAAGAGCCTCGCAACGACAAGACCGACGACCCGACAAGATCCCCGCGACGACAAGAACGGCACCGACCAAAACGAACCCGATGCGTTCCGGCACCGAACCAAGTCCGCTTCCCGCCGAGGTCACCGACAGACAACAAGACCTACCCCGCTATCCGAGAACGCTCACGAACCCGAACCCAGATCCGTCGAACCCCGAGACCGACCCCGAACCCCCGGATCCCCCAAGTTCGTCGAGAACCCTAATGTGTGAACCCCTTCCCGAAACCCTATTTTATAACATAATAACAACTTGTTGCATATTGAATTGTCATACTCGCATGCTTATCTGTGGTTTGGGGGCCTTATGCCGATTCACCTAATAATTAAATATGGGGCCCATATGCGGGCAAATCTAGCCTTATATTGGCCTCATTTAAACTTGTGTAGCGAAACCGTATTATCTTTTGACATGTTAAACAACATTTAAAATGCGGGGATTCTAAATAACATGAACCATTTAATTAATTGTCGGGACCCCGGTTCCGCTTAATATTGACCTAATTGCATTGCACCCTTGCCATGCCATGCATCATACATGCATCATGCCGATCTTCTGCCGTTGTATTAAATATTGCATCCGGTGTTTATTCTAGTGTTTTGCTTCTTCACGGATAAGGCCGTTGAGTTGATGTGAGCTTCGCCCCGATCTTCGGTTGAACCCTTCGACAATGTTTTCAGGCGAGCATCTCCCCCTTTCTACCTATCTTACTTTTATAGTCTTTATTACCTCCTGTTGATCTATTGCTATCTGTGTTGCGATGCTTTAGTTCCCGTACCTGTGATATACCGTGCAGCCCTATATTGCCTTGGACACATCCTATTACCTGTTGTTTGGTAGATAGTTGGGCTTGCGCGTCGTAGTCGCTGGCTCAAGTGCTGTTGCGTGTCGTCAAATGCCACAGTTGTTGATGTATTGCCGCATGTTGGTGTTGGAGATGATTCTAGTTTTACTTATCGTCACTTTAATTTCTGTTTAACAACTAAAATTGAAATAAGCAGAGGCATCGGTGGGTGATAGAAAATATTTGGTTTCCGAACGCCCACTTGTGTCCCGTAAGACCCCGAGTACTTGATACCTGTTCCTTGATTTATCGCGCTATCCACATCCGGGAGGTATATGGGACCCCCCTGAGCCAGAGCTTGATTCAGTCTTATTTCTTGGGGCCACAACTAGTTTGAGGTTTTATTTACGATCCTGTACTTATGCCATGCTACTTTCTCAGATTTAAATTGTGCGAGGAGCACCTTGTCTGCTTAGGAAGGCGGAGTGATTACGCGGTATCGACAAGCCCAGCCACACTTCGGTTCCCGCCATGACCATTGGCGCTAACCTTGAGTCCGTCTCGGCTAGCTTACTTCGTTGCGGGATCTACTCAAAGGTGGCCCCTGAAATATTTCTGAATCTGTGATTGTTCAGTCGTGAAAGCCTCGTTGGGTTTTGATTTGGTTTTTCCGAGGTTGATCGAGCGTGTGTTGCTATTGGTGCACCCCGGCCGGGTAAAACTTTCTGAAAGCCGTGTCCGCGGATATGGACGACTTGGAGCACAATATCTCGATCATAGACAAGCATAACTAAAGTTTACTGCTATAAATTTGACTTTATAATGACTAGTAATCAGCTTCACTATAACGGATTGGCTAAATAATACTGCCCACAATTGATTGTTTGGAGTGTCGCTTGCGACCATTGTACCTGACTAGTAAGTATTGCAACTACAACGGAATGGCTGAATAAAAGTACCAACAACTGCTGGGTTTTGGGTTGATCTCATGATATCTACATCTGATTAGTAATTGTTGCAACTATAACGGAATGATTAACTAAAAGGGCCCACTGCTTACTTTATCAGAACGATTATCTATACCTGACTAGTAATTGCTGCAACGATAACCAAATAAGTAAAACTGCCAACGGTGTGAGTTCCTCGGTTGACTTCCTCGTTTGGTCTCGAGGGGGAAACGCCAGGATGGGTTTGTTTGATGGTAGTATCATGTTGGATCTGAATAGGTCTTTCTTACCCCCTCTGATTGCCGCCAGTTGTTTCGAGTCTCTATAGGTTGTTTAGTGCATCTTCTTGCCGCTTGATCCACCATACCTATGTAGGCGAGGACATGAATTCTAGCCTCGCTGTCTTGGCCTCGATCGACGCTCCTTCTTTTCCTTTGCCTTTGTCGGCACCCTTTTGTTTAAGCGTGTTTTGAGATCGGCCGTTAGCGGGGTTACCCTTCCGGCTTGGCAGGGTTATGGACGCCATTGGTTATTCTTCAGGGCTCTTAGCCTCATTTGCATCTTGTCCGTAGCTGGACGCTCTATCGTTTTCAAGGTGATTTGGATCTTTGTATATTATATCTGTCTTCTTGACTCTTTGAGTCGCTGTTATATATATATATCTGTTCTGTGGGTCCCATCGAGGACTATTGTGTAATGTTATTACTTCGTTTTCCACCCGCACGAAAGTGCCTGGTGGGCACCTTTGAATCGTTTCTATGCGGGTTTGGCGAATTTTGCTCAAACTTGCATAGGTCCGATTCTGAGGGTGTTACAGATTTGCCCGCATATGGGCCCCATATTTAATTGTTAGGTGAATCGGCATAAGGCCCCCAAACCACACAAATATGCATGCAAGTATGACAATTTAATATGCACAAGTTGTATTATATTATAAAATAGGGTTTTTGGGAAGGGGTTCACACATTAGGGTTCGACGCTCTTGGGGTTCCGGGGTTCAGGGTCGGGGTCCAGGGTTCGACGGGTTCGGTCTCGGCGGAAGCGTTCTCGGATAACAGGGGTAGATCTCGTCGCAACCGGGAAGCAGGACTTGGTTCGTCGCCGGGGCGCATCGGATTCTTCCAGGTCGGTGCCGATCTTGTCGTTGCGAAGATCTTGTCGGGTCCGCGGATCGGCCGGTCTTGTCGTTCGGAAGTAGAACTTGCCATCCTTGTGGTGGTCTTGGCGTCCTTACGGTTCGGGTTTTGGCGTCCGGGGAAAGTACTTGGCGTTCGCGTCGGTGTCTTTACTGTCCGGGTTCTCGAGCATCGCATCCGGGAAGGAGAACTTGTCGCGCATGTGGTCTTTGGATCCAGGGTCTCATTCATGGTGTCCCATTGTAGATCTTGTTGATGGTCCAGCAAAAGCCACCGGGTCCGGTCTTGATTACATTGTCGATGGCGATCTTGGCGGAACACTTCGGGTGGTGAAGATCTTGAGGTTCCGAGATGAAGACCCTGGCGGTTAACTTCAATTGCTGGTGTCGAGGATGGGCTTGTATTTTCACTAGGTTCAGTGGGGTGAAGACTTGTTCAACGCCGATGGCCTTGTCCGACTTGTCGCGCTTGTCAAACGGAAGAACTTGGCCTTGGTCACATGGTCAACCGAGCACGCGCATGGAGAACTTGGAGTTTCCGTCTTCGGTGGTCGGTGAACTTGGTTCGGCCATGCCTGATACGCAGAGGTGAGCGAGGCCATCGGGTACAACGGTACTCGCAGCAACAGCCGAGGATGCAACCACCGGTACCCAAGGACGTCCGCGGCGCAGAGACACGGGACGGCGGACACGGCACACGACGACGGAGCCGAGAAGCGCCGTGGGAGGGACGGCGACTCCTGGCGGCGCTCGAGCCAGGGAGACGACGGCCAGGGAGGGAACAAGTCGACCGCGGAGGCTGTCTGGCGGCCAGGGGCTGGCGTGTCTTGTCGAGGCGCAGCGCGACCAGGTGGCCGCGCGGCGGCGCCGGGCGGAGGAGGAGGCGGAGGCGCGGTGGAAGGGGCCCGGCAGCGCGGCAGGGAGGCGAGACGCAGGCCGGGGTTGCAGCGGCAGCGGTCGCGGCACGGATGCGGAGGCGGCCACCGGCAGCACCGAGGGAAAAATGCGCGCCGAGGTGGCCGACGGGAGCTGCGGGAGGAGAGAGCGGGAGGCAGGGGCTTGGCCGCTTTGGTGCCAGCGGCGACAGGCTCAGCGGGCCAGGGGAAGAAGCGGCCGGGGCCGGAGGCGGAAGCTGCCGTGGCGGAGAGGTCATGTGGCGAGGCGAGGCGAGGCGGAGGCCTGTGGCAGCGCTGCCCGGGCAGGCCTTGGCCGGAGGCGGTGAGCTGAGCGCGGGTGAGCAGTGCGGCAGCCGAGGCGGAGGAGAAGCCGGCGGGGGGCCTGCGGAGGCGGAGGGCCGTGGGAGGGCGAGGTGAGGCGGGGCCGGCGGGGCCTGGGAGGTTGGTCGCGGCGGGGATGGGCGCGCTAAGGGAGAGAGAGAGGACTGCGGAGAAGAGAAACAGGGCAGAGGTGGGGGACGGGGTGGGGCCAGGCGTGGGGGGTTGGGCGCGTCAGGGGGTGCTGGCCGGCTGCGTGCGTGTGTAGCGTGTGAGTTCGTGCGTGCGTGGCGTGTGGGGCAGAGAGTGTGTGTGGTGTGCTGTGGGGTGGGTTTAGAGGGAGAGGGAGTGGGGGTGGCTAGGTGGCAGAGTTTGATAGGTTTAGGGGAGGAGAGGGGTGAGGTGGCAGAAGGCTACTGGTTGGGGTGAGGTGGAGGGGAGGGCTGGGTAGGTAGTTTGGTAGGTTTAGGAATTAGGTGTACCGGTTGGGTGGACCGATTTGAAAATGGGGGTGGTCGTTCGGGTCGAATCGGCCCGTTCGACTGCCCCCACTAAAACAATTAAACATTTTATTTGTTTTAAACGGGCCATTTGCAAACCGATAGCAGCCAAAACAAAATATTCCGGAGACCCGGTTTTTGTTTAGAATTAAAAGACGGGGCGTTTAGAAAACAAAACCAGGCTTTTCCCAAAATAGTCTTATGCGACCAGATGCAAGATGACGACGATGCTCAAATGCAATGCGGCATGATGACATGAGCATGCGGTCATGATGATGCAATGCACAAAAACAACGTGATTTTCTAGTAGTGGTTTTGCGGGATGCCACACTAAACCTCTTTTTTTAAGGGAGAGAGAATATGGTAGAGCCGTGAATTGGTCGGCCAGACTAAAGCTGGCCTACTACGCTCTCCCCTTTTTGGGGGAATAGAGTACAATGTGGTAGAAATAGAATGTAATGGGGTTCTCTATGAGCGATACAGGAGCTACGAGCCTACGGTCATCTCTTGTAGCTTCGGTGGAAGTGAGTATGACATAGATGTGTGTTGGTGGCCATCTCTTGTAGCTCCGGTGATTTCTCTGGTGGAAGTGAGTATGACGTGGCTGCGTGTTGGTTGATCGTGCTTTTTTCTTATTCTTCTCCTCCCTCTAAAGGGGCATGCTTTAATAGCCATGTCCATGGCCCTGACGGTATGGCCATGGTGTATGGGCCTATCACGATGAGACCTAGCAGAAGTCAGCATTGTGAAAATGTAGGGTTGCGTGGCCGTACATTGGTATGACATCGGGGCAATGTGGGTGACGTTTCAGGATGACTCAGGAGGTCATTGGTGTATGACCTCATGTAGTTGATTGTGCATGAGTGGACATGATGAGGTCAGTAAGCTTCTCCAGTCTTGTTTTGGTATGACTACTATCCTACGAGTCCGGTAGGTCGTGTCGAGTCGTATATGGGACACGACTCCTCCCAACCCCGTGCCTCGAGCATGGACTTGGAAGACCTTGATCTTATCCTTTGGTATAGCCGACTAACGGTTCAAGTCGGCGCAAGAAGATCGTGCGGAGCCACGTGTACCGGGACCCCGTTAGTTAGGGAGCAACATGACCTAGGTGGCAGCTGATTGAGGGTAAACCCATGCATTAATGCAATCAAACCTCACTTGACAGAGGCTTTTAGGTCATGAAATTATGTTACTCTAGAGTATCGGAAGAATACTTGGGACATCAACCGTCACTTCGTAAATGGGTGATCATAAAGGTGTCTTTCAGGTATCTTGGAAAATATTTGTTGAGTTGCATGATTCAAGACTAGGATTTGTCCATCCATGTGACGGGAAGATATTCTCTAGGCCCACTTGATAACGCACATTTTATATCACTTGCAAGCACATGACCATGAGTTTGATCACAAGGAATGGTGTGTTATGGTATGAGAAAAGGGTGCTTGTCGGGAACAAGATCAAACTAGATATGGAGATAGTGACGATCAAATCTCGGGAAAGTAAAATATCACGATGCAAAGAGAATGGAATCATCGACATCGTGGTTCAACCGATAATGATCTTCATTGAATATGTGGGAGTAATCATGGGCAACCAGGTCCCGCTGATGATTATTGATCGGAGAGGAGTCTCGATCATGCCTTCTTATACCTGAACTTGTAGAGTCGCACACTTAACATTCGTTGACGCTAGGGTAGTAATGAGATATTTGTAATGGTGAGTTCGAATATTGAGTAGGAGTCTTGGATGGGATCCGGGACATCATGAGGAGATTCAGAATGGCCTGAAGATTAAGATTCATATATGGGAAAACACTTTTAGGGTTTCCAGAAAAGTTTAGAGTTTTCAATATTGTATCAGAGGTTCTAGAATGTTTTAGAGGGTCCTATGGTGGGGCACACCTATCCTAGAGGACCCACATGGACCCAACGGGCGGTGCCCTAGCCTACATGGGCCAGGTTCACGAATCCCCTTGGCCCATGCGCCTCTAGGTAAAACCCTAGGGGGTGTATAAAAAGGGGGGAAGTCCTCCCATCTTGGCCACCTCCCCTAAGGTTTGGAAGGGGCAAGCTGGCCACACCACATCACTCCCTATATAAATAGAGGGGAGGGGATATGCACAGTCATCCCTAACCCTGGTCGCCACCTTCCCTCTCTCCCTCCACCTCGTCCGCCATAGCCGCATGGCGAAGTTCTGCCGAATTTTGAAAGTTTGAATCCAAGCATCATAACACAATTTATACCATTGATTGGGCACCATCGGATGGCCCAACACACTGGGATTCGTAGCTACGATAGTTCCTATTTTCTCTAGGTCACTTCAAAAACATGCATGAATTTACTCAACCATCTCCTTCCACGACGCAATTGCTCACTCCATTAGTAGTCCACAAACCCAAACCATGCTACAAAGTCACGACCCATGTACCTACTATTGTCTATGGTTATACCTATGCTCTCCCACTTCACTGACGAAAGCGTGTTAAAAAACTACGGAAGGGTGGCATGATGCAGCAGTGGACATCAGAGATAAACGAGGATATGCATGCATGCAACAAACCAATGATAGTCATGTTCACCTGCGTGTTGCAAGCAGCTCGCATGCAACACATCCATGGGCAAAGCCCTAGGGGTGGCATGGATGGGAACATGATATATCTAATTAATAAGATCAGATAGAAAAGATACAAAACAATAAGACATGAATCATTCAACCACATAGAACCAATTTGTATTTTTGCATGTCAATGTTTCATCTAGACATAGTTATATCAAATTTAGAACCCTAAAAATTCTTTTTTGGGTGGAAATTGGTTGTAGTGACTGGTCTTTATTCACATTTAGTTGCGTGTTACAAGCAGCTCACATGCACCACATCCACTGGTAGAGCCCTAGTGGTGGCATGGATGGGATCAAGATATATCTTATTAAGATCAGACAGAAAAGATACAAAAAATAAGACATGAAACATTCAACCATATAGCATCAATTTGCATTTCTGCATGCGAAAGACGTGTCAATGAGTTAGACATAGTTATCTCAAATTTGGAACTCTAAAAATTCTATTTTGGGTGGAAATTAGTTAGTGACTTGCCTTTATTCATGTTCGGTTGTGTATTGCAAGCAGCTCGCAGGCACCACATACACGGACATAGCTCTAGGGGTGGCATTGATGGGATCATAATATATCTAATTAAGAAGATCATGTAGAAAAAGAATAAGACATGAAACATTCAACCACATATCATCAATTTGCATTTCTGCATGCAAAAGATGTGTCAATGTTTCAGCTAGACATTGTTGTCTCAAATTTGGAACTCTAAAAATGCTATTTTGATAGAATTTGGTTATAGTGACTGGTCTTTATTCACGTTCAATTGTGTGTTACAAGCAGTTCATAGGCACTACATCCACAGGTAGATCCCTAGGGCTGGCATGGATGTGATCAGAATATATCTAATTAATAAGACCAGATAGAAAAGATACAAAAGAATAAGACATGAAATAGATATAAAAGATACCGAAAAATAAGACATGAAACATCAACCAAATAGCATCAATTTGCATTTTTGCATTCGAAAGACGTGTCAATGTTTTAGTTAGACATAGTTATCTCAAATTTGGAACTCTAAAATATTATTTCGGGTGAAAATTGGTTATAGTGATCGGTCTTTATACATGTTCAGCTGCGTGTTGCAAGCAGCTCGCATGCACCACGTCCACGGACAGAGTCCTAGTTGTGGCATGGATGTGATCGGAATATATCTAATTAATAAGATCATATAGCACAATAATACTACATAAAACATTTAACTACATAGCATCAATTTGCATTTTTGCATGCGAAAGACGTGTCAATGTTTCAATTAGATATAGTTATCTCAAATTTGGAACTCTGAAAATGCTATTTTCGATGGAAATTAGTTATAGTGACCGGTCTTTATTCATGTTTAGCTATGTGTTGCAAGCAGCTGTAAGCACCACATCCGTAGATAGAGCGCTAGGGGTGGTATGGATGGGATATGAATATATCTAATTAAAAAGATCATATAGCAAAAGAATAAGACATGAAACATTCAATCATATAGCACCCATTTGCATTTCTGCATGCGAAAGACGTGTCAATATTTCAGCTAGACATGGTTATCTTAAATTTGAAACTCTGAAAATACTATTTTGGATGGAAATTGGTTATAGTGACCGGTCTTCAACGTGTAAAGCAGATACAAATACTCCATCTGTTTTAAAATATAAAATGTTTTAGCTTTATCGAAGGAAGGAAGTAGCCTTTTATCGAAGGCTGAGCGAACATTTATCTTCCGCTGCCGTCTTGGCCACTTGATCTCAGTTTCCCAAACGCTGAGACTGATGAACATTACATGTACTACAGTACAATACTTGGATATTTCTAGTCTTTTACATTTAGCCGAAATCACTAGTGCGAAAGCGAAATCACACATACACACGCAGGGAGGGAGAGTAACGGAATAATATTAAGTAGGAGTAGATGCAATATGTTGCAGTAATTATTTATGTACTACTTGTCTCGCACGTCTTGATCGCTTTGTTTGCATTGCTGAAAGCTAACCTTCAGAGATCTGTCTGCACAATTCCTTTCAAAGTTGTCTTCAGTCCAAAGCAGGGCAACGAGGAGGAGCTTTCCATCATTCTTCCTCAGCTGTTCCATCACAAAACCAGGATAACTACGAAACTTAGTTAAACTAAATTTGATGATGATAAATCAACATCTTGATGTGTAGTACTAGCAGTTTGTTTGGGCGCTGATGCGCTGTCACATTGCTTACCTGCCACTGAGCCACTGTCACCGTGGTGCTGCTGCTGCTCCCTCCTCCTGAAGCTCACCATGAGGCCGTTCTTCATGTACAGCGTGGTGTTGAGCTTGGGCTTCACCACCTGCCCCGGCACCACCTCCACGGCGAACGTCTCCAGCACCGCCGCCGCCAGGGTCTTCATCTGCGTGTACGCGAACCGCTTGCCGATGCACAGCCTTGGCCCGGCGTTGAACACCACGTACTTGAACGGGCTCTCGGCTCCTCCGGCGAAGCCCCCGCCCTTCATCCACCGCTCCGGCCGGAACTCCAGGCAGTCGTGCCCCCACGCCGACGGGTCGCGCCCTATCGCGTACGTGTTGTAGATCACCCGCTGGCGCGCGCGGATCGCCGTGCCGTCCGGGAGCACGTCGTCCTCCAGCGCCTCCTTGAAGTCGATGGGCACCGGCGGGTACAGGCGCATCGACTCCGTCAGCGCCGCGTGGAGGTAGTCCATCTTCTTCACGTCCCCGCGGGCTGCCCGCACGTCGTTGAGGACGCGGGCCTCCACGTCGGGGTGCCCCGCCAGGAGCCAGAAGAACCAGACGAGCGCGACGGAGCTCGTGTCGCGCCCCGCGAGGATGAAGCTGATGCAGAAGTCGCGGAGGAACTCGTCGGAGTGGTCTGTTGCAGCGTCGGACATGAGACGCGAGAGGAGGTCGCACCGCCCGTGCAGGCTCCCGATCTTGCGCATCTCGGTGCGGCGCTCGGAGACGGTGCGGTCGGCGAACTCCCGCACGGAGCGCGCGGCCTCCGTGAGGCGGCGCTCGCCGCCGACGCGGAGCTGGCGCTTGGCCTTCCAGACGAACGGAGGCGTGACGAACCGGGCGAGCGAGAGCTCCGTGGCGCGCTCGAAGGCGCGCGCGAACGGCACGTCTGGGAGGCCGTCCGTGAGGCAGCCGGCGTCCACCCCGAACGCCGCGGCGCAGATGTTGTCGAACGTGAACCGGAGGAGGACCTCCTGGAGGTCCACCACGGCGCCCTGGCCCTGCTGCTGTAGCCGATGGAGGAGCGGCATCAGCCGGCCGTGCACCAGCTGCTCGACGGTGCTGGCCGAGAACTCGACGAACTGCGCCGAGTGCATCTCGAGGGTGGCCGCGCGGCGCTGCGCGCGCCACGCCTCGCCGTCGGCGTTGAAGATGCCGTCACCGAGCAGCTCCGCGAACCGCTCGCGGTAGTAGGGGCCCTTGGGGTAGTTGGAGAAGTTGGTCTTGAGCACGTGCTCGACGTTGGCGGGGACGGAGGTGATGACGCCCGAGGAGCCCCCGCCCCACATGCCGCGGTACGGGAACGTGCCGCCGGTACGCGCCAGCGCGGCGGAGCCCCACTCGTAGATGTCGCCGAGGTTCGCGAAGAGGGTGGGGATGATGCCGAGCACCGGCCACAGCATGGGCCCGCCGCGCGACCTCAGGCGGGACACGGCGGCGCTGCACGCGAAGAGCAACGCGGCGGACACGGCCAGGTCGGACACCCGGACGTGCTCCTGCATGGCGTGCAGCGCAGCGTCCAGGAACGACGTCCCACGCGCCATAGATCGTCGGCCGGCCGCGCAGTACGTACACGTTGCCGACGACGCGCGATGTCGTAGGTACGATGAGCTTAGAGAAGCAGCACGTACCGAAAGTGTGACTGTGAAGACGTGAAGTGCGCGAGTTCGTATCGTATGTACTTAGGTGTACGGGCGCTTCATCTTGTAACACTCTGGGATGGGGTTGAGTCGTGTGTGCCGGCCGGTATATATAGGGAAATGCGTGACGCTTGTTAGGGCAACACTAGTCGATCTCCAATAACATAGAAGACTTTTGGCTAGAGAAAACGCTGGACTTAAATTTTAAGTCCTCTAATCGCTGGCCGTCAGATTCGATCCAAATAACTTTGTTTACTATAATCGATTTCAAATTAAATTCGGTCCGATTTTGACAGATTGTGATTGATATCAAACTAATTTAAACCCATTTCATCCCAATTTCGAATGATTTCATACATAGTTTAAACATTCAACTAAAACATTACGGAAATTTAACTAAAACACCCCGATTTTGACACGACACCATCAGAGAGGCCGCCGTTGAGCTCGCTGTCGCCGCTTCACCCGCAGTTCGGCCCTAGATACTACTCGGTCTCCTCGTCGGTGTCGCCGTCGTGGACGAGGAACTCATCCTCCTCGTCGCTATCCAGCTCGATGACGACCGGGGCCGTTGCCGGAGCTGAGGAAGACGCCGCAGCCGCTGCCAGAGCTGATGAAGACGAGGCCGCGGACGCTTTCTTGGCTGCGAACTTCGCGAACACCTCCTCCTCCTCCGCCACGAGCTCTGGGTTCAGCCGCCGGAGCTCGGTCCGCCGCTTGTCTTCTCGCTCGGCCTCGAGGCCCTCCCATGCCTCGCGGTCCTCCCTTGCAATCCGGGCCATGTGGCCGCGGGCGGGCGGCACGAAGAGCTTTGGCACCGGCTCCGGGGTGCCGAGTGGGAAGTTGAGCGGGCCGCACTTGTCGCCATGGAGGCTGACATTCTCGATGTCGTGCCTCCACGCCGCCTGCACTACGCTCTGGAAGGAGCCGAGCCAGATGCACCGACCGGTGTTCCGGTCGCTGATCTCGGCCACTCACGTCCCCCACTCCCGCTGCCGGATGCTGAAGGGTTCGCAACATAGAAAACAAAAATTTTCCTACAATGGGAACAACTATGTAGCAAGATCTATCTACTAGATACAAACAACGGGCGGATGTACATCCGTAGAGAACATACCCTTAAAGACCGACAAAGCTTAACGAGTCTAAACTCGTGGTTGATGTAGACGATCTCTTGCCGATCTCAAGATCGAGAGGAAGTCCTAGCGCCGCAAAACAGCAGCGCATCCGTGCTCGCACACACATTCGAGGCACCGAGCAACCTCCGCCTCCTCGCTCCAGCGATACAGCGGAAGCACAACTCTTTCTTGCCGAATAGCCACCGGGAACATGCATCTCGCTAGTCCGAGACCATGGGGAATAAATTCTACAGGGGGAGAGAGATCCTTCACGAGGAGGTGTGAGTGAGAGAGAGGGAGTGGGCTCCTTTTATAGGGAGAGGGGGGGGGGCACCCAAGGGGCCATGGGGATGCCCCCACCTCTTCCACATTCATGTGGGTGGACACTCCACTCACAAAAATCCATTCAAATACCTCCACTCAAAATCCCACTCAAACATGCCATTAAATTTCCACCAAATTTAATGCAAACTCTCATTAAATAAAACTCTTTTATTTTATTCAGAATTTTGTCAATTACTTTAATGACAAACATTCACAAATAACCCCTTGCTAGAATTCTAGTTCACATGCATAACCACTTTATGCAATTTCACCCAAAAACCTGTTTCGGTATCTAGTGAAATAAATTCCTGCGTTTGTTCAATCTTTTGGCATGAAACTTTTGCTCCAATTGGATGTCGGTGTCTCTTAAGTGTGTCACCCTACGGTTCATGAATAATGAGTCCATGATCGAGACCCCTCTCGGATCAATAATCAGAAGCGGGATCCGAGACCCATCACCTCACACATTCAACGATGACTTTCTTGTGATCGTCGGAACCTTTTACGCTAGTATCTTAATCCCTTTGTTTCACGATATATTACATGTCCGAGATTCAATCATCGGTATCTCCATACCTAGTTTGATCTCGTTACCGACATGCACTCTTTTCTCGTTCCTGTGATATAACATTCTAGTGATCAAATCACTTGCTTGCAAGCTAATCAATGTGATATCACCGACAGTGCCCAGAGTATATCTATCCGTCATCGGGATGAACAAATTCCACTCTTGATCCATGGGCCTCAACATAACACTTTATTAGTTCTGAATTCATATTTATAATCACCCTGTTACGGTGTGACGTTTGATGTTATCAAGAAACTCTTCCGGTGTTAGTGATTGACATGATCTCATGGTCTAAGGATTAGGATCACTTCGTAAGTTGTTATAGCAATATAAACTCAATGACTTTGATTGTAATGCTATACTTCGGATGAATGTTCATCACACCATTACACTAATGTTGTGACCTCGTTATTAACAACATCCAATGTCCATGATCAGGAAACCTATGATCATCTTGTTAATCAACGAGCTAGTTTATAAGAGAGGCATAACTAGGAACTTCCTTTTTATTTATTAAACACACATGTATTAACGTTTCCGTATTAATACAATCATAACATGTAAAATAAACATTTATCATAAATAAGGAATACGATAATAACCACTTTATTATTGCCTCTTGGGCATATTCCCTTCAGATGCCATGGTAGTGGGGATGCGGCAGCGGAGGCAGCGGGAGGTCACTAGAATGGCCACGCGAGCCATCGTGACCTCGGCTAGCACTATGGATGGGAGGTGAGGAGCGGCAGCGGGAAGGACTGGCCATCTCCGGGGCGGAAGCGGTGGTTCTAGCGGCGACCGGAGCAGAAGCGGTGGGCGGTGGAGATTTTAGTCCTCGCTCGGTAGCCGCTTAAATTTGGGAGAGGAGGGGTGGGTTTTATCCGCCGAATCGCATTTATAGTCCTCTAAGGACTTTTAGGGTTTTGGTTAGGTGTCGACCATTAGCCGTCGTGACCTTGGCTGGCATTTATTGGGGAAAATAGTCCGGAAAATAGTCCTCTAAGCATTTATTGCTGCAAACCGTGGAGACTCCATGCACGTGGGAGGCCAGGGAGAGATGGCGGGAGAGCCAGTTTCGGAGGCTCCGTTTCACGGCAAAGGTCAGTCTCACCTCCTCCTTTCGGTCACCTGCCGCCACAAATCCCCACTTTTACTTTCCACACTGGCGATGCAGGAGACACAGATCTATCGGCTGATTCCATCCACTCCGGCACGGAACCGTCATCCTCCTCTGTCGCACCAGCACGTCTCCTACGTCCCCAGCAACGGATCAACAGTGGCGTCTTCTTTGATGCGACATGCTCTTCTTTATCCTCCCCGATTGCGCCATGATAGAGGTATCCCACCCTAACTTCTCCAACCCTGGCTAGTCTACCTATTGTGTCCCCGTAGTGCGTACATAGCATTTAGGGTCGATTTCGCTAGTACTCATGTTAGATTGAAATTACGTCGACCGGCTCAACCTTCTCCATTAGGAAGCAGCTCTGATAGTTGTGATTTTGTCATGGATGCTACTCATGCACAAGAGAGCAGTTAGACGTGCTGCCTTTCCACGAATGACATATGGTCCAATGCTGCTCCGAGATCAAGAGAGGATATCAAACCTAAACTACATCTACAACTCGAACGATGTTGAGACTTTACAAATGCTTTGGACGAAAATATCCCCCTTCTATGAACTTGTTAAAAGGTTTAGAGAGAGGGGTTTGCTGGAAGATAGCAATCCACACCTCTATGGAAGAGCAAGTTTCTATGTTTCTTCATGTTGTTGGTCATAACCAACAGTTTAGAGTGATCCATAATACATTTAGAAGATCCATAGAGACTAATGCTCCCTATTTAAAATAGGTATTGTATGCAATTGGGGAGATGAGAGAAGAGACGATCAATGCACCAACTGATCAATCTCCTAGCAAGATAAAAAACAGCAGATGGTTCCCATAATTCAGGGTGAGAGCAATTTGTCCTTTTCTTTTTACTATGAACACTAACATGTTCATGGACATGAATGTTTCTTCATGTCGTCGTAGGATTATATTGGAGCAATCGATGATACTCATGTTACTACTAAAGTGATAAGATCATAGTATGCAACATACAGAGAAAGGAAGCACTACACAAGCCGGAATATGCTTGTTGCTGTTGATTTTGATCTCAAGTTCACATATGTGGTAGCTGGTTGTGAAGGATCTTCTCATGATGCAAACATTCTTGCTGATAGCTTGTCAAGAGCTGATGGGTTAAACATTCTTGATGGTAATTTCTATCTAGGATATGCTGGGTATGCATGCGGGCCTGCGATTCTTCCACCCTTCAGAAAAACCAGGTACCATCTGAATAAATTCTCTACGAGGAACAAACCACAAAATCCCATGGAATTGTTCAATCCCAGGCACTCTAGCCTTCGAGTCACCGCAGAGAGGGTATTTTCTTCTCTAAATAATAGATTCAAGATTCCTGACCAGAAGTCATTCCATCCGTTTTCCGCCCAAATTAATTTAATAGTTGCATGTTGCATTTTGCACAAATAGATCTTAAGATAGGGTCCCGAAGACCACTAGCCTGATGAGACACTAAGCTTAGAAGAACAAGAGGCCGCAATGGGCACATGCATTGTGGGATGACGGATAGTGCCAAGATATAAACATGAAAAAAAAGTTCTAGTTGAAATTTGACCCCTCTCTAGTTAGGGTCGTGAACATGAACTACAACCCATAATAGATATGAACTAGTTTATAATAGGTTTCCATAGTACGTACGTCTGAACTGCCATTTGATTTGTCGTAGCGTGAGATGGTGGTGAAATCTTTTAAGATCATCACGATAGTGAAAGGTGAGCACAAAACTTAGCCCGTATGAAACCAAACAAGATGACTTGCATCGCTGGAGCATTTCTTGCAAGCATATAAAAAATCAAATTTGTCCTTCAAGTCCTCCAAACATGCTACACTAGCACTAAAGAATATAAAAGAAGATAGCATCACATGCCCACAAGCAGGTCGTTATAATAATGAAAATACTTTGACTCCATCCGTCTGACAAACCTGTGTTATGCAGATCACATATAGATTACATATATCATATGCACACAATACATACCATTCACAACATCCTACAAAAATAAGTTATGCATAGATACAATAATCTATCGGTGTTGTGGATCTCGCAATGACATCTAAGGCACTACGATTTTTTGGAAAACGCAGATCTAATCTACACTCCGTTCATGGATTCCTTCATTAGATGAAACACTTTTACCCAAATCCGGTTGCGGTGACCCAGCATATCACTTCATCAGAGGCGGAGCCAAGGGGGCTAGCGCGGGCTAGACCCCCTAATGGTCGGTCCCCCTTAACTATATGCAGTAGGCCTACTAGTAATAAACTATATATAAATATGCTAATGATCAGCTAAATATTGATTAAATAGTCCATTGCACACCGATGCAATAAAGTCAAAATACCTAATAACCCATGTACTTGTACATGTTTAGGCCATTGTGGAATGTGGACAGTTCGTATTGTTTGCTGGTCGTGGATGCTTCCCACGATTGATTTGATTGAAGCTGCGTGATTGTCTGCCGCCTCTATCTCTTCTATCGCTACTAGGGCCATAGGGCCTTTGCGGCGGTTCGCCGTGCAATTCCACTGCCTCGCGGATTTTGACTCTATTTCGGCTATCATCTCTTATTCCAGTTGATTTGTCTATTGATTTTTGTTGTCGATCTAGGGCATGGGCAGGCGCATAGTTAAAATTGTCCAGAAGCTCGGAACCTTAGCAATTGCTACCCTAGTGTGGCGCCCCGCAAAACCACTACTAGAAAATCGCGTTGATTTTGTGCATTGCATCATCATGACATCAGCATGCATCTAATTGATTAAAACTATTTTGCTAAAAGACCTACTTTGTTTCCTATATTAATATCCTCCCCCTTTGTTCAAACCAAACCGTCGGTCCAGCCGGATCTTTTATTCATCTAAAACTATTTACAAAATTTATTTTAAAATAAAAGAAAACCCTAGTCAAAAATATCTAATCCTAAACTACCCAGTCCTATTCTACCCACTCTGCCTCCACCTCACCCCACCCAATAGCCTGCCGCCACCCTCGGCCTCCCTGCAGCGCCTGCAGGCCACCGTCGGCCGCCTGTCCCCTCCGCTTCAGGCCCTGTTCACCGCTCCACCCGAGGGCCCTCCTCTGCTCCGTCAGGCAGGCCACCACCAACCTCGCCCCTCTGCCGGCCGCTGGATGCGACCCCAAGCCCTCCTGCCGCCTCTCTTCTGCTAGCTCCGGTCGCCGGCGTTCCCCTATTGTGAGCCTGCTGCAAGACCCCTCCGTTGCAGGTTCTACTCCCCCCGGGGCACGCTACAAGTGTGATCAGTGGCTGCGCAAGCTGCTGCCTCGAGTTGTTGCCGCTGCTTGTTGCTGATGTGAAATTGGTGTGGTGGCTGCACAACTCACATCGGTCTGGCATGTGTTGATGCAGTTGCCTGTAAACCTTCTAGTAGAGGAGACCGACATGCTCGATGCAAATTCTCTCTGACTTTCGGAACACCAAGATCTCCCAGTGCCGAGACCCGAGTCCGACATCGACAATCGAAAACCGCGGAACCGACAAGTTCGCCTACCCGGACACCGTGCGACAAGATCTTCTCGGACCCGAGGACCATCAAGACTTCCGCTCGGCAACGCCAAGTACTCCTTCCTGGCTTCGAAGCCCGACCCAGTGGACCGACATGATCTTCTTCACGGATACGACAAGTACTTCCTCGAGGATGCCAAGTTCTTCGATCCCGTCGCCAAGATATCCACACGACAGTATAATCTGGTGCCGAAGCTTTCCATGGTCGCCATCAACAAACGAAGACAAAAACGGAGCGTCTAGTTCACGGACGTCAAGTTCTCCTTCCCGGTCCCGAAGACCGATCCCGCCGAGACCAACTTGAACCCCTCCGAGACCCCAAGATCGCCAACCCCATGTGTGATGCCCTTTCCAAGCCCCGTATTTTTATAATATATGATATAAACTTGTTGCATTAAATCATTCATGTTGCATGCATACTTGTCTGTGGTTTGGGGGCCTTATGCCGATTCACCATATAATTAATTATGGGATCCATATGTGGACATATGTAGTCTTATATTGGCCCATTTAAATTGTGTAGCAAACCGGTGATGTACTTTTGCCTTGTTAAGACAACATTTAAATGGCGGGTACCTAAACAACATAAACCTATTAATTAAATATCGGGACCCCGGGTCCGCTTAATATGATCTAATTGCATTGCACCTTTGCCATGTCATACTTCATACATGCATCATGCTCGATATTCTGCCGTAGTAATAAATAGTGCATCCGGTGTTTATTCTAGTGTTTTGCTTCTTCGCGGATAAGGCCGATGAGTTGATGTGAGCTTCGCCCCGACCTTTGGATGAACCTTCGGCAATGTTTTCAGGCGAGCACCTCCCCCTTTCTACCCATCTTACTTTTATAGAATTTATTCCCTCCTGTTGATCTATTGCTATCTGTGTTGCGTTGCTCTAGTTTTCGTACCCGTGATATCCCTTGCAGCCTTATATTGCCTTGGACACATCCTATTACCTGTTGTTTGGTAGATAGTTGGACTTGCGCGTCGTAGTCGCTTTCTCAAGTGATGTTGCGTGTCGTCAAGTACCACAGTTGTTGGAGTATTGCCGCATGTTTAATGTTGGAGGTGAACAAGACTTTCATTACTGTTTAATAACTAAAATTGAAGTAGGTAAATGCATAGGAACAGGTGAGCAATAGATGTTATTTGGTTGTTAACCGTCCACTTGTGTCCCGTAGGACCCCGAGTTCTTGACACCTGTTCCGAGATCGAGCGCGCTAACCACAGGTGGGGTGTATGGGCACCCCCATCGATTTAGTACCCGATTCCAAGTACTGTACTGGGGGCCACAAAGTAGTTTGGGGCTTTATTACTATCATGTACTTATGCCATGCTTTACTGCTTTATTTAAATTGTGCAGTCTTTACTGTCATCGTTAGGATCGGGACACGTTTTCGCGGTATCGACAAGCCCAGTCACACTTTCGGGTTCCCAGTCTTTTACAGCCGTCCACCCAAACCCTGAGTCCGTCTCGGAGACCGTCCGACTTCGTTGCGGGTAGCTTAGTGGGGTGTCCCCCCGTGCTTGCTTTAGGTCTGGGAAACGTCGTGTCCGAAACCCCGTCGACATACCGTTGGGTGTATGTTTTGTGATCTTGTACCTACCTGATCCGACAACAAGGGTGTAGGTGTGTGTGGGAACTTTGGTGCACCCTGCAGGTTAAATCTTTTAGAAGCCGTGTCATGGTTATGGACGACTTGGAGCACAGGTCTCGATCATAGACAACTATAACTAAAGTTTCGCTATAATTTGACTTGTATCCGATATGACTAGTAATCAGCTTCACTTTAACGGAATGGCTAAATAAAAGTACCAACAAGCTGGGTTTGGGATATCTCATGCTAATTCTATTCGACTAGTAAGTGTCGCAACTTCTAGCGAATGGTTAACTAAAAGTGCCCATTGCTTATTATATCGGGATGACTATCTATACCGACTAGTAATTGCCGCAACTATAACGGAGCGAATAAAAGCGCCAAGCTGTGAGTCCCTCGGTTGACTTCCTCGTTTGGTATCGAGGGGGAAATTCCAGGATGGGTATGCTTGGTGATAGTTAAAGGTTGGATCCGAATAGGTCTTTCTTATCTCTATATGATAGTCGCCAGTTATAATGAGTCTCTATAGGTTGTTTAGTGCATGCTGCGCTGCCGCTTCAGTCCACCATACCTATGTAGGCGAGGACGCAATTCTAGCCTCGCCGTGTCTTGGCCTCGATCTTGACCGCTCTCTCTTTTTCCTTTGCCCTTTGTCGGCACCCCTTTTGTTTAAGCAGGTTTGAGATCGACGTCGTTAGCAGGGTTACCCTTCCGGCTTGGCCTGGGCAGGGTTATGGACGCCATTGGTTATTCTTCAGGGCTCTTAGCCCCATTTGCATCTTGTCCGTAGCTGGACGCTCTATCGTTTTCAAGGTGATTTGGATCTTTGTTCGGTATATCTGTATTCTTGACTCATGGAGTCGTGTTGTATATATATCTGTTCTGTGGGTCCTATCGAGGACTGTTGTGTAATGGTATTACTTCGTTTTCCACCCGCACGCAAGTGCCTGGTGGGCACCTTTGAATCGTTTCTATGCGGGTTTTGGCGGGAAGCGCTGAAACTTGCATAGGGCCGATTCTGAGGGTGTTACACCTAGGACCACCCGGTTTGCTTCAACCTCTAAATATATGTATTTGTAGAGGGGACGAGTATGATTTGGATTTAATTCTCTCTAGGTATGTACTCCCGCAACATTGATCAATACTTCTCATGTAATGCTAACCAATTTGAGTACTGGTCCAACCAATAATGATTCAAACCTGTAAAAATTATAGCTAAATCACACAATTTAGATAACACTAATTAATTTTCTTAATACATCTTAAACTTTTGGATGATACGTTTCATGGCAAGGTATTCTGTGCCATATAACATATTTTGATTATCAACCTCATCATTATGGTACATGTGTGAATTTGTTCACCATTGTTTGCTATTCTATACACGCTCGCAATTATTTTTATGTAGGAGAAAAAATAAATGTCAACAACACTTGGATATAAAACTTCTGATGTAGCTTGAGAGGCAGCTTTTTTTGGCTTGATTATTGCCTCGCCCCCTATTACCTAAACCCTGGCTCCTTCCCTGCACTTCATGATGTAGTACACTATACTCGTTGACGTAACACCAATGAAACACCGTTCCACTAGTATTACATCCCTCGGAGTGGTATAACAGAAATATAGCAGGTCCAAAACATGACTATAGGTTTCAACTCGACTTTTTAAAAAAGATTTAGAGAACACTCTAGGTTATAGATAGAGAAATCAACTTATTACAAAGAAGAACCAAAAATAAAAACTCACAACTATCATACTAATAAGCTAGCATCTAAACTATTTGGCTTGCAAATGCTGCTATTGCATTTCTCTACATAAGTAGGTTCTATGGCTAGATATTATACTTCTATCTAATCAGCAACTTTGTCTTTACTTTAGTTGATGTATATGTTGACTTTCTTAACTTTATTAAAGAACTTGAGATTTTGGTGATGATTCCCTTGAGCATAAGTTGATGTAGACGTCGTCTTTATTGACTTCAGAATCTAGCAAGGGTTAAGATGTATGGTTAAGTACGAGCGTACTCAGCAAGTTCACTAAAAAGGAGTATATGATGCACTATCTACATCAACAGACCATAGGTCGTAGGCTATGCAGGTTTTCGTAATATTTATTCAAAGGTTGCTTTTATTCTGAAAAGCTATATCCATCAACCTTCATAGGTTTACCAGAAACTCGTGGAGTTCCTTTTCTATCGCGTTCGTAGCTCCTTCCCAGAACAAGGAGTAACATGTCATAGTTTTGTACACTCTACACATGTGCGTTATTTTATCTATTAGAGACCTTAGCTTTGTTGCACATTCGGGCCGTGAATCCCGTTTACACTTTCTTGGTATGAGGACTAGTCTAAGATCCAAGTCAATCACTGCCCTTCTCCGCGACCCCACATGGAACATGACACCGCAAGTAGAAATACCTCCATTACCCCCCCATATAGGCATATATAACCCTGGTAACCCCTTGGAGACTCTAGTGAGCAGATCATGTCCCTAGCAACCCTCACCGAAGTGGCAGAAATACCTCCGACAACCCCTCACGGAACTGAGGGGTCCTGCCCATGTGCTGAGTCCTCGAAAGGAATATACAACCTCATCATAAGGCTGACTATTCATGTGAAAGGAAGAAGATCCAACTGACTTCTCCGTCCCATTCCGAATCTCATGGTTAACGCGTATTATTCGGTTTAAGGTGCAAGAATCACTGATGATATTGGTTGTTTAAGTCTTAGGTAATATGTTCCTTTACCACCGTAACTTCCATAGTAGGTTATTACCCCTTGGTAAATAATACACAATCATATTATTATGAAAATAACGTTTTCTGAACTTTTTGAAATGCAAGTGATGACAACATTGGATTTGTAAATACTTGATACTCCCTCTGTTCCTTAATATAAGGTGTATAGTTTTCTTGCACGAATATTAGCTCACAGGCTGTAAGGGCAAATTTCTTTGCTTTCGGACATGAATACACCAGGTGATTGACGTGATATAGAGGGAACATACGAAATCTGGGTATCCTCTCTCTCCTGATCGGATTAATTGCCTCCTATATAAGAGGAACAAATCTCAGAATTCTTTGTACACCTTATATTATGGATTTCTTTTACAAAAAAATATACGCCTTATATTAAGGAATGGAGGGAGTAGAAAATAACCAAAGGACATGAGCAAGTGTGAACTTGACTTTTATGATTACAATATTATGCAATCACGGTCTTGGATACAATATAATATCCAATATCTGAAAACAACATCATTGGTCTGGTAAGGACTAATGTTTAAAGAAGTAATATGCTATTATGCATAAGTAATGTAATGCAATTTTGTAAACTCGAACTCGCTTCCCAGAATAATGTCGATGATCTAGGGTTTTGGGAACTAGGAATGGTTGCTTTGGAATGTGTTGTACTTTTAGATCAGTTTCACACTTGTGCTTCTTATTAGGCTTGTGAGAGCGTGTGAAATACTTTCAAATACAACAAAGTATTACACAAAAATAAAAACCCAAGTGTTGAATCATATCCAAATATTCTTAAATGCAGATTTGTTATTATACTCTCGCTTTTAAGCAAATAGCTACAACTTACTCTTAATTCATCTTAAAAGAATATATCTAAAATAAAAGGTTATATTTCAAAGTAAAACATTTGAACTAGTAGATATGTACTATTAGGGTTTTGGCTTACTCTACTCACTATTAAAGAAAACCATTGTTACAATTGAGTTAAGCATGTTACTTGCATCTTGGACTTGTATTTGAGATTGTATGTCATTAATATGAGATGATATCATATTTTTTTTACCTCATAATACTTCATAAAATATTATATATGAGATTGGCACGTTAGCGCCATGCAAACACCACATAAGCGCCACGTCATCCCGTCGAAGACGCAGCGGATGGTGGCCGGAGACGGTGCTAGTGAGCGGCTCAACAAGAACTACTATGCGCGTTCGAACAAGGAGACTGAGGCGAATCGATTGGTGGCGGCGCCGCTCCAAAATGGTTACCGGAGCTTGATCGACGACGAGATACTGCGGCGATGCAATTGACCACACGCGGCCAGGACGCTACAACAAGCAAGCAACGCATCGGGAAACACTACGTGGATGAGAAGCTCAAGGAGAACTTGTAGGTCTTGACCGCGATGCTGAGAGAATCTAGAATCAATGGTGGATGGCGGCGACCGGCGGCGGAAGGCTGGGGATTTTAAGCTTGATTTAGAGTGAGCGGCTTCGATTCCTCTGGGAGATGAACAAGTTGAGCACGACGATTTCAACAGCGACAGACAACAGAGAGGTGGTAAAAAACGGTGGTTATTGCCGGTGACTGGGAGCTAGGGTTCCGGCAAGACAACACGAGAGAAGATGAAATGGGAATGAGCGGATAGAGAAGAGCACATCAATTCTTATCATCATCTCCAGGAGAGGCGACGTGCATCATAGCGCGGCTGAGATCAATGGCAGTGACAAGGACACAAAGCTGCTTCGCCGTCGTCAACGAAGATGACGAAGCGAAGGGGTATACGAGCCTAGGCCGGAGTGGGCTGGTGTTGGGCCATGGAAAAGCGACAGCGGTAGGGTGCGACTGCTGCTATGGGCCGTGAATAGACAGAAGAGTCAATGGGCCGTGGGCCGGATTCTCTTCTGTTACGTTTTTCTTTTTCTTTTATCATTTCCTATTTCATGTTTTTTACAAAACCATCTCAGACTTGATTTCTACTAAATTTAAAATACCAAAAACTCTTAATGAAATATTTAAAGCATGGCAGGGGCCTTTGTAACTAGTTGGTTCTACATTCTTTTTGGTATTTGTATAAATTATAATTATTTGAGAGATTTATATGAGACGGAACAAATAGTAGTTTAGGGTTTAGGGGTTTGTTTGTTATTTATAGAATCATCCAAAATATGCTTTTATTTCTATTTTAATAAATGAAATTTTAATGAGTTAAAATGATTAATGATGGCCATAAGATTTTTATAATCAAATGATAATTAATATATATTATGGTGGTTTAAATTTGGTGGTTTTCAAGATTGTGATCCATCTATTAAAAACCCACTTGGTATTAGTGTTTAGAATATATAAATATAGTTTTGAGAATATCTCCATAAGAATATTTTTGTAGCTAATTGGAAATAGGAAATGGTTTTACAATATAAATTAGATAGGTAAAGAACTTGACAAGGTTTAATATGGATTCTTGCTAAGATGTTAATTATGAATAACAACACTTGATATTTTTAAGTAAATAAGAATGGGATCATATAATAGTTGTTCACTACCCTTTCTAGGTGTGGGTGGTTCTTGATAAAAGATTAAAATGTAATGGATTGTAACGACTTGGTTCATACTCCTTTGATCAAAGTGAAGATGGCTTCTAGTTGGCTAACCAATGTCTACTATCAATCCATATCAAGTAAAATACCCGGCTAATATCAGTGGCCCCGACGGATCCAACACCGTATGTGTATTATCCCACGAGTATTTCAAGGAATATCCATATATCGCATACTATAACATTGTAATTTAGCAGCAAAATATATTTTACAAAATATATGAGAATGCACGAAAAGCTTGCCTTGATTAACGAAAAGTCGAAAACCCATGTCAATAATATTCCCATAGACCAATATTCCTTATATCTCAACAGAAATCCATTAGCAGATTAGAACTCCAATAACAGTCTACTCTCGACTACCCTCTGCATTTCAGAGGCACCTCCCTCCATCTAAATTTTCAACTACTCCATACTATATGTCAATATCTTTGTGGCTCATCGGACTCTCCCTCTCTCCGTTGTCTAACTCTTTCTAAGCTGCGCTAGCCTCGCCCTCTGATCTCTCTTACTCCCGTTCAAAGGACTTGCCTATTTATAAGTGAGGAAAGTACGGTCATCTAAAATATCTAGCTCAACCGCTTGATCTTTCCAGGCAGCGTATCAAGATCGTCTAGGTGCTGCCCTCAAGTGAGTTAAGGATTAAGTCTACATTAGTGCACGTGTCGACAGTTCACAAGCTGAGTGCATGCACAAGTCCACGGATGAGTAAGGTGTTGTAACACCCAAGCTACGCTTGCCTCTTCTAAATATCTGGTACAAGGGTTGTACTTACTTCACTAGTACTCCCCTGTACAACTGTGTAACCTGAGTGCATGTTGACATGAATACAAGCTGAGTACTCCCTTGTACTCCCTCCATTTTAAAATATAAGATGTTTTAGATCTGTAAAGATAATATATCTAGACTTATTTTAGTGTATAGACTTACTCTAAAACTAAATGAACTTATATATTAAAAAAATATATAGATACATTTGATTCACAAATCTAAAACATTCTATATTTTAAAACAAAGGGAGTACAACTGTGTAACCTGAAGTGCATGTTGACATGATTAAATAAATCGGTACATGCACGTACAACCAGCTAGTACACACTACTAGTTAGATTGATCGATAGATAGATTAGTACTATTCGTGATCATATACAAACAAATCAGTTCATCGTGTTAGTATGAACATTTCCTTAATTTTTTATTGCCTAAAAATATTAACACCCACCTTAAACATTGGAGATTAGCCACCGTTTAGAGGCTAATTATTTTGTAACTCGTTATTTTTAATAAGGTGAAAATTAGGACTGTTTTAGATCCTATCCTTGATAAGATGTTGATCATGTAACTATAGAACTTGGGATTTTAAGATAGATAAGATTTAATCATATACTAGTTTCTCTCTTCTTATTATTTCAAGTTAAATCTTTGGAAAAAATAATATAGTGGATCAAAAATTAGAAGGTCAAGAACTAATCATCAAACATTGATGACTATCTAATATTAGAATATTTCCCAGCATATGTGATAATAGATAAGATAATGTCTATAATAGAAAGCCTTGGTTTTATTTCCTTCCTTCCCTATTTGTGATAAGGGTTAGTGTTTAGAAACTACCATGATGCTTATGGTAAGAATAACTATGGAAAGCATGTATATCAAGGTTTAGTGTTGGGGTTGCTTATACATGAGTTACATACTTGATTTGGTATCCATGGGTTGTTGAAAGAATACCTTAATATAATCTCTATACGATCTGGTATTAATCCTTAAGCAATGTGTTGAGGTTTAGTTTTACCACATTTGATCTATGTAGCACCCCGGGTAAATCCACTACTAGAAAATCGCCGTGTTTTTGTTTTGTGCATCATCATGACATCATCATGCATGCCTTGTCATAAAAGTATAATACAAAATCCTATTTTGTTTTTTATATAATACTCCCCTTCTTTATTTCAAAATACAAACCCCGAATCTATCTGGATATTTTATTTGTCTAAAAACTAATTACAAGCATCTTTTAAATATTTAATAAAAAGTTTATATTATTTTTGGGAGGTAGCCAGCCAGGCCCAAAAGCCCACTCGACCACCTCCAACCAAACCCTAATCCTAACCCTAGCAAAAACCTAGATCTAATACCACTCCCCACCCCACTCCCTCACCCCACCGCCAACACTCTGGCTCACCCCACCACCACCCAGTGCCTGCCAACCCGCTCCCCCGTCAAACCAGGCCCCTCCGCGGGTCCCATTCCCTTACACCTCGCATAGCATGCATGCCCCGCACCCAGGAACCGTCCCCAATCAAGGCTCCCCACCCCGTTTTTTTCCTGCCGCACCTGGCCCCACCATCCCAGCGCGTCGTCTCCTCACCGCACGCTCCCAGCGACCCGCTCCCACGAGACCAGCCCTACCCTGTAGTGAACCGGCCGCTCCCTCTCTCTCCTTCGCGAGCGCGATCCCCTCCCTCGCCTCTGCCCCAAATCGTTTGTCCCTAGACCCCGCCGCCGCATCCCCTCCAACCATCAAGCGCGCCGCCGCCCAGGAGCCCCCCTGTCGTCGGTCGCCCTACCTCAGTGCAAGCCGCCGCGCGCCTCCCTCCTTCCCCCGGCGACACCCCAAGCTCGCCCCGTCAGCGCTGCTGCTGCTGGATCCTCTCTGCCTGGACCTCGTCGTTCTCCCCTTCTCGTCCGTCCTCGGAGCTCCGCCGTCGCCAGTGCTCCTCGCCTCCTCCCCTCGCTGCGGCCTGCCTCCGTCCTGCCTGGGTCGCGCCCCTTTCAACCATCGCCGCCAGCAGGGCCCTCCACCGCCTCCTCCACCGTGGCCCCGCCCCGCCTCTCACCACGCCTCTACACCGATCGCCTCTTACCCCAAGCACCAGGACCACCAGGACGTTGCCTTCCTTACCCTTGTCCGCGCCCCGTCGTTGCCAGGGACCCCCAGGCCGAGCTTCTCTTTGCAGCATTCCCTCACGGGTTGAAGCCCCTTCCCCTCTCGTGGCCGCCTTGATGTGGTGGTTCTCTTCCTTGCAGGCTACCGTTGGTGCGACAGGAACGGTGGGGATGTTGTGACCTCCTCCATGTCGTTCCATCACTGTCTGTGAGGCGTGACGCTGCTCGGGTGTGTGTCCCTGTCTGCCAAGGTTTTGCTCGCCGGACAAGGACGACCTTTAGCGCTTCTTGTCTTTGGGTACACTTGTGTACCTGGGAAGCATCTTCCGTGCCAAACGGGTTACGCTGTAGACAAGTTTGCCACCACATGTTTTCCCGGCGACAAGATCTTCTCGTCGACAAGACCAACACAATGCCAACTTTTCTGAAGAACAACCAGTACCGAGCATCCTCTTCCCGAACACCAAGCTCTCCTTCATGGAAACCGCAAGATCTTCCTCTCGGATTCGAAGACCGATCCTGAACCCCCGGCGCCCAAGATCTTCGGACCATGTGTGACCCCAAATCCGAGCCCCTATTTTATTAAATGCTATATACACTTGTTGCATATTAAATTGTCATGCTTGCATACATATTGTGTGGTTTGGGGGCCTTATGATGATTCACCTCATAATTAGATATAGAGACCATATGCGGGTGAATCTAGTCCAATATTGGTCCCATTTAAATTTGTGCATCAAATCGGTGATATAATTTTGCCTTGCTAAGACAACATTTAAATTGCGGGGTATCTAAACAACATGAACCATCTAATAAATTGTCGGGACTCCGGTTTCGTTTAATATCGCCTAATTGCATCGCATCCTTGCCATGCCATACATCATACATGCATCATGCCCGATCTTTTGCCGTAGTATTAAATAGTGCATCCGGTGTTTCTGCTAGTGCCTTGCTTCTTCACGGATTAGGCCGATGAGTTGATGCGAGTGTCGACCCGATCTTCGAATGAATCTTCGACAATGTTTTCAGGCGAGCATTCTTCCCCTTTCTACCTATTTTACATTTCTAGTCTTTACTTCCTCCTGTTGATCTATTGCTATATGTGTTGTGATGCAATAGATTCCATACCCCGGTGTACTTCCCTGCAGCCCTTATATTGCCATGGACACATCCTATTACCTGTTTTTTGGTATATAGTCGGTCTTGCGAGTCGTAGTTGCTTGCGCAGGTGATGTGTCACGCCGTCGATCTTTCACAGTTGTTGGAGTAATGCCGCATGTTTAATGTTGGAGATGATCATGGCTTTAATTACTGTTTAATAACTAAAGTTGAATTAGGTAAATAATAAAGAGGCACAGGTAGGCAATAGATGTTATTTGGTTTTTAACCGTCCACTTGTGTCCCGTAGGACCCCGAGTACCTGATACCTGTTCTTTGAATATTCGCACTATCCGCATGTGGGACCATGAATCCCCCTAGCCAAAGCTTGAGTCATATATTATTTCCTGGGGCCACAAACTAGTTTGGGACTTTATTACTATCCTGTACTTATGCCATGATTTACTGCTTTATTTACGATTGCGCGTGGAGCGCCTGTACTGTTTAAGAACAAATGTGGAATGTTTTCGCGGTATCGACAAGCCCAGTAACACTTTCGGGTTCCCAGTCGTTTACAACCATTGGCACAAACCTCTGGGTCCGTCTCGGAGCCGGCCAACTTCGTCGCGGGTAGCTTGGTGGGGTGGCCCCCTGAAATTTATATGAATCTTGCAATTGCTCTGTCGTGATGCCTCGTTGGGTTTCATTTGGTTTTTCTCAAGGTTGATCGTGCGTGTGTTGCTATTTGTGCCCCCCCTGCAGGGTAAAACTTTATGAAAGCCGTGTCCACGGTTATGGACGACTTGGAGCATAATATCTTGATCATAGACAACTATAACTAAAGTAGTGCTATAAATTTGACTTTATAATGACTAGTAATCAGCTTCACTATAATGGAATGGCTAAATAAAAGTGCCAACGACTGCTGGTTTTGGGTTGCCCTCTGCTACCATTGTATCTGACTAGTAAGTATTGCAACTATAACGGAATGGCTAAATAAAAGTATCAACAACTATTGGGTTTTGGGATGCCTCATACTATATGTATCTGACTAGTAAGTACTACAACTACAACGAAATGGTTAACTAAAACTGCCCACTGCTTATTATATCAGGAGGACTCATGCTATCTATATCTGACTAGTAATTGCTGCAACTATAACGGAATAAATAAAACTGCCAACTATGTGAGTTCCTCGGTTGACTTCCTCGTTTGGTCTCGAGGGGGAAATACCAGGATGGGTATGCTTGGTGATAGTTTCAGGTTGGATCCGCATAGGTATTTCTTATCCCTATTTGATAGTCGTCAGTTGTATTAAATCTCTATAGGTTGTTTAGTGCATGTTGCGCTGCCGCTTCAGTCCACCATACCTATGTAGGCGAGGACCGCCGAATTCTAGTCTCGCCGTGTACTGGCCTCAGTACTGACCGCTCTCTTTTTCCTTTGCCCTTTGTCGGTACCCCTTTTGTTTAAGCAGGTTTTGAGATCGACGTCGTTAGCAGGGTTACCCTTCCGGCTTGCCTGGGCAGGGTTATGGACGCCATTGGTTATTCTTCAGGGCTCTTAGCCCAATTTGCATCTTGTCCGTACTCGGACGCTGTATCGTTTTTAAGATGATTTGGGTCTTTGTACTGTATATCTGTATTCTTGACTCATGGAGTCATTGTTGTATACTGCTCTGTGGGTTCCATCGTGGACTATTGTGTAATGATATTACTTCGTTTTCCACCTGCACGCAAGTGCCTGGTGGGCACCTTTGAATCATTTCTATGCGGGTTTGACGAGAGACGCTAAGACTTGCATATGGTCGATTCTGGTTAACTAAAACTGCCCACTGCTTATTATATCAGGATGACTCATGCTATCTATATCTGACTAGTAATTTCCGCAACCATAACGGAATGAATAAAACTGCCAACTGTGTGAGTTCCTCGGTTGACTTCCTCGTTTGGTCTCGAGGGGCAAATGCCAGGATGGGTATGCTTGGTGATAGTTTCAGGTTGGATCCGAATAGGTATTTCTTATCCCTATCTGATAGCCGCCAGCTGTATTGAGTCTCTATAGGTTGTTAGTGCATGCTGCGCTGCTGCTTCAGTCCACCATACATATGTAGGCGAGGACCGCCGAATTCTAGTCTCGCCGTGTACTGGCCTCAGTAATGACTGCTCTCTTTTTCCTTTGCCCTTTGTCGGCACCCCTTTTGTTTAAGCAGGTTTTGAGATCGACGTCGTTAGCAGGGTTACCCTTCCGGCTTGGCCTGGGCAGGGTTATGGACGCCATTGGTTATTCTTTAGGGCTCTTAGCCTCATTTGCATCTTGTCCGTAGTCGGACGTTGTATCGTTTTCCAGGTGATTTGGATCTTTGTATTGTATATCTGTATTCTTGACTCATGGAGTCGTTGTTGTATATATCTGTTATGTGGGTTCCATCATGGACTATTGTGTAATGATATTACTTCATTTTCCACCCGCACGCAAGTGCCTGGTGGGCACCTATGAATCGTTTCTATGCGGGTTTGACGGGAATCGCTAAAACTTGCATAGGGCCGATCCTAGGGTGTTACAGAGTGGTATCAGAGCTCAGCAGTTACGATACCCCACTGGTCCAGCCTGTAGGATAACCTAGCTAACAGACGTCGTAGAGTGTCAAAAATATTTTGGAAAATCAGTTGGATAGATCTGATTAGGTCTGCTTTTACTTCTTACCCCTCTGCTATTCTCCTCTTATCTCGACGTGTTTTGAATCTGCTCTCTTACCTTTTCTTCGGGTCCAGGATTTCTCGTGGTTGGGTTTTCGTCGTACCTTTAGGGTTTCACTTCCATCCTCTTGTAACGGTGCTTCAACATCCGACATTCAGGTTATCTGAGGAATCTTCCTCTGTTGTACCTTTCAGTGGACCCAAAAATCCACTAAATTTTTTATTTGTATCTTCCGGAGTTTTTCCATGCGACGATATTATCTGCATCAGATCTGATGAAGAGCCTACATCATTATTTCGTTTACGAACCTCGATTGTCAAGATCTTCACTCTGATTCCGAGAGTCAGTTGCATAATTCCCTTATTCATTTACAGAGTAATGCTTTGGGTGCGCGATGGAATGATCACCATCCGACTACTCTTATCATTCGCTCTTGTACATTGAATGGTAGATTGATGCAATTACACTCCTTCCATGGAAGTTGGAGGTGGCCTTACCTTTTGGAGACCTCTACCTTCGTCCTTTGTTTCCGGAGTGTTCTCGCAACGAACATGAGCCACACCCCTTGTTGGTGGTGTCGCCAATTTCAAGATGGAGGAAGAACCCTTGTTAGTGGTGTCGCGAGGATCTACACGAAGCGTGCAGATTTAGATCGTCGACCTTCTACCCCGTACCAGGAGGCGGATCTCAAGGGCGAGATCCATTGTTAGTGGTGTCAAATTATAGCACCTCGGGTAAACCACTACTAGAAAATCGCATGTCTTGTCTCTATGTATCATCATGACATCTGCATGCATATTGTTTATTTAAAAACTATCTTGCTAAAAGTGCATTTTGTCTTCTACATATTCTCCTTTTGTTCAAACCAAAACCATCGGTCCGTCCGGATCTTTTATTTTATCTGAACTATTTATCAAATACTATTTAAAACAAACTAAATAAACAAAACATATTGTTTTAAAACCGGGGAGGCAGACAACCAACTAGGCCCAATGGACCGACCGGAGTCCACCTACAACCCAGCAAATAAACCCTAAACCTAAACCAACCCCAACCACCAAAATCCTAGAAACCCTAATCCCTAGATCCCTACCCACACTTTCCCCCACCCCGCCGCCAGGAACCCACCTGGTCAAACCCCTCGTCGGCACACCCAAACCACTTCCCCTGGACCCAACCCAAACCCACGCATGCAACACCCACCACACCGGACACACATGACGCGCACACCCCCACCCTCCCGATCGAATCCCTAGCCCCACCCCGTCTCTCTTCCTCTCGACTGCTCCCCACCCCATCCTTCCCATACGCACCGCGACCACCGCTTCTCCTCACCCGGGCGAGGCCGTCTCTGCTCGAGCCCACCGTCGGCTTCCTCGGCCAGAGCCCCGCCGCTGCCAGAGGACTGCCCTGCCAACTCTCTCCCCCGCGCGTCTCGCTGCAGAGCCGCCACTCGTGCGCCGGCCGCCAGAGTCATCTCCCTCTGCGCCGTCAGGCACCCAACCCCCTGCCAGCGCGTCGGTCGCCCCCGTCGTCACCGGGCTCCTCCCCACAACAATACGCGCCAACGCTGCCTCTCGCGCGCCGACCCAGGCCTCTCCTCCCCGAGCCTGAGCGTTCCCCGTGCGAGCCCTCTTCTCCTCTCGCCAACAGTCCACCGCCGACTCCGCCCTGCAACCGTCTAGGACCCGAGCTCCTCCTCCCGCTGCCAGGAGCCACCCCGCCTCCCCAAGCTCCTGCCAGGGCCGCATCTCTCTGCTGCGGCACTGGCCTGCCCTCGCCCTCGCCTTCTCTGCCCCGTACCGCGCCCGGCCGTGCGTCCTCCTCTCCGACGCCACCGCATCCCTGGCCCTGTTCGTCTCCGCCACCATCGACCTCTCTGTCGGCAACCTCCTCTGCACCGTCTCTCGTGCGGGACAACGCCACCACCTACGCCTGTCTGTTGCCGTCATCCTCCTACCGCCAGGCACCGCGTCCAAGCCCGTGCGCCCCCTGTTTTGCCTCTGTGTATCACAAGCACCTTGTATGCTGGCATTGTTGCCCTGTTGTGGACAAGATTTTGCCCCCAATCTGTGAAGGTGTTGATGTCCAAGGCGAGTGCTTTGCCGCAGAACGCCACGACCTTCCATGAGATAAATTGATGCCTGTCTGATGTGGCAAGGCCTCTCGTTGACAAGCAACCCGAGATCGACATCGACAATCGAAGTGGGAACCCTAAATACTTCGTCAGGGTAATCGGAGGCGATAACATCGGACTGACAAGATCTCCCTCATGGATTTTGGAGCCCCATCCTCGAATTCGAAGACCGTTCCAATCTCTCGGAGACCCAAGATCGTCGAACCCATGTGTGACCCCTTTTCCAAGCCCCGTATTTTTCTAATATACCCCTTTTCCAAGCCCCGTATTTTTCTAATATATGATATCCATCTTGTGCATATTAAACTATTCATGCTTGCATTCTTAACATGTGGTTTTGGGGGCATTATGCCGATTCACCTCATAATTAAATATGTAGACCATACGGGCGAATTTAGTCTAATATTGGTTCCATTTAAATTTGTGCATCGAACCGGTGATATAATTTTGCCTTGTTAGGACAACATTTAAATTGCGGGGTATCTAAACAACATGAACTTAATAATTGTCGGGACCCCGGTTTCGCTTAATATGGCCTAATTGCATCGCATCTTTGCCATGTCATACATCATACATGCATCATGCCCGATCTTTGCCGTAGTATTAAATAGTGCATCCGATGTTTCTTCTAGTGCTTTGCTTCTTCGCGGATTAGGCCGATGAGTTGATGCGAGTGTTGACCCGATCTTCGTATGAACCTTCGGAATGTTTTCAGGAGAGCATTCTCCCCCTTTCTACCTATCCTACTTTTATAGTCTTTATTTCCTCCTGTTGATCTATTGCTATCTGTGTTGCGATGCTCTAGTTTTCGTACCCGTGATATCCCTTGCAGCCTTATATTGCCTTGGACACATCCTATTACCTGTTGTTTGGTAGACAGTTGGCCTTGCGAGTCGCAGTTGCTTGCTCAGGTGTTGTTTCGATGTCGTCAAGTACCACAGTTGTTGGAGTAATACCGCATGTTTAATGTTGAAGATGAACATGGCTTTAATTACCGTTTAATAACTAAAATTTAAGTAGGTAAATAATGCAGAGGCACATGTGGGCAATAGATGTTATTTGGTTTTTAACCATCCACTTGTGTCCCGTAGGACCCCGAGTACTTGATACCTGTTCTTTGAATATTCGCACTATCCGCATGTGGGACCATGAATCCCCCTAGCCAGAGCTTGAGTCATATATTATTTTTTGGGGCCACAAACTAGTTTGGGGCTTTATTACTATCATGTACTTATGCCATGCTTTACTGCTTTATTTACGATTGCGCGTGGAGCGCCTGTACTGTTTAGGTAAGTGGAATGTTTCCGCGGTATCGACAAGCCCAGTCACACTTTCGGGTTCCCAGTCGTTTACAGCCATTGACACAAACCTCTGGGTCCGTCTCGGAGCCGACCAACTTTGTCGCGGGTTGCTTAGTGGGGTGCCCCCCTGGTATTTATATGAATCTTGCAATTGCTCTGTCGTGATGCCTCGTTGGGTTTTTATTTGGTTTTTCCCGAGGTTGATCGTGCGTGTGTTGCTATTTGTGCCCCCTGCAGGGTAAAACTTTCTAAAAGCTGTGTCCGCGGTTATGGACGACTTGGAGCACAGTATCTCGATCATAGACAACTATAACTAAAGTAGTGCTATAAATTTGACTTTATAATGACTAGTAATCAGCTTCACTATAATGGAATGGCTAAAAAGAAGTGTCAACAATTGCTGGTTTGGGTTGTCACCTGTTACCATTGTATCTGACTAGTAAGTATTGGAACTACAACGATGGCTAAATAAAAGTACCAACGACTGCTGGTTTTGGGATGCCTCATGCTATATGTATCTGACTAGTAAGTATTACAACTACAACGAAATGGTTAACTAAAACTGCCCACTGCTTATTATATCAGGATGACTCATGCTATCTATATCTGACTAGTAATTGCCGCAACCATAACGGAATTAATAAAACTGCCAACTGTGTGAGTTACTTGGTTGACTTCCTCGTTTGGTCTCGAGGGGGAAATGTCAGGATGGGTATGCTTGGTGATAGTTTCAGGTTGGATCCGAATAGGTATTTCTTATCCCCATCTGATAGCCGCCAGCTGTATTGAGTCTCTGTAGGTTGTTAGTGCATGCTGCGCTGCCGCTTCAGTCCACCATACCTATGTAGGCGAGGACCGCCGAATTCTAGTCTCGCCGTGTACTGGCCTCAGTACTGACTGCTCTTTTTTTTCCTTTGCCCTTTGTCGACGCCCCTTTTGTTTAAGCAGGTTTTGAGATCGACGTCGTTAGCAGGGTTACCCTTCCGGCTTGGCCTGGGCAGGGTTATGGACGCCATTGGTTATTCTTCAGGGCTCTTAGCCCCATTTGCATCTTGTCCGTAGTCGGACGTTGTATCGTTTTCCAGGTGATTTGGATCTTTGTATTGTATATCTGTATTCTTGACCCATGGAGTCGTTGTTGTATATATCTATTCTATGGGTTCCATCGTGGACTATTGTGTAATGATATTACTTCGTTTTCCACCCGCACGCAAGTGCCTGGTGGGCACCTCTGAATCGTTTCTATGCGTGTTTGGCGGGAATCGTTAAAACTTGCATAGGCCGATCCTAGGGTGTTATAATCTACCCTTAGATTAAATCATCTTTACCCAAAATAAGGTTTTAGCAAAGATCATATTGAAACTTATCGCACTCAACTTGACGATCTACTTCAGTTTCATCAAGTTAAGAGAAGCTTCAATCACTTTGGCAAGTTTTAATCTAAGCTCTAATGTCGGAATGTTATACCGGTCCTTGTGCAAATCTGACCAATCTCATTGATCATCCACACCCAATCTTCCACGCACCTCGAGTACAATTGGTCGAATCAGTCTTGTACAGAACCAATCTATCTCATAGATCGACCACCAAAACCCTAAGTAGATCCAATCTACTGCCTCATGCATATCACATATGCACAAATCAAGGGCCTAAAAACCAGAAGCTATCGCTCTAATACTTATTGAGTTGAGCATGGTCATGCTTTCGAATCATATTATACGACAGGGCCCAGAGAATATCTATCCATTATGGAGGGGCAAATCCCATCTTAGTTATCCACGTCACACAGCTTGATTCACAGCCGGTCCGAACTCTACCTTTTATGACTTCCCTTTTATGAAACAACATTTGATAGAACCTAAGTCGGTCGATCCACAACTCGGTCGTGCAATCACCTAAGGCCAAAGTATTCCATTGCTTGAGACTGCAAATGATAACATGCTCGTTGCATCTCAACTGTTGGTCAGTCCGATTTACTAAACACTTTAGCTGAATCAGTGTAAGTTGGATTGGCATTACCATGTCCATGACAAGTGGAACCGTGTCATCAGCCGACTTGCACATTGGTCTAAGTTGTGCGTCCAACACGATCTTGATGACCAAGGACAATCTAGTATGAACAACATGAATATATAGTTACACAACTGAATCACATATTCAGTGATATATATATCTGATATTCATACAAGGACAACTTCATAACTTTATATATACATTGGGGTGTGATTGGTATCACTTGATATTAATATATCCTCCTTTCCAAAAAAAATGTATACTTTAGAAAATATCATCATACATATTGCCTCTAGCCCATATTCCCAACACCCGGCTCCTTAGCGATTCATACACATGATCCTATGTGGCCACAGGTTCACGCATATCTAGATTAACTAGGTAGAATAGATATGATATAAACATAAAAAGTTTGACCTCTAAGTGAATTTTTTTGGCACAATTTTTTGCAGTCACACATCGATCAATCGAGATACTCCCCACCCCTTGTTGTTGTATGGAAAAAAGATCCGGTGCAAGCCATATTACGGTTAAAACCACGTGGATGCCAAGTTTAGGAGTTTCCAAAAGTTATGGAAGAAAAGTACGTCATGTTACAGATGTTGTTCTAAAAACATTCAAAGTTTTAAGTTCTAACTTATATTCATTTCACAGCTATGTAAAAAATAAATTCAGAAATGAATAGTACTAGCATTTATTGCTTTCTATTCACCACTCAATTAGTTTCGTATCTCATGTATGATTTTGATTTTAAACTTCATATTTGACACATGTATAGGATTCTACCTCCGTAACATAATTTATTTTTCCAAGAAAATTTTGAAACTTGTAAACATGAGTTTTACGTGGTTTTCACCGGTCTTTACACCTGATATTTTCCGGGCCATATTTTTTTTTCAAAAAGGGGAGTAACCCGGCCTCTGCATCGGTTGATGCACACAACCTTTATTAAAAACATCCACCAATATTTATCGTCCTACAACTGTTACAACTCATGGATCGCTTAAAGTTGATGCATAGATCAACCAGCGAAACAAAATGAGGAAAAAAAAGATTACACATCCCATAATCTATTATGCTGCAGCCAAAACGATTGGCTGAACATATGGTGCGCAGTTATCAGCAAATGACTGCACCCAATAGCCATAATATCCCGCTGGTCTTGGGGTAGTAAGAACGCCCAAAGCTGAACCCAATGCGCCATAATATGGATAACCTGCAAAATGCTAAAAGTTTTTGTTTTATTAAAGATAATTTTATTTCTACATCTCCAATATGGATAATGTCATTTTCCGGGCCATATGTTTTCCTCTTTAACATTTGGTGGTAATTACTATTAGGAAAGTTCTTAATCAGTACAAAAGAGTGTTTCGTGAAGCTACTGAAGCAACGCGTTGGACGTGTATGCGAAGGGGAGTGAGAGGTGTGTGTGGAAAATGACGCACTAGGACTAATCTTGTTCAAACAGAGTATGTTGCGATTAGGAAGTAACTGTCAAGGTTTTGATTATAAGTTGCTAACGAGCATTTATGGATCACAGTAAGTCCATATAGGGAGTGTTGATGCGGAGATTAGATAACAACTGCTATCCTCCTAATTAAACAAGTAATGGTATGAGCAGATGAGCTGGACGAATTTGCCAGGTGCCTTTGGCACAAGGATTCCGTCCCTCCCCCCTCCCCGAGGGCGACGAGGACCTCCTCACCGCACCTCGTCCAACCACCCCTTCTTACATCTCTCTCCCGTCGCCGCCGCCGGCAGGGACCTCCGGGCGTGGTCCGGGTGGCGCCAACGGTGGCGGTCTGTCTTTCACCGCGTTGGTGGAGGCGGGATCGGGGTCCTACCCTTCCCGGCAGCGGCGTTCTTAGGGCGGTAGAGATCTGGCGGCGGCTAGGTGATGACGGCGCGGCGGGGCGGCTATGGGCAACGGGACAACGCAACAGGCAGCATGCGGCGGGGGGATGTGCTGGTCGGCCCCAATCGGCCCAGATCTAGGCCCCTAGGGATCCATCTGGGTCTGGGGCGGGCGGGCGGGCATGCCCTGCCCTCCGCATTATCTGCACGCGGAAGCGTTGTAGCTAGCGCAGGGTTCTAGCGGCGACCACGACAGGGCATGTTGCAGCATGGTTGTGGACTTTACGAGCTCGTCTGGGCCTGACCGGACCCTCTTGGAACTTGTGTGCCCGCAGGGGCTTTACGGGTCCGCTGGACTAACCGGGCCCAACTGGGATTGGTGTGTATTTGGCTGGTCGACTACCGTCAAGGCGGTGGAGGCAGATCCCTCCTGCGAGAACGCCGTTCTGCTAGTCCAATTCAAGTTAATTTTTGCCACTATTTTGCAGACCTCGCGGCGGTAATCTCAGTGAGCTGATGATGGTGGCTTCGTGACCGTGTTGACGCATGCTCGTAGATGACAAGTTTGGTGGTGAGGAGGCCTTGTCCTCACGAGGGCTACAGTGCAACAGATCGCCCGAGGGTTGTTGATAGGTTTTTTTTGAAAGAAATCCTTGTCGGCTCACCCAACACCGATACAGTGCCCCCCTCGGGCATATTTCCTTCACGGAGGGCGTCGTGGCTAGCCTTCATACACTTCCCTCTGTGTGCCGGGGAAACCTTAGGACTAATCTATGGTCCGGGCAGCAGCGGTTGCTTTCCCTCTTGAGGGTGTTACTTGGTGCCTGATGAGTCGAAGCAAAGAGCATGGTGCGAATTCTCCGAATGGCGCAGTGGTTGCGGGTCGCCTTTGTTAGGGGCGAAGCCAGGAAAAAAGACCGCCAGGTTCAACATGAAACAAATAGGAAGAATGTGTGCCCACAAAATGGAGTACCACTTATATATATGTGGTATAGCTCGCAAGGCTAGATGCACAAATGGTATTAATTAAAATTTTCATAATATATATTCTAGCAAACTCACATAAATAAGAAACAATAATCATCAATATACCATATCAAAATAAAGTTGAATTTCAGAAATAATTACCTCTCTATTTTTTCTTGCCTTTATGGTCTTTCCATTTGAGAAAGGGTTCTATCACAACCTTGAATATAAAAGTCTTTTCTCCAAGAAGCAATGACGTGCTCATGATATCTTCACCTAATGCAATTAGTGTTTGGTGGACCTTTTAATCGCCGAAACCACATCTCTAGTGTACGTCTAGTGTTTGATGGACCTTTATGATCCGGATATCTGATTGTGCGTGGTGGAGATTTTCATTTAAAATTCAAGAAACGTTCCATTAACTTGACCATATTATAGCACCAAAATGCATTTAAATTAATATAAATGAAAAATTATTGTACGCTCTCCTTGTTAGATTACCTGTTGTCATGAAGGACGATTTGAGGGCCAACTGCTTGGAATGTCTAATCAACGTGATCAATGTCTCGCCTATTACCCAGATCCCACTCCAAGTCTCCAACCTTCAAGCAACTAAAACCCAACGCACATCAAACCCTAAGATTATTCGAGGATTGCTGGGAATTGATCAGAACCCTTCGGATCAATTAGATGAATAGAACAGTTTTTGTGGGACTTACACATTATGCAAAAGGAATTGTGGATTCTCGCTTGGAAGGAGAGTGGCGACGAAGGAGGAGAGACAGCCGGCGATCCACGGGAGGAGAGGTGTGCTGACCGCGGGCGACGAGCGACGACTTCTCGCAAAAAAAAAACACGATGCGACGAGCATAATAAAGTCTAAGAGCATCTCTAACAAGCCTATTAAAATTCGGCGCGCTATATGTTGTTGAGATCGCGCTGTAAACTCTTACCGCGCGCTGCGGTTAATTTTTTTCCACCGAACGCTTTATCATGCAGGCGCTCCATTATGCAGCGTGGCGCAAACAACATTTTAATCATATTTTGCGTATGGAATAGATCAAACAAACCATGAAAAATTAACTGGAAATACGAAATATATTATAAACTTCGACCCTACAACCACTTATTTCGAAACTACCATAAACTACTCGGAATGCCAGTCGAAATCCGACGAGCCCAGAGTTGTCGACGACACTGGAGTGGATGTCCACTCGAAGGAGGAGGATGAGGAGAGGACGATCATCGACGGGCCGACGCCATTTTTCTTCTCCACCGTCTTCCTCGCGGCCTTCTCCTCCCTCTCCTTCTTCCTCGCCGCCAACTTCGCCCTCTGCTCCTCGTGATCCGCCTTCTTCGCCGCCGCCTTCTCCTCTTCCTTCTTCTCGTAGAATGCCTCCGTCGCGGCGATATCCTCTAGGAACTGGCGCGCTCACTCAAGGAGGAGGCGCTCGTCGAGCTCCGTCTTGACGAGCCGTTGCTCGAGCTCGCGCTGGCGTTGTTGCTTCTGTTCCCGTGTCCACACGTCGCGGAAGTTCATCGTCCGGCCGGAGTGGCCGAGGCTCCAGGCGATCGTATCGTAGGCGCGCGCCGCCTCGTGTCCGTTTCGAATGTGTAGAGCCAGATGCGCTCGTTGCCTCTGCGGATCTCGGCGTAGAACGTGCCGCTTGGCCGCGCGCGGACGCCGCGGTAGCCGGAGGTCGAGCAGCGGTGGGACGGCATCTCGTCGGGGCGGCGGGGCGAGGTGGGAGGCGGAGGTCGAGCGGCGGCGGGGCGAAGCGACACGCATGGGATGTGAAACTTCCGAACGGTTCGGTGCGCGCACGTGGCGTCTTAATAGCGTGCATGGCAATCGATGCGGCAAGTTTGACGCGCAGGATGACACAAAAACGCGCGGGACAAAAAGAAATAGCGCCCGCAGCTTTTTCATGCGTCCGCTGAAGGTTCGCGCCGCCCGCGCCAAATCAACGATTTATTTACCACACCTTTTGCCGCGCCTCTAAGAGATGGTTTTCTTTGGCAGTGCTACTACTACATATTTTAGGTCTGGGCTGGTGGACTCGCACGCGCACACGTGATTGGTGTCTTATCGGCTGGGATCAAACTTAATTTTTAGGGGTGTCACTTTTTCATTAGGCTATATCTACTACATGTTGGGCCAAAGTTATACATCGTAGATCCACCTCTGTTCGTTTAGTTGATCCGTCTCTATCTCTATTTTTTTTTCTCTCAAGCGTGTGTTTGTTGCTGTCTGAGCTTTTTATTTTCATTTTAAGACTATCTTTATTGTATTGTGTGGTTGCTACGTTTATGTAGTAGGGCGAAAGCCGTTTCAATAGAAGGGAACGAGTAGTCTAAGAGATGGTTTTCTTTGGCGGTGCTACGTATTCTAGGGCCTGGGCTGGTGGTGGACTTGCACGCGCACACGTGATTGGTGTCTGATCAGCTGGGGTCAAACTTAATTTTTACCCGTGTCATTTTTTTCCATCAGGCTATATGTACAACATGTTGGGCCAAAGTTATCGGGGTCAATTGACCCTAGTGTTACACTGTAGCTCCGCCCTGTTATCTTTAGTTGATCCGTCTCTATCTGTATTTTACTTTGTTTTCTCTCAAGCGTGTGTTTGCTGCTGTCCGAGTATTTCTTTTTTTCATTTCATGACTATATTTACTATATTGTGTGGTTGCTATATTCATGTAGTAGGGCGAAAACTGTTTCAATAGAAGGGGAACGAGTAGTACAATTTTTCTTTACTTGACTTGACGCACGTATATGCAGTGTCGGGGCTAGGGGGGACGAGCAGGGGCCTTGGCCCCCCATGCATGCTGCAGCAAGCCAATTTTTGTACCTAAGCTTGGTTAAAAAATATTTTTTAAGTGATAATTATCATGGTTGGCCCCTCTAATGGATGATTACCATGATTGGCCCCCCTTAAGTTGTATTCCTGTCTCCGCCCTGCGTATATGTATCATCATTCAGAGAATCTCCTCTTCTCCCCTCGAGTGTTATTTTCTGGGTGTCCTGTGGAGGTGGATCCCCGTACATGCATACCTGCTAGCGACCCTGGCGAGCACACACGGTTTAATGGATTTTTGTTTGTTTGTTGCGAAAACGGTTTAATAGACCGCGCGCAGTGGCGAGTGGTGTGATATCTACTTACCTCTGTGGCTGTATAAGTGTAAGTAAACACATTGTCTATCCGAAACACGACGGAGCAACGTTTTTCAGTTGAAGCGTGCGGTCGGCGCGGATCCGACGCCTCTCGCGCGTCTGACAGATACTGTAATACGGATGTGTGCGTATGATGTATCGTGATCCAGCCACCGTTTCTGCATGTTGGCCACAGGTTGCCGCAAGTAGGCGCCGTGTGCGTCCGGCAGCGCGGAAAGGACTAGCTCCGCCGCTCCGGGGAAAGGAAAAGGAGAAGAAGCGTGGACGGTGCGTACGTGCTCCTCTCAACGCCTTCGACGTGCTCCGCTCCGCTGGCTGCTGGGACGCCCATCTTCCTATTCCAAAAGGAAAAGCAACCAACGACTCAACGAGTATCAGTCAGCATGATCGACGCTATGTCACGGTAGATTATTCCAGGCACTATGATAGAGGCATTTTTGCAAAGCGCCTGAAAAAATTATCTTTTGTGGCATTTTCAGAAAGTGCCAGGAAAAATAAGATATTCCGAGGCATTTTTGAAGAGTGCCAGGAAAAATCAGGGTATTTTTAAAGTGCCAAGAAAAATCAGATATTCCGGGGTATTTTTTAAAGTGCCATGAAAATCAGATTATTTAAGGCATTTTTAATAGTGCCAGCAAAGATATGATCTTTTAAGACACTTCTAAAAATGATTGTTATAATCAGTACATGAAGAAATAACTTAACAATCTAGTTATAACAGCTAATTTAATATTATACCATTAGAACAAGTCTAGTTATAACAACAATATAGTTATAGCATCTAACTTAACAGTTCAAAAGAAGCTCTAACGACCACACTACATACTTAGCTATATATTTACAATTTATTCTTAAAACCAACAGTCCAAAAGAGGCTCTAACAGTCACACTACATACTTAGCTATTACAGTCCATCTTAACAGTCCAAAAAGGGCTTAATAGTACAAAAAATGCTTGACAACCACAATATATACTAGATATTAACAATCCAACTACTACTTAAATGTCTTTCCAACAATCTTCAGTTGTCGAGTGGGACGATGAGAAGCCTGAGCCTAGCTCTCCCATCTTGGAACCTAGTACCACTTTGATCTCTAAAGCTAAAGGCACAAATGTCACCCTTCCTCAAGTTGAATTCTTCGACAACTTCTTTCCATCCAGTTGTCATCATGGCATTTCCAATCTTCCCCTTCTTCTCTCCCTTCTTCATCCGGACATACTTCACTTCCTCGATGCGTTTGCAGTTTACAACAACATCAATAGGTTCATCTAAGAACTTGTTGAGGTAGTCATTAGAGAACCACTTTCCAAACTCCTGCAACATGTTATATACAAAACATATTAGTATCAAATCAGAACAAACCATATTATTATTTCATTTCAGAAAAAGTATGACATGTGAAAGTAAAAGAAAGCATACCATCTTTGATTTACCCGGTACAACAGAGGAGGGGATGGTGTCTGGTTAGAGCAAGTCCAGAAGGCCCCCGATAGCCATCCAGATAGGAAGTATAGGGGGAGAGTAAAAAATAAGACTCCAACAGCTTTCTACACACGTCTCCAGCGAATCCGTGCCCACATCCACTCCTCCTTCTCCCCTATGTATCGGGAGAGTGGAGGCCCCCCTATATGTGGACTCTATGTAGATGAGTCAATTGTTGGGTGAAAAAAGCTAATAAAATGGGCTCTTTCATATTAAAAAATATGATTATGATATAGGGAAGATAATTTAGGATAGATGTTGAAGATAAGCAAATTTAGAAGAAAAAAATCCTTGGAAAGAGCACACATAGGGAGAAAATGTAGGAGTGATGCTGGACTTATTCATACTTGTAGCAATGCTCCTAGCTAGTAGAAAGATCTCGTCGAGGTTTAGGGATGTATAAATAAAACTGATGTGGGGGGTCGATACGTCTCTTTAGAACTCGCGTGATGGGCACGGGTAGATCAAGACGTCGTCCTTGCTATCGCGTCTAGCAGGCAGAACTGTCCTTAGGTTCCCTGCGACGGAGGTACAGATTCAGAGGGCCCACACGCGCACAGACTCCCTACTGTACCCATCCTTCCTGCAGAAGAGAAACACCACGCTACAAAATAGCACAGCGACATCGCAATCCGCCGTCTACCATTCACATTCAGGCCTGGAGCAGCAGGCAAAAAAAAAGACAAGACGGTTCGGAAGCCACCATAGACAGATGGACAGAAGCGCAGCTAGCCAGACTGGTGCAGCTAGCAGAGCCCCCAACAATGGCCAAATATTCATTGGGAGCCAGAGTACGTACCGAATAGGGACGTACGTACGGCCGGTGGACGATGAAAACCGCAGTGCTCGCGGCAACACGAATTCATGGGCGGGTCAAGGTGCTTGGTGCGCGCGACTTATTGCGGCGGCATGCATGCATGGCCATGCCATGGGTCGTCGATCGTCGTCTCTTCATCTAGCTAGGCAACCTGCAGCTGGATGGTAGCCGCTAGCTGCCCTTCCAAAATGCCCAGACCAGACCTAGGAACTGTACGTATTAACTCGTGTGTCAGGATAGGCATACTGCAAAACGAACCTTCTCCTGTCTGGCCTGTTCTATATATGCGGAGCGCATATTTCTCGGCTCGGAAACATCGACTAGGTACAGCTAAAACTGTGGCACGCGATCAATGACAAATTAAATATTTTGGAGTGTATATGGAACATACATACATGCATACCAGCTGCTTCCCTAAAAAAAAAAGATCAAGTCAGTATGCATAACCGCAAAATCAGAGGAGCTAGCACGCCCAAATGCGTTCGGTGAGATCGATAATAATAAGAGAGGAAAAAGAAGAAGAGACAGATGAGCTAAAGATGCAAGATGCTGGTGGCAGTGTGCGTTGGCTGAAAGTTAGTACGTACAGAAAGTCATTTATGTAAAAGAGGTTGTTTCCAAGTTTGATGCATGCTCAGGCGAATGGAAGGTACTACGTGGCAAAATCAATATAGTTCACCAAAATTTGGGACCTGTCCAATCTGCCTGGCTCGGAAATAGCAAACGATTTGGCTCCGGAGTATGATAACCAGCTGGGCATTAAGAGGGCGGCGGTGTTGAATTCGATCTCCAAGTAAAGTTGGCCAGGTCATATTAGGGAGTCTTAAGAAAACAAGAACTGACGAAGAAGTTTTGGAGGAGAAAGATATATACTGGCCTGGTATGGCGGTAGCTGGGCTCCAGCCCCGCGCCGCGGATCAATGAATTGCATAAGTGTGAACTGTCGAGGGCTTGGGAACCATTCGACAGTTCGGGAGCTTCGCAATGTCGTGAAGCAGGAGGTGCCCACTCTTCTCTTTGTTATGGAAACAAAGATTGGAGGAAAAGCGAGTGGAGAAGTTGTCAAATTCTCTTGGTTTTGGAGGCTGTTTTGCAATTGACAGTGTTGGCCTTAGCGGGGGCATTGGTCTTTTCTGGAAGGCTGATGCGGTGGTTGAGGTGAAGAGTTTTAACTCAAATCATATTGAACGCTACTATGAAAACTAATGACCAAATTAACATACTGAAGACATGCCAAATTGATCATGCCTCGTCCATTCTAAAATAGTGAAGTTATTCAAAACAGAGCATTCTTTATATAACTCTAGCATAACATTGTTCTTCTTCCATTTTGCTACTTCTAGGAATTTCAACTCATAGCTGTGAAAGGAAATAATTTATTGTCCATAAGTACTGAGTAATGAACCGCGTTACCTCAGACATGAAATATCCAGTGTAATTTTGTGTATCACATACAAGATATGTATGAATTGTGGTGTATAAACCACCCAGAATGAATCAATGACCTTCCTTACCTCCTTCGTATTATCTAGCGCGTCATATGGGTAACCTTTTGATGCAGCACTCCAGGTCTCAACCCGCCAGGTCATCACTCGTATTGAACAGCAGTCGGATTCAGATGGCTCCATGAGATGATGCCCCAGAAATGCACGCATTGTTCAGCTTCAACCTCAATGTGACTGTAACAGCCCGCCCAGCAACAGCAACAACTACAACACGAGACTTATCTGCATCAAACTTGCTTGTATAGCGGCAGAAATTTGGAATAGGATGTATCAAGTCAGCAATTTTCTGCCCTGAGAGCAAGAAATGTAACTATTGCATACCTGAGTGCAAAGAGTTTACAAAATATCCAACCAATGAAACAGAATTGCCATGAAACAATTTTACTACGGCTATCCATGGGAGACAACCCGGATCTGCTTACAGCATTGCTGCAAGCGCAAATCAGTTTACAAGCGATGATCAAGAAACAACAGGACATCTGGTACCATAATTTAGGCTGAGACTACTGAATGTACAACAGGCAAACCATCATTGCATCAACTGATAACTGAGAACAACATTTTAGATCCTGTACACATTGAAAATTATGAAATGACATATAAAGTAATACAATCAAATGGCAGATATTTTACAACTCCTGAACATCAGGACTTGGAGTGCCCTGCTCAGTTCAGCTCCATCCAACTAAGCAGGTAGTGGCTCTTCCAAAACTGTCAATTCAAAACACATCATCAATGCACCATAAAAAATATTAGATGCAAATGAAAAAGGGTAAACTTTGAAATTGAAGGAGCATGAGATCAAAACCTTTTGTTTTTTCTGCAGCTTCTGGCCTCTTTGGCGCTTTAACGGGTACATCAGGAAGTTCAATAACATCATCAACGTCTTCATCTGGAGCTTCAGTGTCAGCTGGTACATTAGCTTTCTCTTCAGGTCGTATCTCAGTAACGGGAGCATCTGGCATAGACTCAAGGGAAAGCTGCAAAGAACAGCAACAATTATTAGCAGAGAAATAAATGTTCATTTAAGTTCAGAACTCAAAGCTTATCATGTTGGTAATTTTATCAAATGACAAATGGATGAAAATAAGCCTTTGGGAAAAACCTCAGCTTCCAAGTTTTCAAATTCAGCCATGACAGCCTCCTCATCCTCAGCAGATAGCTGTTCGCCAAGAGCAGCATTTATCTCCTGCAATCATTATCGTTTCATAAGCGAAGGAAGAAGACGGTCCATGCTATTGTAGCTGGGGCATATACCACAACAGATAGTAAGATTTCTAATGCACAGATCCCGAGAAGGAAGTGGTAAAAGCTGGATGCAAGTACAAATAACTTCTCCAAGAGTGTACTAGCTCATAAAGAACATATGAAACAAATTTTACAGACATTGATCAACAAACACAAAGACATCAACAACACAATATAATAGATATAAAATTGCTTCTTGTATTAGTATGACTTGAATAAGTCTCAAGTTCAGAGGCATCATACGTTGTAGATCAGTACATGTTTAAGCTGCAAACTGCAAAGCTAATTACATATTTAAACAATGTAGTAATGAAATTAGTAATGTCACATTTCCAGGCAACTATAACAGTCCATGAGATGTGTATATATTCTAGTTAATTCCACCCAAGTAGATGGAAACAGATTTTACAGAGATCCGAGGTGCCACTTGAAGTATTAACTTAGGATACCGTTCAAGAAACTGAGGCGGCAACGACTTTCAAATTAGATGGAATAAGAACCTCACATGAATAAAACATTATAAATGCAGTAGCCAGTGGTTAGGAAATTAATTGAACTTACATCCTGATAAGCCTTAGCCTCAGCTGTGTCATCCATTAACTTTTGGACATCATCGATGTTTATCTCACTCTGTATAGACTTAAGGGCAGCATTTCCAGTCTTTAGGCTTTCCAATACAGCCTTTTGCTTACTTGCTAGTTCAATGTCTGCTAGCTACAACAAGCAAAAAAAACACCGTCAAATCATACCTCAAAACTAAGAGAATTAATGCTGGTTAGATCCAATGATGGAAAGCTGAAAGACAAAGCTGCCGCCATATATACATGGACATGGCATTCATTACGATCCACAATTTATGAAATAAACTACTAACCTGCTGTTCAACATTCATTTGCCATGTATCAACTTGTTTCAGCAGCTCTTCCTGGGATTTCTTCTTCTTCAGTGCAATCAAAGCTCTGTCTCTCTTCTTTTGTTGAACCAACTGGCGTGCAGCTTCCTTTTCTGCTTCAATCACCTTCTCGAGCTGGAAGAAGTAAACCATACATATATGGAATCAGGATCACCTTAATTTTCACAAGAAACGGCATGCCAGTGGTTTAATGCGAGACAAGCTAATCAGATTGTTTGCACTAGCAAACGATTCACATACCACTAACATTGATAGACCAAGATAACTGTGACAGTGACTCACTATTGCACGCACTAGAAGCCAATCTGGTTTTCACATTATGGAAAGTAAAACTACCCTCCTTATTTGATAACCTGAATGTGTAGTTCTCACTGACATCACCTCAATTCACTGGAATCCGACCTAAACCTTTACACTTGTCCTGATTACATTACTAGGCATTCTAAATCTGGATCGCTGCTGTGAGCCCACAATGACAAACAACAAACCAATCTATCTAAGAAAAGCGGGTTGTATCACGGGATGCATCCAAAACTGGATCCTCCTGACAAAACTAACAAGGTGGGAAAAGTTCCTCTCCATTCAGTTGTAGAGACAACTTTATGCAAAACCTAATCCCAACTACGCCCTCAGTCGCGTGGGTACCAAATCTGATATTATCTAGTCCTAGGGGCAAAATCGGAGATCAATAAACTACAGGGATTGAATCTCAGACGATCAACAACTAAATCACAACGATTAGGTGAAATAATAGGAACGGGGGCGGAAAATAGATCATCGGATTGGGCAAGGGCGGGAGCAGGAGACCTGCTGCTGGAACACCGCGAGCTTGCGGCGCTGCGTCTTGAGGGCGAGGATGGCCTTGTCAACCTCCGTGATCTTGGGCTTCTTCACGAACACGTTCCCCATCTCGTTCTCCCCGCGTATACCCCTTCCAACCGCGGTTTCGCCGCCGGCGGGGTAGACGACGGCGTGAGAGGGAGGAAGAGAAACAAGGAGGAAAGGTGGACTGCGGGAAGAGACGCCGTCACGGCATCACACTTCATGGGTAGGGTCGGGGAGAATTTGATCGGTATTTTTTTTTCTTAGGGAAGAACGGTACAGTATTTGCTTAGATACTCACTCGTTGGGGCCGAAATCTGGATCAATTTTATGTCGGATAAAACTCGTTTTTAGTATGAAAACATCGAGTTTTCACTCGTGTTTTTAGGCCAAGTTTCTGCGTTCGACTATATTTTAATAAATTTTAGCAAATTTAGACAGATTTCATTGATTATGGCGAATATAGTCGGATTACATCGAGTTCGCACGAACACTCAAATTTAGGCTAGATAATAAACTAAAAACATAAAAAAATCTGCCGATGCCGTCGCCGAAGACGACGCCGCTTCTACATGCCGAGGTTATCGTAGAAGGAGGTGTAGCCGGGATCGCGATTTGAACTAAAATTTAAATTGACGAGGAAAGATCGTGCGCATCCAGTATATACATATTGCAAGATTACATCTAAAAAAAATTAGTAGTGGGAGAGCTCGCGCCGCGTTCTGGTATGTCCAAAATACGAGTCGTAGTCGGCGGTGAGCTCTAAGTCGCTGCCTACCATCGTCTGCGAGCTCCTAGTCGTCGAGGACGATCACGTCGACGTCCATGTCGCCAGGGAGGGCTCCTCCTCCTCGCCGCGGATGGCAGCGACCACCTCCTCGATCTCCTCCTGCTTCTTGGAGAGCTCGACATCGATGATGGCGGAAGCGAGCTCCTCCTCCTCGCGCCGTGATGGGGATATGCCTACCGGGGTATACTCAGCAGGACGTTTCCGACTGGCCCAAGAACTGGCGAGTGGGCCTGCAAGACGGCGACTGGATTGAAGCCCAGCAAGGAACCAAGCGATCGAAGTCAAGACCCAGCAGTAGATAGGCCCGGTGGATTAGGTTAAACGAGTACAAGCTTTAATCGAATCGGTTGAGATATGTAAACCCTAGGAGGTGAGCCTATATAAACCTCCCTATAGGCGAGTAGAGATACGTTTCATCATACAGCGACTACGCCGCCTAGCCGCCGAGGTCGCCCATTGTACCATCCTCATAATACAATCTAGCAGAGTAGGTCTTTACCCTCGAGGCCGAACCGGTAAAACCCGTGTCTTTGCCCTCATCTCGCACCGCAGATGGTGGCCGCCTTGCCACTCGTTTCTACTACTCACGATTGCAGATATGTTGTGACTATGCCCACGATGGCGCCCACCTGGGCCCGCCGGTCCGGCCGGTGTTCCGGGCGAGATCCAATCGCCCATCAACGAGACGGTCGCCATCGCCGCATGATAGCGATCGGCAAGATGCTCCAAATCTTGCCGAGCAGCTACGCCCCGGCCGCGACACGACAACAGCGTGATCCCGCCGATCGGCACGATCAGCCTCTTTGTCGGCCTCACCGACGCCATCGTCTCGGAGAGTCGGCTCGCATCCGCGAAGTCGCCGCCACGCGATCGGCTCTCCGAGGCCGATCCGCACGATCCATCGCCGCCTCGAGTACATTCGCCCACGTGGCGAAACTCCGCAGAAGACGCGCCTCAACGACGACGCCGACTCGGCGACCCCGGCCACTCGCCGGTCCATCACCGCTGCTTCACCCGCGGGCTCCATCACCAGTCTCCAACGGAGACTTCAAGGACCCTCCATCCTCGGATCTTCGACCGACCGGTCGGAGAACTCCGCCGACCTCCGCGACGAAACCGGTCGCCACGCCGCGACCTATATGGCGACCGGCACCGATCCGCCGGAGGATCCATTCTCCACCCCAATCCCTCCTAACGCCACGGCAACGGAGGTCGAGGAGCTCCGCCTGAAACGGGCGGAGGCGGTGCGCAAGGAACAAGCCGAGCGCTAAAAATTTCTCCTCGAGCAGGTGACGGCGCAGGAACTGTCGCGCTACCACCAGCAGCGGATCAGTCGCTCGAACCCCACCGTGGGCGCCCGAACTTCGACGACGAAAACGACCCGGCCCGCGTGGCCGAGCGCGCGATCTGCGAGAACGCGCCACCAGGTGGAAGCGCCCGGCCCCCGCCAGGATCAACGGCGATGTGCGCCCCACCTCCACCCAACCGCACACCTCCCAGGGACCAGCCGCGGATAGTAGTTTCCTCACGGGAGCGAGACGCAAACGGCCTCCCACTATCCATCCCGATGGACAACCTCATGGCGGGTCGAGCAGCAGCCGACAACATCACGGCCACGGCGCCTACAAATCCAAAGACGCTGTGGCCCTCGCCGCAAAGGTCGCCGAGTAGCGAACGCAGCGCCGACTCGCGGTCGAGTATACTCGCGTGCTCGGGAAGCGTAGCGGCCTCCGCCGCCAGTGGCAAACACCTCAATCGCCGCCTCGAGCCACCGCAGCTCCAACACCGACCCGAATGCGCACTCTCCACCAACGACCCCAGCGACCAACTTCGCCGCCAACAGCAACCCATCGACGCCCGCACCCACATCATCAACAACCAAAGTCAAGCAAGACGCCCGACGACCGCGACACACCTAACCAATCGCCGACGGAGCCCATGGGGTCGACTTCGCCCCAAGTGCTTCGGACCAATGATTCGAGGCGAAGTACCCGCCAAACTTCAAGGCGCAAGGAGATAGAAAAGTACGACTCATACGACCCCGCCCCGGCTCGACACATACCTCATGGCAATGGGGATCGCGGCCACACCGACCGCTAGCCGCCTGCTACCTCCCCCGATGATGGAGGGACGCAGTGCAGGATCAACACCTCCCCGTGACAGATCGACTCGGGAGGAGATGCGACGCCTTCGCTGTGCACTTCGAGTGTTCCTACACCCGCGCCACCACCATCGAGGACCTGGAGTGATGCGTCCAGGGACCCCGCGAGTCGACCCGCAACTAGGTCCAACGGTGGCAAGAACTCTGGTACAACGTGGTCGGCATCCACCCGGACACCGCGATCCATTGCTTAAAGACCCTGGTCGCCAAGCTCAAGCGACACTCTCGCACACTCGACAACATTCCCGACCTCCTCGAGATCGCCAAACGGTACGCGGAGGAAGATCCAAACCAGGAAACTGACGACGAGTCAGGAGGTCAACGCCGCATTAGCGCAACGGCAGACGACGGTCCGACTACGCTTAAAGAACACTCGCCTCACCGGCAAGCGCAGTTGACGGGCGAGTCGACTTCGCCGCCAACGCCGGGCACGCAACGCGAGCCCAAGAGCTTCCGCCGCGAGGACAACGCCCGCGATGGCGGCAACTACAAGCAAGCCAAGGTTCGACCTCCGGCTCTCCTTAACCAACCATGTGCGTTTCATAGCAGGGAAGGAAGCCCAACGCACACCACCGCCGACCGCCACACCCTCGTGGAGATCGAGAAGGCACGGCGAGCGGAGGACCCGACAACGACCCGCCAAACGGCGGAAAATTCGCAAAGTGGTCGGCTCGCCCATACCTTCACGAGCTTCAACACGGCGCGAGAAGAAGGTCATCGCCGCGCCGCTGTTGCCAACGCGTGGCCCATGGACGTTCCCCAGTTCCTCAACTAGTTGGAGCAGCCCATCACCTGGAGTCGTCAAGACCACTCGCCACGCATCGAGTACCCAGGTCGAGTCGCCCTGGTAGTCAAGCCCAAGGTCGGCAACTACTGGCTCCCCAAGACATTGATGGACGGCGGCAGCTCCATCAACATCCTATACTTGGACACCTTCAGGCGGCTGCGGCTCCCGCAGTCGATGATCGAGACAACCCACACCACGTTCCACGGCATCGTCCCCGGTCGGAAGGCGTACCCGATCGGCAAGGTCACGCTGCCGGTCACCTTCGGCACACCCGCAAACTTCCGCACCGAGCGGATCGTCTTCGAGCTGGTGCCCTTCGACAGCCCCTACCACTGCGTCCTAGGGCGCCAGGCGTTCGCTAAGTTCATGGCAGCGCCCCACTACGTGTACAACGCGATGAAGCTCCCCGGGCCGTGCGGCGTCATCACCATCAACGGCGACCCCGATATGGCCGCCGAGTGCGAGGCCAAAGGAGCCGAGCTCGCTGACGCCGTCATCGCGGCGGAGACCAACCACGCTGATGAACTCGCCAAATACGCGAGCGGGGTCAACAACGACGACCCCACCATACTCAAGAAGCCCAACTCAGAGGGCGCAAACATCTCAACATTCGAGGCCACGACGCACACCCGCACCGTCGAGCTGGTCCCAGGCGACTCCAGCCAGACGGTAACGATCGGGATGGGCATGAGCCCAGCATAGGAAGGCGCGCTCATCGAGTTCCTCAGTGAGAACTGGGACATCTTTGCATGGAAGCCCTCTGACATGCCCGGTGTCCCTAGGGAGCTCGCTGAGCACAAGCTAAACGCCGACCCCAAAGTGCGACTGTCAGCGAGCGGCCCTTCAATGAAGAGTGCCGCCGAGCAATCGCCGAGGAGGTTCAGCGTCTACTCGCTGCAGGATTCATCCGGCCAATCAAATACTCCAAGTGGCTGGCAAATCCAGTCTTGGTCGAGAAGAAGAACGGGACCTGGAGGATGTGTATCGACTACATAAGCCTGAACAGCGCCTGCCCAAAGGAGCAGTTCGTCCTCCCGCGGATCGACCAGATAATCGATTCCACCGCGGGCTTGGAGTCGCTATGTTTCCTCGACGCCTACTCTGGGTACAACCAGATCAAAATGGCTGTCGAGGACGAGGAGAAGACGGCGTTCATCACGCCATTCGGAGCCTTCTGCTACACCGCCATGACCTTCGGCCTCAAGAATGCCGGGGCGACCTACCAGCGGTGCATGCAAGAATGCCTCGCGAGCCAAATTGGCCGCAACATCCACGTCTACATCGACGACGTGGTCGTAAAGTCCACTCGCCAGGGTGACCTCCTCGCAGACCTGGCGGAAACATTCGCCAACTTGCGAAAATACAAGATAAAGCTCAATCCAGGCAAATGCACCTTTGGTGTACCAGCAGGACAACTACTGGGGTACGTCGTCTCCAAGCGAGGGATCAAGGCGAACCCCACGAAGATCGACACGATCGCCCGGCTCGGCAAACCCGAGTGCCTGCGCGACGTCCAGAAACTAGCCGGGCGAGTAGCGGCTCTCAGTCGCTTCATTCCCCGCCTGGGCGAAAAGGCGATGCCCCTATACCGCCTGATGCGCAAGAACCCCACCTTCTAGTGGGATAAGGAAGCGGACGACGCGCTTCGCGACCTCAAGAAGGTGCTACTCGCCGCACCGCTACTCGCCGCCCCCGCCGACAAAGAACCCATGCTGGTTTACGTCGCGGCTTCCGAGCGTCGTCATTGCCATGGTCGCCGAACGACCAGAGGAAGGAAAGGAGCGCCCGATCTGACAAATGGTGTACTACATCGGCGAGGTCCTCACCGAGTCGCGCCAGTAATACCCCGAGACCAAAAGTTGGTATACGCGGTCTTGAGCTCGGGCCGCGCCGCCAGACTACTTCCAGAGCACCCGATCACGGTCGCTCTCGCACCACCGCAAGACATCATCCGAACCGTGAGGCGACCGGCGGTCGCCAAGTGGCCGTCGAGATCGGCGTCCACAACATCAAATACGAGCCGCGAAAAGCGATCAAGTCGCAGGCCCTAGCGGACTTCATCGCCGACTGGGAAGAGGCCCAGCAGCCAGAGAAGCTGCCATACCTCCATTACTGGAGCCTGCACTTCGACGGATCCAAGAACGCGGACGGCGCAGGCGCAGGGATCGTGCTAACTTCACCAAAGGGCGACAAGCTCCGCTACGTCCTCTGCCTCGACTTCACACCCTGCACCAACAACATGGCCAAGTACGAGGCCTTACTCCACGGCATGCGAGCGGCCAAGGAGATGAATGTCAACCGCCTACGCTGCTATGGCGATTCCGACCTCGTCACAGGACAAGTCGCTGGCACCTGCGACGCCGTCTCCCCCACCATGGCGGCGTACCTCCAAGCAGTGTACAAGTTGGGCGGGCACTTCACAGGCTACTCCGTCAAGTGGATCGACAGGCGGAAGAACGAGGAGGCCGACACACTCTCTCGCATCGGGTCGGCTCGACTCGCACCACCCGCCGGTGTCTTCCTTGACACGATCACCAAGCCATCAGTCTCTCCCCCGAAGGATATCGACATAGGAGTCCCGCTCCAACCAGAGGCAGCCCTGGTCGCACTCCTCAACGAGCCAGACGACTGGACCAAGCCCTACATCGCCTATCTGGAAGCCGGCGCCTTGCCGACAGACGAGACGGACGCCCAGATGATCGCTCGCCAATGCAAGTCCTACACCATCATCGACGGCGAGCTCCATAAGTGCAGTGTCACCGGCGTGTTCCAACGCTGCGTCCAACCCACCGAAGGACGCAAGATCCTCCATGATATCCACTCCGGCGATCGCGCCACCACGCCGCTTCCTGGTCGCCAAGGCTATGCGACATGGCTTCTACTAGCCCACCGCACACGCCGATGCTGTGGACATTGTCCAGCGGTGCGCCGGGTGCCATAAGTACGCCAACCAGACGCACGTGCCGAGCTCAGCGCTCAAAACAATCCCCATCACCTGGCCATTCGCTGTGTGGGGCATGGACATGGTAGGCCCTTTCAAGAAGGCCCCCTCCGGCTACACCCACCTGCTAGTCGCGGTCGACAAATTCACAAAGTGGGTGGAAGCCAAGTCAGTTCGGAAATGCGACGGGAAGACCGCCACCAAATTCCTACGTGAGATCATATATCGCTACGGGTTCCCAAATAGCATCATCACGGATAACGACACTAACTTCGCCAAAGGAGCCATGGCCGAATTCTGCGAAGAGCATCACATTCGGCTCGACCTCGCGTCAATCGCCCACCCGAAATCCAACGGCCAGGCGGAACGGGCCAACCAAAGCATCCTCCACGGCCTGAAGCCGCGACTCCAAGTACCACTCGAGCGCACCGCCGGGTGCTGGGTTGAGGAGTTGCCCTCTGTCATCTGGGGGATCCGCACCTCAGTCAACAGGTCGACATGATTCACCCCCTTCTTCATGGTCTACGGCGCCGAGGCAGTCATGCCCACCGACCTCGAGCACGACTCGTCGCGGGTCGTCCACTACACGGAGGCCGCAAACGAGCTCGCCCGCCAAGACGGGGTCGATCAACTCGACGAGGCACGTGACCTCGCTCGGTCACGCACCGCTATCTACCGCGAGGACTCCGCTACCACAGCCGGCGGGTGAAGACTCGCACCTTCCAAGAGGGCAACCTGGTGTTACGCCTCATCCAGGACAAGAAGGGCATGGATAAGCTCTCCCCTCCGTGGGAAGGGCCATTCACCATCGGGCGAGTACTCGGCAACGACGCCTACTACCTCATCGACGTCCGCGGGGACGGCGAACTCGACGTCAAGCGACCATGGAATGTAAACCTCCTACGGAAGTTCTACTCTTAGAACCCCACATATGTATTCTCCGGTCGTTATGAAATAAAAAGAAACGGTTACCGCAAATTGCGCCTACTCTCCATGTCTTGTGCCACTACTTTTCGTAACAGCTTACTTCGTAGAAGTCAACCTTTGGTACAGCGATCGGCACGGCTAAGTAGTGCGGTGCAAGAGCACTGAGTCACTTCAGGTCGTGCACCGTCCATAAAAACGCCTACCCGGAGCCCCATTGGAGTCGCCTAGCCCGACTGGTTCTACGAACCAAGACAACTGCCTTTGCTTCTCACAGCGACGATGGTCCTCCGCATCCTGACTGTTGCCTGCCAAAACTCACCGGCGAGCAGCGACGAGCAACACGAAGAGCCGGGAGGCTCCCAGAACTGCTGGTGGGCCCTGGTCCCTCGGGCGACGGCCCGCAAAACTCCGGCACACGTCCTGGCTTGGTTCGAGGGCGTGCCACGACCTATACCGGCGGGAAGGTGAAGGATTGCTCCGATTGATTTCCTGCATGGTAAACAAGTATACGTAAAATTCGAGCCGTGACCGGCTCCCAGGTTTCCCTGTAAATCGGCTCCTAGAGCCGATTGCCCCATGGTTCTGCATTAGATTTACGATAACATGGGGTTTTTCTTGATCACTACAAGTTAAATCGATCTACGACAGTTTAATGTTTTCACCACATAACTGGAACATCCTACACGTAATTGAGCCTGGTATGTACAAAGAATGAAGAATATTAACCCTAGAGGAGGCCTAATAACCAACGTACAGTCAATTACCGGAACAACTTCTCTAGAACAAATAAGCCACTTCCCTACGTACTACTGGATCGTTCAACTCGTTTGTAAGGCCTGACTACGTAGATATCAAACTAAACCTTGGCGAGCAAAGCACAACCATAACAGATCGAATCAACTAAATAAAGATCAAGCAAGGTGCTACCCTTGCACTTGGGAAAAAGGTGCAAAGGTAGCGAGATAACTAGAGGTAGCATAACTTCGACGATAATAGTGAAAAAACACCAATGCTAGCCTCAAACAATTTATGATAATAGTATTACTCGTCATCAACAACGCTTCAGTACGAGTAAAACCAGGTAACGCATAAGTAGATACTGCCTAGATCGCAAGATGCGATCTAGGCAGCATGACACTTACCCGAAAGAAACCCTAGAAACAAGGGGTGGCGATGCGCCGAGATTGTGTTTGTCGTGAACGTGATTGTCCTCCTTTTCTTGATAACCTTAAGTACATATTTATAGTCCGGAGACTCTCTACTTTTGGAATAACTCTACAACTCTATCTTTACCTAAACTGAAACGAAACCTACTATGATACAAGATACACGGGCAGTTTAGCCCAATTCTACGTACTAGGCCGATCCAACAACACGTTAAATATACGCATCTTCCAAGCCCATCTTGATCACGGCCCATCTCCTTCGTTGGCCAAAATATGGCGATAACACATGCCCCCCTGGTTTTGGCAATGATAATTCCAAAACCACTCTGTGTTTTTTTTTCTTCTCCTCCCTTTTTTTTATCGGGCTGCGCGTTGACAGAATGCGTGGCGTAACGTAATCGCCACGCTACCCCTTCATCATGATGCCTGTCTTCTCAACTCCTCCGCGAGGCATGATTTGACGATTTTGGCGGTAACTGGGAACCGCTATGGCATTGAACCGCTCTCCACTATTCCCTTATTTAAATTCGCCCGAGCGATTCGCAGTCCCCATCTTCCTCCGGTAGCGAAACCCTTCTTCCTCCGGAAAAAACCCTCTTTCGCCATGGCCTCCTCGCTTCCTCTGTCCATCCTCCACGCCTCCAACAACATGAGTGACCGAGAGCCGACGCCAGAGCACCCGCCCACGACGACGTACAACACTCTCGCCCCACAATGGTGGGACGAGAGGGGTTGGGACTTCGCCGTTTGGTCGGAGGACGACGCGTCCTTGACTGACGGCGAAGAAGACCTGCAGTTCCTTGCTGATGGGGAACTGGAGGCAGACAGCAGCGACGACGCCATGTCCTGGGACGGCGTCGATTCCTCCGAAGAAGAGGAGGACACCTCCTCCAAGGAGTACCAGCCGGTGAAGTACTTCCGACCGGTCCAAAAGACACCGGCGACGAGGACGAGGCCCTGCTGGCTTCTTCAAGAAGCGAAAAGACGACGCCGGAGCGTAGCACGAGGATAGCGCACAAGACGGCGGCAGCGGCAAGACGACCTCGGCCTAGATTAGGAACCGAGTAGTAGCCGTAGTAGTAGTAGGCCCCCTTTGTAATCCATCGCTTGTAAGCAAGCAATCGCTTTGAATGAATGAATGAAAAATCCGTTTCTCGCAAATTGTCTTTCCGCCCCAATTTTGTCGATAACACAAATAAGTCGATACTCCAGGAGCCGATAGCAACGCATCGGCTTTCACCTTGTTACGTTCTCACAGTCAACCAAGCTATAACTCAAAGAACCGATGCACACCGGCTTCCCGAAATCGTTGACAAGGTCAACTCAGTCGCATACTTAGGCAAACCTAAACGGCCACTTCTTAGTTTTCAAACGGTAACCTGCGACTTTCTTCAAAAAGGGCGACCTAGATCCCCAACTGCCCACCGACTAGATCGAGCTCACAGCAACAAGAACCCTCAATCCTCAATCTGCATAGATCCATCTCCGCCGGCAAACCAGATGGCAGAATCGTCCAACACCAACCCAGAGGTCTCCGGTCTGAAGGTACGCCTACCCCTCGCAGTCTGAACGCAATGTTAGAATTCAATGGCGAACACCTGAATTAATGCCTTTATTCCACCATTAAACTTTCTAGGTTTCAGACATCCTGCTGCCGCATCCTTCTCTCCCAAATTCTCTCTGTCTCGGCCCTCGTACAGATTCTAGTCCTGCCCATCTGATTGCTTGCGAAGCAAATAGAATCCCCTTCGTAAGCCAAGACCTAGATCTGAACTCTTGGGCCGACTGCTTGCGAGCCTGGCCTAATCCCCCCGAACATTGGATTTCTTGGTTCAGTAGGGTAGCTAGAGCTTACCAATCCCAATGGGAAACTTTGGGAATAGCCGATGCCTTGCATCTATCGTTGTCCCCTCTTGAGAAACATGAAAATCTTCTCAAAACCATCGGCTATTTCTGGTCTGATGCTCTGAACTGCTTTATGTTCGGCCATGGCCCTATGTCACCAACCTTGCTAGACGTGGTGATGATCCGGGTCGGATGTTACATCACCCAGCCCTCCTTTCAACGACCAAAGTCCCCTACAAACCGCGTCTTCCAAAAGATGTACAAGTTGGGGTGCTTATCTCCAACGCCATATGAAAACAAAGGGCCTGCTTGGAGAAAGAACATACAACCTTTCTCAAATTCGCTAGAGCATTTCATCTTCGTGGCCCTTCCTTGCTCCAACCAAAACTACCTCCCTTAGCCCATGAACTGGCCAAAGGTACTCAACTTGGCCTCGGCAAATTATTTCTTGGAGAAGTCTATCGATACCTCCAATTGATGTCTGTCAAGCTGTTCTCTGGCATAGCAGTCAAAACAGGTGGTCCTTGGTGGTTTATTCAGCTATGGGCTCAGCTGTATTTCAAAAATCATATCCCAAACTTCCCCCTTTTGGCGAGCTGCACCTTTCCAGATGTGAAAGGGAAGCAGATCCGATGCACCAGCTATGGCCAAGCTTTGTATCGACTGCCAGGAAGTAAACTGGCCTCTCAGGAGGCGTCTAAGTGGTTCAGCGTTTTCTTCCAAGGCCTGGACAACCCCACCTTCTTCCCTTACGTGGAAGAATCAGAACACTTTGAAAATCCACTCTCCTTCAGGCTGGACAATTTTGCCGATGACACTAGCACTCGGCAGCTCTTTTCCACCGTTATTCGTCCTGTTCCTTCCGGTTGGCATGAGCACATCAGCAGATAATCAAACCTGGTGAATTCTACCAACTCGCGTGGCTCGCCAATTGCCTTGGACAAGTAGCTCCCCTTCTTTCTCCATCACCTACGGAGAGCGAGCCGATCCGCTGATCCTCTCACCAGCCAAAGGTGTTATTCCTTCTTTGATGCTCGACCATCCCAATTCCCACGACCTCACCTTTGCCTCATCAACCGATGGCTTCAAGACCGGTGGTCGATGTGGAAGACTCACGCCTTCAGAGAGCTCTGGGACCGTTCTTTGAAACAAATCGATGTCGACTATGACATCCCGTGGACCGTGTACCACTACTTGCAAATTTTCTTGATGCAATGCAATTGATCCTTTTATTAATCCACTCTTTCTCTTTGCAGCAACAAGATGGCCGAGCCTCACGCACGATGGCTCCCCTTGAAGTTCTTCCCGCCTCCTCGTGGTTCTTTTACGCAAAGACTCGCCACCTCGAAAAAGGTCATAATGCGTAAACAATGATAACCCCGCAATCGGCTTCCAAGAAACCAGCAGCTCCTAAGTCAGCTGCCCCTCGAGTTCCCACTAAAACCAGGACGATGGTGAGGAAGGTAGCTGCTAGGAAGACTTTGAGGCGCCAGAGCCCTTCTCCAGACAGCTCGCATGTAAGCTAATTCAGCCTTGGTCGATCCTTGTCATTCTTCATTCTTGCGACATGCTCGCCATCGGTTCTCCTTTTTACAAAGCTTCCGTCGAAAACACCTCCAGTGAGGATACCCATACTAATCGAGGAGAACTAGGCCCAACGGATTCTGAGAGGACCACCACACCGAACCAGCCAGATTCACCACCATCGGCTTCGGAAAAGGTCGGCTCGAACCTGCTGCCCCGAGCACCACCGGTAGGCGGGGCCAATCATGGTCCCAAGAGAGCTCGCAAAGGACAACAAGCTTCTTCGTCGAGGAGGTTTCAAAATCACCGCCCTTCATACTCCTCCTACTTGTTTCCTTTTCGTCACGATTTATTGTTATTCACACCGCTAAGAACATCCTTTATGCAGACGATCGATGTCTTCGGAGACAGGAGGCGATCTTGGCCGGATCTGGGAATCCCCGAAGGTGTAGATGAAACGGCTACCACTCTCGCCAAGCCACCATCAACCACACATAAACCGATGGTCTCCTCATCGGCTATCCCCTCGATCTTAGGAGAGGTACGTTCAGGTTCTTTCGGCTCATCACTACACGTTTGGATGCATACTGACGCTTTTCTGGCTGCCAGAGTTGTGATCTTTCAGGTTTGCTGTCGTTCGACCACTGATCCATCGAACCAACTCCTCTCTGTTGCCGCTGAACCACAAGCCGTGGTTGCTCTACCTCAATTCCAGCGTCTTAAAATCTTGTTGTCCTCCTCGATCGAGGAGTTGATCGAGGGTTCTGAGGAAGTGAAGAGCGTTCTTGCCGAAATTCAGGACCATCTTCCAGTAGCATTGCAAGTGAAGCTTTGGTCAGTTGCAAATCTGTCCTTCTTCGCCACGGGTGAAGTTAGCTCGTGAAAGGATCAATCTGCGCCGCCCAACTTCCGAAAGCCGATATTGCGCATGGATGTCGGACTTAACGAGAAAAAGTGTCTCTGGATGCTAAACCGACACCTCCGTCGATCACGAGCTCGCATCCTTGAAAGGAGCTGGAAGATCTTGAGGAGAAGGTCGACTAAACAGCTCATCCGCGACAAGGAAGAATCCATCGCCCGTTCCCAAGACGAGGCGGAAGGCCTCAAAGCTCAACTGAAGACCGATCTGGCAGACATACGTGCCCTGAGCAAGCAGCTAGTGATGGGTAAGGATGAAGATGACGAAGCCGAGATCGCCGAGGTGGATCGTGTCCGTGCTGACGCCCTCCACGCCTTCGAGGCATTTCTTCAGTAGCTCGTATGTGTAAACTGGCATCTGTTTGTAACGTGTGTGAACCTCTAAAGTTGATGACCGTGCATCGGCTATACATTTTGCTTTTATTCGGCCGATTTTCAGCATCGGCCCCCACATTTTTACTGTCCATCGTCTCACGTGCTTTTACTTAGCCGATTTCATGTATCGGCCCCTCAAGTTTTACTGTCCAACATCCCACATGCTTGGGAAATATTTCTTGAGATGTTGACTGCTGGCCATCGAATTTCACCGTCCAGCTCCTCAAGCATGTACGCGTTTCCTCTTAAAACTTGGTCGACCCTGTACGGCCCGTGCCAATTTGGAGACCATTTACCATATGTTGCATCCTTAGTCCCCAAGGGCAACACAGCTTCCCATACCAGATCACCAACGTGGAACTCCTTTGGCTTCACTTTCTTGTTGTATGCACAAGCTACTTTGGCCTTGTATCTTATCCGTTTAGGTGCCCCCCGAGCCGAATCCTTCAAGTAATTGAAGATATCGGCTCTCCAGTCGTCCGCTTCCAGGAACTGTACCTGAACATCGGCTCCTTCTGCTTATGTAAAAGACGACTCGCTCCATCCCATCATAAACTTGCACCACCACCGAGGCGATGGACGTGTCAGCTAATGACAAGTAAATGTAGAACGGCCTGTCAGGCTGCGGTGGAACTAACACTGGCGGCTTTGTCAGATATTCTTTGATCTCGTCGAAGGCTCGTTGTTGTTCTGCCCCCCAGCGGAATTCCTCGTCAGATTTGATTTTTACTAGTCCCATGAACGGCTCTATCCTTCCTGACAGATTGGAGATGAATCTTCTGACGAAGTTGATCTTGCCGATGAGAGACTGCAGTTCTTTCTTTGTAGTGGGTGGCTTCATTGTTCGCACTGCCTCCTGACTTTTCAGGCCGATCTCAATTCCGCGTTCATGGACCAAAAAACCCAAGAACTGACCGGCCGTCACCCCGAAGGCACACTTCTTTGGATTCATCCGTAGGCCGAATTTTCTTGTTCGGTCCAGGACGTCGTAGATCGTCTAAGTGTCCTTGCGCTGAAGACTTGACCACCACGTCATCGATGTAGATTTCCACCACTTGCCGATCATATCATGAAAATATAATTCATGGCTCTTTGATGCGTGGCGTAGGCATTCTTGGTCAAACGTCATGACTACATACTCGAACAACCCACCGAACACAGGACTCTGAACGCAGTCTTGTGTATGTCTTCTGGAGCCATAAAAATTTGGTTGTAACCGGCATTGCCATCCATGAAGCTCAAGATCTTATGACCAGCCGCTGCGTTGATTAACGTTTCTGCCACCGGCATCGGATACTCATCCTTTGGGGTAGCTCTGTTGAGATCCCGAAAATCTATGGCAACACGCCACCGGCCATCCTTTTTCTCTACAGGTACGATACTAGAAATTCACTCAGCATACCTGCATGGCCTGATTAACTTGGCTGTCAACATATTCTCGACCTCTTTCTTGACTTCTTCCAAAATTTCAGCCTTCATTTGTCGTGCTCGCTGCTGAAATGGCCGAAATCCTTTTTTGAGCGGGAGTCGATGCTCGATGATGCTCCTGTCTAACCTGTGCATCTCTGTAGTCGGCGGCGATGCGGATATTGTTTCAACAGGGCTATCATCGGTCCCCGCAGACTCGGATCTAACTTCTTGCTGATAAATGTTGGTCGTGGCTTATCCCTAGGACCAATGTCGATTTCTTCTAGTTCATCAGCGGATGTGAACCCGTACCCTAGCTCCCCGTCACCTGTCAAATCGATGCTAAACACGGGGCAAGCGGTAGGTGAGGATAACAAAAAGAATTTGGGCCGATTGCTTGAATCGGCCCCCTTTTTGCTTGCATTAGTCAAGGACGGTTTACACCTTATTGTTTTACGATGGCGAGCATCTCTGCCTTTCGACTACATGAGCTGCTTGTCGTATGATCGCTTTTTATTTTTTGTGGCGATCGCAGGATCGGCCGCATACCTGATGATCGTGGGCTTTTCTACTCTGTCGAGCCGATGGATAAGACCAGCCTCACCCGTTTTTGTAGCTTCAATGCGCTCACAGCCGTCTAGACCGATTCGGAGATCGGCTCTTGGTCTCCTGCTTCCCGCGTTCATGCCAGCTATGGAGATCTCGATAGAATCATCTGCGTGGATGACCTCCACTTCATCTCCGTCCCTTTGGATCGTAACCTTCGTGCATTGTGGGAATGCAGCAATTAGCGTGAATCCAATCCCTTCCTAGCAAGACAGTGTAAGTGCTTTTGCTGTCCACGATGAAGAATGCCGTGGGGATGGTTTTTCTGCCCACTGTCAGATCCACGTTCAGTACGCCTTGCGTTTCCGAAGACTGACCGTTGAAGTCGCTTAACGTGGCGTTGGTTTTGATCGGTCTGCGATGGGCGTCCCAAACGTCGTAGCATGGAGTACGACATGATATTGATCGCCCGGTGTCCACCAACATCTTGCCGACAGGTTGCCCATTGATGTAACCCCGTAGGCTGTGGCTTTCGGATGTTTGTAACCCTTCTCACGTGGCTTCTCAAAGATAACCGGCCGTGGACGCGATCAAACCGTGCCACCGTAGCTCATTGGTTCTTGGCGCGTAATTCGACGAACGAACACCATGTTTGTGCCACCGATGTACGTGCATCGGCTTTGCTGGTTTGCGCCATTCTTTCCTTGTCGGCGGTCTTCGTTTCCAGTCGCTAATTTTGACGGCCAGATCGGGCCGTGCTTTCTTTAAAGCGTGGAGATACTGCGCTTCAGCTTCCTCCAAGTTACGTAGCCGCTGCACTCTGCGCTTTTGGGTGTGTCTGAGTCCGTCGGGACACCACCTTGGACGGTGATATCTGTCTTCGTCTTTGTCATTCTTTGGCTTCTCGAGGTCTTCTGCTCGAGCGGACTCCCTGTAACAGCTCTGGGGTGGAAGAGGCCCTAGACGTTCGAACACTGACACTGGCCTCGTGTCCTCCTTCTGCTGACCGCATTCCGGGCAGTTGTCGACTGTAGGCAATCGGCTCATTCCCGCGTCCCAGCAATACTTGAAGAAAGGACAATCCCAGTGCTTGTCTGCGCCCTCCTTTTCTTTAGACGGTCCCTTAGCGAGGTGCTCATATCTTTCGTCGTCTCTGTCGCGCCGGCGACGTTGGTCATACTGGCGCTCATACTTGTTAAGGAGATGTGTGGAATGTGGCTTCGATATCGCTCTCCTCACTTGTTCCTCTTAAATACCGCTTTGTCATTGTGGCCGAGCGGTCGCGTGGACTAGCCTCCTCTCTTTCTTTGCCCGAGAGCGACCACCTTCCTGCTTGTGCGTGTCATGGTGGCATCCGACCTGCCATATTAACACCGAACAAAAATCCAGTTGGCGCCTCGCGAGCTTGAGTTCTACCATGTTGGCCGCGGAAATGGGTTCGTGTCCACTTTCATGGCGAACCGCCCAAGGATCGAGCCTTGTTCTATTGCCATTTGGATTTGGCGGCGCTCTTTGCACTCATTGGTGGTGTGGGTGAACGAGTGATGCCACTTGCGAGATGGTCTCCTGCTCATTTCGAGCCGTAGGGATTTTGTGGCCTTCGGTAACCTCACCGCTTCTCTTCGGCAGAATCGAATATCTGTTCGGCTTTGCTCACATCAAGTCGAACCCTTTGCAGGCCCTTGCTTTTCACCCATTTGCAGCTCTGGATCTGCCCCGAGCCCATTCAGCTACGGCCACTTCCTGGTCCTATGTAGGATCATCTTCTTCTGCATCGACCAGGCCTATCGGTCGTTTGAATTTGTCTTGGTACAACTCGGGGTGGCGCTGTTCATACATCGCCGCTTCTGGCCATGTGCGCCAATGAGTTGTACTCCACTTGGAAAGCCAGATCCTTGATGGGTGCTAAGAGCCCCAACACTGCCAGCTCGACTGCTTCCTTCTCAGTTAAACGAGCTGAGTAACATCGGTTCTTGACGGTCTGGCCGGATGTATCGGCTCTGATTTCTCCCGCCGCCGCACTGCGCCAGTGCAATGCCACCTCGGAGCCTCTGAATGGTACTGGATGTGGAACTGCTCTTCCAGTTGCTTCCAGGTATGAATTGAATCAGGTGGCAACGAGGTGTACCACCCAAAGGCTGGTCCTGTCAGAGATTGCGCAAAAAATCTTACGCGCATCTGATCCGATGCCGAAATCATGCCTAGTTGTGCCAGGTATCGGCTTATGTGCTCGATCGAGCTTGACCCTTCTGACCCGCTGAACCTTGAGAACTCAGGGAGCTTATACTTGGGTGGCAGCGGAATCAGATCAAACTCGTTGGGGTACGGCTTTGAATAGCCGATTGTCCTTCTCTTGACACGGTTTAACCGGTCCTCAGATGGTACCGATTTGCTCCACTGTTTGAGCTGTAGGGGCTAGATTCTCATGACTTGTTCCAGTGGCATACTTGGCCAGCCACGCCTGTTTGTCAGCGTCCATCCCGCATATCGCTCCGGGACACGCCTCAAGATCCTGCCGGGAACTCCGCGCGAAACTCCTGCGGTTGCAATCTGTTTAGTGCGTGTCGTTATTGCATCCGCACGTGGCGCATATATACCGTGTGGGATTTCCTTAGGTGGCTCAAACAGGAATTGGCAATCGCTGGGTCGCCTCCAGCCTTGTAGACGACATAATCCATTGCTCTGGCAGCTCGGGCTGCAAGTGTGAATGGCAGGTGTGGCACTGGAGCGGTCTTTCTCCTGGTGAGTCCCAGAGTAGGCCCCTGGGAGAATACTGATGTTTCATGATCTCTGAACTACGCGAATCGACCCGTTCAAAGCGTTCACCGGGCTCTCCGAGTGGCGGTGCAGAATGAGCCACCATGTAGTTGACTTCACGTCAGAGCTCAGTGCGCTCCTCGAAGGAATGACAGATCCACCTCATCAAGAGCACCCTCGGGAGAACCCCTCCACTTGATGCCATGCTTACGGGTCCTCTCAAAAGCCGATGAGATCGGCTTCAAAGAGATTTCGATCTCATCATACTTCGCCTTGTGCTCGTCGAGGCTCGTCAGATGCGTGGTGATGCGCTCTCCATCGCAGCGTCGGATGTTGATGTAGATGTTGTTGAAAGTCCCATCGGCGTGCGAGAATGTGTTGCTGCCAAAACTCACCGGAGCAGCGACGAGCAACACGAAGAGCGGAGGCTCCCAGGCTGCTGGTGGGCCTGGTCCCTCGGCGACCCGCAAAACTCCGGCACGTCCCGGCTTGGTTCGAGATGCCACGACCTATACCTGGCAGAAGGTGAAGGATTGCTCCGATTGATTTCTGCATGGTAAACAAGTATCGTAAAATTCGAGCCGTGACGGCTCCCGTGTTTCCACAGAATCGGCTCCTAGAGCCGATTGCCCCATGGTTCTGCATTAGATTTACGATAACATGGGGTTTTGCTTGATCACTACAAGTTAAATCGATCTACGACAGTTTAATGTTTTCACCACGTAACTGGAACATCCTACACGTAATTGAGCCTGGTATGTACAAAGAATGAAGAATATTAACCCTAAAGGAGGCCTAATAACCAACGTACAGTCAATTACCGAAACAACTTCTCTAGAACAAATAAGCCACTTCCCTACGTACTACTGGATCGTTCAACCCGTTTGTAAGGCCTGACTACGTAGATATCAAACTAAACCTTGGCGAGCAAAGCACAACCATAACAGATCGAATCAACTAAATAAAGATCAAGCAAGGTGCTACCCTTGCACTTGGGAAAAAGGTGCAAAGGTAGCGAGATAACTAGAGGTAGCATAACTTCGATGATAATAGTGAAAAACACCAATGCTAGCCTCAAACAATCTATGATAATAGTATTACTCGCCATCAACAACGCTTCAGTACGAGTAAAACCAGGTAACGCATAAGTAGATACTGCCTAGATCGCAAGATGCGATCTAGGCAGCATGACACTTACTCGAAAGAAACCCTAGAAACAAGGGGTGGCGATGCGCCGAGATTGTGTTTGTCGTGAACATGATTGTCCTCCTTTTCTTGATAACCTTAAGTACATATTTATAGTCCGGAGACTCTCTACTTTTGGAATAACTCTACAACTCTATCTTTACCTAAACTGAGACAAACCTAAACTGAAACGAAACCTACTATGATACAAGATACACGGGCAGTTTAGCCCAATTCTACGTACTAGGCCGATCCAACAACACGTTGAATATACGCATCTTCCAAGCCCATCTTGATCACGGCCCATCTCCTTCGTTGGCCAAAATATGGCGATAACACTGACATAGCGACTCGAACGGCTAAGTACCACGCTCGGGGACTGCAGACCAGTTCACCGCGAGCGGTCCGGGAAAACGCCAAGTAGGAGAGCATGCCCAGGACTCGCCACGCGACTGACCCCACGGGCAAGGCAGGAGTGATGCGCTCAAATTAACGCGCCAAGTGCTCACTCACCCTCGAGTCGCGCCTGGAACAGCCAAGTACCACGCTCGGGGACTCGGCCACCCGACCTCGTTCGCGCAAGGGAAAACGGTGAAATACAGAGCGTTCAGGGGAGTCGCCTAGCGACTGGCTCTTCGAGTCTGGGAGAGTCGAACACAATAACAAAACACACAAAACTAACAAACATATCACATACGAGGTAAACCCCACAAAAGGGCCGACGCGCTCGGGGACTCGTTCAAACATCAATCACAAACACATGACAAATACCAAAATATACACGATGTCTCATTCGATAGCATGTTGCATTGTCTCATATTACAAAATATGCCTGCATGGCAGACCTGCTGCTAACGCCACAAGGCAAACTATCCTATTCTGCAGGCTTAGACGACGACTCGCCAACACCCAGGCGATTGCGGATGAACGGCGTGTACGGGTTCGACGGATACGTCGTCAGTTCACCCGCCATCGCCGCGCGGCAGGGCTGCTCGACCTTGAAATCATGATGCGGCGGCTCGGGATCGTTCGGCACGACGACCGTTTCCTGGTACGGAAGGAGGTCGCCCATTGCCCATACACGCTCCGAGTACGCGGCGGCGCGATCTTGCAACTTGAGGACCTCGGAAAGCTCCACCGCGCCAGTCGACGATGGGTAGCCACTCGTCACATCGTCGATGTCGAAGTCCTCGGGGAAGTGGGCAAGTCCAAGACTAAGTGTCGTCGCTGCTCCGCGCCTAAACGCCGACCGCGTCATGAACTCAACAACCGCGGGCGCCTTCTCCAAATACCTCCACACCTCAACGAGGTCGCTGGGAATCACTTCCGTGGGCGATATCTCTTGGAGATAGGCACAGATGCATGTCGCCAACAACGTTGCCGAGTCGACAAGCATGCTTACACAATGCCACGCGTCGAACGAGCTCGCCTCTTCCGCGCTATCGATGATGCGACCTGCGAGTAGAAGACAATAATGAATACGACGGACACCACAAACGGCACAACTACTGGTAGAGGCAGATGCACTTACCAATCAACGGGCGGGCGAGATCCGTGATGAAGCATTGAAGCGACGTATGGTTGTCCTGAATCCCAGCAACAAGGGCATCCGACACTTTGCGATCCTCTTCGGCGGATGCAACGGCGGCCTTGGCTCGCCCATCAGCCGAGCTCGCTTCTTCCCTCGCCTCCCGCAGCTCGCGCTCGAGGTCGGCGATCCGCTGTTCAGCCACACTCAAAGCTGATTGCGCCGCCGCCAATTCACCAGCGGGGACAAGCCCCTGGCGAGCTTCTTCTGCCTTCGCGGCAACAGCCTGAAGCCCTTTGTTCGCCTCCTGGACGATGGCTGGCCTTTCTCCATGCTGCTTGCTGTCAATCGGTCACCGATTCAAGCCGCAGACTGCACATCACCAAAAGGTTAATCAAAGCAAAATTTTAGTGCCCACCCGCTGAAATTCAGCGAAAGCGCACTCGGGACCGGCAATCAAGATTCTCAAGTGCCCACCCGCTGAAATTCAGCGAGTGCGCACTCGGGACCGCAATCAAGAATTCTCAAGTGCCCACCCGCTGAAATTCAGCGCGGCGCACTCGGGACCGGCAATCAAAAATTCCTAAGTGCCCACCTGAAATTCAGCGAAAAGCACTTTCGACCGAATCAAGATTTTATGCCCACCCGCTGAAATTCAGCGAGTGCGCACTCGGGGACTGGTACTCAAAGAAATTCCTAAGTGCCCACTCGCTGAAATTCAGCGCGTGCGCACTCGGGAACTGGATGCGAAAAATAAAGATAAGACATTAAAAAGAATCAGGCCGCTGCAAAGCACCGACCTAATCCTCGGGGACTGGAGGTACCTGTATGGCTGCGCCAAGCATGCCGTGGAGTTGTATCGCGTCCACGGACGCGAGGAGAGCCGGCGTATGCCCATGACGTTGGTCGACTTCAGCATCGGCGGTCCCAGGAGCATGGCTCGAGGGCGAAGTTCCCCTCGCCGCGGCGGCCTTGGTGATGAAGCGCGGGAAGGTGGCGATAGAGGCACTCGCCCCAAAGGAGGTCGGCTCGGCCGTTCCAGGCAAGGGAGCGCCTTCAGAGACGCTGCCGCTCACGGGTCCACCGGCGACCGCCGTCGTCGTAAATCGTGATGACGCCGTCACCCTTGGCCTTCTTGCTGCCATTCGCAGAGACGACGACTCGTCCGCCTTCCTCTGCGGAAGGATCCTCCTCGCTAACGACGGGTGGCACCTTAGCCACGGTTGGGTGGCCCATCCTCTTCACCCCGGTCCTGTTCAACAATCATGTAAGCAATATAATTCGAGCTGCTATGGAAGACAAAGGAGGGAGAGTGTACTAACTTGGCGACTGGAATGAAGCGCAGTCCCGTACGGAGGCCGGCTGGCTTCTCTAGTTCGGGGCCCAGTCGGCGGCTGAGCCCCATTTCTATAACGTCGCGTGCCCAAGACACGGACGGTTTCTTCGTTGTTGAGGTCGCAACCGAGCCTCCGAACGCCTTCAACAGAGCTTTGTGAGGCGAAGCCGCCGATCGAGGCGCCCCCAGCCCGTAGACCGGGCGAATGGCGAGGCATCGACGCCAGGGCACCTCGATGGTGGCCGTGTCCAACGCCGTTGCTGGCGGCGCCGCCCTGGCCGGGCTGGGGCGCCGAACTTCTCGCTGAATGTGGCGGCGAGGCCGGCCTCGTCGGTTTTGTCTTCGTCTTCCTCAGAGGCGCCTTCACCTCCTTTTCCTTCTTCTTCTTTTTCGATGGAGTCGCCTGGCGGCGCGAGGTGGTTTCTGGAAGCTCGTCATCGTCATCGTGACCCTCGAGGCTTTTACTTGCCTCAAGCTCACGTTGACGCTGCCCACGGGTCTTGCGGAGCAGTGGGGCGACTTCCTCTTCGGATTCGTCGTCGCTGTCGCCCTCGTCACTCCCGGCATCGCACTTGGCGGGAGGCGACTCTACCACGTCCTGAACGGACGAGCTCGAGTTCTCATCGTCCGAAGGTGGGAGCCATCCTTCCACCACTTGAAATAGCTGCAATGGATACGAGATGAAATTGGAATTACCGCGACTGCATAAAATCGCGATCATGCGGCGAAGTGACATCATTGGGGCTGGACGCTTTGCGGTATAGGCGACCACTAAGGCCTGTACACCGCCTGGGTGATTTTCTTCAGTGCTGGGATGTAGTCCTCCAGCTTCCATTCGTCGAGGCAGGCCTTCGTCAAGTCATCCCGGCCCGTGTACTGGTACATGTAGTGCTCACGAGCGAAGCGGAGCGCCGCCCGAGCCAGCAGTTGTATAAGTTTATCGTCTGGAGGCCCTTCTTATTTAGACCGCGGATGGTCTGGAGCATCTCGTCGACGACCATCCGCTGGTCGTTGGGGAGCTTGCCGACTTGGAGACGGCGCGGCTCGGACCGATTGACGGAGTACCGTGGGATCGCCGCCTCGCCCTTCGGGGTCGCCTCGGCTACGTAAAACCACGATTTCTTCCAGTCACTCGCTGCCTTGGCGGGCAGCATCAAGTCGAAGAATGAAGCCTTCGACTTGAGCTGGAAGGTTAGGCCGCCCGCGACTAGCATTGGGCCGCCCGCTTCCTCGCGGCTGATCCGTCCGTGGAACAGATTTTGCCATAGGGGGAAGTAGGGCCGGCAGCCCAAGTAGCATTCGCAGAACGCCACAAAGATGGCGAGCTGCTCGATGCTGTGGGGACCCAGATCCGAAGGCTGGATCCCGTAGTAGGCGCAGAAGCGCCGGAGGAACAGGGACGTGGGGAACCCTAGTCCCCGTTCAAGATGGCTGGTGAAGCAGATGAACTCCCTCTCTCACGGATTCGGGGTCGTCTCTCCGGCTGCGGGAATGTGCCAACAGCCGGCTCGCAAGATCCCGGCCTCCTCGAAGGAAGCCAGTTGCGCCCTCGTGCACTTAGATCTACCCCACGGCTCGGTGGAGAGGGCCATGGCGGAGATTTCTTTGGGGTCGGGATTTCAGGTCGGCTGGATCGCGATGCGAAGGGAGGCGAAAAGTGCGGGCAGTCGGAGGAAATGGTGATAAGGTGGTTCTCTGATCGCCTGCCATTCCTCTTATATAGCGGTTGTTACCCGCCAAATCAGGGAGCCATTACTACGCGGTGATTACGCCAAAAGTTACCGTTGGATTACCCCAACGGCTAGTTTGACCACGGTTAACGGTCCAACTTCAGCCATTCGACTCGCCGACCCTCTCACTATGACAGTGTTTTGACGACTCGACACGCCAAAAGCTGCGACCTGGATGATTGGTTTCTCCTCTATACGGGAGCCCGCCGATGATTCGACTGGATGTCCATTCTGAAGCCGTATACTCCGATCGCCACGCCACCTCCTAATCGACGGCCTCGGGGACTCTCGATGGGGATATGCCTACGGGTATACCAGCAGGACATTCCGACCGCCCAAGAATCTGGCGAGTGGGCACGCAAGACGGCTCGATTGAAGCTCAAAGGAACCAAGCGATCGAAGTCAAGGCACAAAGTAGTAGATAGGCCCAGTCGGATTAGGTTAAACGAGTACCAAAGCTTTAACTGAATCGGTTGAGATATGTAAACCCTAGGGGAGGTGAGCCTATATAAACCTCCCTATAGGGCGAGTAGAGATACGTTCCATCATACACCCAAGCGACTCGCCGCCTAGCCGCCGAGGTCGCCCATTGTACCATCCTCATAATACAATCTAGCAGGAGTAGGTCTTTACCCTCCGGGGGGCCGAACCTGGGTAAAACCCTGTGTCTTTGCCCTTATCTCGCACCGCAGATGGCTGGCCGCCCTTGCCCCTCGTTCTACTACTCGCTGCCGATTGCAGCATCTGCCGTGACTATGCCCACGACCCGCCGCTTCTTGGCCTCGAGCTCTGCGAGGGACACAGCGACTGCTGCGCGAAGCGCCGCCTCCTCCTCATATATGTGGCGCGGGCGGGGGCGGGAAGACGAGACGGACGAGCTCATGGAGGAAGATGCCTCCACGATCTCGAACCGTGGAGACTGTACGGTGCATGCGCCAAGCGTAGGGCAGAGAACTGGGGTCAACCCCGTTCGTCCAGCCACGAAGGCGCTTCTTAACCGACGGAGCGGATGCGGCGCCGCTCCTCATCGTCACCGCCAGGTGCGCGACGGTCACTCCCTCCTCCTCCTCCTTCCCTCAGCACGGTCGCCGCTGAGTCCGCAACTCCCTCTCCTGCTCGCCATCTCTCTCTCGCATGGAAATGGGAGGAATTTCTCGGCGGAGTACGCGCAGAAACGCGGCGGCGGCTAGGGTTTTGTAGTGGAGGGACACGGGTTCTGACCCGTCTCTGCTCGCCCGACCGGTAGAAATAGGGGCTGCAACGGGCCTTTCACAGGCCCATGTGAATTTCGTTTACTGTCGGTGTCGTGGTGGTATCACGGCATATGCCATGGGTAGGCTAAAGTTGGGGCCGATGGACGTGGAGGAATCCGGGGAGGGATGATGCAGTGAAGACCGAAGAGAAATACAATGTATATTGGATTGAAGCTGTGATAACACCCCTTCTATACATCTAATCTCTTATAATCTTGCCATGCTTGCTACAATCATGCTCTATCCTTCTATCTAGATCTCTCTATGAGAGTGGAGGAAGAGGAAGAAAGGAGCTCTAGTGAGCAGAGAGGAGGCCCCTCCTAGAACGATCCCCTGGTGCTCCTTATAAAGGGAGCCTGGGGACAACGCTTAGCATCTAGATGGCATATTCGCATCTTCCAGAGATGTCATATGCATCTTTGGAGATGGGCATATTCCTTAGCATCTTATTTGATGCTAAGAGCATCTTGTTAGATGCCATGGGCATATTCCATACGCCCATGTGCCAGGCGTCCCAAAGGACCGACACGCCTGTGGTCTTGCCTCGGATTGATCCCATATCGTTGTTGACTTGCAAGTAGCTTCCTCGGATGAATAAAGAGTGATATGGGGTGATATACCTCGGCCCAGATGCCTGGTACGGAGTGAAGATTCGGCCTTCTTCCTAATTAACTCGGCATGGGCCAAAAGAGGCCCAGCCGAGTTGTTTTATCCTTCACGAGCCAACCCGACGAAAGCAGCGGGTTAATGCTCCATTCGGCCAGCCCCGGTGTCTCCTTCTTGGCGTAGCAGTCGATCCGAGGTGCCAGCCCATGATGGGCGAACCATCCACCCGGCTCTTCGTTTGTTCTGTCAGCGAGGCGTTTGAGACGAGGAGGCGAGGTGTTTGGATCGGGAGGAGATGGTTATTATGGGCAGTTTGGTGCAATTGCTGAGACAGGTTAAATGATTGACGTGATGAACAAATTCAGTCTTAGCGAACTACATGTAATTGGGCATGGTTCGCCTATTTAGTCTTTATTCGTTTTCCTTTTATTGTCCTCTTTACTTCTCATATCTTTGATATAATTTCTTCATACCTTCATATTCTTTTGTGGGTTCATTGTTGTTCATAGGTATCCTTATACACCAACTCATTAGTCCCCGAGGCTATGTGGGACTCGTAGAGTCATGCATAGGCTTCATATTAAATATTCCCAGAGTTATCTTCTGACTTATAATCTCTTGGTTGCATAACGTTTTTGGGCAAAGCTTGTGACTTTGTCGTTCTTGAGCTCTACTCTTAAGCTTTCTGGGCAAGTTTCCGGGCTCCTGGCCATCATGGGCACTAGTCATAACCCCTTTGGGTAGATTATCATAACCCCTTTGGGTAAGTAATGAATCGCCTTATCGCTCTCTTAACCTTATTGGGTAAGTTATGAGTTCTTGCCTTCTTTGGCATTGTTCTATTAACCTCATTGGGCAAGTTACGAGTTCCTGCCTTCTCGGGCATTTCTCTTTTAACCCCATTGGTTAAGTTATGAATTCCAGCCTTCTTTGGCATTGCTCTATTAACCTCATTGGGTAAGTTGCGAGCTCTTGCCTTCTTGGGCTTTGCTCTTTTAACCCCATTGGGTAAGTTATGAGCTCTTGCCTTCTTGGGCTTTGCTCTTTTAACCCCATTGGGTAAGTTATGAGTCCCTGCCTTCTTTGGCATTGCTCTTTTAACCTCTTCGGGTAAGTTATGAGTTCTGGCCTTCTTGGGCACTGCTCTTTTAACCCCATTGGGTAAGCTATGGTCTCTTGCCTTCTAGGGCTTTGCTCTTTTAACCTCTTCGGGTAAGTTATGAGTTCCTTCTTTTTAACCTCTTTGGGTAAGTTATGAGTTCTTGCCTTCTTGGGCACTGCTCTTTTAACCCCATTGGGTAAGTTATGAGTTCTGGCCTTCTTGGGCACTGCTCTTTTAACCCCATTGGGTAAGCTATGGGCTCATGCCTTCTAGGGCTTTGCTCTTTTAACCTCTTCGGGTAAGTTATTACCCGGGTCATCTGATCTCAAAGCCAAGTTACTTTTTTCAAAATTGACTTTACGTCTTAAGTCTGAGTCATCTGACTTAGATCCGAGTTAACTCATCCTAAATCCGAGTTACTTTACTCAATTTTGACTTGCATCCGAATCAGTCTTGACTCGGTCGTCTTAACTCATCCAAAATCAAGTTACTTTACTCGATTTTGGCTTGCATCAATCGAGTCTTATGACAAATCGCTTAACTCATCCAAAATCCAGTTACTTTACTCAATTTTGGCTTGCATCCCGAATCCGGTTATATGACTCAGATCAAGTTAATTCAACCAAAATCCGAGTTAACTCAACTCAAATCCGAGTTAACTCAACTCAAATCGAGTTACTTTACTCAAAATTGACTCTATGTCTTAAATGAGTCATCGACTCAAATCCGAGTTAATTCAACCAAAATCCGAGTTAACTCAACTCAAATCCGAGTTAACTCAACTCAAATCCGAGTTACTTTACTCAAAATTGACTTTATGTCTTAAGTCTGAGTCATCTGACTCAAATCCGAGTTAACTCTACCCAAATCCGAGTTAACTCAACCCAAATCCGAGTTAACTCAACTCAAATCCGAGTTACTTTACTCAAAATTGACTTTATGTCTTAAGTCTGAGTCATCTGACTCAAATCCGAGTTAACTCATCCTAAATCCGAGTTACTTTACTCAATTTTGACTTGCATCCCGAATCTGAGTCTTCTGACTCAGATCCGGGTTAACTCATCCAAAATCCGAGTTACTTTACTCGATTTTGGCTTGCATCCCGAATCTGAGTCTTATGACTCAAATCCGCGCTAACTCATCCAAAATCCGAGTTACTTTACTCAATTTTGGCTTGCATCCCGAATAGTTATGACTCGATCGAGTTAATTCAACCAAAATCCGAGTTAACTCAACTCAAATCCGAGTTAACTCAACTCAAATCCGAGTTACTTTACTCAAAATTGACTCTATGTCTTAAGTCTGAGTCATCTGACTCAAATCCGAGTTAACTCAACCCAAATCCGAGTTACTTTGCTTGCCATGACATAGCTTGATTTGGCGTGATGACGATAATTTGTCTTTGATATTGATCCGAGATATAGATCCGAGATTAAGCTTTGGGATATGATAATGGGGCTAACCGCTGAGAGATCTGATTCGAGATGTAGATATGAGATATAGATTCGAGATATGATAAGCTGGCCAATAGTCACCCGAGATATGGGATAATCAGGCAAGATGGTGAGATATCACTCCGAGTCATAACATAACCTGGCAATCTGGTGAACTAAATAAAGCTTCGGCCTAAATTAGAGATATGATTAGTACGCCGAGTCTGAATACCAATCCGAATTATAATATACCCTGGCAAGCTGAATCAAATGTTAGTATGAATCAGAGACAATCTACTGAGATGAGTTAAAGGTCAATTCAAAGCATAAACAAATTGACTTCAAGTTATTTTTGAATCAACAACAAGCTGACTGGTAAGCTGAGTTATTGGGTAATCCAAAACATAAACTAAGTGACTCAAAATCTATCTGAATCACAAATAAGATGATTCAACTTATGGCCGAGTTAACTGAAAATCTGGCTGGAGTATAGATCTAAATCAACATAAAGCTCTCTTAATCCAAAGGTGCCTCTACGGTTAAGCCATAGTCCCCGGGTTGAGTTATTCTCTCCCTGGGATGAAGGGTTGAGTCTAGGTGGTAGTTACCTCGTACTTCTGACATGGAGAAGTGTTTAGGTGAGTCTTGCTAGGTCATACTTGCCGTTAGCTAGTACGAGTAGTGCTTGAGTTCTTCTGAGTCTTTCTGCTTTGATGAGTTAGACTTGGAGAGTCTATGTGCTTACTCTTTGTTCTCTGTTGACTTGGTGAAGCTGAATGAGCCTGTGAGGAAGAAGTTGATGAAGATGCTCCGTCAGGATGGAAACCCAACCAACGCCACTAGAAGGCCCCACGGTGGGCCAAATGTCGTGGTATCACGGCATATGCCATGGGTAGGCTAAAGTTGGGGCCGATGGACGTGGAGGAATCCGGGAGGGATGATGCAAGAAGACCGTTGTATGTACAAAGAGAAATACAATGTATATTGGATTGAAGCTGTGATAACACCCCTTCTATACATCTAATCTCTTATAATCTTGCCATGCTTGTGGCTACAATCATGCTCCCCGGCCTTGTATCTCCTATCCTTCTATCTAGATCTCTCTATGAGAGTGGAGGAAGAGGAAGAAGGAGCTCCTAGTGAGAGAGGGAGGAGGCCCCTCCTAGAACGATCCCCACAGTGCTCCTTATAAAGGGAGCCCAGGGACAAGGTCTCAGACACACGCTTAGCATCTAGATGGCATATTCGGCATCTTCCGGAGATGTTGAGCATATGCCTTGGCATCTTTGGAGATGCTAGGCATATTCCTTAGCATCTTATTTGATGCTAAGAGCATATATCTTGTTAGATGCCATGGGCATATTCCATAGCCCATGTGCGATGCGAGCCACGCGTCCCAAGGCCGACCACGATACTGGTCTTGCCTCGGATTGATCCCATATCGTTGTTGACTTGCAAGTAGCTTCCTCGGATGAATAAAGAGTGATATGGGTGATATACCTCGGAGTGAAGATTGACCTTCTTCCTAATTAACATGGGCCAAAGAGGCCCGTTGTTTTATCCTTCACCGAGCCAACCGGTAGAAGCGTGCTCCATTCGCCAGTGTCTCCCTTCTTGGCCCGGCGATCCGAGGTGCCAGCCCGCAGTGGGCGGATTGGTCTCACCCGGCCCACCCGGGCTCTTCGTTGGTTCGTCATGGACAATGAGGCGAGCGTGTTGGCGGGATCGGGAGGAGATGGTTCGAGAGGGATGACAGATGGGCCATTGGTGCAATTCGCCCACCGGGTTGAATGATTCCCGTGATGAACAAATTCGATCTTAGCGAACTCTGATAAATAATTGGGCATGGTTCGCCTATTTAGTCTTTATTCGTTTTCCTTTTAAGTTGTCCTCTTTACTTCTCATATCTTTGATATAATTTCTTCATACCTTCATATTCTTTTGTGGGTTCATTGTTGTTCATAGGTATCCTTATACACCAACTGGTACACCCCGACATTAGTCCCAGGCTATGTGGGACTCGAGAGTCATGCATAGGCTTCATATTAAATATTCGAGTTATCTTGACTTATAATCTCTTGGTTGCATAACGTTTTGGGCAAAGCTTGTGACTTTCTTGAGCTCTACTCTTAAGCTGCAAGTTTCATCATGGGCACTAGTCATAACCCTTTGGGTAGATTTCGACATCCGCCTTTACTGATCATAACCCCTTTGGGTAAGTAATGAATCTTGGCCTTATAAGACGCTCTCTTAACCTTATTGGGTAAGTTATGAGTTCTTGCCTTCTTTGGCATTGTTCTATTAACCTCATTGGGCAAGTTAGTTCCGCCTTCTCGGCATTTCTCTTTAACCCCATTGGTTAAGTTATGAATTCCAACTTCTTTGGCATTGCTCTATTAACCTCATTGGGTAAGTTGCGAGCTCTTGCCTTCTTGGGCTTTGCTCTTTTAACCCCATTGGGTAAGTTATGAGCTCTTGCCTTCTTGGGCTTTGCTCTTTTAACCCCATTGGGTAAGTTATGAGTCCCTGCCTTCTTTGGCATTGCTCTTTTAACCTCTTGAAGTTATGAGTTCGCCTTCTTCTTTTAACCCATTGGGTAAGCTATGGTCTCTTGCCTTCTAGGGCTTTGCTCTTTTAACCTCTTCGGTAAGTTATGAGTTACGGCCTTCTTGGCTCTTTTAACCTCTTCGGTAAGATTATGAGTTCGCCTTCTTGAGCCTGCTCTTTTAACCCCATTGGGTAAGTTATGAGTTACGGCCTTCTTGGGCCTTTGCTTTTAACCCCATTGGGTAAGCTATGGGCTCATGCCTTCTAGGCTTTGCTCTTTTAACCTCTTAGTTATTACCGTCATCGATCTCAAAGCCAAGTTACTTTTTTCAAAATTGACTTTACGTCTTAAGTCTGAGTCATCTGACTTAAATCCGAGTTAACTCATCCTAAATCCGAGTTACTTTACTCAATTTTGACTTGCATCCCGAATCTGAGTCTTGTTAACTCATCAAAATCCGAGTTACTTTACTCGATTTTGGCTTGCATCCCTAATCAGTCTTATGACTCAAATCCGCATAACTCATCCAAAATCCGAGTTACTTTACTCAATTTTGGCATCCCGAATCGAGTTATATGACTCGGATCCAGTTAATTCACCAAATCCGAGTTAACTCAACTCAAATCCGAGTTAACTCAACTCAAATCCGAGTTACTTTACTCAAAATTGACTCTATGTCTTAAGTCTGAGTCATCTGACTCAAATCCGAGTTAATTCAACCAAAATCCGAGTTAACTCAACTCAAATCCGAGTTAACTCAACTCAAATCCGAGTTACTTTACTCAAAATTGACTTTATGTCTTAAGTCTGAGTCATCTGACTCAAATCCGAGTTAACTCTACCCAAATCCGAGTTAACTCAACCCAAATCCGAGTTAACTCAACTCAAATCCGAGTTACTTTACTCAAAATTGACTTTATGTCTTAAGTCTGAGTCATCTGACTCAAATCCGAGTTAACTCATCCTAAATCCGAGTTACTTTACTCAATTTTGACTTGCATCCCGAATCGGTCTCTTGCGGATCGAGATTAACTCATCCAAAATCGAGTTACTTTACTCGATTTTGGCTTGCATCACGAAGTCTTATGACTCAAATCGCTAACTCATCCAAAATCAGTTACTTTACTCAATTTTGGCTTGCATCCCGAATCTGAGTTATATGAGTTAACTCAACCCAAATCCGAGTTAACTCAACTCAAATCCGAGTTAACTCAACTCAAATCCGAGTTACTTTACTCAAAATTGACTTTATGTCTTAAGTCTGAGTCATCTGACTCAAATCCGAGTTAACTCAACCCAAATCCGAGTTACTTTGCTTGCCATGACATAGCTTGATTTGGCGTGATGACGATAATTTGTCTTTGATATTGATCCGAGATATAGATCCGAGATTAAGCTTTGGGATATGATAATGGGGCTAACCGCTGAGAGATCTGATTCGAGATGTAGATATGAGATATAGATTCGAGATATGATAAGCTGGCCAATAGTCACCCGAGATATGGGATAATCAGGCAAGATGGTGAGATATCACTCCGAGTCATAACATAACACAGCACTGGTGAACTAAATAAAGCTTGACCTAAATTAGAGATATGATTAGTAATTATAATATACCGCAAGCTGAATCAAATGTTAGTATGAATCAGACAATCTGAGATGAGTTAAAGGTCAATTCAAAGCATAAACAAATTGACTTCAAGTTATTTTGAATCAACAAAGTGGTAAGCTGAGTTATTGGGTAATCCAAAACATAAACTAAGTGACTCAAAATCTATCTGAATCACAAATAAGATGATTCAACTTATGGCCGAGTTAACTGAAAATCTGGCTGGAGTATAGATCTAAATCAACATAAAGCTCTCTTAATCCAAAGGTGCCTCTACGGTTAAGCCATAGTCCCCGGGTTGAGTTATTCTCTCCCTGGGATGAAGGGTTGAGTCTAGGTGACTGAGTTACCTCGTACTTACAGCATACCTGGAGAAGTGTTTAGGTGAGTCTTGCTAGGTCATACTTGCCCTGCTGAGTTAGCTAGTACTTACAGTAAGCTCGGAGTAGTGCTTGAGTTCTTGCTGAGTCTTTCCTGCTTTGATGAGTTAGACTTGGAGAGTCTATGTGCTTACTCTTTGTTCTCTGTTGACTTGGTGAAGCTGAATGAGCCCTGTGAGGAAGAAGTTGATGAAGATGCTCCCGTCCGGATGGAAACCCAACCAACGCCACTAGAAGGCCCCACGGTGGGCGCCAAATGTCGTGGTGGTATCACGGCATATGCCATGGGTAGGCTAAAGTTGGGGCCGATGGACGTGGAGGAATCCGGGGAGGGATGATGCAGTGAAGACCGCACTCGTATGTACAAAGAGAAATACAATGTATATTGGATTGAAGCTGTGATAACACCCCCTTCTATACATCTAATCTCTTATAATCTTGCCATGCTTGTGGCTACAATCATGCTCCTGGAGCTGTATCTCCTATCCTTCTATCTAGATCTCTCTATGAGAGTGGAGGAAGAGGAAGAAAGGGAGCTCCTAGTGAGCAGAGAGGGGAGGAGCCCTCCGGGGGCCCCTCCTAGAACGATCCCCCTGGTGCTCCTTATAAAGGGGAGCCCAGGGGACAAGGTCTGTACTACACGCTTAGCATCTAGATGGCATATTCCGGGCATCTTCCAGAGATGCTGAGCATATGCCTTGGCATCTTTGGAGATGCTAGGCATATTCCTTAGCATCTTATTTGATGCTAAGAGCATATCCCCAGCATCTTGTTAGATGCCATGGGCATATTCCATACGCCCATGTGCGATCGAGCCCAGGCGTCCCAAGACCCATTAATACACCCTGGTCTTGCCTCGGATTGATCCCATATCGTTGGTGACTTGCAAGTAGCTTCCTCGGATGAATAAAGAGTGATATGGGGTGATATACCTCGGCCCAGATACCTGGTACGGAGTGAAGATTCGGCCTTCTTCCTAATTAACTCGGCATGGGCCAAAAGAGGCCCAGCCGAGTTGTTTTATCCTTCTGGCCGAGCCAACCCGACGAAGGTTAAATGCTCCATTCGGCCTGTGAGTGTCTCCTTCTTGGCCTGATCCGAGGTGCCAGAACCATCCAAGGTCGGCCGGAGACTTTGGGCGGATTTCTTCGTTGGTTCGTCATGCGAGGCGAGGCGCGAGCGGTGTTGGCGGGATCGGGAGGAGATGGTTCGGCGCGGAGAGAGGTGTGGCGGGATGACCAGATGGGCTGGTGCAATTCCGTGATGAACAAATTCAGTCTTAGCGAATCATTGGGCATGGTTCGGCCTATTTAGTCTTTTATTCGTTTTCCTTTTAAGTTGTCCTCTTTACTTCTCATATCTTTGATATAATTTCTTCATACCTTCATATTCTTTTGTGGGTTCATTGTTGTTCATAGGTATCCTTATACACCAACTCTGGGGTACCCGGGGGTACACCCCCGACAGTCGGGCCGTTTATAGGCAATGTTAGCTCGACGGCCTGGCCATCAGCCCGTGTATCCGCCAGAAATTTAAGGGTGCCGGCGTTTTAAGGGTGCTGTTAGACGTGCTCTTATTACCACTTGCCAACGAAACATTTCCATTGGCAGTCTCGCGTGACCCAAAAATCCCGGGCCGAGCTAGATAGTCCATCGAGCCGGCTGGACTTGGGTCCGATTTTTTTTGGCTCGAACATCGGGCCAGGCTAGGCTCAGTCTCCACACATACATAGGCGGGCTGAAATAGATGGCTGGCTTGAGGACCATTGGGTTTTTCTCTCTTCTAAATGGGTCTTGGCCTAATTTTTAGCCATGTCGCCGATTCCTATCGCCAGAGCCGCTGTGCACTGCCCTCGTCATAGATTCGCCTAATTCTCGCATCGTTGAGTCCTGCCTCTTTGTTTCCCCGCTAATTCGGCCTTCGTCGTCCAACACTAGTCACTGCCGTCGTCGGTATACCGTCGTGTCGCGCTCTCGGAGCTCCACTGATTTTTTTCGACGTCTGGGTACTTCGCGGCTGAAATCACCGCCTGCAAGAGCGGCGTGCTCTACACGTTCGAGTCAGCGCACGAGTCCTCCCAGGCCTTCGTCGTTACCGTGTGGATGTTCGACCTCAATTTCCCGAGATCGAGTCATGCGAGTACTCGAAGCATGTCCCAACCACGGACTACAATGCGCCCGGAGCAGAAGAAGCAAAATGGGCGATGCGGAAGATTTCCATAGTCGGGGCTGGTGAGCGGGACATGAAGAAGCACGCTAAGGAACATCCTGAAGATGTCAGTCGCGTAGACGATCCTTCCGGCGCTGCGTTCCGGTAGCGCTTCCGCAGTCGATCACACGTTCGGTACTCGATGAAGACCTTCCTCTCCCTTGTTCCAACAGGCAGCAGAGGTAGTAGTTCTCCCCTCGTGATTCCGGCAGCACGACGGCGTGGTGTCGGAAGTAGAGGGAAAATCCTGTAGGGCTTCGCCTAAGCCGGAGCAGGTTATGGTGGATCTAGGGTTTCCGGCGATCTAGAGTTTAGATGGCCAGAGAGGAGGAGGTGTGGCCGGCGGCTGCTAGGGCGGCGGCGGCACGGCGGCGGCGCGGCTAGGTGGGGACGGGTTGGTATTGTGTGTTTTTGGGGCACCCTCTCCCCTCTATTTATGAGAGGGAGGGCAGCTTGAGAGGGGGGAGTTTGAATCCTTCTCCAACTTTCTCTCCTTGTTGGCTTGTGGTGGAGGGAAAGAAGGATTCTTTCCTTCCTCCACCAGGATACATTGTCTTAGTTTGACTTTTCAAACTTACCTTTTGACTTTCAATTTGGAGCTTGATTTATTTCTTGTTAATGCCCAACCAAGTGACCTAGGACATGATTCAATCATTCCACTTATTCATGACACATTCATGTACCCTTCCCCTTCCGGTCTGGTGAACCTTCTAGACCATTCTAGAACCTCTCCGATGAAAACATCGGAATCATTCCCGAACTCCGGAATTGGACTTTTCTTATATGAATCTTATTCTCCGGACCATTCCAAATCTCCTCGTGATATCCCGGATCCCATCCGAGACACCGAACAACATTCGGTCTCCCTAATTACATTCCATATCTACTAAACAACATCAAATCCTTAAGTGTGTCTCCCTACGGTTCGTGAATTACACGGACATGACCGAGACACTTCTCCGATCAATAACCAATAGAGGAATCTGGAAATTCATATGGCTCCCACATATTTCTACGATTACTTTGCGATCGAATGAACCACTTACATACGATACCAATTTCCCTTTGACTTGCGATAGTTTACTCATCTGAGGTTTGATCGTTGGTATCACTTCATACCTAGTTCAACCTCATTACCGATAAGTACTCTTTTCTTGTTCCCGTGATATGTGATTCCTTGTGAGATAGCCACATGCTTACAAGCCAATTGGATGACATTCCACCGAGAGGGACCAGAGTATATCTATCTGTCATATGGATGGACAAATCTCACTCTTGATCCATGTGCCTCAACACATACTTTCCGAACACTCAATGCCACCTTTATAGCCATCCAGTTACTGTGTGGTGTTTGATGTCATCAAAGCATCCTTCTGGTGATGGTGGTTAGCATGATCTCATGGTAGAAGGAATTAGGTTACTATGTATCAAAAAGCTTATAGCAAACGAACTATTGAAATGACTTGATCTTTATGCTACGCTTATCTATAGGAGTATGTCCATCACACCATTCTCCTAATGATATGATCTTGTTGTTAATAACATCTCAATGTGCATGATCGAGAAACCATAATCATCTATCAACCAACAAGCTAATATTACAAAGAGGCTTTACTAGGGACTTTAATTTAGTTTACAAATCACACAAGTATTAATGTTTCCGGTTAATACTATTATAGCATGTAAACATTTATCATAAACACAAAGATATAATAATAACCACTTTTATTATTGCCTCTAGGGAATATCTCCAACAACATGGTATCAGAGCTAAAGACGACGGTCAGCCTCCACGGGCGGTGAATCGGCAACGTGAGGTGGAGATACAGCTGTGGGAAGGGCTACAGACCGTGGCACATTGGTGGCAATAGTAAGAGGCGGAGTGCGACTGTTTGAAATCAGAGGAGTCGGAGGCTGGGGCTGGCAGCGTGCGTGAGTGCAGGTCAACAACGCTAGGTGGTGGACTGGTGGAAGTGAAGGGGCAGCTGGGTGAGGTACGGCTGCTTGTGGCTTGTAGAGAAGAAGGTAGTTGTGGCGGCTTGCTTTGTTTGTGTGAGCAGAGGTAAGAGGAGAGAGCTGGAGCTGAAAGAAGGTAGCACAACTGTTGTTGGTGTGTTTCCGCAACAGAGATAAAGATGTATACTTGAGATACTTGTACATTGGTTTTCCTGCTGAAGTGTGTTGCTTTGGCTGGTTGCTGGCAGGAAGGGGAGCAGTGTAAAAAAAGTGTGTTGTTGGTGGTACTTTTGATTCCCACATTGGAGGCAGAATTGGTTCGTGGAGCTGGAAAATTGGAGAGGTAAATAAAACTGGAGTGTATTTGTGTTGTGGAGAAGGTCGCGGGTAGTCCGACCAAGGAACTAGTGGTATTAACATTCTGATTGGAGATCAACTGTGTTGTGAGCTATGGATGAAAAATCTCAAGTTGTGTTTGGTGTGTTTGGTAAGCAGGGAATGGTATTGGATAATGGATCAGGCAAAGGTAAAGGACTGAGAGACGGTGCCACAAAATCCTGGCAACAAGATGGTGATTGGCTGTGTCCAAATATGAGCTATAGAAATATAAATTTTGCCTTTCGGAGAATCTATATTTTGTGTGAAGCTACTCGTCCTATAGGTGTTAGTGAAGCAGGCGTTGATGGTGGAAGATCCCAAATGGTTACACTCAGGATGACCATTGATGATTTGGAAAAATGGTACCAGTTCAAGGGCATGAAACAAGGTGATAAGAAAAGAGAAGCTACTGCTATCTCTGATGGTCATTATAGTAATGCTTCAACTTTTGTTGAGTTTGATTGCAATGGTGCACCATGGCTGATTGATTCGGGTGCATATCGACATATGGCTGTTTCCTATAGAGAATTTCATGATTATGTTCCTGAGATGGGTAAACAGAGTGTTAAGTTGGCCGATGGTTCAGCTCAAGCCATCATGGGTTCAGGGAAAGTTATATGTAATCCTAACTTGTCACTTTTATATGTGCTTCATATTCCCACATTCCCACTTAATCTCATATCCATAAGTTGCATTACATAGGAGCTTAATTGTGCTGCTATTTTCTTCCCAAAATGGTGTATATTTCAGGAACTTGGAACCGGGAAAAATCTCAGGATGGGGAGCTTACATGATGGATTATATTACCTAGACAAAGAAGTATCACCTTCTGTTCCAGTCGTGTTATCTTCATCACCGTTAAAATAGTTTCTACTTCAACATGTCATGTTGGGTCATATGTCATTCCCTATTCTGAGTCACCTTTATCGTGATCTTTATAATAAAGTTAAGAAGGAGAAACTAGTATGTGATGCATGTCAACTTGGAAAGCAAACTAGAAGCCGATGATCGGAGTAACACACCACTTGAAGTTATTCATTCTGATGTTTGGGGTCCCAGTGGAGTTCAAGCTCTAAATGGTTACCGCTCATTTGTGACGTTCATTGACTGTTGTACGAGAGTCACTTGGGTTTATGTGTTGAGGAACAAAGATGTTGTGTTTGAATGCTTCGTTGATTTTCATAATATGATCAAAACTCAATATAATGCGTGCATAAAAATATTTCGTACCGATAATAGGACGGAGTATGTGAACAAGGAATTTGACAAATACTTGTCCAGTTTGGGGATTATTCATCAAACAACTTATCCAGGTACTTCTAAACAAAATGGCTTGGCCGAAAGGAAAAATAGACACCTTTTGGAGGATACCCGGTGTTTAATGATGGCTATGAATGTACCAAAAAAATTGTGGGGTGAGGCAGTGATGACAGCAGCATACCTGATAAATAGAATGTCATCTAGAGTACTTGGGTATAAAGCTCCAATAGAATGTTTAACTGGTGAGATTTATTATGTGGTTCCACCAAAAGTATTCGGGTGTGTGTGCTATGTGAAAGATTATAGACCTTCCGTGAGCAAGCTTGATCCAAGAGCTCTAAAGTGTGTGTTTATGGGGTATTCAGGAAAATAGAAGGGATATAAATGTTGGTGCACATCAAAAAAGCGAATGTTTGTGAGCATAGATGTAGTTTTCAGAGAACATCAACCATTTTATGAGAACCTATGGACTTAACTGATATCTTTCCTAATCTATATGGCGATGATGTTTCAGATCTAGACAGTGAAGCAGGGGGAGAAAAGGGAGTACAGAGTAACCGTACTACATCAAGGGAAATAGTGATTGGAGTAATACCACGAGAAGACGGACATGAAGATAGAAATGTCGGTTCTACAAAAGCAGAACAAGGTACATCAGGTGGTGCACCATAGTGGACAAAACCAAATGAAGAACGAGAGGTTTAGGTGTACTCGCGAAGACACAGAGCTGAGAATGATCAAGTGCAGGGGATAAAGATGCTCCATTGGGTCAAAATTCTAAAGGTGAAGTCCAGCCAGATTCACATAGCTCTGATTCAAGCCCCTATGATAGTGATGGTACAATTTTTGCTCCATTTGATGATCTTGATATCCCTATAGCTCAGAGAAAACAACCCCGCTCCACCGCTGGGAAACTGCCATCAAATTTGTCCCAATATGATATTTCTTATAATGTCTCATATTCTTCTGTGGGGCCTAAGTATAGAGCCTTTATTGCTGCACTTGACTCGGTTGTACCTATTCCCCGTGATTGGCAGGAAGCAAAGAGGTCCCCTAATGGAGAGATGCCATGTTGGAGGAAATGACAGCACTTGACAAAAACAACACTTGGGTACTTACGAATCTTCCTACTAATAAAAAGGTTGTGGGTTGTAAGTGGGTATTAACTATAAAACATACTCCATGTGGCAAGATTGAGAGATATAAAGCCAGATTAGTAGCCATGAGCTATAGTCAGACATATGGCATAGACTATGACGAAAATTTTGCACCAGTTGCGAAAATAAGCACTATTAGAACTTTAATCTCAATTGCAACAAAGATGAAGTGGAAATTGTTTCAGTTAGATGTTAAAAACGCATTTCTTCATGGGAAATTACAAGAAGAGGTCTATATGGAGATTCCTCCCGGCTTTAATACAAGTGAAACTAAAGGGAAAGTTTGTAATTAAAGAGAGCATTATATGGGCTAAAGTAGTCACCAAGGGCCTGGTTTTGCAAGCTTCGAAATGAAATTTTTTCTTGGGGTTATCAACAAAGCAATGCAGACCACACTTTATTCTTCAAGCATGTTGAACAACAAAAAATTATACTTATCGTATATGTGGATGACATCGTGATAACAGGTAATGCTGAAGAGGAGATGATGAGATTAAAAAAAGCTTTAGCAAAGACATTTGAAGTGAAGGACTTGGGGTATCTTCACTACTTCCTTGGTATTAAAGTGGCTTATGGTGTGCAAGGTATTTTCTTATCCCAAAGAAAGTATGTCCTTGATTTACTTAAGGAAACTGAAATGGTGAACTGTAAAATTTCTAGTACACCTATCGAACAGAATCACCATGTGAGAGCTGATTCAGGGGAACCAGTCGATAAGCATAGATATCAAAGGCTAGTTGGGCGGTTGATTTATCTATCCATACCAGGCCAGATATTGCTTATGCTGTAAGTGTGGTTAGTAGGTATATGCATGATCCTTGGACTTTCCATATGAATGAATTAAATAGAATACTTCGATATTTGAAAGGGTGTCTAGGAAAGGGAATTTTATTTTCAAACCATGCAAATTTGAAAATAGAAGGGTTTACTTACGCTGATTAGGCTGGAAACTTGGATAATAGAAAATCTATATCTGGCTACTATGTATTCGTTGGAAATAACTTGGTGAGCTGGATAAGTAAGAAACAAAGCGTGGTTGCAAGGTCCACAGCAGAAGCTGAATATAGGTCGATGGCCTCAGGTTTATGTGAAATGATGTGGTTGAGGATATTACTGTCAGAGATCCGGCTGTTTGATGGGGAACCTATTTACTTGTATTGTGATGACCAAGCTGCCATTAACATAGTACATAATCCAGTCCATCATGATTGAACTAAACATATTGTTGGACACCATGTTAGTATAAAAGTGGTGTCCTGGGAGAGCCTAGAATATTATAGTGAGTGTTAGTATAGTAGTGCTGTCCTAGAAGAGCCTGGACTGTTCCAGTCAATGTTGGAGTCTAAGTTAGTGTCCTAATAGAGTCTAGAGTATTCCATTGTACTAGATAAGATGTAGCCTAAGTTTAGCTATATATAAAAGGGTGTGGTGGTCCAAGGGACTAGCCATCCCAGAGCTTTACCCCTAAATACTACATGGTATCAGAGCCTTGGTGCTCCTGAGAAGTGGCAATGGTGATGAAGCAGGGCTGCTCTGCTGTGGCATAAGCTGGGGAAGGGGGCGCTTGGTCCTGGTGGTGGCCGGTGGTGAAACAACGGCTTGTGGAGAGCTCTAGGCGTTCAGGTGGGAGTGCATGCAGGGGTAGCTAGCTCAGGTGGAGAAGTGCTGGTCAGGTTGACTTGCAAGGAAGAAATAAGGAGAAGCAAGGGAGCTATGGCTGCTCAAAGCAGAGGTAATTGTTGTTTACGGTGTGTGCTAGTAGAGGACAGAAGAGAGCTTCGTGAGCTCGTGTCTCTCAGCAAAAGAAGCAGGGACCAGACGTTATGCTACTTTACTTTGAGGGTTGTGACGGACGGCGGTGTTTGTGCAGCCAGGAGAAGTGGTCAGACAGTGCATCTGGGAGTGGGTTGTACTGCAGCGGAGGAGCAATTTGAGTTGTGGTATAGCTATGGAGAAGAGCGTGTGCAGGCTAGACTTGTAGAACAGCTGAACAACATTGTGGATTCAGTCTCAAGTACTTAACCTAGCCATTCACTATTTTTGCTCAAGTGATCTGCAAGAGAAGGTCAACTAGAGCAGACAGGAGTCATAGAAGCTTATTTATTGGTGCTTTTCAGCAACACCGATCAATGGGGGGAAAATCAAAGAATTGAGAAGCTACTTGAGAAAATGACTCAATTAATGAAGGAGATAGAAGAATTGAGAGAGTCGAAGAAGATTGCAGAAGTTCCAAAGCAAGGTGAAAAAACAACAGCCCTACAAAATTGTGTAAATATCGCACAAGCGGAAGAAGGTATGTCAAATCGAGCTCCTACATTAGACGAAACTTGTTCAAACTGGATACTAGATTCGGGAGCATCTGCACATGTCACAAGAAGGTGGAGTGAGTTTGCATCATATGCTCCAAATCCACCCATGCATAAAGAGACCATCCAAACAGTTGATGGAACTTATCAGCCTGTCAAAGGTGTTGGCACAGTGAAATGCACTCCATCAATTACATTGTCTTCGGTCTTGTATGCTCCATCATTTCCAGTGAGTTTGGTGTCTATGAGTGCCTTGGTTGATGACATTGATTGTCGAATTATTGCTGACTGATACAACTGTATAATTGAGGAGAGGACAACTAGAAGGAGACTTGGGGTCAGTGTCGGGCATAAGGGACTATGATACTTGGATAGACATGAAACAGATGATGCATTATGCACCGCTTTGACAATTGTTGCCGGTGACGATGAAGCAAAGGTGATACTCTTACATTGTCGGATGGACCATATATCCTTTGATACTATGAGTAAGATATTTCCCAAGGAAATGAAGAAGGTGGATAAAGAAAAACTTGTGTGTGATTCTTGTGAATATGGAAAACACACAAGGACATCATATGTGAGCCGTGGACTCCGAAGCACATCGCCTTTCGTGTTGATTCACTCTGATGTCTGGATTTCTCCTGTGGTATCTATTAGTGGAATGAAGTACTTTGTCACCTTCATTGACTGTTACTCGCGGATGACTTGGATACATCTCATGAAACAAAAAAAGTGAGGTGCTTAGTTGTTTCAGGGACTTCTATGCATATATCCAAAATCGTTTCAACATTGGTATTCAAATTATCAGGACTGATAATGGGACAGAGTATATGAACCATGAATTTGGCAACTTTCTTTCAGAAAAAGGAATACTTCATCAAACTTCATGCCCTGATACTTCTCCACAGAATGGAGTAGCTGAGAGGAAGAATCGACATCTGCTGGAGGTAGCCCGATCGCTTATGTTTACTATGAATGTGCCAAAATTCTTATGGAGTGAAGCAGTTATGACTGCTACTTATCTCATCAACCGGATGCCATCAAGAATTCTTGGGATGAAGACCCCATATGAAATTATCTTTAGTAAAAAATGAGTTCATTGTTCCACCAAAGGTGTTTTGTTGTACATGCTTTGTTAGAGACCATAGACCTTCAGTAGGAAAATTGGACCCACGTGTTGTGAAGTGCATCTTCATTGGATACCCATCTGTACAAAAGGGCTATAAGTGTTGGAGCCCTAGTGAACGAAGAACATTTGTTAGCATGGATATGACATTTAGAGAGTTCGAGCCATTCTACGGAGAGAAGACGAACCTCAACTCGTTGTTTGACTTTGACTCTCCTAGCACAATTGATGCTAGTCGAGAGGGGGATACTGAACTGATGAGGACAAATGAAGATGAACAATTGAGAGTTTTTGTTGGTTCAGTTCCATCTCCTGCAAGTGAAGAGAGATGGACAAAGCCAAATGAGGAAGAAAAAATTAAGGGTGCATACAAGGAGACAAGATACAAGTGAAGAGAGATGGAGAAAACTGAATGAGGAAGAAAACTTAAAAGTGTATATAGAGATAAAACCTAAACAATGAGCAGCAGCAAGAATAGGGTCCTATATGAAATGGATTGTATGGGCACCTAGAGGGGGGTGAATAGGTGCTAACCAATTTTTAATACCTTTTCAATTTTAGGCTTGACACAAAGTAAATTCTCTAGATATGCAACTACGAGAATTTCCCTATATGTAACCCTAACTACTAAGCACGTAAAAGAGGAGCGAGGAAACCGTAGTGGAGCACGCGGAGACACAGGGATTTGTTTTACCGCAGTTCCTTCCTTGTTAAGGGAATTACATCTGCGTTGGAGGGGTGGGCGGTTCTAAGACCACCACGCCACAATAGGCCTCACCCTATTCTCCGATGGATCTCGCCACGAGAGGCCTGATCCACCTTGTCCACTATTGGATCCCTTCGAGGCGGGAACCGGTGCCTTTTACAACACTATCGGGGCACACACCCACAACCGAATTGGGGGCTCCCGAGATGACAACAAGCTGCCACCAGAACAAGGTTTATCAATATAAACAAAAACGAGGATCTAGATATTTGCAAGAAATACTAGATCGGAGGTTCTCCAAATGAATGGAGAGGAGATGAAGCGCTTGATTGCTGATGATGAAGATCGAGTTCTCCTCCTTCGATTCCCCAAGGGATGGGGCCTTTGGGTGGATCTAGGTGGAGCACTCTTGGATGAAGCTTTCAGATCTGATCTGGTCTTTTTCGAGATGAATCAAGAGTTCTGGCAGGAGGGGGAAGGCTGGCTTAAATACCCCCTCCCCAGATCTGGCCGTTGCACAACTTTGGGGGCGGATTATCCGCCCCCCACTTGGGGCGGATTATCCGCCCCCTGGGAAAACTCCGCCCCAAGGGCGGATTCTCCGGGGGAAACTCCGCCCCCTCTCTGGGGCTTGCGCCTTGGTGAAGCTTGGTGAAGATCTTGGGGGGCGGATAATCCGCCCCTAAGGCGGATTATCCGCCAGCCGAAAGTCTGCAAAACTCCGCCTCTCTGGGCTTGCTCATGGCGATGGCAGGGCGGATTATCGGCGTCCGGAAAATCCGCCAAAATTCCGCCCTTCCAGGGCTTGCGCCACTTGGAAAAGGAGGCGGATTATCCACTTGGGTCCGGATTATCCGCCCCCAAAGGCAGAGTTCTTTTCCCTTTATTCTCAAATAGAGATGCAACACTTCAACACACATTAAATGATCCTTGGTATTGTTATCTAACACACAAAACACTAGGGATTAGAAATGTTCTTTCAATCTCCCCCTTTTTGGTGTTAGATGACAATACTAGGATTTGCAATAAAACCGGCAAATGCCACCTCAAATAATGAAAGACGCTCCCCCTAGATGTGTGCATATTTAAGATTTGCTTTTGAATACAAATACACACACTAGGGAGAACACTACTTTAAGGTTTGGGAAAAAAGGTCATACCACCGGGATGAGAATATAGCCAAAGCATACATAGATAACCCATGAATCCATATGCCATCAAATATGCTCCACAATTCCAGAAATCCATGAGGTCCATAATAGATAAATCAAGAATTTCATGAATACCAAACATAGTGGAGTACGACATAGTCTTACATAGACAAACACAAATAGCAAAAGAGTTCACGCTAGAAAAGGCACAAGCAAGCAAATAAAAACGACTAAAATCGAAAAGCTTGTGCCCGACCCTTGCAAATCCACGAGACCTAATAGAACTACTTCTCCCCCTTTGGCATCGAAACGCCAAAAAGGAAGAAGAGCGATGCTAGCGCCCCTGGAGATCACTCCTCCTCATCCTCGTCGTAGTCATTCCCGTCCCCTTCCTCTTCATCATACTCATCATCATCGTCATCAGCTGGAGGAGTGGGTGCCCTCGGTGGAGGAGGAAAGAGACAACTCTAGAGCTCGCCATAGTTGATCCCTGAGGTGTTCCACTGAGCATACAGATCCGGAGCAGTGGGAGGAGGTGGATGCTCAGTGGCACCTGAGACATGGTGGAGGATAAGCTACTGCGTGTGATCCCTCTCATGATCCCTGCGGTACGCCTCATATTGGCCCTTGTGAATGTCAATACCCAGGCAAAGAATGTTCCGCTGGAACCAAGTAAGCTGCTTGACCTCGCGTGCCATTGGGGACACCGTGGAACGACGACCACTAGCCCGAGCATCACGCATTAAGGACTCCGGGGCAGTGGAAGGGTGATGAATCTTCTGAGCCTTGTTGTATATTTTCTTGGGCTTGTGAAGTCCATCCAGAGCAGTGCCAAAATCCTCATGTGGCAACATATGCTTGACGAGCATCATTATGAACGGAGCATAAGGAATAGAGAGCCTGTTGATCATAGCATCCGTCATCTCATGATAAATATAGTCCATGACATCCAGTTTGTAACCTGTGGCTGATCCAGAGTTAGTGGCACACTCGTGAGCAAACGCAAGAAGTGGAACCAGGTGACCACGGATCCTGTCATTGTTGCCACCACTAGGAGTGATGCAGTCCCTAAAAATGCCAACAAGGGCTGCATACATGGGAGAGAGACCAGCGAAAGTACCAGCGACTCCATCAGAGGAAAGGCAAGGAGCAAGTGCAGTATCCTTGGAGGGCTTCAAGGGAGAAATGATACGGTGGCCCGAAGGAGTGTCGCGGCCATGGAAAGAATAACCAAGAACCTGCCCAAAGGTGCGAAAGTCCGACTGAATCATGGTTGTCCCTGTCATCCACTTCATAGTGCGGCGCTCATCACGCAAATCACCAGAGTTGAGAAGAACTGCCGCACCACAGAGGAATCATAGTTGCATTGGATAGTCATGAGGTGGTGCAGCCCCATCTTGTTGGTCACATCTAGTGCCTCAATGAGCCTTGTATTGGATTGAGCCTCAGTCAAATTGATGGGACACATGGGGCGAATCTTGAGAGTAGCATAGACATCATCATGAATAGCCCGAAAGTGAGCATTCCAAAACATTTCGTCCTCGGGGGGACCATCGCTGTCAGCCTCATCATAATAATCAGTCTGAAGAATGGTGGCGTACTGAAGACTGTCCATAGCCTTGTAATTGGGCCGAGACTGTTTGCCCTTGCAAGATGCGGTCCTCTTAGTTTTCTTACTTGCCTCTGCCATCCGTTCAGCCTCTCTTGCTGCTCTGCTGACCTCGGTCTCGTGAATGAATTTCCCGTCTGCAGTGGGCTTGAGATAACGGGGACGGGGAAGACGGGCGAAGGTCTTGGTAGGCTTGGAACCACCTGTGAAAAGCATTAGAGGGATAGCATGGAGATAAGTATACACACAAGTCCAGGAGAAAAACATGAAGAAAGAGTAGCAGTGCAACCCCATAACCAATGAAGTGCATTGGCAGAAGCAGAACCAAAACAGACCAAAATTTTCTCTCCAGGCCGGATTATCCGGCTCAGGGGCGGATAATCCCCCGCAGAAAATTTCTGGATTGGCTCAGATCTACCATGGCAAAGCAGATCGGGTACTAGGGTTGCAAGTATACTGATTCTAGCATGTAAGGAACAACACCAAGAACCTTCTACAACGAGATTTCCACCAAACAAAATACATCCCATACAAAAGGGAAGAGATGAGGGAGTTACCCTCACTCATTGGAGGAAAATCGCGGAGGAGAAGTTACCCGGAGGCGAGGTGAAGAAGATCCGGGGAGATCCCGGAGAATCCGGTGGTCGAATCGACTCCGGAAGAGGCGGATGCTCGGCCAGCGGGGGCAGGTAGGTGGGGAGGACTGGCTGATCTGTTTGAGCCTCCCCTCCCCGACCCAGCCTATAAGGGGCTGATTTCGCCCGGGGCGGATAATCCGCCCCCCACTTAAGGCGGATAATCCGCCCCCCAAGGAATTCTGAAAAATGCAGAATCAGGCCAGAGCAACCTAGCATACCTCTCGATGGTGTTTTAGAGGACTTGTGTGAAAGAATAGATGGTTCAAGGAGGGAGAGAAAGGCTTGGGTTGAGAGCATCAAACTGAGATGGTACTACACACCCAAATTTGCAAGAATCAAATCAATCAAAAGCCAAATTTGAGTGTGTTTTCCATAAGAACAAGAGATATGCAAGAAAATCCAACGGGACCCATGAAAAACCATCTCTTCTCAAGGAAGAGGGCGGTGGCCGAAGCCACCATGTTGGAGCGCATGGCATGACACCGCGAAGATGTAGCTCGAGTTCAAAACCAATGCTCATCGATGACCCACATATCACAAAATGATATTAAGGGAAATGATTTTACTTGCTTTCGGCATTATAGGGGGAGGGTTGTCCCAATCAATTAGGACCACACTCCCCCTATGTCTATGCCCGCATCTAAACCAAATACATGAATAAGAGCAAGTGAGTGTGCAAGGGTAGTCAAGCCAAGCTCCTTGAATCTATGATATTTAGCTCATTCCTCAAATAACAAAATCTTGCTTCATCAAGAGGCTTCGTGAAAATATCAGCAAGTTGGTTCTTCGTGCTCACAAAGGATAGAGCAATATCTCCACGAGCAACATGATCCCGAATAAAGTGGTTGCGAATCTCTATATGTTTTGTTCTTGTATGCTGCACGGGATTGTAAGCAATTTTGATAGCACTTTCATTGTCGCATAAAAGAGGCACTTTGTCACAATTGACACCATATTCCTTTAAAGTTTGCCTCATCCATAACAATTGAGTACAAGCACTTGCAGCAGCAACATATTCAGCTTCGGCGGTTGAGAGTGAAATACAATTCTGTTTCTTTGATGACCAACACACTAGAGACCTGCCCAAGAATTGGCATGCACCAGAGGTTGATTTCCTATCATCTTTGTCACCAGCCCAATATGAATCAGTGTAACCACATAGAGAGAAACTTGAACCCTTGGGATACCATAACCCAAAATTTGGGGAATGAACCAAATATCGGAAGATTCGCTTGACTGCCACTAAGTGGCTTTCTTTAGGAGCGGCTTGGTACCTTTTGATCCACGTCTTTACCCTTGGGATTGAGCTCAAGATGACACTTGGTTTGCATTGGGGTAGCAACGCCATTGAGATCCGTCATCTTGAACCTTTTGAGCATGTCTTGGATGTACTTAGCTTGATTAATAAAGGTTCCCTCTCTAAGTTGTTTGATCTCAAATCCAAGAAAGAACCTGAGCTCACCCATCATGGACATCTCAAACCTGTCAGTCATAAGCTTCGAAAATTCATCGTTAAAAGCTTGGTTAGTAGAGCCAAAAATAATGTCATCTACATAAAGTTGGCATACAAAAAGCTACCCATTAACCTTCTTAGTAAAAAGAGTGGGATCAATTTGCCCAACTTCGAATCCACGGTCTAGCAAAAGATCTTTAAGGTGCTCATACCACGCACGTGGGGCTTGTTTAAGGCCATAGAGCGCCTTATCGAGTTTGTAGACATGGTTCGGAAATTTGGGATCCTCAAATCCCGGGGGCTGCTTGACGTATACTAAGTCATGTAGAGGACCATTAAGGAAAGCGCTCTTAACATCCATTTGTTGTAATTTAAAATTGTGATGGGCTGCATATGCAAGAAGGATACGGATGGACTCAAGACGAGCCACAGGAGCGTAAGTCTTGCCAAAATCAATTCCTTCCACTTGAGAGAATCCTTGAGCCACGAGTCGTGCTTTATTCCTCACAACAATGCCATTTTCATCCTGTTTGTTCTTGAAGATCCACTTGGTGCCGATAACATTGCGACAATCCTTTGGTTTTTCTACGAGCTTCCAAACTTTGTTGCGTTCGAAGTTATTTAATTCTTCATGCATTACAACAACCCAATCGGGGTCTTCAAGAGCATCAAAAACCTTCTTCGGTTCAACCATGGAAATGTGAGCTTGATGATCACAGAAGCTTGCAAGCTCTCTTCTAGTGGATACCCTTCGTCGTAGATCACCAACAACCTTGTCAAGAGTGTGACCTCTTAGTTCAAGGTTCCGATCAGCACGAGCCTTGTGACGAGCCTCAATGTCCTTATTGTTTCTAGGAGGAGTGGATTCAATAGTTGTATCCTTGTCTTGATTACTGCCCTGCCCTTGATCTTGGTCACCGTTACTGCCAGAAGATTGTTGCTGAACATTTTCTTCAGGCCCGGATAATTCGCCCCTTGGAGGGGCCGGACTATCCGGCCTGGGAGGTGAAGAACCATCTTCCTGAGAATGCCTGATGAGAGTTGGAGACCCAGGGCCGGATAACTCGCCCTCGGGGGCCGAAGAATCCGGCCTGGGAGCTTCAGAGTTGCTGACTTCTCCTTCGGATCCTCTGGAATGAGTTGGAGTGCCAGGGGCGGATTGTCTGCCCCTTGGAGGGGGCGGATTGTCTGCCCCTTGGAGGGGGCGGATAGTCTGTTAGAGATATGCCCAAGAGGCAATAATAAAGTGGTTATTATCATATCTTCACACTTATGATAAATGTTTACATACCATGCTATAATTGTATTAACCGGAAACATTAATACTTGTGTGATTTGTAAACATAAAAGAGTCCCTAGTAAAGCCTCTTGTTAAACTAGCTTGTTGGTTAATATATGATCATGGTTTCCTGATCATGAACATAGAGATGTTATTGACAACAGGGTCATATCATTAGGAGAATGATGTGATGGACATACTCCTATAGTTAAGCGTAGCATAAAGATCAAGTCATTTAATATAGTTCATTTGCTATATGCTTTCTGATACATAGTAACCTAATTCCTTCGACCATGAGATCATGCATATCACCTTTACCGGATGGATGCTTTGATGTCATCAAACACCACACCGTAACTGGGTGGCTATAAAGGTGGCATTGAGTGTTCGGAAAGTATTGGTTGAAACACATGGATCAAGAGTGGGATTTGTCCATCCATATGACGGATAGATATACTCTGGGCCCTCTCGGTGGAATGTCATCCAATTAGCTTGCAAGCATGTGACTGGCTCACAAGGGATCACATATCACGGGAACGAGAAAAGAGTACTTATCGGTAACGAGGTTGAACTAGGTATGCAGATAATACCGATCATAACCTCGGATAAGTAAACTATCGTGAGACAAAGGGAAATTGGTATCGTATGTAAGTGGTTCATTCGATCGCAAAGTAATTGTAGAAATATATGGGAGCCATATGAATTTCCAGATTCCTCTATTGGTTATTGTTCGGAGAAGTGTCTCGATCATGTCCGCATAATTCACGAACCGTAGGGAGACACACTTAAGGATTCGACGTTGTTTGAGTAGTTATGGTATTATGAGAAAGAGACCGAATGTTGTTCGGAGTCTCGGATGGGATCCGGGATATCACGAGGTGATCCGGAATGGTCCGGAGAATAAGATTCATATAAGGAAAGTCCCGTTTCGGAGTTCGGGAATGATTCCGGTGTTTTCATCGGGAATGTTCTAGAAGGTTCCGGATTGTCCCAAGACTCGGGGAGGGTACATGAATGTGTCATTACATATTGAATGATTGCATCATGTACTAAGTGTTATTGCTGTTCCAAATAAAGGATTCAATTGAATCCTAAAACAGAAAAGTCAAATGGCCAGTTTGAAAGTCAAACGGCTAAAACAGGAAACTGTGGGAAACAAGCAAGAGGTGGTTGGAACCGACTTGGGGGAGGAGTCCCTCCAAGCTGGCGCGCCAACCAAGGCCGACTTGGGGAGGGACTCCCCTCCCCTTGGCCGCCCCTCCCACCTATAAAAGGAGGGGCAGGGCCTCCTCCTCTAGACACACAAGTTCCTATCCTCTAATCTTCGGTTTAGAGCCGTTTTGGTTTAGAGCTTCTAATTGCCCTAGCCTTCGGTTTAGAGCCTTCTAATTGGTGTGTCTAAACCCTAGACAACTAATATCTCTCTCATACTCCACCATACTCGCTCCGGCGAAGCCTGCGGGATCTCCCTCTACTTCCATTACCACGCCTTTGCCGGAATCGCGAGGAGAGTGCTACAACCTCCGCTGCCTGCTGGAACAAGGGAGAGGAAGGTCTTCGTCGAGTACCGAACGTGTGACCGACTGAGGGAGCGCTTCCGGAATGCAGCGCCGGAAGGATCATCTACGCGATCTTGAGATCGGAAGTGTACGACTACATCACCCACGAGAATCTGCTCTCGTTAAACCGCTTTGGAATCTTCGAGGGTAAGTTATTCCATCGACTCGTTGCTACAATCTAGTAGATAGATCTTGGCTTGTTTGTTTGTATGCGATAGAAAATTTTTGTTTTCCATGCTACGAACCCCTACAGTGGTATCAGAGCCGTGTCTATATGTAGATATGTTGCACGAGTAGAACACAATGGTCATTGTGGGCGTTGATGCTTTTATTGTCGATTGCTTCTTGTGTACTTTGCATCTTGCGGTATGTTGGGATGAAGCGGCCCGGGCTAACCTTACATGACATCGTTCATGAGACTTGCTCCACGCTTGACATGCAACTTGTATTGCATAAGTGGCTTTGCGGGTGCCTGTTTCTCCTAGCATAGTTAAGATCCAATTTACAACGGGTGATTGACAATACTAGTATCAATGTTGTGGTTCTTGTTCGTAAGTTAGAACGACACTTATGGAAAGCCCCAAACCACGTAAAATATGCAAAGAAAGTAGAGGCGTCTAACTTTGTTTTGCAGGGGTGTGCAGTGATGTGATATGGCCATGATTGTGATTATATTTGATGTATGCAATGTTCCTTATTGTAAGTTGGCAATCGGATGGAGCCATATGGTTGTCTTTAATTTATGTTAAGACCCGTGTGTCTATTCAAAGTAGTTGTAATAGTTGAAGCCGGTGGACGACAACCATGGAGAAGCGTCATTGACCTTGATGCAATGCCGGTGATGATGGAGATCATGTTCGTGCTTGAAGATGGAGATCGGAAGCACAAAGAAGAAAGGCCATATCATATCACATATTATTGAATTGCATGTGATGTTAATACTTTATGCATCTTGTATTGCTTAGTAGACGACGGTAGCATTATAAGATGATCCCTCATGCACATGAATTTCAAGTCATAAAGTGTTCACCCTTAGTTAGCACCGTTGCTAAAGCTTGTTGTTTCGAAGCACCACGTGATGATCGGGTGTGTTAGATTCTGCAAGTGTATACAACGTGAGCAAGCCAGATTTGCTCATGTGGAAACTAAGGTTTGATCTTGACGAGCCTAGCATGTACAAACATGGCCTCAGGAACACGGATTACCGAAAGGTAGAGCATGAGTCATATAGTAGATATGATGAGCATGTTGATTGTTCGCCATTGAAGCTATATCAACTCTCGTGATGATCGGTTTTGATGTGGTGGATTTGGTTCGTGTGATCACTAAAACAATGTGAGGGATATTGTTTTGAGTGGGAGTTCACCAAGATTAATTTAATTATTAATTAGAACTCAATTTATCATAAACTAAATCAAAGTGAATTTGCATAGTTGTTGTAGTCATTGGCATCCGTTTACCACCTTGCGCTTAGTTATAATTGAGATGATAGAACTATAGAATTCTGGTTAGATACTTTACGAACTGGTATCGTATTGTTTTAAGTGTTAATCTAAAGTTTAAAAGTCCTATTGCAAACTTTCAGTAAGTTCCTTACTCCATGAAGTTTAATAATTAGTATTAAATCAAGAGTAACAATTCCAAGTGTTAGTATATAAGTATCATGTTTGTCTCCATGATTCTTGATATTCAAAGGATTCTCCTAATATCAAGGTTATCTAAGGATCGAAAGAGTTGTTTCGAAACCATGATTTGTGGAAGATATTGTGATATCTGAAACGAAGTTTTGGTTGCAACATGATAAGAGTATAATATGGCTAAAGTCATGTTCTCATATTTGATGAGAATTTGCAAAAGGTTGGAGACACTAGTTGTCCTAAACCTCCAAAAGTTTTGGGAGAGCAACATTATACTCACGATTCACCGTTACAAGCTAATAGTAGCTTGATCATGGATAATTCCATGATAAGGGTGAATATTTGATGTAGGTAAAATATTTACTACACCAAGAGATTACTAAAGAAAGGAATTTGAAAGAACACCAAACATTTGATGATGGTGATCTACTTCAAAGTGCAAGTCCAAAGACATTGGTATTTAACTATACACGCTTTGGACTATATGTCATATGTATGACTCCACTATTGATGTTGATAGATTCTTTTAAACAGAAAAGGAAATATTGAAAGAAAATCTCATAAGTATATGGCAGAAAAGAAAAGACTAGAATTGTTCAGCTTGAGTATATAGATGATATACGGGTTATGGCTATATTCTTTGCTTATTAAACAATGTGGTTTCTAAGTATTTGATATTGAATTTGTTGGTATGAATCATCATACGAAACAACACAATTCATGAACTACAATGGCCTAAGTAACTGGCAAAAGAATATGTGATGATGTTTATCGAGAACAAATAAAGGGTTATTGTGTTGCTCGTTAAACATCAAAGCTTGCCTTCAGGATTTGTTTTATCAGGTATTATGAGAACAAAAGGGTTGTTCAAATAATTTTCGTAATCCATAAAAGATGGATGATTCACAAATCTCGTTGGAGAAATCACATCCATAAAACTAGTGCTAAAAATGTCGAAAGACAAATTGATTGAAAGATCACTTAGGAAGTGACATCGCCGTTTAAATTATAATGGAAAGAAAACATGAAGAAACTCCATGTGGATGGAATTTTGGAGTCTTCTGATTTTTGATCAAATGACGCTTGTGAAACTTTCCTAGAGATAATTAAAACTTCGTTCATAGGCCAAAAGGGAACGAATGACTAGCTTGTTGGAACTTGTACATATTGTTGTACGAAATCCATTATGTGTATTCAAGAGCGATGGATTTCAACTTCATATGCTTTCTCCGAAAATTTGAGTGAATATATGAATATTTACTTAATAAGGATGAAGTGTGAAATATTTGAAAAGTTCAAAGATTTTCAAGATGAAGTGAAAAATCATTGTAACAAGAATATAAATAGTTTATGATAGGATCATAAAGGAAGATATTTGAGTTACAAGTTTAGCATAATACCTAAGATTTAAGGAATCGCTTACGGATTTACATTTCGAAACACCATAAGAGTATGGAGCATTCGAGATATGTAATTAAACCTTGTTTGACATGGTAAGATCAAAGGTATAATTCATAAAACTGCCATTATATTTTAAAGATTAAAAGCTTTAGAGATTATCGTTTTTCCACTGAAAAGAGCTCCATCATAATCCGTTGAAATGACACCATATAAAGTTATGGTTTGGGATAAAACCCAATTTGTCCTTTCTTAAACATTGGTATGCTATGCATAAGAAAGATGTTTGCAACCAAAGTCGGATGAACTCGTCTTTGTATGTTATTTGAATAAGCATTAAGTAATCCTCCATAACATTGGAGACAAAAGTGTTTGTCACTTAAAACGTCAAGTTTTTTTGAGAAGGAATTTTTCGTGAAAAGTTAAGTGGGAGGACAATAGAACTTTGATAAGGTTAAAAGAACCTTAGCTATATGTGCAGAGTTGCGCAGCGCCGAAAAGTGTTCCGGAGGCAGCAACAATGCTCATGGCTCACGTGCCTCAAAGGTTGTGGTCACAGAGATCTAAGTTCCTATTGAAACAAGTAGGTCGGGTAAACAATCAAATACCAAGATTTGAGGGTTGAATCATTATTTGAGAATAATGAACCGACTACATGCAAAGAAGCAATGATGGGCCCTGACTCCGTAAAATGGCTTTAAGCCATAAAATCCGTGATAGTTCCATACACGAGAAATCAAGTTCTTAACTTGAAAGACCCTCGAGAAAGGTGTAAGACCTTAGCTTGTGTTTTGATCTGTAAAGAAATAGACATGGATGTTTTACATCTATGAAATAGTCGACATGTTGGGAAAGAGTTCACAAAATGTTCAAAGGTTGACTATGACAAGATTTGATCTTTCATAGTGATATTTAGTCTAGACGGATTAATGTAGCAACCACTACATATAATTTGTTATATGGTAGTTGAATAAACAAAACAAGTTCTTCTAATAGAATCGTTACCTAGGACATGTGCATAACACGGTCCATAGGGTTTTGTTAATTCAAAGGATGCTAAAAGCATATGCAAACTTCAATGGTTAAAGTGAGCATCGCGGAGTTGGAATCTTCACTTTGATGAAACTATTAAAGGAGTTTAAAAGTTCATCAGAGACGATGAAGATGCTTGCATTTGCAAGAAATTAAGTGGGAGCGCTAAGACATGTTTCTAATACATTATGTGGAAGACATATTGTTGATTGGAAATAATGTATCTTTATTAACACATATTAGGAATTTCATCCCGATGAAAGACTTAGGCAAAACCCAAATATTTGGCATCAATAGACGCTAATATGGTTGTGCCAGAAGTACATAGACAAGATATTGAATGAGTTCAATATAGAAACTACAAGAGAGGTTCTTGTCGCACAGAAAGGATTGAATGAGTTCAATGTTGATGATATATTCAAGTGTATTGACATTTGGTAAAGTGAAACAAATAATCAAGTATAGATTGATACTTGATGTATGAAATCACAAAGAGTATTTATATCAATCATACTGTGATATGTACAAATCCAGATATATCCTATGCTCTAATTGTTGTGAGCATATACCAGAATGATTCGTAAGATGATCATTGGACAATAGTAAAGATATTCTTATGATCTTTTGGAAGAACTAAGAGTATAATATTTGTAGAAGTGACAAATAGATGGTTAGTTCATTGTAAAAGTACTACATTGATACTAGTTTTGTCACAAAGTACAAATTAAGTTTATCTCAATCTAAACTAAGGGTGGCACGATATAATGGAAAGTGAGTTCCATAATGGATTTGGATGAGTTCCAAAGTTAAGACATTGTGATAGATACTACAACAAAAGGCTAAGTATATGACTGCTATTTTAGCAGCAAAAGAGGGCATTTGTGTCAAGTAGTTTGTTATCAAACTAGGTGTAGTTCACAGTGGGATAATACTATGAAGATATATTGTGCGACAATATTATCAACATGTTTTAACCCCAAAGAGCTAAAGGTCACACCGAAAGACCAAATTTATACAAAGCCATATCATTAGAGAATGAGTGATGCGTAGAGACGCAAAGACATGCAATTACACACGGACCTGGAAGTGTCAGATCCGGAGATCAGTTGACCACTAGCAATCGTGTACATACAACACCAGAAAGCCATAGGTGTTACATACACAAAGGTTTGAAACTAGATTATTGACTCTAGTGCAAGTGGGAGACTATTGGAGATATGCCCAAGAGGCAATAATAAAGTGGTTATTATCATATCTTCACACTTATGATAAATGTTTACATACCATACTATAATTGTATTAACCGGAAACATTAATACTCGTGTGATTTGTAAACATAAAAGAGTCCCTAGTAAAGCCTCTTGTTAAACTAGCTTGTTGGTTAATATATGATCATGGTTTCCTGATCATGAAAATAGAGATGTTATTGACAACAGGGTCATATCATTAGGAGAATGATGTGATGGACATACTCCTATAGTTAAGCGTAGCATAAAGATCAAGTCATTTAATATAGTTCATTTGCTATATGTTTTCTGATACATAGTAACCTAATTCCTTCGACCATGAGATCATGCATATCACCTTTACCGGATGGATGCTTTGATGTCATCAAACACCACACCGTAACTGGGTGGCTATAAAGGTGGCATTGAGTGTTCGGAAAGTATTGGTTGAAACACATGGATCAAGAGTGGGATTTGTCCATCCATATGACGGATAGATATACTCTAGGCCCTCTCGGTGGAATGTCATCCAATTAGCTTGCAAGCATGTGACTGGCTCACAAGGGATCACATATCACGGGAACGAGAAAAGAGTACTTATCGGTAACGAGGTTGAACTAGGTATGCAGAGATACCGACGATCATAACCTCGGATAAGTAAACTATCGTGAGACAAAGGGAAATTGGTATCGTATGTAAGTGGTTCATTCGATCGCAAAGTAATCGTATAAATATGTGGGAGCCATATGAATTTCCAGATTCCTCTATTGGTTATTGTTCGGAGAAGTGTCTCGATCATGTCCGCATAATTCACGAACCGTAGGGAGACACACTTAAGGATTCGACGTTGTTTGAGTAGTTATGGTATTATGAGAAAGAGACCGAATGTTGTTCGGAGTCTCGGATGGGATCCGGATATCACGAGGTGATCCGGAATGGTCCGGAGAATAAGATTCATATAAGGAAAGTCCTGTTTGAGTTCGGGAATGATTCCTGTTTTCATCGAATGTTCTAGAAGGTTCCGGATTGTCCAAGACTGGGGGGAGGTACATGAATGTGTCATTACATATTGAATGATTGCATCATGTACTAAGTGTTCTTGCTGTTCCAAATAAAGTATTAAATTGAATCCTAAAACAGAAAAGTCAAATGGCCAGTTTGAAAGTCAAACGGCTAAAACAGGAAACTGTGGGAAACAAGCAAGAGGTGGTTGGAACCGACTTGGGGGAGGAGTCCCTCCAAGCTGGCGCGCCAACCAAGGCCAACTTGGGGAGGGACTCCCCTCCCCTTGGCCGCCCCTCCCACCTATAAAAGGAGGGGCAGGGCCTCCTCCTCTAGACACACAAGTTCCTATCCTCTAATCTCCGGTTTAGAGCCGTTTTGGTTTAGAGCTTCTAATTGCCCTAGCCTTTGGTTTAGAGCCTTCTAATTGGTGTGTCTAAACCCTAGACCACTAATATCTCTCTCATACTCCACCATACTCGCTCCGGCTTAAGGCGAAGCCCTGCGGGATCTCCCCTCTACTTCCGGTACCACGCCGTTGTGCTGCCGGAATCGCGAGGAGAGTGCTACAACCTCCGCTGCCTGCTGGAACAAGGGAGAGGAAGGTCTTCGTCGAGTACCGAACGTGTGAACGACTGCGGGAGCGCTTCCGGAATGCAGCGCCGGAAGGATCGTGTGGCATCCCGCAAAATCACTACTAGAAAATCGCGTTGAATTGGTGCATTGCATCGTCATCATCATGCATTGTTTGCCAAAACTATTTTCGCAACACCCGTTTTGTTTTCTAAGACGCCCCATCTTTATTCAAACGCCAAACCCCGGGTGCTGCCGGATATTTTTATTTGTCTAAAAACCACTTGCAAAAGTTCATCGCAAAACAAATAAAAATATTAAATTATTTTAGTGGGGCAGTCGAACGGGCCGAGTAGACCCGAACGACCACCCCTGTTTTTAAAACGGTCCACCTAACCCGCCCTGTAAAATCCTAGACCTACCCAGCTATCTACCCAACCCAAACAGCCACCTCACCCTAACCACTCAGATCCTGCCACCTCACCCTCTTCCCTCACCCCCTCCACTCACACGCTGCCACATAAGCCAGCTCTCTCCCCTCTCTCTCTCCCCCTCTTTCCCTGGGACCACCCCACCAACCGGCCCCTTCCCACGCCGAGCACGCACACACCCAAGCCACACACGCACGCCAGCCCCCCCTGGCGCCTGGTCCCACCAGCGACCCCACCCTGGCCTACCTCCCTTTTTTCCTCCCACCGACAGCCACCCATCATCCTGTTGCCTCCCTCTTCTCCTCGTTTCTTCTGGTCCCGCGCACTGCCCCTGCCCGTCCTCCTCATCGCCACTGCCACCGCTGGGCCTCCCTCCAGCCCCTCAACCGCCGCCTCCTCCTTCTTCCTTCCTGCAGCCCCGGCCACCGCCCACCCTCTCGAGCCTCCTCACCGCCCGCCTCTCCACCTCCGCTCCTCCGGCTGCAGACGCCCCAGGCCCTCTGCGACCGCCGCCAACGCCTGCCGCTTGCCTCGCGCTGCGGCTACCGCTGCCCGCCGCTCCCTCCGTCTGCGCCAGGCCCATCCGCTGACGCCTGCCGCCGTGCTGCTCTCGCCGCCGAGACGCGCTGCCCGCCTCTGCGGTCCCTCGCCCACGCCCGACGGTCAACCGCTTTCGCCACCGCGCCTCCCGCCGTCCGCAGCCTGGCCCTCACGCGGGCCCCGCCCGCCTTCTCCATGCGATGGACGCCGCTGCCGCCGCCGGGTCTGCCCCGCCCTCGCCGACCCCGAGCCGCGTCGAGCTCGCCGCTTCGCCGGCTTCCACCCAGGCCCAGCCACGCTTATCGCCTCGCCGCTCCTCCGCTCGGCCCGCCTCGCCAGCTTCGCCATCGCGCTTCTTCACCTCTGCCGCCACCATCGCCAAGCACATAGTTGCGAGGGCGTTTGTTCGCTTGTGCGGACCGGTGAAGCCAACGTGTGGTACTCCAAGTACTTCATCCGAGACCGAACCGTATCAAGTTCTTCGCTCCCGGCGCCAAGATCTCCTCTCGGACCAGGCCAACCCGAAGACCGACAGACCCCCGCCAAGTTCGCCAAGGCCGTCCCCGGATTCCGTTTGGTCGATCTCGAACCCGTGGAACCGAAACCTCCTCAAGATCCACCGCCGGACGCCAAGTACTTCCCTCGGACGCCAACACCCGAACCGGAAGGGCGCCAAGACCACCACAAGGATGCCAAGTTCTACTTCAGAACGACAAGCCCGACGCGATGGCGCGGACCCGACGAGACCCTCGCAACGGCAAGCTCGACCCCGTGGAACCCGACGAGATCTGCATGCGACAAGAACTACCTCCGATGTTCGAGAACGAGCTCGCCGAGAACCCGGATGCGACAAGACCTACCCAGTATTCCGAGAACGTTCCGTCGAACCCTGGACCCCGAGACCGGACCCCGGACCCTGTCGAACCCCGAACCCCGGACCAAGATCGACGAACCCCTAAAGTGTGCACCCATTCCCGAAACCTTATTTTATAACATAATAACAACTTGTTGCATATTGAATTGTCATACTCGCATGCATATCTGTGGTTTGGGGGCCTTATGCCGATTCACCTAATAATTAAATATGTGGCCCATATGCGAGCAAATCTAGTTCTCATATCGGCCTCATTTAAACTTGTGTAGCGAACCGGTATCTTATCTTGCCTGGTTATAACAACATTTAAATTGCGGGGTAGCTAAACAACTAGAACCATCTATCTAATTGTCGGGACCCCGGTTCCGCTTAATATGACCTAATTGCATTGCACCTTTGCCATGTCATGCATCATACATGCATCATGCCGATCTTCCGCCGTGAATTAAATATTGCATCCGGTGTTTCGTCTAGTGTTTTGCTTCTTCGCGGATAAGGCCGTTGAGTTGATGTGAGCTTCGCCCCGATCTCCGGTTGAACCTTCGACAATGTTTTCAGGCGAGCATCTCCCCCTTTCTACCTATCTTACTTTTATAGTATTTATTCCCTCCTGTTGATCTATTGCTATCTGTGTTGCGATGCTCTAGTTTTCCGTTCCCTGGATATTCCCTGCAGCCCTATATTGCCTTGGACACATCCTATTACCTGTTGTTTGGTAGATAGATGGACTTGCGCGTCGTAGTCGCTTGCTCAAGTGCTGTTGTGTGTCGTCAAGTGCCACAGTTGTTGATGTATTGCCGCATGTTGATGTTGGAGATGATTCTAGTTATACTTATCATTCACTTTACATTCCTGTTTAACAACTAAAATTGAAATAAGCAGAGGCATCGGTGGGTGATAGAAAATATTTGGTTTCCGAACGCCCACTTGTGTCCCGTAGGACCCCGAGTACTTGATACCCGTTCTTTGATTTATCGCGCTATCCACATCCGGGAGGTATATGGGACCCCCCTGAGCCAGAGCTTGATTCAGTCTTATTTCTTGGGGCCACAAACTAGTTTGAGGTTTTATTTACGATCCTGTACTTATGCCATGCTACTTTCTGTATTTAAATTGTGCGAGGAGCACACTTCATGTTTAGGATCGGGACACGATTCATGGTGTCGACAAGCCCAGCCACACTTTCGGGTTCCCGATGTTCACAGCAGATACCCAAACCTTGAGCCCGTCTCGAGTCACCGCTTCGCTATGGATCTACTTAAGGTGGCCCCAAAATATTCTGAATCTGTGATTGTTTAGTCGTGAAAGCCTCGTTGGGTTTTGATTTGGTTTTTCCGAGGTTGATCGAGCGTGTGTTGCTATTGGTGCACCCCGGCCGGGTAAAACTTTCTGAAAGCCGTGTCCGCGGATATGGACGACTTGGAGCACAGTATCTCGATCATAGACAAGCATAACTAAAGTTTATTGCTATAAATTTGACTTTATAATGACTAGTAATCAGCTCCACTACAATGGAATGTCTAAATAATACTGCCCACAATTGCTTGTTGGAGTGTCGCTTGCGACCATTGTACCTGACTAGTAAGTATTGCAACTACAACGGAATGGCTGAATAAAAACACCAACAACTGCTGGGTTTTTGGGTTATCTCATGCTACCTGTATCTGATTAGTAATTGTTGCAACTATAACGGAATGGTTAACTAAAAGTGCCCACTGCTTATTTTATCAGGATGATTATCTAAACCTGACTAGTAAAGTGTCGCAACTACAACTGAATAAATAAAACTGCCAACGGTGTGCGTTCCTCGGTTGACTTCCTCGTTGGTCTCGAGGGGGAAACGCCAGGATGGGTTTGTTTGATGGTAGTATCAGGTTGGTTCCGAATAGGTATTTCTTATCCCTCTCTGGTAACACCAGTTGTATCGAGTCTCTATAGGTTGTTCAGTGCTTGCTGCCGCTGCCGCTCAGTCCACCATACCTATGTAGGCGAGGACCGCCGAATTCTAGCCTCGCTGTCTTGGCCTCAAGATCGACGCTCCTTCTTTTTCCTTTGCCCTTTGTCGGCACCCCTTTTGTTTAAGCAGGTTTTGAGATCGACGCTTAGCGGTGGTTAACCTTCCGCTTGGCTCAGGCAGGTTATGGACACCATTGGTTATTCTTCGTGGCTCTTAGCCCCATTTGCATCTTGTCCGTAGTCGGACGCTCCATCGCTTTCAAGGTGATTTGGATCTTTGTACCGTATATTTGTATTCTTGACTCTTGGAGTCGCTATATATATATCTGCTCATGGGTCCCATCGAGGACTGTTGTGTAATGTTATTACTTCGTTTTCCACCCGCACGAAAGTGCCTGGTGGGCACCTTTGAATCGTTTCTATGCGGGTTTGGCGAATTTTGCTCAAACTTGCATAGGTCCGATTCTGAGGGTGTTACAGATCGTCTACGCGATCTTGAGATCGGAAGTGTACGACTACATCACCCACGAGAATCTGCTCTCGTTAAACCGCTTTGGACTCTTCGAGGTAAGTTATTCCATCGACTCATTGCTACAATCTAGTAGATAGATCTTGGCTTGTTTGTTTGTATGCGATAGAAATTTTTTGTTTTCCATGCTACGAACCCCTACATAGTCCGGCCTGGGACTACCATCTTGTCCAGAGGACAGTTGATCTTCAGCAGGTTGCGGTGTTGATGCAGGTTTTTCTCCAACAGTAGGAGCTTGTTGATCTTGTGTAGATGAGGGCTCCACATGTGTGGAGCATTGTCCTTCCCGATCCGCCACAAGGGGTTCCTCAATGGGGCGGAAAAATCCCACGCCCATTCTTCTTATGGCATCTTGGGGTATTTCAACATCTGCATCACAAACATCAACTTGCCCTATAAACGAGCCGTTATTTTCATCGAACTCCACACTACAAGATTCTACAACAATCCCATTGAGCTTGTTGTAGACTCTATAAGTGTGGTATTCGGCACCGTAACCAACAAAAATACCTTCTAAAGCCTTGGACTCAAATTTTGACAAACGGACACCTTTAATAAGAAAGAAACACTTACACCCGAATACCCTGAAGTATGAGATGTTGGGCTTATTACCGGTAAGTATTTCATATGGGGTCTTGTCCAAGATCTTCCGAAGGTAGAGCCGGTTTGATGAGTGACAAGCAGTGGATATGGCTTCAGCCCAAAAATTATAAGGAGACTTGAATTCAGCTAGCATAGATCTTGCCATATCCATCAAAGTCTGGTTCTTCCTCTCGGCTACACCATTTTGTTGAGGGGTGTACGCAGCGGAACATTGGTGTCTAATCCCCTCTTCGCTAAGAAACTCATTTAAAGTGTAGTTCTTGAATTCTGAGCCGTTGTCACTTCTAATTGCCAAGATGGGAACATTGTGTTGACGTTGAACTTCATTGGCAAAGTCGATGACAGTTTGTTGAGTCTCACTTTTCAGCTTGAAGAAATATACCCATGTATATCTTGACTAATCATCGACAATGACCAAGCAATATTTATTCCCACCAAGACTTGCATGAGAAGGAGGACCAAATAAATCCACATGAAGTAATTCCAAGATCCTCTTTGATGACACAATAGTCTTTCTCTTGTGGGGAGAGTCATGCATTTTTCCTTCAACACAAGCCCTGCAAACATGATCTTTGGCAAAAGAGACATTGTCTTTTAGTCCAAGGATGTGGCCACCCTTTTGGAGACTTTGCAAAGTTCTCATGTTGACATGGGCTAAACGGCGATGCCATAGCCAGCCCACGTCGGCCTTTCCGAATAGACACATCGGACCCGAAGTGGTTTTCCCGGAGAATTCCACCACATACAGGTCATTTTCGACGTATCCAACGAAATCGACCTTTAGAGACTTGCTCCACAAGAGTACCACCAAATCATCATCGATAAAAATAGCAAAACCCATCTTGCCAAGGGCACGAACAGAAAGAAGGTTGTAACCAAGGGTCTCAACAAGCATGACGTCCACGAGAGAGATATCGTGGGAAACCACAACCTTGCCAAGACCCAATACCTGAGATTTAGACTTATCACCATAGGAGACTGTGATATTATCATGATTTGGACGCATCTCCGTGATGATCTCCTTGCTTCTGGTCATATGACTAGTGCAGCCACTATCCAAAGACCCATTTCGACCACCTAAGCATAGCCCTGCAAGAAAATTACTTCTTGGTTTTAGGTACCCATTTTTCAATGGGTCCTTTCATGTTAGTAACAAGGGTCTTTGGGACCCAAATAGACCAAGCAATATATTCATCAAAAGGAACAACATAATAAGCATAAACATCGCCATAGTCATCACAAAAGAGTTCATAATTCGGATTGTGAGACCCTGCAAAACCAATATTATTAGTCTTGTCTTCTCAGCAGTGCTTGTCTTTAATTGCACATTCTTGGTCTTTTTATTCTTGGTCTTCTTCTTCTTGGACTTGGTGACATACCCAAGTCCCTCTTTACTATGATTTGACCTTTGCTTGCCAACGACTTCATCAAGCACACCTTTGTCCTTGGTAGTGATGTCCTTGATCACTTCTTTTTCCACATTAGCATTTTCCTTGTTGTTATATGTTGAGTTTGACGAGCTAGGAGTATCATATTTGGCCAATCGACTTTGAAGCTGATCATGTGACTCATTGAGAATAGAGAACTCGTTTTTCAACGCCTTGTGAGCATTGTCAAGTTTCTCCAATTCCTCGGAGAGTCTATCATGAGCAGCCCCAAAGTCAATCCTTTCCTTCTTTAACTTCTTTGCCTTGGTGACAGCATTGTCACGTTCCTTAACGAGTTTAGTCACAATTTCTTCATGTGACTCTTCCATAGACTCAAGCCTCTCTTCAAGAGAGACCCGAGCTTCTTATTCTTCTTCAAGAGCATTTTTTAGGGATGCAATTTCCATTGCATCCTCCCTTTCAATTCTGCCCTTTTCTTTGAGGAGTGCTTCGTTTTGGGCCAGCTGATCCATAAGAGCCTCAAAACAAAATTTGTGCTCACCTTGCAAGTTAGTATAGAAATAATCCAAAGCAATAATCTCTTCTTTAACCTTAATACTAGCAGGGTCATCCATGTCTATCATAGCCTTGGGAAAAGAAGAGTTAGAAGAAATTACCTCGGAGCTTCTTGCCATGAGGCAAGTAGCATTCTTGTTGATGATGTTTTCGTTCGGAGATGTGGTGGCTATAGCAGCCACCTCTTGAGAGCTATCGTCCTCGTCCTCATCTTCACTCCCCGATGAATATTCTTCTTGAGCCACTAGAACAATCTTTGGTTGCTTCTTGAAAGGAGCATTCTTTTTTACAAACTGTTTCTTACGTGGAGCTTTTGATTTGTCCTTGAAAATGAGTCTTCCTCCATTATCCTCCCTACTTTGATATGGACACTCGACCACGGCGTGCAGCGGTCACCACAATTGAAGCATGTTCTCGACTTGGGACCATTTTCTTTTCTTCCATAGGCTCCACTCTTGCGATCTAGTTCACTTTAGCCTTGGTGGATCTTTCCAAAAGTTTCTTGCATAAAGAGCCAAGTATTGTCTGGATCTTTTTTATATCCTCGGGATCCGGACCTTCTACCGCATATTCATCATGATCAATCACACTAGTCTTCAAGGCCATGTTGACCCCTTTGCATCCCCATAGCTCGAGCACGAGCATCTTCATTATTGGTAGCCACTTTGAAAGCGGCCATTTCTTGCATTACCTCATTGGATGACATGAGGTGATAGTTATGCCTACCTTGGAGACTTTTCAAATCTGTGGCTCAAATGGCATAAGAGCACCGACATACTGCGCTTGATCCAAGCATCATCAACATGAGCTGCACCGTGGTTTCAAGGTTGTAGCTATTGCCTTGAGCCTCCTATACATGTCCTCGTGGTCTTCTCCATCCAGATATAAAATCCTTCACTTCATTGCTCAAGGCATCATATCTATTCCTTCTCATACTTTCATTTCCGATGAAGAGCTCGGTGAGGGCATCCCAAGCTTCTTTAGTCATGCTAAGATGTGAATGTGGCATGTCTTTTGTCACCCACACCAAGTCAGTATCATGTAGAGTCAGCATTGAGTTGGCTATCGACCACTTCTCTTCTTGTGAGATTGTTGGGGTTTCCAACATGAAGACCATTTTCGATGATCTTCCACAACTCTATGGAGGAACTGCACACATGAGATTTCATAAAAATTGCCATTGAGAGAAAGTAGATCTTTGAAAGTTTGGGTGGATCACCCTATTATGTATATGTGGGTGAGGATAGGCGGATCGGGGAATACACATGAGAAACCTCATTGTATCCATCCTTACCGCTATCCTTTTTCGAGGAGGAGCTCTTGCTAGTATCATCACCTACCACTTCGTTATCTTTGGAAACAGTTTTACCCGTTTCCTTGGATTGCGGAGTGGTATCCTCAGAGTTAGATGGAGGTGATGATGCGGATGTGGAGAGACGCATTATCAATTGACGCATCTCTTCCATCTTAGCCTCCATTGAACTCACCAAGGTTGTTTCCAATGTCTTGAGATCGTTCATGGTGACTACCTCCGGAGCATCACTCCCATCTCCCTTGGAACCCATACTTCTCTTAGGCGGTTAAGCCCAAAATAAGAGCCGAGGCTCTGATACCAATTGAAATGGATCGTATGGGCACCTAGAGGGGGGTGAATAGGTGCTAACCAATTTTTAATACTTTTTCAATTTTAGGCTTGACACAAAGTAAATTCTCTAGATATGCAACTACGAGAATTTCCCTATATGTAACCCTAAGTACTAAGCACGTAAAAGAGGAGCGAGGAAACCATAGTGGAGCACGCGGAGACACAGGGATTTTTTCTTACCGCAGTTCCTTCCTTGTTAAGGGAAGTACATCTGCGTTGGAGGGATGGGCGGTTCTAAGACCACCACGCCACAATAGGCCTCACCCTATTCTCCGATGGATCTCGCCACGAGAGGCCTGATCCACCTTCTCCACTATTGGATCCCTTCGAGGCGGGAACCGGTGCCTTTTACAACACTATCGGGGCACACACCCACAATCGAATTGGGGGCTCCCGAGATGACAACAAGCTGCCACAAGAACAAGGTTTATCAATATAAACAAAAACGAGGATCTAGATATTTGCAAGAAATACTAGATCGGAGGTTCTCCAAATGAATGGAGAGGAGATGAAGCGCTTGATTGCTGCTGATGAAGATCGAGTTCTCCTCCTTCGATTCCCCAAGGGATGGGGCCTTTGGGTGGATCTAGGTGGAGCACTCTTGGATGAAGCTTTCAGATCTGATTTGGTCTTTTTCGAGATGAATCAAGAGTTCTGGCAGGAGGGGGAAGGCTGGCTTAAATACCCCTCCCGGATCTCGTTGCACAACTTTGGGAGGATTATCCGCCCCACTTGGGCGGATTATTCGCCTTGAAAACTCCCCCAAGGGCGATTCTCCGGGAAACTCCGCCTCCGGGCTTGCGCCTTGGTGAAGCTTGGTGAAGATCTTGGGCGGATAATCGGCCCCCGAGGGCGGATTATCCGCCAGCCAGAAGTCCGGCCAAAACTCCGCCCCCTCTCTGGGGCCTGCGCCTTGGCGATGAGCAGGGGGCGGATTATCCGGCCCCCTGAGGGGCGGATTATCCGGCGGGGCCGGAAAATCTAGCCAAAATTCCGCCCCCCTTCTGGGGCTTGCGCCAGCTTGGGCAAAGGGAGGGGCGGATTATCCGCCCCTGGTGGGGCCGGATTATCCGCCCCCAAAGGCAGAGTTCTTTTCCCTTTATTCTCAAATAGAGCTGCAACACTTCAACACACATTAAATGATCCTTGGTATTGTTATCTAACACACAAAACACTAGGGATTAAGAAATGTTCTTTCACTATAGCAGGTGACACATAGGTGTAGTGGGAGCAACATGCTCCAACAAGTGTTGAAATTATTGAATTGACTGAGGGCGCGGGTCCATCTAATACGAGAGATTCAATGGACTTGCCCATTGCCTTAAGAAAAGGAATCCGAGTTGGAGCTAGAAAACCTCCAAATTGGTACCGAGATGAGCATGACATAGCTAATTATGTATCGTATACGTCTCTATCAATAAACTACATGGCCTTCATTGCAATCCGTTGTGATCCCAAGAGACTGGAAAGTAGCAAAGCAAGACCCGAAGTGGCGAGAGGCCATGATAGAGGAGTTAAATGCTCTCGAAAGGAATAAAACTTGGGAACTTGTACATCTTCCAGCAGGAAAGAGAGCTGTTGGGTGTAAATGGATTTACACTGTGAAACAAAATCCAGAAGGGAAAATTGAAAGGTACAAGGCAAGACTAGTTGCCAGAGGATATAGTCAAGCATATGGGATTAACTATGACGAGACATTTGCACCGGTGGCAAAGATGAACACAGTGAGGATCCTTATCTCTTGTGCAATTATCTTCGGGTGGCCTTTGCATCAGTTGGATGTCAAGAATGCATTTTTGCATGGAGATTTACATGAGGAGGTATACATGGAGATCCCACCTGGTTTCACCACTCCTAGAACATCACGAAAGGTATGCAGGTTGAGAAAATCTCTATACGGCCTCAAGCAATCTCCATGGGCATGGTTTTATAGATTTAGACGAGTTGTATGTGGTATGGGATATAAGCAGTGTAATAGGGATCATACGGTGTTCTATCGGCACTCAAATAGCCAGATTACAATCCTTGTTGTATATGTTAATGATATCATGATCACAGGAGATGATGCGGTGGAGATATCATGACTGAAAGACAACCTACGCAAGGAATTTGAGGTAAAGGATCTTGGTCAACTCAAGTACTTTCTTGGCATAGAAATTGCTAGATCCCCCGAAGGGATTGTGCTCTCCCAGCGGAAGTATGTATTGGACTTGCTTAGTGACACGGGCATTCTTGGGTGTCGGGTTGCATCAACACCTATCGACCAAAACCACAAATTATGTGCCGAATATGGTGATCCAGTGGATAAGGAGAAGTACCAGAAGCTTGTTGGAAGGCTCATCTATTTATGTCACACAAGACCTGATATTTCATATGCAGTGAGTGTAGTGAGTAGATACATGCATGATCCTAGGAGCGGACACTTAGATGCGGTCAATCAAATCCTCCGGTACTTGAAGGGTAGTCCAGGAAAGGGACTATGGTTCAAAAGGAATGGTCATCTAAATGTGGATGGGTATTGTGATGCTGACTGGGCAAGTTGCATGGATGATAGAAGATCAACTTCTGGTTATTGTGTGTTTGTCGGGGGAAATTTGGTGTCATGGAGAAGTAAGAAGCAACCGGTGGTTTTAAAGTCAACACCTGAAGCTGAATATAGAGCTATGTCACAAGGTTTGAGTGAGATGTTATGGGTGAGGAATCTTCTTTCGAAGTTGAAAGTGTTGAGGAAAAACCCTTTAAATTTGTGGTGTGACAACCAATCGGCGATAAACATCGCAAACAACCCTGTTCAACATGATAGAACCAAGCATGTGGAGATTGATCGCTTCTTCATAAAGGAGAAGTTGTATGACGGTATAATTAAGATAAGTCATGTAACCTCTAGCGAGCAAATTGCTAACTATTTAACTAAAGGATTAGGAATTAAAGAGTGTAGTTCAGCTTGTAACAAGATGGGAATGATAGATATCTATCACCCATCTTGAGGGAGAGTGTTGGACACCATGTGTAGTATAAAAGTGGTGTCCTAGGAGAGCCTAGAATATTCTAGTGAGTGTTAGTATAGTAGTGTTGTCCTAGAAGAGCCTGGAATGTTCCAATGAATGTTGGAGTCTCGGTTAGTGTCCTAGTAGAGTCTAGAGTATTCCATTATACTAGATAAGATGTAGCCTAAGTTTAGCTATATATAAAAGGGTGTGGTGGTCCAAGGGACTAGCCATCCCAGAACTTTTCCCCTAAAGACTACACATATTGAGATAGACAGACACTTTATTAAGGAGAAGTTGGATAAAGGTGCAGTCAAAATCACTTATGTAAAATCACTTTATTAAGAAGTTGGATAAAGGTGTTAGTGATGTATCTTTTGTAAGTATTTGTAACAAGATGAGGCTTATTGACATCTTCGCCTCATCTTGAGGGGAGTGTTGGAAGGACTAGTGTGTAGGCTAGTACTATGTCGAGGTCTTTTATGTAAATATTACATTGTATTAAGAGAGAAAAAGAAGGAACGTGGAGGTGTGGGAGTCTTTCAGATATCATCCGTTAATTCCCCTTTGGGTCTAGGCGATTTACTACACTTACACACACGCACACACACCCTATTAAGTTCATCAGTTTAGGGTCATAGTCTAGATAAAAGAAAAGAGTCTCTATAGAAAAGACACTACGGCGCATGCCCAGCTAGTTTCTTAGTCTAAGGATTGCGTGCAGCAATCGGATCGCTCCCATTGCCGTCATTCGCATCGTGTTGTCCTTCCTATTCACCCATCGAAACCAAAGCTGCATAAAAATGAACATTTTAAACGAGCGGTCAGAACACTTAAGAAGCACCAAATAAGGTACAGTGATTAGTATGTGGCAGTAAGATCAAGGAACTGGTTGTAACAAGCATGGTAAGGAGGTACAATAGTAGTAACAAAGTTGCTGCGGCTATATATAGATAGTCCATTGTAGTTTTGCAAATAAAAAATCAATAGGATTACCATTACCATCTGAACTATAAGAGAGGACAAGTATTACACTAGAGTTGAAAGAGAAGGAAATGGCGACGCATTGGAACTTCAAAATACGGTGCAGATGTAGCCCAAAAGATTCATCAAAATAAAAGGCTAATTAAGAGCCCATATACTTTCATCTAAAAGGATTAAGCTGAAGGTTCCATGGACAAGAAGCTTGTGAAATTACCTTCCTTCCCGCTTTGACTTAAAGTTCATGACAAACCACCAGCTTGTAAACTTTCATCTGGAAATGGGGCAGGCTCATTAGTTGCTAGGTATATACACCAGTGTCTGTGTGTTATAGCTACTCATGGATGTGGTTGAGAATGATCAGAGCATAGACTAGTTTTACCGATAATATCCGCCAGCCACTTCCTCGTTTTACCGGTCAATCCTGCCACGAGAGAAGAGTGCATACGGCTGTTAACTGTAGTGGATCTATAGGATTTATGAGCTACAGTACGTTGCCTAATCATAATAAGATGCTTGTAAGGGCGGTAGTATGTATACCACGGTTTAACTCGTAATGCTGAGCTGAAGAAGATATCCTGCAAAAAAAAAAAAAAAAAATAGGAACATGCATGTGTCAAGAACCAGAAAGAGCGGAATCCAAGAGCATATATCTTAAGATATGTGACCATGTGGTTACATCTTCTTCCTCTTGAGATAAACCTTGGCGAGGGTTTTAGGCCTTGGCCTGAAATGTCGCTTCACATGGCGCCTCCGGCGGAAACTAGCAAAGGTCAGATGACACATGACAGTCAGTTGCTACTGAAATTGGTAGCCAAGAATGTACACACACATAGACTAAATTAACCAGCGGTCGACGTACCCAAACCCTATGGGAAGTACATCGTGGGGAAACATCGAGCCTCCCGGCAACACCACGAGGTTCGTCAGCTCTGGAGCCTTGCTAGCCAGGTCTTCGACGATGTCCGACGCCTTGAGACGCACGCGTTCCCAGTCCAGGGAGGCCCTACGAGCATAAATAGAAGCCATACTTCAGGAATCAGGATCGATCAAGAGCAAGATGGAGTATAGTAAGATAATAGAAGGAAGCGGTAATGGTGGTACCTGATTTGGTCCGAGTAGAGGAGGGTGGTGGTGATGGAGCGCATCCTGAGGGCGTCGAGGGACACGGTGCCATCGTGCCTGGGGTACTGCTTGTAGGTCTGATAGAGGCGCTCGACGTCCTGGTCGTGCTCGCTGGTGACCATGCCGTGGAAGGCCTTGTGGTGCCGGAGGAAGTAGTGGAGGACCTTGGCCTCGTCGCTCTGCGGGGCGACGGGCGGCCCCAGGAAGCGGGAGAGGTAGGCGATGGCGTCGCCCCACAGGCCCTGCTCCACCAGCCGCGACAGGTGTATGGCGCTCATGAACGAGTCCGTCTCGTTGAGCAGCCTGCAGTGCGCGGAGTCAGTGGAAAATTCGGTGGGCGCAATGCAGGAATGGTAGGAAGCGGAGGGCGAGAAACGCGCCGTACGTACCCTCGGAAGGTGTCGCTGAAGCCGTTGAGCCAGAGGTAGGTGACGAGTCGCCGGTGACGGAGCCGCCGCACGCACCCCGATGATCTCGCCGCGCTTGCCCACGTTTTCAGGTATCATCTCGCAGGGGCGGCGTCCCATCGATCGGTCGGGGAAGAGAGAAGAGCGGTGGCGGCGTGGGGGATTGGGACCTGGGAGGAACGGACAGATGGAGGCCTCGGGCGAACAACTCGACCTTCCCTTTTATACCTCGAGCAAGGATGCCAGATACCCACCCGAACACCACCACCGTGGGGTGGTGAAGGCGAGTCACCACCCCGCCACCTTCTCTTCCCTCCTTTTCTCTTAGTCGAAAGATTGGGCTCTCGCGGGCTTTTTTTTTCAGGATTCTTGGTGGCATTGCTGAGAAATACTACTCCAGTCGTAAGACATTTTAAGAGTGGATTTTATTTGCTAAGTCACATCAGCACCACAACAAAGCTTGCTCGAGGTGATTAAGAAGTCATTTACATCGGCATTATTATAAAGCTTATAGAAGGATAATCTGAATATTACTACGTAGTATCTTTTTTTAGGGGTCCGAAAGCGTCAAAAAACATGTTTTATACATTGACATCATCTCTAAAACTTACTAAAGTACAGTGTCCACTCCATTCTAAAGAGGATATCACATATTTGTCTAGATTCCTATGTATTTAGACACGTTCTATTGTATATATGCATGCGAATCTAGAACAAATCTGTGACATCCTTTTCTGAAGGAGTAATAAAAGTATCATGTTATGAGAATTTTATATGCGTCTTTAATCTGACTCCAGCTGTCATTCTTATCGATGTCTTCTCTTTAGTTCCTTCCCTTCTTTCTATCAATTTTCTGTTTTAGCACAGGGATTCCGGAAGGATTTTATAAGAAAAAGGACTAATTTAAGTGAAATGTGTTTCTGCTTCACAGCCCGTTAAAAAATGGTCAAAAATTACGTATTCAACAAACATAAATGTCAAAATTAGAGCATACATGCTGTACCACACAACGGATACTAGGACGAGGTATGCTACCTTGCGGAAATTCTCTTCACCGGCGCATTACCTAGCACCGACAGCAAAAGATAGCCGGACATGTTGCAGCACTCGCACATCAAAAGATCCGCTTGCGTCCCCCAGAACTACAAAACTTTGGTTGCGAGCACCATCGCCACGAACATTTTCCAACATGGTATAAGCTCATTCTCATTCAGATCTCTTCGACTTTTTTTTCCGTGATCCTGACTGTTTCGATCTCTCCTTACGGCCCGCATTGTCGCCAGCTTCCTTGTGCTTCCTCTGCTTCTTCAACATAGACTTATCAGCGTTCCCATCCATGAGATGCTCGTACTCTTCTAGACTTGCAAATGGAGTTGAGCCGCTCTTTCCACCATGCTTCCGCTTTTTCCCATGGGCTGCAGCCTTTACTTTGGTAATGTTATCATCTGAATCATCAGCACTCTCAGCTTCAGAGTCCATGAAGGACATGTTAAGACCATCATCTTCGTCATCATCATTTTCCATTCCTTCATCATCATCTGAAATGTCAACCAACTCATCAACGTCACTGTCATCTCTAAGTAAATCCCCTTCCTCCTCAAATGCCTTTTCGTCCAGATTGTCATAGTCATATTCCTCCCCGTCTGACGCAGACCCATCTTCCAGCTCCTGCATCTCATCATCACTTTCATCACTAGCATCGTCAGCTTCATCAGCTAAGAGCTCTCCGGTATCATCATCGAGAACTGAAGCTTTCTTCTTTGCCTTCGGCTTAATAGGGCCAGTCTTGTTCATGTAGAAACGGTGGAAAACAACATCTTCAGGAGGAACTTCATTTTCTTCGAGTTCTAGCAGATCTTGTCCAATGAGATGATGGTTCAGGTCAAGCTGCAGGGACACAACGTAGATAGATCAGCCAATAAATTGCGGCAGTGACAACTCGTACTAAATCTAGAGTACGGAGAGTGCCACGCATGCTGCCACATTGATGATAAAATCCACAACAGATTGCACAGTCAAACATCATCATTCAACATGTGGCCAGGTAACACATAAGCAGCTATTTATAGTGACCAGCAGATATACACAGAGAGAGGTTGATTTCACGTAAGCAACTAAGCATATTCAAATTAATAATGAAGAGATAAATGTGTTTACGTAATGACCCTTAGACCTGATCAAGGTGTCACTGGATTTAAATGGCGCATGTGCACAGCAGCACACATGCAGGGAGAAAAGTTAAGAATGAGGAAAATTGATAGCACAACAATGGACATTCTTATGGAAAGGTGGTACAACCTGAAGGATGAAAACCCTCAAAAGATAGCACTAACTTAAAGGAACAAGTACGCGAACTAATAAACCTAATCCACAATTTAGCAACGGCTGTGCTACATGCTAGTCTATGAATGGTTACTGGTGTACTGTCCATGACACACAGGGACATTATGTGCCACATGACAAAGGCACATCAATGGTACTAATGCATAGCCTCCTATTGGTGAAGCTACATGAGATTATGGGAATCATGACAAACATATGAAAAAATAACATGAAAAAGTAACAAATCCAGAGAAGAAACATGACAAGATGAACAATTTGAATTCAACAAAAGAAAATAAAGGTAAATAACAAATCCACACCTTTTTAGCTGGTGCAATTTGTGATCCACCATGCCATTTTCCTTCGGCAATGCGGTTTCCTTTTGGTTTCTTCTCCATAAATTTGTCAAGGAAGGCAGGAAGCGACAGGTCTGTCAATGGATCACCATTATACACAATATTGTTCCCAGATAGCAATGTCCTAGCCATTGTAAATACTGATGGGTGCACATGTGAGGCCAATAAAGTTAGCTCCCACCAACTGGCACGATCTGCATTGCTGAGAACACAGCAAAAGGCACAGGTGATGAAAAATACTGATTGTATTGTAACGAAGTACAAAGGAGAGAATATAATGAAAACTACCATGTTATAAGTTACTAAAGATCTAGTCAATCATACACAATGGTGACTGATTTTGTATACCAAGTGACCAATTATTTTTTATAGATTTTTCTTGTAACTGGACTGCAATAGTATAGCATTTCAAGATAAACTAGATTATATTAAGAATGCTACACGATAACATTGCCACTAGTGGTTTCGCAGCAAAGAGAAGGAAATTAACTATACACTTGGATGAGATAGTAGTTCTAGTCCAAATATACATGATGCATTCCCATATTTTTCGTCCTTGCATTATCAAACAAAATAATCTGAAAAATCATGCAAAATATAGGTTTAAAAAGACAATACCAGTAAGAAGGCTCTCTGTGTCGTGGATTATACAATACATGTGATGTTGATCCCTCAGCTGATGAATTGGTTTGACCCTTCTCATCAGCAGCAGCCACTTCTGCTTGTTTCATAGTATCAAAACCATCCTCATCATCAGAATTGTATTTCTCAAGTGAAGCCGACATACCATCCTCTTTATTTAGAGTTGTTGAAGCAATAGCAGGCTCCTCAGGATTCTCTACAATGTCCTCAAAGTGCTCAATACCATCATCGACAGATTCATTCTGGAGCACAATCGTCCTGAAAAAATTATGTAAATTATGCCTCGATAAAATTCGCTGACATGTTATGGTGACAAGTAACCACATACCACAATGGTGGCTTTGCTTTAAGGACCTCAGACAGTATGAAAAGGCATCCACAAGCATACTGTGGAGGGCGTTGAAGAGCCACCTGTTTAGAGACAACATGATTTAATTATAGAACTTCCCTAATTCCATGAGATTCCGTAATCATTAATAATACTGGTAAACTAAAGCATTCAACACTTCAAATTTGTAATTATCGTGTGCTACCACACCAGATTTCATATACATTCTTGCCGGGATTTGGAAATGACTATGGTCCAAACATCGATTAGCTTTAAAAAGTCTTGAAAATGAGGTTGATTTTAGTCCTGAAATTTTGCATGATTGCAATGTACAGCATACTCTTACATAATCCATAGTACTACAAATTATGAGTTTTTTAGGCTCTGATTAATTTGTTGTATTTTGGCCTATTACCAATGTAATTCACGGGGCCATAAAATATTCAGCCCAGACTTGCAATAGATGCTAGGATGACCAATTTTGGGCTGCAAGAAACCTTTTTTTATACTTACACCCAGAAAAAATAAACTGGTGAGAAGCTCATGTTTCTTTTCCAACAAACGTCACGCCCACTGGCTCCTCTCGCTACCCAGAACAGGCATGGGCCACGAGGTGACGGCAAGACACCACCGGTGAGAGTAATGTACGTGGCCAGTGATTCAAACACAGCAGCAGGTGTCCTCCTTAGCAGCCAGCAATGGGAAGCACGCAGGCTGATGCCAGCTCACTGGATCCAGTCTTCTCGGCAGGAATGCCAGCACATCTTCTCCAAATCAGGCACCGTTGCGCTCAGAGTCCTTGGATCCTCAGGCATGGCAACCGCTCTTCTCCCTAGTGGATGTCTTCACGGCAGGCAAGGAGGTGACCAGACATGTTGGCAAGCTCAAAGCTTGCATGAATTGCATCGGCACAGCGGCTAAGTCTTCACTGGATTGACGGTCAAGGATGTGTTCATGGAGGTCACCATTAACAGGCTGCGCACTGTGTTCCTAGCGCTGGGGAGTAGCCGACAGCTCATTAAAACAATTATGCATCTTCTTCTCCCTCGAAAGGCATTGGACCCAAACACCAATTTTACAGGGGGGGAGTAAATTGCAGAGGTTTAATTGGTGCCCGAAATATATGCCTGTCAGGTAATTACAGGCAGAAAACTTTACAAAGCTCCCAAGAGGTCTTATGGAAATTTTTAACCCATTTTCATGGAATTTATAGCTCCTGGGGAACTTTCACTTGGTATCTCCATGTGCAACTGTAGTTTTTAGTTCTGTGTACTCCCTCCGTCCCAAAACATAAGGCGCACTATTTTTTTGCTGGTCTTCGATACACGATTTTGATCACTACTATATACTAAATTATATGGATTGGGATTGTATAAATGGTATCATTGGATTCATCTTGCAAAATTCTTTCATTTCATATATTTTTATACCCTATTTGGTGTTGTAGAATAGTGCTGTTAGTGCAGTATAGTTGTAGTGTAACTAGTGCCAATCCTTCAGCTCAAAAAAAAACTAGTGCCAATCATTTATGTTTGTCTGGGCAACGAGTAAATTGATAGAATCAGCTTAGATAGAAAATTTAAGTATTATCCACATCATTAAAATCAGCTTCACGTTAAAAAATATCAACCAACAGACCTGCAGTAACCGCTTCGAAAATGCAGCTACTCTCTTCAACATTACATCATTCTTCATCGCTTTTACCAGTACACCTAGAAACAATTCCGGCTGAAATATGCAGACATAAGCAGTCAGGTAAACAAAAGAGAAAAGACTTCTAACAATATATAAGGGTGCAAAACGCATAGCTACATTCTTCATGGTTAGGTTATGCCACGGAGAAGACTTTAAAACCACTTTATCGTTCTAATATCGAAGTACGCTAAAATAAAGAGCAAACTGAAAGGATGACAAAAGGACCGGCATGTGAAACCTTTGATGAAGTAACAGCTGAAGGACTCAAAAGTTTTGCATATAATGCACGGTAAAAACGGTCACTTGCAATCTGATTTTTGGTCGAGATCTGGTACAGCAGCATTAACGCCTGAACACCGACATTGAAGTTCTCAGAGTGCACCTACATGCAAAAAAAATGTCAGATATATGCCCTTCACACAACTTGGCAATGTACTTTTATTAGCTAATAACCTCACCAGTCTGAAAAGAATTGGTGTCTGAACTTCCACAATATCATCAACTTCAGAACTTGCAACATATGGTAATGCTCTATTGACGCCCTGCATAAGATGAAACAATTAATACAAACCTAGAGACTTCAATAACCAGTTTGAACACAATAAAGGGAAACACATGCATGTAAGCATAATGTTAACAAATAACACGGCGAAGCAAAGAGACAGTACTACGCAAGTCTGCAGAAAGACATACAGTTAAAAGTGCAGAGAGAAGGCGGGAATCCATCTCTAAATCTGATCCTGCTGGTGGATCCACTTCATTGTTTACATGCGAATTAGAGTCATTGACCTTGTCCTTTCTTCCCTTTGTTTTTCCGTTTTCATCTTTTTTCTTGCCATGTTTACTTTGTTTATCTCCTTTAGTATCACGAGGGCAAGACATAAGTACCTGACAACAGAGCCATAGAACAAGAATAACAATTTTAAATAATTAAAAGCAACACTATATAAGTGAGCAGACTATGAAGATGGAACTTAAAGCCATAGGGAAAAATCATATGATGTAAACTGCAGAAGTGCAAAGAGAAATGGGACTAACAAGATGGTGAACTGAGGATGTGATGAAAAGACAGTTAAACTAATAGTTGGCAGGAAAAGGGCCACCGGTTAAGTAACAAATTCCTAAGCATAGCAAAAAATAGGCACTGCTGAATCACATCCAAACCTTGAAAAGGGCAATGTAGACATCCACCAACCGCTTTGCGATTTTAGGTCCATCTCCTTTTTTAGCAAGTAAAATATGGCTCAAAAAGTTGACCTGCACAATAGTACCTTTAGTTAAAAAAGGCATATTTAGCATATTACGAATACATAGTACTCCCTCCGTCCTGAAATAAGGACTTGAATTTGTCTAGATTCGCATGTACCTAAACACGTTTTAGTATAAGATACATGTAAATCTAGACAAACCCAGGTCACTTATTTCAGGACGGAGGGAGTAGTTTGGATAGATGAGCATATTCTAGTATTCAAAAAGTACAACTTTACACAGAATGTTAACGGTAAGAGAACCAATATACCAATGTGCACTGTTTAGGAAATTCAGAAGCAAAGAACTAATATGCACTGTATGAAATTCAGATGCAAACAATAAAATAACAAGGAAAACAATAACATACGGCTTGGTATTTGGCCCTAAGCCCAACATGTGGTCTGAACAGAAATGAGTCCACCTCATCTATCACAACCATCTGCAAATTTAATAAAATGTCCAATAACACAAAAGTGCTTTGTCAGCAAAATATTACGTAGTTAACTATCTTGATCAAATAGATAATAATACAAGTGCCGCATCTTTTTAACGGAACAAATGTACATACCTTCATATTTGGATGAGTAGACAGGAGACCTGTTAACAGATACGCGGCACTTGACGCTGCCCTTTTTTCAGGATCTCCAAGCTGCAATAGATTTGTATCAGGATGACTAAGAATAAAGCCGCTTCCCATAAAAATTGAGGGTATTGCTTGATTGCTTCTCAGAAGTAATCTAGTATTGTACTATAAAAAAATTATGCCTGCTTTGGGCACTTTGTACTAAGTGGAAATGGAGAATGGCAAAAAAATGACAACTTACTTTATTAACAAGAGCTGTAAGTAACCGGCGTTCCTGTTCTGATTTACTCTTTAAAAGGGTGGAAACCGTCTGCAGACAGAGGAAAACAACAAAGAACACACATTCATGACATGGAAACACAAGAATATAGTCAGTGATCCTAGTAATAGCACAAATCAGCGAAAGAAAGTCTATTTTACGAAGCTGGGATAACTAAATCCTCGAAAAAAGAATGCTAGAAAATCTCATGAGGAATCAGTGACAGAGTTAAAGATTCCAGATTTGATAAAACCCCTACACCTTGGCCAGAATTGTCAACCGGACAGTTACAGGCAAGAACCAGTTTCAAACCTCGTGGTTTCCTTTCAAAGCCAAAAGTCGATAAGGTAATTTTGCTTTCACAACCAGTTCCTGGGAAACTCTGGCTGGTTCGACAAAAATACTGCCAGAAGACTCAAATCGTCATATTTAGTTACAAGACTAAGCTGATTTTCAAATTTTCTGGTGCCTGCCAGGAAATAGTGCCCACCAATAATATTAAAATGTAATTCCATATCTGAACAAAAGCCTGACTACAAAATTGCCTTGCTTAATAGCCCCACGTTAACTCAGTTTGAAAGATGATGCGGTATCAATTCAATAACCAATGCCCACAATTTAGTAATAGAGTACATCATATCTCCATTCACAAGACAGTCACAGCTATATTAGATGTAATGCAGGATTGTCCAGACAATCCATGCTTAGATGTCTCAAATCTTACTGGTGCAGTAATTTCTAGTGCAGCTTCACCACATCTAGTTAAATGTCTGCTATTATGTTTTGATTTCTCACAATTACTTTCTTGTGTTCAATATTTCCAGGTATCTGAGTTAATGTAGAAAATAAAAGGATATGTTGCACTGCAAGTTCCCAATTGACTCAATCTGTGAGGATAATAATGATATGTCCTATCCCAGGACCAGAGCAGTGATAAAGTTTGTTTCATATGAATACACAATTTGGGCTAACCTTCATTGCTTTGTCCTTGAGACTTGGCAGCATATCTTTTAATGCATCCTCCAGTGCAATAACAAACTTCTCGTACCTGTAACAGTAATCAGAAAAATAGAATGATCAGGGATCAACAAATAACATAAAGGAGTTTGTTGATGCATGTCTATCCTCCATTTCTCCGGAGGTCTCAGCATCTGTTAACAATCAATATAAATGGTCTGTTGTGTAAGAATCATGGGTAAGTTTCACATAACTCAGATATTTGGAGCACTGGCAAGTGGCAAGAAGAAACTACTCCATCCGTCCAAAATTAAATGTCACGGAGGGAGTACAGTTTTTCAGAAACTTTCACATAACCATATATACTGGGACAATTGGAACCACAGACTCCAGTAGCCCATTTCCCCGCTAATCCTTGTTTCTGACCATACGGACACACATGTCAGGTGCCACGTGGATAAGAGGTGCCACATGCCATCAAACATGGAGGCTCCTTCTTTCTGTGTTCGCGTTGCCCCAAAATCTACGGTTCTCTGAAATTTACTCAATGAACATCTCAACTAGCAGTTTGGTATTTAAAATTCTGGCCAATAGAACAACAATAAAGGTGTCACATATAATAAATTAATAATGGCAATGGAACTAAGACCTAGACAGCACCGAGGTCTAGTGCCTTCATTCCATAGTAGACTGATACCAAACTATTGTTAGCTACTGTTGCTTTTTAAGTCTAGTGCCTTCATTCCATAGTAGAGTGATACCAAACTCTTGTTAGCTACTGTTGCTTTTTAAGTCAGTAAGTGAAGTAAAGGCTTCTTTCTTCCAGAGTTCAGACCTACATATAACATCTACTTGAATCCTGGATAACTCAAACATAAGTTACCAAATACATAGTTGAGTGAGAAATACCTCTGTTTCAAGCAGTCCTCCCAGTGCCAGAATAGCAGAAGCGAGTAGCCATCTTTTGTTTCAGGTAAAATGTCTAGTGGGCGCTGAATAAGACTTTTCAACTTACGATCAGGCAATAACCTAGCAAGAAAATGTAATCAATTACCAATATGACAAGAAAATAAAAGAAAACAGAGATCTTATTTGATAAGAAAAGAAAATCTTATAGTGCTAATTAAATAGTCTGGTTAATGTTCTAAATAATGTCACTCATAAAACAGCCGTCACCATCTCCATTCACGTGTACCCATGGAGCATAGTTCCTTTACAAATGAACTTTCCCCTATTATCACCCCAATAAAACTAGAGAAAATGGAACAGAACAGGTACACATCATAACTTGTTTTCTTTTAGTATGTATGTAGACCTATCCTTCTAAACAAGCTAGACTAATTGTGGGCGTATTCAAATGAGCTACGCTCAACTAGTATCAGAGGTGTAAACAGGTGTGAACCATTAAACTGTTTCCAGATTGCCATATCCAAATAACTATTGTGTCATCAGATCAGGCTTTCATAACCGACGCACCATTTTAATGCTGCCATTTGCTACTACACAAACAATGAGAATAACAGAAGTAGTAAACAACTAAACATAGCAGAACAAAATGAGAAAAAACTATAGTGCAAGGAAACAAAAGCAGATAACGTGAGAGGGCGCCTAGTCAGATGTTTAGAGCAGGAAATCACAATGCTTGAGTCAAGGCATGAAAGGCTTTTGCAGGCATGTTGTTTCTTTCCCTAACTTGCGCAAGCCTAGCATACTAGCAAAAACAAAACAGAATAATTAATTTAAACTAATGACGGACCAATGGTGCAGCCAATTCATGTGGCTCCCGCAAGGATGCATTCTTTTTGAGGAAATGGCAGTGAGGATCAACGGAAAGAAGGTAGGAAATAAAAAATAAATGCCACCAATTTTGCTTTAGTGTGTCTCAAGAGGGTGTAGTATAGCTAAAAGGTAACAAAAGACAAGAGTCCAGAAGATGCTAACCTCATATCGAACAATTCCCTCAATGCATCAAAGCCTGTGAATGCATACCTTTTACCAACCTTTGATGCAACCATACCTGTTTTAAAAAAAACAAAAATCAAAAAAGAGAAAGAATCTCTTTAGAGTATTTATCATGGAAGAAAATAGAAACAGGATGATCTGCAAAATGGCAATTGACATGAAAAGTCTAGCTATACTGACGATCACAAAAAAAATGAAGTAATCCCAAACAAGGTAAACATGATTAGAAAACTTAGAACTGCAGGAAAAGAAATTTTCTGTATGCACAGACATATGCTGAGAAGTCCAAGCACTATCTATCTTACAAGATGCCTGAATGAACTGCATGTTATATAGCATAAACTGATAGTTCATAAATTTTTAGAACCTGTGATTTGAAACAATATCAATTTTCTATTTGTGATCTATCTTCAAGTTTCCGACAGATGATGATATTTATCTGAAATTGTGTTATTCCATCAATATCATACTGGCCTTCAGATGTGTCTGGATGGGCCCAGCGAGAGGATTGGTTATATTTTGATATTATCAAGGGACCAGAGTAAAACTGGAACTTCAGTTTTAAAAAGGTAATTTGCAAGAAGATCAAACTAGAAACCGAAGATGACCTGACACATCAAGATGAGTCATCTCATAAACTTGAATCATATTTCTCCAGTAGCAAAGAACACATTCACAGACATGCATTGCCGTTGTTTACACAAGACCACTGGCAGTGATTATATTGAGTTGCCCACTATACACTACCCAATGACAGTGAAGTTAATAGTAAAAGGCTATGTGTCAGCCAACACTTAAATAAAGCCTACTGAACATATCTGTCTCTTTGCAGATAACAAAAAGATGATCTACTCTGGAGTTCCTTGGTTTGGGGATCAGCATGTTATGGGATTGTGTGCAGCAGGTTCACTCATGACTCGTCTATGATCTTAACATTCATGGTTTATTTTCTGATCTCTGGTTGCAGTTACAATTAATGCAGTCGAATTGTCAGGATCACTTCACACATTCTTTCCCAGCTTTGTGTCTACATACATGAAGAATCTCAAAAACTGCCACTATTGTCAGGATCACGTGATAAAAACTGCCACTATTGTCAGGATCACTTCACACATTCTTTCCCAGCTTTGTGTCTACATACATGAAGAATCTCAAACGTTTCATTCTAGCTCTGTTTCCATGATCTAAGAAGCATTATTGCCTCAATTTGTTCAATGTGCAATGAAGTTGGAGTATTTGCTGCAATGAAGAGAGTATTCAGTAGTAGTACTCACCAAGGAGAGAATCAAGAGCCCTGATGTTTGCTATTGGATTGTCCTCAACAAGACATGTGAACGCCGACACCTTATCGGATGATGTACCGGACTTGGCCGACATCTCCAGGAGCTTCAGATCACCAGTCCCCCGCCGCACCGTGTCATACTCCCTTGAGTACTGCGCCATGAGCTTCTCGGCCAGCTCCCTTTTCCGCTCCACCAACCGCTGCATCTCCTGAAGCCCGATAGCTGGTGGGGCATGCTTACGGTCGCCTAGTACCTTGGTCTCCAGCTCATCAGCATCAGCGTACCACTGCCCAGAGAGAGCACCCGCCTTTACCAGCGGGTAATTGGTGGGGGCACTAGTAGTGGAGGCGGTATGAGGGCCATGGAGCTCGAGAGGATGCGGCTTCTTGGTAGGTTTAGGGTTTTGGGGGTTTGCAGTGTCTGGGGGCGCTTCTGGGGTTTGGGGATGCTTCGGCGGTTTGGGGGCGTTTATGGGGCCGGACTTGCGGAAGTCGGAATCGTCGAAGCCGGAGGAGTTACCAGTGCCGGGGAGAAGTCCCAGGGAGGAGGCGAACGAGGCGACGTCGGACTTGATCGCGTCAATGTCACCCTCCTCCTCACTGGCGGCGAGCTTCTTCTTCTTCTTCTTGGCGGACTTGGGCTTGGGATTTACGTCGAGCTTGACCTCAACCGCGCCGTCCTCCTCCCCGTCAGCAGCCGGCTTCTTCGACTTCTTGGTGGACTTCAGTTTGGGGCCTGCGTCGGACTTGAGCTCGTCCATGCTCTTCTCCTCCCCACCGGCGGCGAGCTTCCTCGCTTTCTTGGAGGACTTCGATTTGGGCTTTGGCTCAGTCATGGATGGACGCCTCGGCGATGGGATATGCGAGCAGAGGTGAGGTGGGATAAGGACGGCGGCGGCAGAGGGGAGGCGGCGCCGGTGGGAGAAGGGAGTAGGAGGCGGCTGGGTGGGCGAGGTTGAGAAGGGTTTTTCTCGAGAGGTTGAGGAGGTGGACAATGGCAGGCCGGAGAGGAGGGGATGTTTAAAATTAGGCCCACGCAACAAGGCCCGTTTCTTCCTTTTGCTTCCGTTATCTGCGACATCTGCGCATTATATAGCGTCTATAAGTTTCAAATAGTTTCAAATTAATATTATGAGATACTACTATCATCAAATATATTTTGATGTGTATCTACATAATATTATGAGATACTATCATCAAATATAAGTTTTATCAAACTTTACATTTTTTTAAAAAATGGGAAAAACTTATATACATAACACTATGATGATATTATAGAGCATGTCATGAAAAATGTTAACGTATTTCTCTTGCTTATACATCGATCCTAACGATATGGTATACTTTTACTACTCATCTATTTTGGGACGGAGGGAGTATGATATCTCTTCTCCTTGCACCGTGTCTTCTTCTTACCTTTCTAGAAGACAAGTTTGTACTACTCTCACCCTCTCAAATTATATTGTATGTTATTTTCCATAAAATTAAATTTTGGCCAAGTAAAAAATATATTAACAAGTCCATTGTCAAATGTATATAAGTCATAACAATATTTAGATAACTTTGACTGTGTTATCATCTCGGGCCCTCGATGAAGAATCGACTGAAGCTCAAGTCGATTCCATGTAGTAAAAGAATCGACGGATGCTCAAACATGCAAAACATTTAGATCATGCATGGCAAACAAAAAAGATTACTGTGTGTGAGAGTACAAATTAAAATATCAAATATGATTATCCTAGAGAAATACCGTGCATGATCCATAACTATTTGAGAGTACAAATCAATTGAAGAAGGCGGTTGGCACAAGGCTAACATTGAAGAGGAAGGGAGCCTCCGTGCCCATCTTGTCGTTAGTCAGCCTTTTTTGAAATGGGGAGCGGAGCCCCGGCCTCTGCATCAAGCGATGCACACAACACATTGTTTGGCAAAGGCCATTACAAAGATCATATACACCGGAACCGCCAAAGCAAAACACTGAGCAAAAACGATAACCGTATTGCCAGCTCCCCAACGAGATCTATCAAACCCCTATCTACATGTTTCGACCCCGCCCCATGGTCACCCACACTATTGCCACTCACCAAGAGAAACTGGAGTGCCTTGGCGCGGCGACACGAACTCAAGCAAAAGGAGCCCTAGAACCATACAGCATATCCACGGAGTTGCGCCCACGCCCATATGCTCCGGATGTCACCGCCTTCATAATCTTCCGCTAACCGGGCATCATCATGTAGATCGATGCGCAGTCTGTCGCCACACCAACCACCGACACCACCTCGGTGCCGAGCAGCACCACCCCTGCGCGCTAGCCGCTCCACCCCTCTTGCAGCTTCCATCCAACGCTGCTCCACAGGCGATGCTCCCAGGAGAGAACACGATACCGACACCGCGGCACCGCCATCGCTGACCCGAAGATCTTAGGGTTTCCCCTGGAGTAGCACGAGTGAGGTCGACACAAGGTGCACGGCGATGCCTTCAACAAGGTAACGACGTGGTAATGCCGCCATCGCCCGCCAATGGCTCGGTTTTTGTAACATCCCAAAAATATTAATCAAGATTATCAAGTTCTAATCACCCAAGTTTAGGGCTAACAAAAAACTTTTGTTAATTAAAATCAATATGAATGCATGTGTGTATGTGATGAATGCATGAATGCTTGTATGGACTTGTTTGATTGTTATGAATGGAAAGGATTGGTTTAAAGATGAAAACAACATCATCTAAATCATTTCCAAGCAGAATCAAATAAATAGAAATTCAAAAACAAACAATATAAGCAAATGGTCATTTTGACCAAAGTTAACCACTAGACCACTTTGAGGGTTTCTAGTCCAAGATTCCTAACAGAAAAAAATTCAATTCTTTTCACCCCTTGCTAGACCAAGTAAAGGTGAATCCAAGCCCACCTTGCAAACCCACAGAAACATTTGGCAACCCTATTCAAATGACATTTCAAAATTGAATCTAGTTCATATGGTAAGATCACCATTTCTCAAAACCCAACCAAACCAGTTCACCTTGACAAATCCAAACAAGCAGATACTACCCAGTGTGTGACCAATGCACCCACCAAAATTCATCCAAAAATTCAAATATAAATCTCTTGCGGCCATTTCATCAAACACCTTCTGAGCAAAAATCAAATAAAACAACAAACACTATTTTGAGCAGTGCTCTTGCCAAACTTGTTCCCTCTCCAGCCCTCACCACACTCCTAGTATGTCACACACCTTGTCTATGCAACTCTAGCCCTCTATTTACACGACCATCTCATCAATGGCCATCATGGCCGAGCACATTTGCCACCCCAACCGTCGACAACAAGCTACAAGCATAGCCAGCCTCGCCAACCTTGTCTGGCATGCTGCATGTGCCTCACTGCCCCCTCTAGACCAGCCCTAGCTCGAGGACAGAGAGAGGAGACGCCGGAAACACGGTGCCCGTGCCGCTGTCGACCATGCCGACGTGCACTGCAGTTCACGCGTCATTACTACTCAACCCGACCACCTCGAACTCTCGCCGCCCGTCTACACGATCACCACCGTCCCATGAGACCACCAGACATGCTCGTTTCCTCGATCGTACGACGTAGCTGCCGCACGCCGCAAAGTTCGTCGTCGGTATCGTGTAGAGCACCGCATGTTCTAGACCAAACCACACCGCCCCTTCCCGCGCCATCAAGTTGTTGAGCACCGCCAGGAGACCGCGCACTGTCCTAGCCCCCGCGCCATGCCAGTAGCTCGTTGTAACGCCGACCCCGACGAGCTCTGCCCATGCCGCTCAGCCTCTCTCGCTCGCCTATAAAAGGAGGCCTCCCCGGCACCATTTCTCCACACCATCTCACTCTTCTCTCTCTCAGAACCACCCCACTTCTTCTCCAAAGCAAGGCGAGCACTAGGCCACCGGAATTTCATCGGAGACCACCGCTGCTGGAGGAGAAGGGCGCCGTCGATTGCGGTCACCCCAGTACATGCCGCCAATAACAGGAGAACCACCACCGTCGACAAACTCATTCGCCCCCATCGCCGACCCTCGCCTGAGCCTCGGTGAGCCTCCCCAGACCCCTAGTGGTCGTGCTAGGTGTCGTCCCCGTCGTGTCCTGTTCCGATGAGGATGACGGCCATGAGCCATTGATCTTGCATCTAATCCTACGATCGTAATAACTTATGCAAGATGCATTAGGCATAATTGTTTATACCACTTGATTATACCAAATCTCAGTTTTACTTGCAAGCTTTATTCTTTTATTTCTTTATCAAATCTCTTTATTTAGGTTACTTAGTAACTTGTGAATTTTGGAAGGATATTAGAGGTAGCATAAAGAGCATAAAACTTGGCCTAAGTTAGATAGAACTAGATGTCATCCTGAGGCATGAGATTAGATTTAGATAAGTCACACTTGATTATCACCCCTCATTAAGTGATTACCCCCAACCTTAGTGGCTAGTGCTAAGCATAAAACTTGATCACTTTAGATGGGAATACTTGGTGAAAATGGTTATGAAAACCTTAGAATGATGAGTCATTCTAATGAAATGTTTTGACATGTGTTTTTGAACACCAGATGATTTGGATGATGAAAATGTTGAGGCATGAGCCTTAGCCCTTTTATAAAACTGATGGTTCTGTTAGGATGCGATACCATTCCAATGTTACCGTACAACCACAATACCCGAATTGGGTAGGGCTTGACTGGAAGTTTATATATCTTTGTATGGGTTCCCTTGCGGCCGAGGTTTGAACTGAGGCTACCTCGTGATGATTGTCCACCTATGCAGTTCCCAATATGACAGATGGTCATGGTTGGGAGGCCAAACTCATAGGAGAGGTGCCTATACTAGGGTGTGTAATTGAAAGGTTAGGATTGATTATCCGCATACTGAGTATGGTGATTCAGGATTGTTCCTAACGGATGTATCGACTATTGTGGTGAAAGTGTACCACCTCTGCAGAGTGTCAAACTATTCGAATAGCCACATCCGCGATTATGGACAGTTGGAGTGGCCATACTGTTCCGTCGTCAAATGTTTTCAAAATGACTTGTAAAACGAATCATGACTTTGACTTGACCACAACAGGGTTGTGAACATGAAAATTGAGTTCCCACTTAGGTGTTATAAAACTTTAAACTAGTTTTCTTTGCTTCTAAACTCACTTAAGGTAAACCTGGCTTTTTGCAAAACAACCTAGATCTTAGGATTCCTACCCGAACCACTTTACTTGTTAATGATAGTTTGCGAGTACTTAAAGAGTACTCATGGCTTTGTCCCTGGCTATTCCTGTGGCCAGACTATGAGGAGGACTATCAGGATGATGGACAACAAGAAGTCTACGACAACTAGGATCATCTCCCATAGTCAGCATTGCCTGTGACCCTGAAGATGGAGCTTCGCCCATGCTACCGTTATTATATTATTTCGCTGCGTTGATTGTATTAAGACTGAATCATGAGATCCTTTATTTGTAAGACCTTTATTATGGTTTGTAATGGATGATGAACTATGCTACCAATATTTTATGTCTCACAAAAATGGTAATCCTAGGATTGCGATGTATGGCATAACAGGCATCTGGGATTAAAAATCTGGGTGTTGACAAGTTGGTATCAGAGCCATCCTGACCATAGGAGACCCTAGTTAGAATGGACGCTTGAATCAAAAAATTAGTTTCAAAACAAAAGAAGTGAGTATTTACGAAAACCTATTCTCATTCTCATAAAAAATCATATTCCTCAATTTTTTTGCAAACTTACATAAAATTTGACACACTTGATCACTCTACTAACTTACTTATCCTACATTCTTATAGATGGACGTGAAGTATAGCAAGTTCTACCAGTTGGGCAATGGAGGAGAGATCATCTTTGAGCGTGATTTGGACCAACTCTCGAAACTTCTAGAGCACTCGCATCCCTAGTTCTTTGGAGCCCAGCTCAACGATCAGCAAGGAGGAGAATTGCAACGTATGATTGTTGCAAGTATCAGAGGGAAGATTGAGGCACCCACCTCAGAGGGAATCCAATTCACCTTAAGAGAGAACAACTGGCTGGACGGACTCGCCAAGGCCATGCAGGAAGCTCTTGCCCGTCTGTGTGGGCAAAGCATCAATCAGATCAAGGGTACCCGCTTTGAGTTCTACGCAAGGCGTGATGCTATGGGACAACCGTTGGAGGTACCAGGACATCTGGAGCTGAAGCATCAAGTGGATCACCCTGAATTCATGTTGTATGACAGGCAGAAGGAGTTGGACAACGCACGTGCCTACGCCAATGACAACTATGCAATTGCCGTCAAGAAGGACCAAACCATCGCCATCCTTGCAAGGGAGCGCAAGTAATTTCTCCTCATGCGTGACAAGAAGGATCGCATCATTGCTCGCCTTCGTCACCGAGTGTCAGACCTGGAGGAGACCATCCATGAGCGGGACATGCAGCTTGAAGAGAGGGAGAATGCAGGGGAAGATATCCGTGGAGACCCATACTCCTACCTCACTGATGATGATGACTTCCTGGAGGATCAAGCCATGGACTTCCACACCGATGATTATGACTCCGCCTTCATTGATGATGATGATGATGATGATGATGATGATGACACCGAGTCTGATGAGTAGTAGCACTTGAGCACTAGAGTTAGTGAGTTGTATCCAGTCCCATCGTATCGTAGTTTCACAGAATGGTTCTTAAAACCATATGTTTCCTAATTGTGGTGTGTGTTTGTATTGTGTGTTATGAATGACAGAATAAAAGGCAAGTTGCTAGTGGAAAAACCTGAGTCAAACTTTAAAAGCTTTTGCAAAAACAAAACCCTGAACCTTAGAAATTTCCCTCTTGTCTCATGATCTATCTCAATCTTCAGATGCCCCGCGGAGGAAGCAGTTCATCCCCGAACGCAATGCTGCAAATCTTGCAACTGTTGGTTTCCGATCGTGAAGCTGAAAGAGCCGAACGTCAAGCCAACTTAGCCACCCTTCAGCACATATCTCAGACGGCCTACAACAATCAAGGCCATGGAAACCAGGACAACCATGGATCCAAGCTCAAGAACTTTCAGAACACCAATCCACCCATCTTTAGTAAGTTTGAAGAGCCCTTAGATGCCGATGACTGGCTGCAGACCATGTAGAACATCTTAGAAGTCGCGGGAGTGGAGGCCAACGAGAAAGTACTGTTTGCCACCCATTATCTGGCAGGAGATGCGAGAGCTTGGTGGAATAGCATTCGCACCATGAATGGAGGTCAGATGATGACTTGGGATGAATTCAAACTCAAGTTCAGCCGAACCCATGTGCCACCTGGTTTAATCAAGAGGATGAGAGATGAATTCGAGAATTGAAGCAAGGAAGGATAACCGTAGTTGAGTACCGTGACAAATTCCTGCCATTAGCTAGATATGCACCAGATGAGATCGACACTGAAGCCAAGAAGAAGGAGAGATTCTTGAATGGTTTTCATGATGAGATGCATACGGTGTTAGTCAATATCCCGTTTGCTGATATTGAAGCCTTAGTGGATTCTGCAATCTAGATGGAAGGCAAGATCAACCAAGCCAATGAGAATCGCAAGCGCGGAATGATGAATCAACCAGGAACCCACCATACCCCAAAATATCGCCCCAACCCATGTGCATGATATGCCCCAAGAAACAATAGACCCCTGATGAACCGTCCGAATTATCCCAACTATGGAGGAGTGAAAGAACATGTGGGCCCCCATGTGTGGTTTTGGTAATTAATGACAATCTCTATGGACTAATGCTTGTATCAAGTTGTACTTCTAGGAATTGTCCAAAGGCAATGCTTGAACCATATGTTGGATTCAAGGTTTGGAGAAGAAGAAAGTGAAGAGGATCAAGTGGTGACCAAGGTGTTCAAAGAGTGATCCACAGATTGGTCATGTGAGAGTTAAACCTATGAAGATCTCATGCTTAAAGCTTTCCATCCTCGGTGATCATGGATCGATGAAGACAAGGTCAAAGTAAAGGTTTCCCATGTTGTATGGGGGAGTAACTTGCAAGTCTTCATCAAGCAAGTGCGTACAAGAGCAATCAAGAAAGGTGTTCCATCTTGAGAAGGACAAGACCGTCTAAATCATAATCAAGTGGAATATGCGCAAGGCAAAGGTATGATATTGATAGGGTTTCTTTCTTACCGGTCTCGTGGTGTTAGTTGGGGAGACCGGTTTATAGGATAGACAACCATACTATCAAGAGGGGCTCCCAAGTGAGTAACTCGATCATATCGTTCAGAGAGAGCTCAAACCTTTGCATACTTAGCATCATCCTTTCTTCGTTGTTATTTGGATCTTATCCATGTGAGGTTCTAGAGCTTGTGGTAATATTCATAACAAGCCCTAGTTCATCAAAAACGGATTTCCCCTTTATATCTTATTGCGTTTTTGATCTTGGAGGTTTTACCGGTTTGTCTTTTAGAGATAGGTAAAACCTTCCATTATTTGGTTCTTACTCATGTTAGAATTTAGAGCTTGTTTTAATCTCCATGACAATCTCTAGTTCATCGAAAACAGATTTCATATGCATTCTCTACTACGTTTTCGATGTTGGAGGTTTTACTGGTTTGTCTTTTTGAGAGAGGTTAAACCTTTCGTCATTTGGTTCTATACTCCCTTGATGGACTATTATGTTTTGATGTATGATCTTGTAGAGCTTATTGTCCTCTTTAAAACGAGCCTAAGATCATCAAAATCGGAGTCTGGATGCAAAAGTTATGGATGTTTTCGTATTGGTCTTTCTGCCAGTTTTTGTAAGACCGGAGACTCTGGACTAATCTCCGGTCTAATCTCCGGACCGCGTCCAGTACGTCCTCCAGATTGTCCCCGTTTAGCCTGGGTACACCGGAGACTCTGGTCGGACTCCGAAGACTCCGGACCGGGCGGTTCCTGGGCCTAACGGTTGGATTTCTAGGGACCTATTTAAGGGGCCCTTCTTTCCCCAATGGTTCCCCAGCTCTCTTGCAAGTTTTCCCCCACTATTGTTGACCTTTTGAAGCTTTCTACCCCCCTTCAATCCCTCCCTTGATTCTTGCATATACTTTAGGGATTTGAAAGAGGAGATCTAGATCTACAATCCTACCAATCCATCTCTCCTCTAAGTGAGGGGAACATCTTGGGATCTAGATCTTGGAGTCTTTTGTGGATTTCCTCCTTTGTTCTTCCTCTCTTATTCCCCCACAAGCTTTTGTAGCTTTGGTGGAATTTGGGAGAGAAGTATTTGAGCACTACTTGTGTTCTTGCCATTGCATTTGGTGCATCAGTTTGAGTTCTCCCTGGAGGATTTGGTGAGTGAAAGTTAAGAAGCTTTTTACTCTTGGGTTCTTGGAACCCTAGACGGTTTGTTGGTGTTCCAGGTTGTGGCCTTGGTGGCGTTTGTTGGGAGCCTCCAATTAAGTTGTGGAGAAGTGCCCCAACCTTGTGAGAGGTTCCGGTTTGCCACCGACAAGTGCACCGATAGTGGAAGTGTGGATCGATCCCATTGGGGTGAGATTCACCAAAGATAAGGGAGGCCTTTTGTGGCGTTGGTGGTTTGATACCATCCCCTATCCAAACGAGACGTACTCCATGTTGGTAGGAACTCGGTAAAATATTGTTGTCCCCGCGTGCCTCGGTTATCTCTATACCCGAGCTCTTTACTTATGCACTTTACATTGTGATAGCCTTCGTGCTTGAAGTAATATATATCTTGCTATCACTTTGTTGCTTGTATTGCTTAGCATAAGTTGTTGGTGCACATAGGTGAACCTTAGTTGTTCTAGGTTGTGCTTTACAAAGTAAACACTAGTTTTATTCCGCCTTTGTTGAGCCACTCTAGGAAAAGTTTTAATCGCTTATTCACCCCCCTCTAGGCGACATCTGTATCCTTTCAATTGGTATCAGAGCCCGGTCTCTCATTTTAGGCTTCACCGCCTTGAGAGTAAAGATGTCGGCTAGAGGATTAGTGCACAATGACATGTCCATATTCGATGGCACAAATTATGATATATGGAAAAATCGTATGCTTATTCATTTTCGGGACATGGACCCAAATTTGGAGCGTATTGTAGATATAGTTTTTTCTCCTCCTATGGATTTCAAAAATCTATCTTGTGAGGATGAGAAAAACTTATATCTCGATGCTCAAGCTTCTAATGTGCTTGTTAATGCTTTGAGCTATGTAGTTACCTCCTCAATCATTCCTTTTTGGAGCGCTCATGAGTTATGGACAAAACTTCAAGATAAATATGTTGTGTCCAACATTATTGAGATGATTGTGTTGCTTCCACTTCCGGTCGAGACGAGTTCTCATCCTCTACCACTTCACCAACATGTGACTTTTCACAAGGTAATGATATGGTGAGTGGTGATAGAAATTAAAATTTAGATAGTGTGCTGACTATTTGTAATCCCTCATCTCTTTCTAGTTGCAATAATCTATCTCTGGACTTTAACACTTCAAGCACTACCAACTTCTTACATGCTTGTGTTAATAGTCCTTGCATATCATATATAAATGACTTGAATAAATCTCATGATGATATGCTTGTGTTTTCTTGTTGCCATGATAAAAATGCTTCCATTTCCTCTAGTGCTTGTGTTGCTAACCATGTAGAGGAAACCGAATATTCTATGGGACAAGACATGGTTTTGAATGAAGCCACAAATGCAATCTCATCTTCACCTTCTTCCGGTACCCACCTATGCTTTATGGCTAGGGATTCTAAGGTAACTCCTACTTTGGAACCCATTACCTCTTGTGATGAGGAGGATGTGGATAATGTGGAAGAAGAGCTTGATATTGATGATTTATATGAAAAGGGTGAGATTGTTTATCGTGCCCTTGTTAAAAAGGATATTGCTTGCTCTAACTTTGTTGAAGTCTTGGACTTTGCTATTAAGAGCAAAGACCATATTGATAAGTTAGAAACACAAATTGAGGTGCATGATAACAACGTTGATAAAATGTGTAGTCTCGAGCGTGAGTATGCTAATATAATTGCAAACCTAAATAAAGCTCTTGAATAGGAACAAACCACTAAGGAATCTCTTGAGGATACCTTTGCTTTAGAGCTATCTAGAGTAAAGGAATCTCATGATAGAGATCTTGAGGTGGCAAGTGATCTCAAAAGTAAAAATGATGAGACTCAAGTTGCTTATGCTAAACTCCGTGATGATTTTGAGCACCTCAAAAATGGCTCTAGGGTCATAAAGGGTGAGCTCATCAAACTCACTGAGTCACATGAGCAACTTAAAGCTTCATATTCAAAAGATCTTGCCAAGTTGCCCTCACCTCTTGCTAATAATGATGATGCTTGTGCTACTAACTCCATTTATTGTGAAGCATCTATTTTGAAGGAGAATGTTGAGCTAAAGGCTCAACTTGCTTTGCTAACTAGCAACTATGGGAAATTAGAAGAAAGTCATGTTAAGCTCTCAAGCTCGCATGAGGATCTCCTAGTCTCCCATGGTAGGCTAAAGTTGGCTCATGAGGCCATCATGTCAAAGGTAACATATAGTGGGCCTCATGTGGACATTAGCACTATATCTACTCCAAATGTTATATTGCCATGTGCTAGTCCTTGTAATTCATCCTCTCACAACCATGCTATATCTCGTGATGAATTACATTCCATGCCTTGTTGCTCTAACAATGTAGCATCTACTTCCTCTAGTACTTTTATTGAAACTAACCATGTAGAGGAAATCAAAAGGCTCAAGGCTCAAGTCACTTCTTTGAAGAATGACTTGAAAAAGGGTCATCAAGGGAAGGTCACACTCAATAAAAACTTGAGTGTGCAAAAATCCCTAAATGACAAGAGTGGGCTTGGATTCAACTCCAATATCAAGAACAAGTCCACTATCAAGTTGAAGCACAAGGACAAAAAGAATAATGGCCAAGATCAAGTCAAGAATCCGGCCAACATTGTTTGCTTCAAGTGCAATGAAGAAGGGCACCATGTTATATCTTGCCCATTGAAGAAAAAGCCTCTTAGTGTGAAGCAACAAGGGAAGCGGCCTCAAGCTCCAACTCAAGTCATTAATGGGCCTCTTCCTAAGAGGACTACTCGAGCTCTTCCTCGAGTTGTGGCTTCACCTAAAAAGAAAGATGGCAAGAGAAGAACTTGCTACATATGTCGTGCAAAGGGGCATATTTCTTCCTCATGCACTATTGGTATCTCCTCATCCAACCCTATCATTATTGATGATGCTTATTCTCTTTGTAAGGATGAGGTTGGAAATGTGTTTGCCAAATTTGTTGGTGCTCAATGTGGGTTCAAGAAAAGAACCATTTGGGTTGCCAAGTCTATTGTGACTAACCTCTTAGGACCCAACTTGGTTTGGGACCAACAAGCCAAAACTTGATCAATAGGTATTGATGGAGGGCATTGGAGACTTGGTTACATTATGAAGAATTGAGGGATCTTCATCAATTATTTGTCTCAAGCCAAGCCATTTGGATTATCATGATTATGTTATATATCCAATGTTCATCCTTGCGGTAACACATGCTTAACTCATTACATTGAAAGTTACGCGCCCCCCTGTGCATGTGTTGGTTTTGTATCTTCCATGCTTTTGTACATGTTGTGCTTTCCACCTAATTATCTTGAGGTATTAAGCATAATTGTGTATGATTAGGTGGCACACCATGTATGTGTGTTTCTTGTGTTTGAGCCTTACTTGGTTACATTTGGTATCTTATTTGGCTCTTGTGAGAGATTAATGGATTATCCCATTTTGGGGGAGTGTTATGCTTGGGCATTCCACAATCCTAAAATCGTGTGTACATGAGTAATACCACCTAGTATTTATATTAGATTATTGTCTAGTCTCTATGTGGTATAATTCTCATGAGAAATTTAAGTTTTATAAGGTCCATTAATTATATCTACTAGCTGAATGCCCATGCGTTGCCATGGTAAAATAAAATTTCTATAAATGATCTGTATCTCCAATGTGTCATATCGCTTGTCGCATCTCCCCTAATGTAGCGATTCTTCAATTAAGTTGATGGATGGTACCACGAAAACCTCATTCCGTTCACCCCACACTTGTTCGCTTACTTCAGATCTCCCTCAATGCCAAGCTCCTTGTTTTTATCCCTGCATTGGCAAGCTCATGGCCTCCTCCTATGTCATCATTAACTGCTCTCGGAAAGCTCAAATACAGTAGTGATAGTTCAATTTTCAGAAAAGTCTTTGAACCAAAGAGAATTGGGAAGGCTAAACTTTGTTTTTATAATAATACCTTCAATGTATGTTTCGCACCTGAATCCTGCGCGGGAGATGTCTATAGAGAAAAAACTTGATAGTCGCATGTGTGACTTATAAATACTACTTATAACTATCATCTTAGGTTCAGACGTTCAATGATCTGATAACAATTTATGATGCAACTGCAAGCACAATGTGCGTATGAGCTTTGGACTATAAACAGAAGCACTTATAAACAATCGTTAAAGGAAAAAAATGGAGTGGATTAGTAACTGCAAAATGCCTGAATCAGATCGAGGCGCCGGCTAGCTACAACAGCAGTAGCTCTGCCACCAATCGACACCAGATTCGGGACTTACCTTTCATGTTCAAAGGACGGTTAGCACCCCGCCAAGAGTGTGGATGGGAAGGGGTCAGGATAATCGCGAAGAAGGGAGGAGCAGATGAGTGGAGTGGTGGATCGTCTAGTCGTCTAGCCCGAAGGTGGACATAGAGGGGAATAGCACCAGGGCCTCGACCCTCTTGCCGGCCGGTGCAGAGCCACAGCGTTGCCTCCGATTTTGTACCAGGTCAAGGGAACCGATGGAGGCTGGATATGAGTTAAATCTATGGCAGAAGTACGGGGGCGCGGGGAAGACCACGACTTCGGCTGGTGGAATCAGGCATCTACGACGAGCCAACGGCGCGAGGGATCTGCTCGCAGGTCACCACGTCCGCGCCAGGGGTCACCGCGTCCGCGCCAGGGGTCACGCTCGACGATGCCGCACAGGCTCGCCTCTTCACTTGGCGGTGGCAAGCGTTGTAATATTGCCAAAATAGCAGGGGCAAAATCTTCTAACCAAAAATCGGAACGAAAATTGTAGGAGACGAACCTACCTCTGTGTAAATTAGTAGATAGATTTGTATCCTTTTGCCTCATGTTGGTTTCATGGTAGTATCACATTATGGGGGAGTCATATGCTTAGTGCATATTACAATCCTAGAAAATGTGAACATTCGAGGTTGTGTCACTTAGAACTGATATTGATAATTATCTAGCTCCTATGTGACACATTTTGCTCATACAAGTCCCAATTTGCCTGAATGCCTTTATTGCTCATATTTTGGATCTTGTATGTGAGAATGTTTCTTGGTATGTGTTTCCTCATATTTAGATATATATATCCTCATGGAAACCATTTGCTTCAAGCTACTCTAATCACTAGTGATTGTGTGACTATTGGAAGCTACCAAGAATCTTGTTCGAAGCATCAATTGTAATTCTTATATTTTGTTATATGCTTATTGTTGTGACTATGATCTTGGATATCCATGCAAGCTACCTTGGGAAAAGTATACCCAATATTTCTTGTCCTTGGACAATGAATACTCAATTTATGGTAGAATTTATTGATCATATTCACGTTGGCCCTTGCTTAATCTTGTCCTATCTATGGCTAAGTAAATGTTTTGTGTGCTCCCATGCCTTACTTGCCTCTTATGAATCTTCTTATTTTATTGATATCCACTTGTGTTTTATTTAATATAGGTAGTAGTGATGATCTCATTTGTGTACATTTTGCATTCAAAAGAAAATTAGATATAATGTACTACTTATGGGCGAGCTCTCCTATATTATCTAGAACAATCCTTTTATGCTTCCTGTTTTGTTCCATATCATATTTTATATGCTTGGAAGCTCAATCTTTTCGTTTTGGTATTTTGTGCCATCATGAAAAGTTTTGGGAGTTTGTTTTCTTATTTGAACCTTGCTCTTTTTGGGAGTTGGTTTTGTCTCATTCCTTGTTTCATGTTTTGTCTATTTTTAGAATGAGATAAATCCTTGAGCATTTGTGTTCTTATATATCTTTTGCTCTTTGGATTTTGCCTAGTTTATTTGTTGAACTTGTGAATCTTTCATGTGTTGAATTGGTTATTTGATACAATTTGGACACCATTTGTCATTTCTCACTCTTGTGTGTGACATATCGGTTTACTTGGTGCTTTTGTTCAAATTGTATCTCCTTTTTGGTTTTTGAAAGCCTCGTGCAGGCATATTTACTACATGTTTATATTATGGCATGTTTGCTTTCTTTGATCCAATATATAGGGAAAACTCCACCAAATCCCATCGGCTAAGTTGTGCATGAAATTCAATTTCATATCAATATGCACATATTTATGTGGAGTCTCTCCTATGTATTGTAGTTGCACTAACTACATTGGACCCAATAAGTTTGGGGACCATTTTGTACTTAATTGTGTTTTAGGTACATTGGAGATATATTGGATGCTTGTCTCTCGATTTTGAAGAAGTAGAGCTTACAAGAAAATTTGAGGCAAGCTGTAGGATGACCAACGAATTCCTATCCTCTACATCCTACCAATTATATCTCGATAACAAGTATCTCTTGCTCATGCATATTTATCTTACTTCCAACCTTTTGTAGGTTGCATCTTGCCATGAATTCTTGTTATTGTATTTATTGTTGTATTTATAGCCATGGTATTAAAAGAATTCTCTATTGTAAATGTGCATAAGTTGAGATGAGTGCATATAATTGGGACTATACAAAATCATGCATATGATCCACCAATCCCAAATATGTCAATCTAGCAATTTTATTGCCTATATTTTCCTCAGCTTCTCTCATGTGCAATAGTGAAATTTTGCTAGTTGATTTCTCCTTGTGATACTTGTTGCCTTTCTCCATATATTCCAACTTTCTCCTTTTCCCTTGGTGATAGTTGTAATGTATGGGGTGTGTTGGTTGTTGAAGCTCATCGATGTACAATAAGATATTTGAGCCTTTTGGCCATGCTTACAAGAAAAATCTTATTGGTATTGTCTTGACTTCATTTTGGATATCTTTCTCTATTGATTTTAAGTATCTACTTTGTGTGTACATGTTTCTTTGTGGATCAATATCTTTGCAAGATTGTCTACTTAGAAACTTATACACATGAAAGAGGTTACTCAATTTTTTCTTGATATCTTCCTTGTTTCGTGTGTTGTATGGTCATACTAAGCAATATCATTCATTGAAGACTATGTGGATATGAAATGATCATCCTTGTACTAGTCTTATAATATGCTTTGTCATGCATCTCACACATCCTTGTGGTTGAGCCCGCTAATATGTTGTCTCTTAATTATTGCTCAACCATTTATTTCTTGCAAATTTTATGCCTTGGTATTTGCTCATTTGCACAAAGCTGTTTTATAAGTAAAATAGAGGAAGTGAGGATTCCATGTTGTGCACATTGTATTCACATACAAAAACCTAATGTTGCACATACCTTGGGGACCTTCCTAATTTTATTTATAGCATCACTTTGTGCTTATCATATTTGTTCTCTCATGCATTGTATTGTTAAAATGGAGTTGGATGAGTGAGGATTCCATGATTATGCACTTTGTTCCCAAATGCAATTATCATAATTGGTGCATTATCTTTGGGGAGCTCATCTAATTAATTTAATAATGCGCATTTGTCTTCTTTCTCATTCGTTGTGCCTTAAATGTTTATGGGGGAGCAAGGATTCCATATTTGTGCATTATGTATTTTAATGCATTTATGTTTAAATTGTGCACAAATCTTGGGGAGATTCTCCATTTATTATTTAAAACATTCTTTTGCTCTTTTGTTGCTTTCAATTGGTTTGTCGGATCTTGTGATTGCTTACATCATTTGTTGATTCTTCTTTTATTTTATTTCTTTTGGCAATCTTTGGGTCCTCGATATAGTTCTACTTCCTCCCAAGTATTCATCATTGGATATGTGCGAATGCACACCGTTTGGGGATTTATCACTATATTGGCCTTCTAGAACTTGTCACCCATTTCGGCAATCGATGCCAATGGGGGAGAAGTTTTAGAGGGTTTTAGGGAAATGGTTTATGCCTTGAGTTTGTTTCTAAGCATTTGACTTTCATTCTCTTGCATCTTTGTTGTTGCTTAGCATGTGGTATATATAGAGGAAACTCCACCAATGATAATGATTGGCAATATATGCAATGAAACTCAAGTTCATCACACATGCATAGATTGTGGGGGAGTTTGCTCTATATATGGTGGTGGTACCAATATCACATACTTATGTAGTATTTGATATTGGTGCTACCATTTTATGTGTTAAATTCCTTATATAAACCCTCTCAAATGGATTGTCATCAATTACCAAAATGGGGGATATTGAAAGAACATGTGGGCCCCCATGTGTGGTTTTGGTAATTAATGACAATCTCTATGGACTAATGCTTGTATCAAGTTGTTCTTGTAGGAATTGTCCATAGGCAATGCTTGAACCATATGTTGGCTTCAATGTTTGGAGAAGGAGAAAGTGAAGAGGATCAAGTGGTGACCAAGGTGTTCAAAGAGTGATCCACAGATTGGTCATGTGAGATTTAAACCTATGAAGATCTCATGCTTAAAGCTTGCCATCCTCGGTGATCATGGATCGATGAAGACAAGGTCAAAGTAAAGGTTTCTCCATGTTGTATGGAGGAGTAACTTGCAAGTCTTCATCAAGCAAGTGCGTACAAGAGCAATCAAGAAAGGTGTTCCATCTTGAGAAGGACAAGACCGTCTAAATCATAATCAAGTGGAATATGCGCAAGGCAAAGGTATGATCTTGATAGGGTTTATTTCTTACCGGTCTCGTGGTGTTAGTTGGGGAGACCGGTTTATAGGATAGACAACCGTACTATCAAGAGGGGCTCCCAAGTGAGTAACTCGATCATATCGTTCAGAGAGAGCTCAAACCTTTGCACACTTAGCATTATCCTTTCTTGGTTGTTATTTGGATCTTATCCATGTGAGGTTCTAGAGCTTGTGGTAATATTCATAACAAGCCCTAGTTCATCAAAAACGGATTTCCCCTTTATATCTTATTGCGTTTTTGATCTTGGAGGTTTTACCAGTTTGTCTTTTAGAGATAGGTAAAACCTTCCATTATTTGGTTCTTACTCATGTGAGTATTTAGAGCTTGTTTTAATCTCCATGACAAGCTCTAGTTCATCGAAAACGGATTTCATATGCATTCTCTACTACTTTTTCGATGTTGGAGGTTTTACTGGTTTGTCTTTTTGAGAGAGGTTAAAACTTTCGTCATTTGGTTATATACTCCCTTGATGGACTATTATGTTTTGCTGTATGATATTGTAGAGCTTATTGTCCTCTTTAAAACGAGCCTAAGATCATCAAAACCGGATTCTGGATGCAAAAGTTATGGATGTTTTCGTATTGGTCTTTCTGCCGGTTTTTGTAAGACCGGAGACTCTGGACTAATCTCCGGACTGCGTCCAGTACATCCTCCAGATTGTCCCCGTTTAGCCTGGGTACACCGGAGACTCCGGTCGGACTCCGGAGACTCCGGACCGGGCGATTCCTGGGCCTAACGGTTGGATTTCTAGGGACCTATTTAAGGGGCCCTTCTTCCCCAATGGTTCCCCAGCTCTCTTGCAAGTTTTCCCCCACTATTGTTGACCTTTTGAAGCTTTCTACCCCCCTTCAATCCCTCCCTTGATTCTTGCATATACTTTAGGGATTTGAAAGAGGATATCTAGATCTACAATCCTACCAATCCATCTCTCCTCTAAGTGAGGGGAACATCTTGGGATCTAGATCTTGGAGTCTTTTGTGGATTTCCTCCTTTGTTCTTCCTCTCTTATTCCCCCACAAGATTTTGTAGCTTTGGTGGAATTTGTGAGAGAAGTATTTGAGCACTACTTGTGTTCTTGCCATTGCATTTGGTGCATCGGTTTGAGTTCTCCCCGGAGGATTTGGTGAGTGAAAGTTAAAAAGCTTTTTACTCTTGGGTTCTTGGAACCCTAGACGGTTTGTTGGTGTTGCAGGTTGTGGCCTTGGTGGCGTTTGTGGGGAGCCTCCAATTAAGTTGTGGAGAAGTGCCCCAACCTTGTGAGAGGTTCCGGTTTGCCACCGACAAGTGCACCGATAGTGGAAGTGTGGATCGATCCCATTGGGGTGAGATTCACCGAAGAATAAGGGAGGCCTTTTGTGGCGTTGGTGGTTTGATACCACCCCCTGTCCAAACGAGACGTACTCCATGTTGGGAGGAACTCGGTAAAATATTGTTGTCCCCGCGTGCCTCGGTTATCTCTATACCCGAGCTCTTTACTTATGCACTTTACATTGTGATAGCCTTCATGCTTGAAGTAATATATATCTTGCTATCACTTTGTTGCTTGTATTGCTTAGCATAAGTTGTTGGTGCACATAGGTGAACCTTAGTTGTTCTAGGTTGTGCTTTACAAAGTAAACACTAGTTTTATTCCGCCTTTGTTGAGCCACTCTAGGAAAAGTTTTAATCGCCTATTCACCCCCTCTAGGCGACATCCGTATCTTTTCAAGGAGGAAACCCAAGGCCTGGAGGAAGTCACCACAACAACCCCGGCAACTCCAACAATTTCAGCCGTGCACCACCCAAGTTCAACAACAACAATGTCGCCAACAACACCAATATTGCCCCAAGGACTGGAAGCAATGTTGTACCTGTTGCAGGAAAGGGCAAGTCTTAGGTGGCTTGTTATGAATGTGGAACCAAGGGTCACTACTCCAATGAGTGCCCCAAGAAGCTTGCAGCAGCCCCCAATGTGAATTCCCCAGCTCAGCGACAGCGTCGTGTTCAGCCTGAAAGGAGATTTGCCCCAGGGAATTCGCTCAACCACAACGGCCGTCTGTTTCACATGAATGCTGAAGAAGCCCAAGAAGCGCCAGATGTCGTGCTAGGTATGTTTTGTGTTAAATCGGTACTTGCAAGAGTATTGTTTGATTCTGGAGCATCGCACTCGTTTGTTATAGAAGAATTTGCATGCACTAGTAAGATTCAACCAACCAAATTGAAGCATGTTATGATAGTTCAAATACCTGGTTCAACCACCAAAGCTAGACAAATTTGCAAGGCCCTACCTATCAGAATCCATGGCATAGATTTTTATGCTAATCTAATAGTACTTGGAACCAAAGGTTTGGAAGTAGTACTAGGAATGGATTGGATGTCGAAACATAAAGGATTAATCGACTGCGCCAAGAAAGCCATAACCATGACCAGTACCGCTGGAGTATCAGTAGAGCATGTATATGAAACCTTGCCCCGTCAATTCAAGTGCAACAAGAGTCTAGACCAACCAACCATTGACCAAGTCAGAGTAGTCTGTGAATACCCCGACGTATTCCTAAATGTTTTGCCCGGTATGCCCCCAGATCGGGATATCGAGTTTATCATTGAACTAATCCCTGGAACCGGACACATAGCCCAGAGACCGTATAGTATGAACCCATCTGAATTAGTGGAGCTAAAGAAGCAACTGGATGCTATGCTGGAGATAGGCCTGATTCAACCAAGTGCGTCGCCATGGAGATCACCTGTCTTGTTCGTGGATAAGAAAGATGGAGGTAGCCGTTTGTGTACGGATTATCGGAAGTTGAATGATGTCACCATCAAGAACAAGTACCCACTATCGTAGATAGAAAATTTGTTTGACCAGTTAACCGGTGCCAAAGTGTTTTCTAAGATTGATCTAGAACTGGTTATCATCAACTCAATATTCGCATAGAGGATATTCCAAAGACTGCCTTTACCACCAGATATGGACTGTATGAGTAGATTGTCATGTATTTTGGATTAACCAATGCCCCCGCTTATTTCATGAACCTCATGAATAGGATTTTTATGAACTTACTGGATAAGTTTGTCGTTGTTTTCATCGATGACATTCTGATCTATTCCAAATCAGAATAAGAACATGAGCTCCACCTAAGGACCATCCTTGGAACCCTTAGGGAGCATCAGTTGTATGACAAGTTTAGCAAATGTGAATTCTGGTTACAGTAAGTAGGATTCCTCGGACATATCATGTCGGCCGGAGGAATTGCTGTCGATCCTGCCAAGGTTAAGGATGTTGAAGAATGGCAAGCCCCAACCACTCAAACCCAAGTTCGTGCATTTCTCGGATTAGCGGGATATTACCGCCAGTTCGTAGAAGGACTCTCAAGCATCACAAGACCCATTACCCAATTGTTAAAAAAAGATAAGAAGTTTGAATGGATGGACAAATGTGAAGTAAGTTTTTAGGAGCTTAAGAAGAGATTGATTTCAGCCCCAATCTTGATTATGCCGGATATCACAAAGCCTTTTGATGTGTTTTGTGACGCATCCAAGATTGGTCTCGGATGTGTGCTAATGCAAGAAGTCAAAGTCATATCTTATCTATCCCGACAACTGAAGCAACATGAGCAAAATTACCCTACCCATGACCTTGAACTAACAGCCGTAGTTTTAGCCTTGAAGACATGGCGGCATTACCTCATGGGTAACCGTTGTGAGATTTATTCGGATCACAAGAGCCTGAAGTATATTTTCACCCAGAAGGAGCTAAATATGAGGCAAAGGAGATGGCTAGAGTTAATCAAGGATTATGACCTTGACATTCACTATGACCCCGGTAAAGCCAATGTGGTAGCATATGCTCTTAGCAGATTGCCGTGTCGATTGAACTCCATGATTCTGAAGGAGCAACCAAGTTTGCACAAAGAGTTGGAAGATTTCCGAATGGAGCTAGTAAGTGAAGGATTTTTGGATATCATAGAACTTCAACCCACTTTGATTAGTCAGATAAAGGAGGCGCAGAAAGGAAATGCTAGTATCAACGGAATCAAACGTCGTATCGGTATAGGGAAGGTACCAGGATTCACCGAAGATGAAGAATGAGTTTTGTGGTACAAAGGACGTATTTGTGTGCCCGCAGATTTAGAATTGAAACAAGCTATTTTGAAAGAAGACCATGATACTCTTTATTCTATCCACCCCAGAGAAACGAAGATGTATCAGGATTTGAAGGAGCAATTTTGGTGGCATAAGGTAAAGAGAGAAATCGGAAGCTATATCGCAAAATGTGATATCTGTCAGAGAGTCAAAGCGGGACATCAGAGACCCGCGGGACTGTTGCAACCATTGCAGATTCCGGAATGGAAATGGGATTCTGTTGGAATGGATTTCATCACAGGTTTTCCTACATCTAGTAGGGGAAATGACTCTATCTGGGTCCTAGTGGATAGACTGCCAAAAGTCTCTCATTTCTTACCAGTCAAGACCACTTATCAGAGTTCGAAGCTAGTAGAGTTGTACATTGCTAGAATCATCAGTTTGCATGGAGTCCGTAAGAACATTGTGTCGGATCGAGGAACCCAGTTTACCTCGAGATTTTGGAAGAAAGTCCAAGAAGGATTAGGAACCAGACTAGATTTCAGCACAACTTATCACCCTCAAACTGATGGACAAACGGAGTGAGTAAACCAGATACTCGAAGATATGTTGAGAGCTTGTGTGCTAGAATATGGATCCAAATGGAAAGACTGTCTGCCTTTCGCAGAATTTTCATATAAGAACAGTTACCAAGCCAGTTTGCAAATGGCCCCATTTGAGTTCATGTATGGAAGGAAGTACCGTACCTCTTTGGATTGGTCGGAAGTAGGAGAGAGTCATATTTTCGGACCCGACATCCTACGAGAAGCCGAAGAGAAAGTTCACAAGCTCAAGAAGAGTTATGCCGACAAGAGACGTTGAGACCTAGCCTTCAATATCGAAGATTTTGTGTATCTGAAAGTATCACTCTTGAAGGGAATGCAACATTTTCAACTCAAAGGAAAGTTAGACCCTAGATATATCGTACCCTTCAAGATTTTGAATCGCCGAGGAGAAGTATCTTAACAACTGGAACTGCCGGAAGAGATGCCAGCCATGCGTGTGTTTCATATTTCGTTACTTTGCAAATGCCTAGAAGTCCCCGAGAAGACCGAAGTTTTAAAGAACATTGATCACAGGACCATAGAGATCAACGATGACCTAACATATCCCGAAGTACCCATTCTTATTTTGGAGGAAGCTTTCAGAACCACCAGGACCCGGAGTATCAAGTTTCTCAAGATCTAGTGGAGTAACCACACTGAAGAAGAAGCTACCTGGTGATACGCCGGAAACGTATCTATAATTTTTGATGCTCCATGATTTTTTTAGTATCTACTTTGCTTTGATTTGTCTACACTTTGAGGTGCTTTTTACATTTTTTCTGGTACTAACCTATTAACAAGTTGCCATAGTGCCAGTTGCCTGTTTTCTGCTGTTTTTGGTTCCATAAAAGTTAGTAAAGAAATATTCTCGGAATTGGACGGGACAAACGTTAAAGTCGATAACTTTCCGTGGGGAACAAGAGGTCTAGAGGGGAGACGGAGAGGCGTGCCAGGGCGCCCGCACCCCCCTAGGCGCGGGTGGGCCCTGCCCCGCGCCTAGGCAGGGTGTGGGGCCCCTGTCCACCGCCTCGGCCTCCCACTTTGCCTATAAGAAGCCCCCGATGCAGAAACCCTAAGTACCCGATCAAATCTCCATGAAATCTTTTGTAGCCTCCGCCACCGTCGTCCCTAGATCGGGGGGATCTGAAGTTCTTCCCGACACCCTGCCGGAGGAGAGACCATCCCGGAGGCCTTCTCTCCGGTATGATGCATGAGTAGTTCCACCTTGGACTATGGGTCCATGTAGTAGCTAGATGGCTGTATCTCCTCCTTCGTGCTTTCATGTATAGATCTTGTGAGCTCCGTTCATGATCAAGATCTAATCTATTTGTAATCATGCATGTTGTGTTTGAGGGGATCCGATGGATATTGAGATTATTATGTTGGTTTGATTAATGGTTTTGTATTTATGATTCTATCATGTCTATGTTGTTTGTGATCTTGCATGCTCTCCGTTGTTAGTAGCTATATTGACCGAGTAGTTGCTAGTGACTCCAAGAGGGGGTATTTATGCTCGATAGTGGGTTCATGCCTCTAGTTTCTAAGGGAAGTGACAATAATCTCTTCGGTTGTAGATGTGTTGTTGCTACTAGGGAGAAAACAATGGTATCTTGTTCATGGAACATGTGGACTGTTTACCTTACACACTTTGCTTAAAGCAGTTGTCTGTTGCTTGCAGCTTAATACTGGAGGGGGTCGGATGATAACCTGAAGGTGGACTTCTAGTCATAGATGCAGTTGGATGGCGGTCTATGTATCTTTTTATATTGCCCAATCGAATCTCATAGGATCTTTCTGACTAGTAATTGCATTGTTATTCCTTGACCAGTTCTTGTCAATTGCCCTGCTGTAATTTGTTTACCCTTCATGCCATGTTGTTTATATAAGGAGAGCACCTCTAGTGAACTATGGACCCCGGTCCAATCTTTACCATTGATACATCTTCCATTGTTACTTGTTTACTTGCTGCAAACCACCATTACCTTCCACACCATACGTTTAATCCTTTGTTACAGCAAACCGGTGAGCTTGACAACCTCACTGATTCGTTGGGGCAAAGTATTGAGTTTGTGTTGTACGGGTCTCCGCGTTGCTTGCAACACGTGTGTGACGTTTCCTTCCTCCTTCTGGTTCGATAACCTCGGTCTCTACTGAGGGAAGACTTGCTGCTGTGCTCATCACACCTTGCTCTTGGGGTTTCCAATGAAGTGCTCCACGTCAAGAACCATCAACAAGTTTTCTGGTGCCGTTGACGGGGAACGAAGAAGAAGAAACTCCCACGTCAACAAAGCACAAACAAATTTTCTGGCGCTGTTGCCGGGAAGGCTAAGGACGTCTTCACAAGGGGAGTCATTCACTTCCTTTCTCTTTACTTTGTTTTTAGTTTGCTTTGGTCCTTTTGCTTGGTTTTGTTTGCCTCTTTTAAAAAAAAACCAAAAAATAGTTCCTTCTCTAGTTGGTGGTCTGTTATTGCCTTGCTTGGTCATGCTTTCTATCAATGGATGGTTTCTTTGAAACTAGTTCTTATTGGCAAGGTGGGTTCACGGAGGAACAAAAGTGTTATTATAAGGAACACCGTTTGTCACAAAAAGGGAAACACCTATGGAAACAAATTGATAAGTTGAATATTATTGCTAGAGACGTGTGCTCTATTTATAATGTTACTTATTGCTTTGATAAACCTTGCTACTGTAGGAGGTATAAACACCTATCCTTTCAATGTGGGTATAATGATAATGTTATCGTATCCTCTTATTTTAAATGAAATTATGACTTTTATGATGTGGAACAAATTGAAGAGTTTATTGCCTTCAAGGGTGCATTTGAACTTGCCAGCTTGCTTGAAAATATTTATGATGCACCTTATGAATGTGAGGTTTATGAGATACTTAAATTTTTATTTGATAATTACAAGGAAGAAAATGGATACATTCTTGAATATTTTAATAGGCATTTTCCATAAATGGAAGAGACTAATGCCTTGCAGGAGCCTATGGAAGAAAAAATTGTTGAAACTGGAAGCCCATTAGATGAAAAAGAGGGGGAGAGTGATGAACAAAAGGAGGAAGAATGGATCTACCCATGCCTACCTTCTAATGAGAGTAACTCTTTATCCCTTACATTATTTGATTGTCCCCCATGCTTACCAAAGGAGGATGAATGTTATGTTCCTGTGGATCCTTTTGAAATATCTACTTTGGATAAAACCTGTGGAGGTTTTAATCCCACTATTTTTGAGCTTGATAGAAATTATGTGTTTTTAGATCATGAAAAGCATGCTTTATGTGATAGCTATATTGTTGAGTTTGTTCATGATGCTACTGAAAATTATTATGAGAGAGGAAAGTATGGTTTTAGAATTTTTCATGGTACTGAAACACCTCTCTATGTGCTGAAAGTTTTGAAGTTACTCTTGTTTTATCTTCCTATGCTTGTCACTTTGTTCTTTGTGAATTTATTTGTGTATAATATTCCAATGCATAGGAAGAGGGTTAGACTTAAATGTGTTTTGAATATGCTTCTTGATGCTCTCTTTGACTTCAATTCATATTTCTTATGTGAGCATCTTCTCAAGCATCTTGTGCCTAACTTAAAGGCGTTAAAGAAAAGTACTTGTTAGGAGATAACCCAAGAGTTTCCTTGAGTCTTGAAAGTTCTTAATTCAGTAATGACCTATCCTTATCCCTTTTGTTTGCTTTTTGTGCCAAGAATGACCTCTAATGAGAGGGAAGTAAGATTTAGGGAGTTGCTGTCCCGAAACAGATTTATGTCCTCCACCAAAAAATTCGTGAGTAGTCTGTGTAACTCGGATTGAGGTCAAAATGTACGAATAAACCCCCTAGTATGTTATATAACTTTCGTTAGTTCAACACTTTTTGATTTGAGTAAGAGAATATGTTCAAAAAATTGGTTTCTACCTGTTGATCTGTTTTGACAGATTTCTGCCATTATTTGCATTTCCTTCTTAATGATTCCTTTTTGAGTTCTCTTTAGGTGAATTGACCTTTTTGAAGTAGTTACTACAGTAGCTTGTGTTTTTAGTGAAAAGACTTGTTGTTCCAAAGCTTTGCCATAGGTCTAATATCTTTTGAATACACTAATGTTGCTAATGAAGATTGTGTGAAGTTTTGTATGAAGAAAAAATTTAGGTGTAGAGAGAGAATGATGCGATGAGATGAAGAATGGAAAAAAGCTCAAGCTTGGGGATGCCACCATGGTGTCACCCCAAGAAATATCCAAGAGGTACAAGCGTCAAAGCTTGGGGATGCTCAAGGCATCCCCTTCTTCATCAATAAAAAGCCCAGGTCTGTCTAGACACTTCGTTTTTATTGTTTCATGCACTGTTGTGTTGTTCTTGGAGCGTATTAGTTTTTGTTTGCTTTTCTTAGGTTGTTTAGTTTGCTTGAATAAAGTAGTTTGGACCCCCGTTATCGCTGTGTTGTTTTGCAAATAAGTTGCTTGGTGTTGGAAAGGAGTAGTAAGTTCTTGCTTGTAAGTGCAAGAGGAGCTTGCATTGACTGTGACTTAGACTTTAGCATGACATGATAGGTGTTGTTTTGACCTTATTCTTAGTGATTATTGCTGTAGCATGTATTGTTCCAAACAATTGGGATTGATTAGTGTGCCTTGAAGAAATTATGCGTTGTTTTAGCATGCAAAAGCATAGTATTGTGGTATTCTCCTTTGATGCTTTGCTTGGGTTGACTTGGCACATGCTCATACCATGTTATGACTATGACAGGTCACCATAGCCTATATGATCATTTGGTCCTTGACTTGTAGTACCACTCTTTGCTTTGATTAGTAATGATTTGTTGCACTGCATGATTATGGCCATTATTGCTCTTTTATTTGGTTGCTCCCAGTCTTTTGCTAGCCTCCACTTGTATGAGTAAGCTCTACTCATGCTTCCAACTTCCAAGAAACCAAGTTATTTCAAAGTGTCCACCATAAATTCCTATGCATGGTGTGTTTCACCATTCCAAGTATATTCTTGTTTTCAGCTATCTTCCAATTAAAAATTATTTTGTTATTTGAAAACTTAGTGATTAAAGCCCTCACAAACTCGATGGCACACTTTATATTCTTTGCCCCTAATAATCTTGAACCATTGTGTCTTCTATGTTGTATATGCTTGCACTTATACATTGGAATTAGCAGAACCGTTCTGTCACGGGGAATGTTTTCAACATTGCACTTGTACTTTGTACTCAGTTGATATCATGCTATTTTGTCTATGGATGTCACCGGTGTCAAATAAAGAGGGCTTGTGAGTCCATGGAGTTTGTATCCTGTGTTAGAGAAACACCTGGGCCGCTAGCCTAAGCCATGCCTAATCATGGTGGAAACTTGCAGCATCACCATAGTGACATCTATGAAGCATTATCCTTATAAAAAGAGACACATTGAGAAAAGAGGAAAGAGTGAGAAAAGCACCATATTCCCATGGTAAATAAGAAGATTGCTGAGATGCTCATTGTCTGTTTGCCTTGTCATTTTGGTTATGGGAAAGCTCCTGTACCATGTGCAAGGGGTACCCCGTTGGAGATTCTCAATGATATGCAAATACTTACAATGACAAGAACTTACAGGTGACTGAAGTTGAGTAGCATGAGGTGTGGCCCTCGTATTCAAGGGACTTGAGATTGCCAACTTATACTTTGTCAAGCATATATTCCATCTTTGTCACTTTAACCTTAATCACTTCAAGATGCTTATGATAGGGGCAATGAGGGCTGAAAGCTAACAAGTACCATAATGTTTGGAAGCTCTTTTTGAAACTTGAAATCCCCGCTTCCTTTATAAAAGGTCTTTCTTCCACCACTATTGAGTCTCCACCTTCTACCTTTAGGCACCATTAAGAGAGCATAGTAGTCATTCTGTGTGCAGTGTTCCAAAGCTTATTGATTGATGCATATTGTGATATTACCTGTTCTTGTGTTATTTGTTTCTAGTAACCCTTGTGAACTTTGAAGGTGTCTTATGCATCTATTTGCTACTCTATCAGGGACAATCTGATTGCCACTATGCCATGTTTTTTGTATGTGAAACAAACAAACGTTTTTCAATGCATGTTATTCATGATCTTTGTTTGTAGCTTGTCATGTTGCATGCATAGTTACTATGTCCTATTGTTAGAACTCCATCTTTCATGCACATGTTTAGAGTTCTTTGATCCCAGCTTTCAATGCTTGCAATTGGTTAGATCTTCATTGTGAAGGTGCATGTCACCTTAAAAATTATTATTTTTATCACATACCTACTCGAGGACGAACAAGAGTTAAGCTTAGGGATGCTTGATATGTCGGAAACATATCTATAATTTTTGATGCTCCATGCTTGTTTAGTATCTACTTTGCTTTGCTTGCATCCAAAAATTCATCCAAAAAATTCAAATATAAATCTCTTGCAGCCATTTCATCAAACACCTTCTGAGTACAAATCAAATAAAACAACAAACACTATTTTGAGCAGTGTTCTTGCCAAACTTGTTCCCTCTCCAGCCCTCACCACACTCCCATTTTGTCACCCACCTTGTCTATGCAACTCTAGCCCTCTGTTTACACGACCATCTCATCAATGGCCACCATGGCCGAGCACATTTGCCACCCCATCATCGACAGCAAGCTAGAAGCGTAGCCAGCCTCGCCAGCCTTGTCTGGCATGCTACCCGTGCCTCACTGCCCCCTCTAGACCAGCCCTAGCTCGAGGACAGAGAGAGGAGAAGCCGGAAACGCCGTGCCCGCACCGCTGTCGACCATGCCGACACGCACCGCAGTTCACGCGCCGTTCCCACTCAACCCGACCACCTCGAACTCTCGCCGCCAGTCTACACGATCACCATCGTTCCAAGGGACCACCAGACATGTATGTTTCCTCGATCGTGCCCCGTAGCTGCCGCACGCCGCAAAGTTCGCCGTCGGTACCGTGTAGAGCGCCACACGTTCCAGACCAAACCACACCGCCCCTTGCCGTGCCATCATGTTTTTGAGCACCGCCAGGAGACCGCGCACCGTCCTAGCCCCCGCGCCATGCCAGTAGCTCGTTATAACGCCGACCCAGACGAGCTCTGCCCATGCCGTTGTCCTCTATCGCTCGCCTATAAAAGGAGGCCTCCCCGGCACCATTTCTCCACACCATCTCACTCCCCTCTCTCTCAGAACCACCCCACTTCTTCTCCGAAGCAAGGAGAGCACCAGACCACCGAAATTTCATCAGAGACCGCCGCTGCTAGAGGAGAAGGGCGTCATCGATTACGACCAACCCAGGAGACGCCGCCAATAACAGGAGAACCACCGTCGTCGAAAAACTCATTCGCCCCCATCGCCGACACTCGCTTGAGCCCCGAGGTGTGCCTTCCCAGACCCCTAGTGGCCGTACTAGGTGTCGTCCCCATCGTGTCCTGTTCCGATGAGGACGACGGCCGTGAGCCGTTGATCTTGCTTCTAATCCTATGGTCATAATCATCCCGTACCCCTTCACCACCCCCTGTCTCGCTGACGAGTGAGTACACCACTTAAAACCAGCCCGCGTGTGCGCTGTGCGCAGTGGGCCGGCCCAATTTAGTTCCCGCGCGACCCAGTTAGTTTAAATTTAGATTTTTCATTTTAGTTTCAAACCTAGTTCTGTCTGTTGATTCAAAAATCAATTCAGAGAGTTTTACTAAACCAAATGGCATGAAACTAATTTTGTTAGAAAGGTATGGAAATTATTAATCCAAGCCCGTTGGAATCAAACCATTTAGAATTATAGATCACCTATAGTAAAAATAACAAGGCAGGGACTTTTCTGCATTCAAACATTTTTCAAAAATCAACCATAAATGCTTTTGAGTTGATTCCAACTATCAAAAATCACATTTGACAAGACCTTTCTGAATATATATAAAAATATCTAGGTTTACTTGTAGTAATAATGGACAAGTATTAAAATAATGCTGAAAGGATACGGGTGTCGCCTAGAGGGGGGGTGAATAGGCGATTAAAACTTTTCCTAGATTGGCTCAACAAAGGCGGAATAAAACTAGTGTTTACTTTGTTAAGCACAACCTAGAACAACTAAGGTTCACCTATGTGCACCAACAACTTATGCTAACCAATACAAGCAACAAAGTGATAGCAAGATATATATTACTTCAAGCACGAAGGCTATCACAATGTAAAGTGCATAAGTAAAGAGCTCGGGTATAGAGATAACCGAGGCACGCGGGGACACCGATATTTTACCGAGTTCCTCCCAACATGGAGTACGTCTCGTTTGGAGAGGGGGTGGTATCAAACCACTAACGCCACAAAAGGCCTCCCTTATTCTCCGGTGAATCTCACCCCAACGGGATCGATCCACGCTTCCACTATCGGTGCACTTGTCGGTGGCAACCGGAACCTCTCACAAGGTTGGGGCACTTCTCCACAACTTAATTGGAGGCTCCCAACAAATGCCACAAAAGGCCTCAAAAAATGCCACCAAGGCCACAATGCCACCAAGGCCACAAAACCGTCTAGGGTTCCAAGAACCCAAGAGGGACAAGCTCCAATGAGCAACTCAAACCAAATCCTCCGAGGAGAACTCAAACCGATGCACCAAATGCAAATGGCAAGAACACCACAAAGGTGTTCAAATCCTTCTCTCCCAAATTTCACCAAAGCTACAAAAGCTTATGGGGGAATAAGAGAGGAAGAACAATGGAGGAAATCCACAAAAGACTCCAAGATCTAGATCCCAATATGTTCCCCTCACTTAGAGGAGAGATTGATTGGCGGGATTATAGATCTAGATCTCCTCTTTCAAATCCCTCAAGAATATGCAAGAATCATTGGATGGATTGAGAGAAAGCAAGCTCAAGAAGGTCAACAATGGAGGGGAAAACTTGCAAGAATGGTTGAGGAACCATTGGGGAAGAAGGCCCCTTATATAGGTCCCTCCAAAATCCAACCGTTGCAGCCCAAAAACACGATTCCCGGTACTACCAGACTTTTTCCCGGTACTACCGGACTTTCCCGGCACTACCGGACATTTCCTGGGGTTCCTGGGGCTCCAAACGCATTTTCTCTCTGCGCTCCCCGGTACCAAAAAGCGGTACTACCGGACCCCGGTACTACCGGATCCTGGTCCGGTACTACCGGTCATCACAGAACGAAAACAACCATAACTTTTGCATCCGGACTCCGATTTCGATGATCTTGGGCTCGTTTCGAAGAGGACAACAACCTCTATAAGATCATGCAAAGAAACATCATAGTCCAACAAGGGAGGATAGATCCAAATGAAAAAGTAAAAAACCTTCTGCCGCGCTAGGTACTAAAATGCGGTACTACCGCTTTTTGGTACCTAGCCCGGCAGTGGATTTTGGCAACTTTTCAAAACCTTCTTCCTTGCTAGGTACTAAAATACGGTACTACCGCATTTTGGTACCTAGGAGACCAACAGATATTCAAACGGCTATAACTTTTGATTGGTAACCCCGATCGACCCGATTCCAATTGCGTTGGAAAGAGGACGACATGAGCTTCCCTATAAAAGGTGAAAATATTGGTTATCACCAAGTGAGAATGTATAAAATATAATAATGTGAGATACCTCACTTGGTGAGAAACCAAAAAACCGCATAGATCAAAATCGCAATAAGATATAAAAGAGGGATCCGATTTTGATGAATAAGAGCTTGTTATGGAGATTACCACAAGCTCTATATCGTCACATGGATAAGACCAAATAACAACCAAATACGATGATGCAAGTATGCAAAGGTTTGAGCTCTCTCTGAACGATGTGATCGAGTTACTCATTCGAGAGCCCCTCTTGATAGTACGGTTATCTATCCTAAACCCGGTCTTCCACTAACAATATAAGACCGGCAAAAGGTAAAACCTATCAAGATTATACCTTTGCCTTGAGCATTCCACTTGAGCTCGATGTAGACGATCTTTACCTTCTCAAGATGGAACGCATTTCTTGATTCCTCATCATCGATCCATGATCACCGAGGATGGCAAGCATCAAACATGAGATCTTCTAAAGATTGCGCATTTTGAGCTTGCACAACATATCCTCTTTGCATTTCATCAACCTTGAAGCCAACACATGCTCCAAGCGATGTCAATGGACAAATCCTACAAGTATAACTTAATACACACATTAGTCCATAAAGATTGTCATTAATTACCAAAACCACACATGGGGGCCCAACATGTTCTTTCAATCTCCCCCATTTTGGTAATTGATGACAAACCCTTTAAGAGGGTTTATATAAGGAATATTAATGAATAAAATGGTAATACCAATATCAAATACTACAAAAGTATGTGATATTGGTACCACCACCATATATAGAGCAAACTCCCCCACAATCTATGCATGTGTGATGAACTTGAATTTCATTGCATATATTGCCAATCATTATCATTGGTGGAGTTTCCTCTATATATACCACATGCTAAGCAACAACAAAGATGCAAGAGCATGAGAAGCAAATGCACAAGAACAAACTCAATGCATAAACCAACTTCCCTTAAACCCTCTAAAACTTCTCCCCCATTGGCATCGATTGCCGAAATGGGTGACAAGTCCTAGAATGCAAATATAGTAATAATTCCTCCAAAGGTGTGCCTTCGCACATATCCAATGATGAATACTTGGGAGGGAGTAGAACTATATCGAGGACCCGAAGATTGCAAAAATAAAGTCAAATGATGCAAGCAAATACATGGTCCGACAAACCAATTGAAAACAATAAATGAGTTCAAATGGAACCTACGAGCTATTATGATATGAGCAAGAGAGTGCTTTAAATAACAAATAGAGAAGCTCCCCAAGATTTGTGCACTATTCAACATAAATGCATTAGAATACATATTGCACAAATATGGAATCCTCGCTCCCCCATAAGTATTTAAAACACAACAAATGAGAAAGAAGACAAATGTGCATTATTAGATGAATTAGATGAGCTCCCCAAAGATAATGCACCAATTATGATAATTGTATTTGGGATCAAGGTGCATAATCATGGAATCCTCACTCATCCAAGTTCATTTAACAATACAAGGCATGAGAGAATAAATATGAGTGCCCAAAGATGCAAACAAGAGGAACAAGCACTCATAGGCTATTAAATTTGGAGGCCACCGAAGAATCAAAAGGAATAGAAAGGTGGTCTCCAAGGATTTAAAAATCAACTAAAATTATCTTCTCATATGTGTATATGTCTCTAAGTGGATGACATCACAAAGACATATGCCCATAAAGAAACAAGCACATACAAGGAAGATATACAATAAAGCACATGGAATCAAGAATGAAGTCACAACATATACCAATAAGATTTTTGCTTCAAAGCATGACCAAAGGCTCACATATATCTTATTGTACATAATGGACTTCAAACACAAACACACTACATATATTACAACTATCACCAAGGGAAAATGAGAAAGTTGAAATATATGAAGAAAGGCAACAAGTATCATAAGATAAAATAGTCTAGAAAAAATATAACTATTGCATATGAGAGAAGTTGATGAAATGATAGACAATAAAATTGCTATATTTACATATTTGGGATTGGAGGATCATATGCATGACTTTGTATAGTCCCAACAATATGTACTCATCTCAACTTATACACATTTACAATAGAGAGTTCTACTAAAACCATGGCTAGAATTACAACAATTACAAATACATGAATTCATGCTAGAAGGCAACCGACAACCGGTTGGAATCAAGATATATGAGCATGAGAAAGAGATACTTGTTATCGAGATATAATTGGTAGGATGTAGAGTATATGAATTCGTTGATCATCCTATAGCTTGACTCAACTTTTCATGTATGCACCACTTCTTCAAAATTGAAAGACAAGCATCCAATATATCTCCAATGTCCCTAAAACACAATTAAGTACAAAATGGTCCCCAAACTTATTGGGTCCAAAGTAGTTAGATAAAGTACAATACATAGGAGAGACTCCACATAATTATGTGCACATTGATATGAAAGGGAATTTCATGCACAACTTAGCCGATGGGAATTGGTGGAGTTTCCCCTATATATTGGATCAAAGAAAGCAAGCATGCCATAATATAATCATATAGTAAATATGCATGCATAAAGCTTTCAAGAACCAAAAGGAAATACAATTTGAACAAAACACCAAGTAAATCGAGATTGCACACACAAGAGTGTGACATGACAACGATGTCCAAATTGTATCAAAGAACCAATTCAACACATGAAAGATCACAAGTTCAACAAATGAACTAGGATAAAACCAAAAGGAGCAAAAGACAGATAGAAATAAAAATGCTCAAGGATTTATCTCATTCTAAAATGGTCAAATCATGAAAAAAGGAATGAGACAAAACCAACTCCCCCAAAAAGCAAGGTTCCAACAAGAAACCAAACTCCCAAACTTCACATGATGGCACGAAATACCAAAACAAAAGATTGAGGTTCCAAGCACATAAAACCCGATATGGATCAAACAAAAAAGCATAAATATGAATGTTCTAAATAATATAGGAGAGCTCCCCCATGGATAGTGCATTATTTAGGATTTTCCTTTAGAATGCAAAATGCACACAAATGGGATCATCACTACTACCTACATTAACTAAAGCACAAGAGGATATCAATAAAATAAGAAGATCCAAAAGAAGCAAGGAAGCTTGGGAGACAACATAAAACATTTTCTTGGCCAAAGATAGGATAAAATTAAACAAAGGCCAAAGTGAATATGATCAATAAATTCTACCTTAAATTGAGTACTCATTGTCCAAGGACAAGAAATATTGGGAATAATTTTCCCTAGGTAGTTCATACGGATATCCAAGATCATATACACACAACAAGAAGCATATAACTAAATATAAGAATTGAGCATGATACTTCAAACAAGATTCTTGGTAGCTTCCAATAGTCACACAATCACTAGTGATTAGAGTAACTTGAAGCAAATGGTTTCCATGCGAATATATATATCTAAATATGAGGAAACACATACCAAGAACCACTCTCATATACAAGATCCAAAATAAGATCAATAAAGCCATTCAAACAAATTGGAACTTGTATGAGCACATGTGTCACATAGGAGCTAGATGATTATCAATATTAATTCTAAGTGACACCACCTCGAATGTTCACATATTCTAGGATTGTAATATGCACTAAGCATATGACTCCCCCATAATGTGATACTACCATAAAACCAACACAAGGCAAAATGATACAAATAGATATAATTAATGGACATTATAAAATTAAGTTTCTCATGAGAATTATACCAAATAGAGACTAGACAATAATCCAATATAAATACTAGGTGGTATTCCTCATGTACACACAATTTTTAGGATTGTGGAATGCCAAAGCATAACACTCTCCCAAAATGGGATAATCCATTAATCTCTCAAACGAGCCAAATAAGATACCAAATATAACCAAGTAAGGCTCAAACACAAGAAACACACATACATGGTGTGCCACCTAATCATACACAAATATGCTTGATACCTCAAGATAGTTAAGTGGAAAGCACAACATGTACAAAAACATGGAAGATACAAAACCAACACATGCACAAGGGGGCGAGTAACTTTCAATGAAACGAGTTAAGCATATGTTACTGCAAGGAGGAACATTGGAAATATAATAATAATAGGAGCAATATAAACCACATGACTTGGCTTGACAAATATAATAATGAAGATCCCTTAATTCTTCATGATGTAGCCAAGTCTCCAATGCCCTCCAAAACACACCTATTGATCAAGTTTTGGCTTGTTGGTCCCCAACCAATTTGGGTCCTAAGAAGTTAGTCACAATAGGCTTGGAAACCCAAATGGATCTTTTCTTGACACCACATTGGGCACCAACAAATTTGGCAAACACATTGCCAACCTCATCCTTCCAAAGAGAATAAGCATCATCAATAATGATAGGGTTGGATGAGGAGATACCGAGAGTGCATGAGGAAGAAATATGCCCCTTCTCACGGCATATGTAGCAAGTTCTACTCTTGCCATCTTTCTTCTTAGGAGAAGCCACAACTCGAGGAAGAGCTCGAGTAGTCCTCTTAGGAAGAGGCCCATTAATGACTTGAGGTGGAGCTTGAGGCCACTTCCCTTGTTGCTTCACACTAAGAGGCTTTTTCTTCAATGGGCAAGATCTAACATGGTGCCCTTCTTCCTTGCACTTGAAGCAAACAATGTTGGCCGGATTCTTGACTTGATCTTGGCCATTCTTCTTGTTGTCCTTGTGCTTCAACTTGATAGTGTACTTGTTCTTGACATTGGAGTTGAATCCAAGACCACTCTTGTCATTGGGGGATTTTTGCACACTCAAGATTTTGTTGAGTGCGGCCTTCCCTTGATGACCCCTTTTCAAGTCATTCTTCAAAGAAGTTACTTGAGCCTTGAGCTCTTTGATTTCCTCTACATGGTTAGTTTCAACAAAAGTACTAGATGAAGTAGATGCTACATTGTTAGAGCAACAAGGTATGGAATGTAATTCATCATGAGATATAGCATGGTTGTGAGAGGATGAATTACAAGGACTAGCACATGACAATATAACATTTGGAGTATATGTAGTGCTAATGTCCACATGAGGCCCACTAGATGTTACCTTTGACACGATGGCCTCATGAGCTAACTTTAGCCTACCATGGGAGACTAGAAGATCCTCATGCGAGCTTGAGAGCTTAACATGACTTTCTTCTAATTTCCCATAGTTGCTAGTTAGCAACGCAAGTTGAGCCTTTAGCTCAACATTCTCCTCCAAAATAGATGCTTCACAAGAAATAGAGTTAGTAGCACAAGCATCATCATTATTAGCGAGAGGTGAGGGCAACTTGGCAAGCTCTTTTGAATATGAAGCTTTAAGTTGCTCATGTGACTCGGTGAGTTTGATGAGCTCCCTCTTAACAACCCGAGAGCCATTGTCAAGAAGCTGAAAATCCTCAATAATTTTAGCATAAGCAACTTCATGTTCATCATTTTTAAACTTGAAGGAGTTTGCCACCACAAGTTCTCTATCATGGTATTCTTTTACTCTAGATAATTCTAGAGTGAAAGTCTCCTCAAGAGATTCTTTGGTGGTTTGTTCTTCTTCAAGAGAGTCATTTAGTTGAGCAATTTAATTAGCATAATTACGCTCACGCGCAAATTGTTCATCAATTAAGTTTTCTTGCTCCTCAATAAGATCATTGCCTTCTATAGCATAATTCAAGATTTCAAGAAAGTTGGAGGAAGCAATTTTATTTTTGAAGAGAGCGCCAAATACAACCTCTCCCATTTTCTTAATAGAAGTAATATCATACTTACCTCTATAATCATCATTATCATTTTCAACCTCATCATCATCATCATCATCATCATCATCATCATCATCATCATCATCATGAGATACAATGGGATCCAAAGAGGTTACCTTTGTTCCCTTAGCCATAAGGCATATGTGAGAACCGGAGGAAGGTGATGATGAGATTGCACTTGTATCTCTCTTCAAGACCTTGTCTTGGCCCATAGAATCTTCATTTTCCTCTACATGGTTAGCATCACAAGCACTAGAGGAAATAGAAGCATTTTTATCATGGCAACAAGACAACAAGAGCATATCATCATGAGAGTTATTCAAGTCATTTCTACATGATATGCAAGGACTATTAACACAAGCATGTAAGGAGTTTTGAGTGCTAGAAGTGTTAAGGTCCAAAGATAGATCATTGCAACTAGATAGGGATGAAGGATTACAAATAGTAATATCACTATCCATGTTGCAATTTCTATCACCACTCACCATATCATTACCTTGTGAAAAATCACATGTTGGTGAACTGGTAGACGATGAGAGCTCATCTCGACCGGAAGTGGAAGCACCACAATCATCCTTAATAATGTTGGACTTGCTATATTTATCTTGAAGCTTGGTCCATATCTCACGAGCGCTTGAATAAGGCATGATAGAAGAGAGAACTACATTGCTCACAACATTCAAAAGAATTTTAGTAGCTAGAGCATCTATATGGGAGTTCAACTTCTCCTCTAAAGATTCGTTTTGTGTATCCATAGGAGAATAGAGACCCACATATAGATATCCCTCAATAATTGGGTGAATTTCCCGAAATAAATTAAGCATGCGAATTTTCCAAACATCATAATTTGTGCCATCGAATGTGAGCGTGTCCTTGTGCACTAATCCCCTAGCCGACATCTTTACTCTCAAGGCGGTGAAGCATAAAATGAGAGACCGGGCTCTTATATCAATTGAAAGGATACGGATGTCGCCTAGAGGGAGGGTGAATAGGCGATTAAAACTTTTCCTAGAGTGGCTCAACAAAGGCGGAATAAAACTAGTGTTTACTTTGTTAAGCACAACCTAGAACAACTAAGGTTCACCTATGTGTACCAACAACTTATGCTAAGCAATACAAGCAACAAAGTGATAGCAAGATATATATTACTTCAAGCACGAAGGCTATCACAATGTAAAGTGCATAAGTAAAGAGCTCGGGTATAGAGATAACCGAGGCACGCGGGGACACCGATATTTTATCGAGTTCCTCCCAACATGGAGTATGTCTCGTTTGGAGAGGGGGTGGTATCAAACCACCAACGCCACAAAAGGCCTCCCTTATTCTCCTGTGAATCTCACCCCAACGGGATCGATCCACGCTTCCACTATCGGTGCACTTGTCGGTGGCAACCGGAACCTCTCACAAGGTTGGGGCACTTCTCCACAACTTAATGGGAGGCTCCAAACAAATGCCACAAAAGGCCTCAACAAATGCCACCAAGGCCACAATGCCACCAAGGCCACAAAACCGTCTAGGGTTGTCACATCCCAAAATTTTCCAAATTTTGAAATGTGAAAAATAAATAAACAAAATAAAACTTTGTTGAAATTCAGGGTGAGAAGAAACTTTTTGAATCCAATTGGAAACTTTCAAACCTATTTGGATCAAATAAAATCCTAAAGGGATTTAAAAATATAAACAATTAATAAAGAAAGTTTTAATAATTGGAAATACCATTTTTGGATCTTTTAATAAAAAGGTTTGGATTTCAAAAGCAAAGTAGAATTTATAAATAAAGATTATTTTATAGAGCCAAATTAAATCTTGGCCAAGCTTTTGAAATAAAATATTTCTATTTGATAAAAAGAATAGGTTTATTTAAATAAAATAATGAGGATTTATTAATATCCAATTTTATTAAAGTAAAGGCTTTTCCATTTTAGATAAACACTAAAACTTATTAGTTTATTTTATATAAGTTTTCCAAGTGTTATATATTTTCAAATAAAACCTACTGAAATGGTTTTGATATTATTTAGATTTCAAGTGGAGATTTTAATAAATCAAATCCTATTTGAATTAATAACTAAGGGCTATTTTATTTAATTATTAAATAGATCCTAAATGAATAAAAGTATTATTTTATTTTGGACTTTGGTTTGTGTTGTTAAACAGAAATAAAAATTATACAAAGTTTGGCAAAGATTTGAAATCATTTGAGTGTTTGAATTGTTTGAATAAAATCAAAACAGAAAATCAAATAGAAAAAGAAAAAGGCAATCAATATAAAAAAAATAATTGGACCAAACCCAACTAGCCAGCCCACTAAGCCCAACAAGAGCCCACCCGGCATACCCCACGCGCGAAACGTTTTCACCAGGAAAAGAACCCACACAGCCACTGACGCAGAGGACCCACTCCCACTCTCTCTCCCTAACTGACAGACAGGTCCCACAGCGCCAGCACATCGTCTTCAACCCGCGACAATTCCTCCCCGCCGTTTCTGACAGTAACACCGGCGTTGAATTCGCGTTGATGGAGGCTTTAACTCACCCGGCGACCATGCGTGCATAAACGCCCTCTCCGCTCTCTCTTTTCCCCCACACAGCGCCCCCCCTCTGCCACCAGGCTGCAGGAATTTTGAGCTCGAAATCTTCTGCTCCGACAAGGTTCCTGGCCGATTCCGGCGCCGTCCAGCCACCCCTCTTCTCCCTCTGCACACTAGCACATTCACCATCGCTAGGCGCACCCGTCCATAGCACCAGTTCGCTCCCGCGCGCTCTGGAAGCTCGGCTTCGTCATCAACTAAGCGCCGCCGCGTCTGTCCCTTTTTCCGGCAACCTCCCCTGGTAAGTCTCGACCTCCCCATCACCTCTCAGTGATGCTCCCTTACTCGCGACCCTCGTGCGCACCTAACCGTGCCTCTCCTTTGCCTTAGCGCGGTCCCGAACGACGCCAGCGACGTCAACCCGAGAGCACCGCCACCCGCAGCAACTCCGGTGAGCGATTCCTCCTGTCCCCGTGCGCCCCTTGTCTCCTCGCGACCATGTTGAGCATCGCCACGATCCCCTGAGGACGGTGAGCTGTTTCCCCCTCTTCCTTGCTTCCTGTATCGTCGGCAAGCTCGCCGCCAGAGCGTGCGCCGCCGCTAGTGTAAGGGTCCCAACCTTTAATAAGTTAGAGTCCCCTGTGTTTACAATGCTAGTCCCTGGATCAATAGCTAGCATCCACAGTTAAGATGTAATATCAAGAAACAAAGGTCATAATACAACTTTATAACCAGGAATAACATAATTTTATTACATCTTACATAGCTCATTTGGCTATTACATTACATTGCAGCAGAATATCTATAGCATGGGGTCCTTCATCTTCAAAGTGCCACAGGCAGACATGTTGGTTGTAGACTTTGTAATCCTAATCAACACACTTCACTAAATCAATCAAACCTGCAATAGAACAAGTTACATCCACAAAGGGGTCAATACATTTGAATTGTATTGGCAAGTGATACTATGGTAGTATGGTGGGGTCTATCATCTATATGTATTTGGCTAAGTGGAGTTGAGGCTTGGCATTGCTCAAAATAGATTTTCCTTATCATTTGAAAACACTAAGTTTTTGCTTGACAAAATCATTTTTCTCAATCAAAGATTGAAGATCCTTTAACCCTTGTTCAAACCACAAGTTTTTGACTTAGAAATTTGAATGATGAGATTCTTGATTGCTTCCATGTCTTGATGCTCAAATTGTCCTTTGCCAGGGACATGGCTAAGTACTTAGATTTTACACTCTGCAGAGGTGGTGCACTTTCCCCACAAGACTTGGTTTCACCAAGACAAGATCTTTCAGAAGCCTTCCCTTAGACCAAAATGGATGCGTTCCAACCTATCAAACTCTACCACCAACTGTCCATATGGCTAAGTTCTTGCAACCTATATGATCCAGGCAGAGCCCATAATGCCAAGTGGTTGCACTTGAAGCTTCTCAACATTTGACATCTCAAATCTCTTTGTTCCTGGGTGGCCATCCACAAGTGAGATACACAAGGTCAACCATAAACATGGGCCTTGTGAACCACTCAACCAAAAACCACCAATCAAGTCCCATTCCACCCAGGTGATTCATTGGCTTAGTTGTTTTATTAAGAAAAACATAAGTCCTCAGACTTAGAAATTTTCCATAGTATGAATATATTTCCACCCTTGTTTTCTATTAGCTAAGCTAATCATGATAGTAGTAGGAGTCTTAACTTAGGAAATTTCTACTAAGGTTTCATCTACTAGGTTTTCCTATAGCAAGGTTTATACTAGCAAAAATTCCATGCAAGTTTTACTTAGAAAAATCACTAATGCATAGTGAAAGTAATGGGACAAAGGTATGAAGCATCACTTGCCTCTTTGGTAGAGTATGAGTTCACTCCTTGTCTTTGCAATGTTCACACACTCAAGTTCACTACAAATCAATCAAGCAAACAATATTTCAATCTACCATTCAAGCAAATCAATCACATAAAATCATAAAACAAAACAACACATGCAAGCATGCAAAGGGTTGTTTTATTTGTAAAAGTGGTTTCTAATGGGTCATAAACATTTTCAAAACACCTATTGGTCATTTTGTAAAGTGGCAAAGTCATTTGCAAAAGATTTTACTTTACAAACCATTTTATAAACAAGGTATCATTTTATGTGGTGTAGAAATGTTTTTACTAAGGCATTAATCTATAGGGTTCACCAAATATGTTTTCAAACCATAAAACTTGTTGTTTGGGGTCAGAGAGTTTAAAGCAAAACATTTTCCAAAGGTTTTCCTCCAAAACCATTTTTAATAAATAAACTATATTTTTATTTGACTAGAAATGGTTTTAAATCAAGGAATCATTCTTTTGTTTCACCAAATACATTTTTGAAACCACAAAGTGTTTCCTATGGTTAGTAGGTTCAAATCACACCATTTGCCAAATATTTTAACCCCAAAATCATTTTTGAACAATTTTTATAATCTAAACAAGCATACAAATGTTTCTGCAAAAACAAACCACTTAACAGAATCTTTTTACTAAACAAATGGCATAGTTGGCTAGGGCTTGTCTTGCTGATTCCATTGATATAAAGTTTGTAATTTTTGGACGTGTGGAACTAAAGTTATGGAATTTACAAAATGGACATCTAATAGAAAGTTTTCTGTCTTTTAAATCAACTACAGGCCACGTGTCGAGTTCTTACTCGCTGATACCGCTTCGTCTGGATCACGTGCTGCAGGCCGTTGGATCTAACTAATATCGCACGGCGTAGGTTCACTCTTACCCCTTCGCTCTCTTTCTATCCTAGCCGCTGGATGATGATCTAACGACTCACAGGAGGTTGACCAAAGTCTGGCGGCGCAGCGACGGTGGCTGGCGGCGGCGAGGTCAGATGGTGGCGGCACTGGTGAAACAGGAAGCAAGGGAGGATGGGAAGATGCTCACCGTGTTCGCAGTAGCGTGGGGAAGCTCAACGTGTCGGTATCTCGTCGAGGGGCGCACGGAGCTGAGGGTAATGGCTCGCTGGAGTTGCTCCTGGCGTCGGGTTCGCTCGGGCGTCGTTGGAGGCGGGGCTACGGTGCACGCTAGGACAAATGGGAGACAGGGTCAGACGCGCAAAGCTATGGCGACGATGTGTGCGTGAAGGAGAAGGAGAGGCGCGGTCGGAAACTACCTGTGGGGCTCGTCGGAGTTGGAGCGGACGACGGCGTCGTTCAGTCGAAGACGAAGTCGTCGCTGCAGAGAACTCGCGAGCGAGGGAAAGGTACTGGCAGGTGCAGGAGATGATGGCGAGCAAGATAGTGTGCTCTAGAAGCAGTGGGGCTGGCGGTGGTGGCCGAAATTGCCGCCGGAGAGCATCGGAGACAGTGGCGGTTTGGAGATGATTCGAGCAGCCTGGTGGCTCTCTGGTGGCTCTAGTTTGGGGGAAAGGGATAGAGGAGCATGGAGTTTAATACAACGTGGTGGCTGGACTGAATTAACGCGGCAGTAACGAGTATTGATACGAGCTTTAATCGGCAGAAACCGCCGGCGATGTTTGCGCGCGGGTGAAGACGATGAATAGGAGGGGTGGGGTCGGCTGGTCAGTGAGAGAGAATAGAGGGGAGTTGGGTCCACCTGCCATTGGCTCTGCGGGTCGTCTGGTGAGTGAGAGAAAAACGCTTCGGGGGAGAGAGGGAAATGGGCTGCTGGGCCTAGTTGGGCTGCTGGGTTGGGTCGACCAGATTCTATTTTTTTTCTTCCTGATTGCTTTTTCTTTTTCTAATTCTATTTTTTGTTTTGGAAATTCAAACAACAAAACAAATATTCAAAAAATTCAAACATTCACCACACTTGAATTGAGTTTTTGGTTCTGTTTAACAACATAAACCAAGTCCAAAAATAAAATTATATTTTTAATCTTTTTGGGATCCATTCATTAATTAAATAAAATGGACCTTAGTTATTTAATCAAATAGGGTTTGATTTATTTAATAAAATCTCTATTTGAAAACTAAATATTATCAAAACCAATTCAATAGGTTTTATTTGAAAATAAAAGATACTTGAAAAACTTGTTTAAAATAAGATAACATTTTTATTTTAGGGTCCATTAATAATTAAATAAAATGAACCTTAGTTAATAATTCAAAATAGGATTTGTTTTAAAATCTTTATTTTGAAATCTAAAATAAAACCAAAACACTTCAATAGGTTTTATTTGAGAATAGAAAATACTTGGAAAACTTATTTAAAATAAATAAATAAGTTTTAGTGTTTATTTAAAATGGGAAAAACCTTTACTTAAATAAAATTGGATATTAAATCCTTATTATTTTATTTAAATAAACCTTTACTATTTTTATCAAAACAAAACATTTATTTCAAAAACTTGGCCAAGGTTTAATTTGGCTCTATAAAATAATCCTTATTTATATTTCTACCCTTTCATTTGAAAACCAAATCTTTTTATTAAAAGATCCAAAATAGTAATTTTAAATATTTTTAAGTTTATTGTTTATTTATCTTTTTAAATCCCTTTAGGATTTTATTTGATCCAAATAGGTTTTGAAAGTTTCCAAATGGATTCAAAAAGTTTCTTCTCACCCTGAAAATCTACAAAGTTTTATTTTATTCATTTATTTTTCACATTACAAGATTTGGAAAACTTGGACACTATGCATCAGACTGTCCAGAGAAGAAGAAGAAAAAGGATGCTAGAAAAGCTAATGGATAAACAAAATAAAACTTTGTTGAAATTCAGGGTGAGAAGAAACTTTTTGAATCCAATTGGAAACTTTCAAACCTATTTGGATCAAATAAAATCCTAAAGGGATTTAAAAAGATAAACAATTAATAAAGAAAGTTTTAATAATTGGAAATACCATTTTTGGATCTTTTAATAAAAAGGTTTGGATTTCAAAAGGAAAGTAGAATTTATAAATAAAGATTATTTTATAGAGCCAAATTAAATCTTGGCCAAGCTTTTGAAATAAAATATTTCTATTTGATAAAAAGAATAAAGGTTTATTTAAATAAAATAAGGACAGTGCTAGGCGTCCCCCGGGGGATTTGTGGTTTTCATCCCCCGGGTCCCCAGCCAACCACGTGTCCTTTTTTGAATTCAAAATCCTGATTTTGCTACATTTGCCCCGCTTTTGCTACATTTGTCCCGCTTTTGCTACATTGTAGCAGAAAACGGTTCAGTCCAGAAAATAAAAAAACAGACTAAACCTCGTCGGAGATTTTGCCGGAGATCTCGCCGGCGACCGTGTAGCAAAAAAGTTGTGGTAATGTAGCATATACGACCTCGCCGGAGACTCACCGGAAACTTTCGTCGGTGGACATCACCGGAGACCGGGTAGCAAAAACGTTACGCTATTGTAGCAAAACTGTAAAACGTCGGTAGCAAAAAAAAGGTACTAATGTAGCAAAAAGAACGACCTCGCCGGAGACATCATCGGTGCCTGCCGTAGCAAACCAATTTTGGTAGGAACTTTCATCAAAAATGTCGTAGCAAATACTTTATACTATTGTAGCAAAAATATAGAACAAAAATAGCGAAAAATTACTACTATTGTAGCATCGCCTGTAGCAAAATCTCAAAACTCATTTATTGGTCAGTAGCATCGCGACTCTTCATTTGTAGCAAAAAATATTGTAGCAAAAAAATTTCAAAATGTAGCAAAAAATCCATTTCGCCAGAGACATCGCCGGGACTTTGTAGCAAAAAAAAATTGCTACCATAGCAAAAACTACTTCGCTGGACTTCGCTGGACATCATGTAGCAAATTTTTTACAATATTGTAGCGAACACATAAAACAGTTCTAGCAAAATAAATACATGCATGTAGCAAATCCCCACCACATCAAAAAAAAATCCAAACACAACTCTCGTCGTCGGTAGCATCTCCAAGTAGCAAGTCGGGTTGCCTTAAGTAGCAACATCGGACGCTTCTTGTAGCACCACCACTGGCCACAGGTAGCACCACCGTCGACTACGGCGAGATCTGCAGCTGGTGGGCGGCGCTGGCGGGCGGCACGGCGGCGTGACCTGCAGGGGGTGGGCGGGACGGAGGCGCTGGCGAAGAGACATGTACGAGGCAGTTACGCGAGCTCAAGGCCAGCTCCATACGCTCTAGCAGCGATGAGGCAAGACGAGGCGGCCGTGCCGAGGCCTGTGCAAGCGGGCGTGTATGGGGAACGAGCCTGCGGCAAGGCTTGGCGAGTATATGAGCGGCGGCACGACGGACGGCAGCGACCATGGCTTCCTTGTCGAGGAGGATGTCGTGAGGTTGGCGGAGGCGGCACAGGAGAGGCGAGCAGGCGGCAGGCCAGCAGGCGGATGAGGTGGAGGCGGCGTGAGATTGAGACGGTGTGGTGGTGGCTCTTGGCTGCGATTTTGAGATGGACAGGAAGACAAGAAGATGTAGAAGACGAAGTCACCAGGATCAAGGAGGAGATAAGGTTGAGTTTTTTTTGACCAACGTGGGCTGGTGGAGCCAATGATTGTGTACCTCACGATGGGCTTCCATCCAACGGGCGCACCCGGGGGACGCGACGACGCGATCCCCCGGGGGAACAGTATCATTTTCCATAAAATAATGAGGATTTATTAATATCCAGTTTTATTAAAGTAAAGGCTTTTCCATTTTAGATAAACACTAAAACTGATTAGTTTATTTTAAATAAGTTTTACAAGTGTTTTATATTTTCAAATAAAATCTACTGAAATGGTTTTGATATTATTTAGATTTCAAGTGGAGATTTTAATAAATCAAATCCTATTTGAATTAATAACTAAGGGCTATTTTATTTAATTATTAAATAGATCCTAAATGAATAAAAGTATTATTTTATTTTAGACTTTGGTTTGTGTTGTTAAACAGAAATAAAAATTATACAAAGTTTGGCAAAGATTTGAAATCATTTGAGTGTTTGAATTGTTTGAATAAAATCAAAACAGAAAATCAAATAGAAAAAGAAAAAGGCAATCAGTATAAAAAAATGAATCGGACCAAACCCAACTAGCCAACCCACTATGCCCAACAAGAGCCCACCCGGCATACCCCACGCGCGAAACGTTTTCACCAGGAAAAGAACCCACACAGCCACTGACGTAGAGGACCCACTCCCACTCTCTCTCCCTAACTGACAGATAGGTCCCACAGCGCCAGCACATCGTCTTCAACCCGTGACAATTCGTCCTCGCCGTTTCTGACAGTAACACCGGTGTTGAATTTGTGTTGATGGCGGCTTTAACTCACCCGGCGACCACGAGTGCATAAACGCCCCTCTCCGCTCTCTCTTTTCCCCCACACAGCGCCCCCCCTCTGCCACCAGGCTGCAGGAATTTTGAGCTCGAAATCTTCTGCTCCGACGAGGTTCCTGGACGATTCCAGCGCCGTCCAGCCACCCCTCGCCTCCCTCTGCACGCTAGCAAATTCACCATCGCCAGTCGCACCCGCCCATAGCACCAGTTCGCTCCCGCGCGCTTTGGAAGCTCGGCTTCGTCATCAACTGAGCGCCGCCATCATCCCTTTTCAGCAACCTCCACAGTAAGTCTCGACCTTCCCCATCACCTCTCAGTGATGCTCCCTTACTCGCGACCCTCGTGCGCACCTAACCGTGACTCTCCTTTGCCTTAGCGCAGTCCCGAACAACGCCAGCGACGTCAACCCGAGAGCACCGCCGTCGGCACCAACTCCGGTGAGCGATTCCTCCTGTCCCCGTGCGCCCCTTGTCTCCTCGCGACCACGTTGAGCATCGCCATGATCCCCTGAGCACGGTGAGCTGGTTCCCCTTCTTCCTTGCTTTCTGTATCGTCGGCAAGCTCGCCGCCAGAGCGTGCGCCGCCCAACCATGGTCAGAGGAGCTGAGTCCGTTAGATGTTGATCCCGCGGCTGAGATTAGAACTAGACGAAGGGGTACGCGCCCATCTGATCCATTCGTCTTAAGTTAGATCCAACGATCCACGGACGCCGATCCACCCGAAGCGGTACCGGCCAATAAGAACACGCCGCGTGGCACTAGTTTAGTTTAAAACAGAATTCAGAATCTGATTGAATTACAAACTTGTAAATTGCATGACTTTTGATCCACACGTCCAAAATTTACAAATTTTATATCAATGGAATTAGTAGAACATGTACTTTGCAACCATGCAATTTGTTTAATGATTTGCTTCTGGTAAATTGGTTGAATTTGCAGAAACATGTGTAGGCTTATTTTGAATATAAAAATTGTTCTAGATAAAATTTTAATGTGAAATCTTTGCAAAATGGTTTGTTGTGAACCTACTGACCCTAGGAACCAACTTATGCATTTAAAAATGAATTTTGTGAAGTTTAGGAATAAATACTTGAATTAGCTCATTTCTAGTCAAATAAAAATATTGATTTTGATATGGAAATGATTTTTGAGTAAAACCTTTGGGAAATGTTTTGATTCAAACCTTCTGACCCTAAACACCAAGTTTTGTGAATTAACAACTTATTTGATGAACAAAATAAAATTTTGCTTTGATAAAAGTATTTTCAACCACATAAAATAATGATTTGATTTAAAAATGGTTTATAGATAAAACCTTTTGCAAATGGTTTTACCACTTTAGTAAATGACCACTTTGAACCTTATAATGTTTAGAGCCTAGTAGAAACCACCTTTGCAAATAAAACTATCTTTTGCATGCTTGCATGCATGACTTTGTTTATATTATTGTGTGATGAATTGTTTGAATATTGGATGGAATGCTAGTTGAATCTATGTTTGCTTGATTGATTTGTAGAGAAGTTAGAAGAGTGTGATATTAGCAAGATCAAGAAGTGAACCGACATTCTCTACCAAAAAGGCAAGTGACACTATCATCCAAGTCCTACTATTTTCATTGCACTTAGTGGATTTTTGTAACATGCATGAAAAGGATTTCTATATTTTATGCTATGCTAAATCCTAATAGGATGCCCTTATATATTCCTTAGTGAAAACAATGAGGTTGTAGTATGCTTAGCCCAGATATATATTGGGATGGGATACATGTTATGAATATATGAAGAGTTGAAAAGACTTATGTTTTATATAATAAAACAAGTACTCAATGAACCACCTGGGTGGACAAGGATACTCAAGCTTGGACAAGGTGGCAACAAAAGGAACCATGTTTATATGGCTATCTCTTTTTGTATGTGCACTAGAAGAAAACCACCCAGGGACTTAGAGATTGAACATGTTTCTCGTACAGTGGCTTCCGTGTACAGCCACATGCTAAATGGGCTCTGGCTTAGTCAACTACATAGTGGAAGACCCATGCATTGGCATCTTCAGGTTAACTAGATTTGTGCTAGGGAACTTGGAACCCTACATTGGTGCCTGGATGACAAGCTAGCATTGTGTATTGGGAGGACTCCTATGGAAAGACTTTGTCACATTCTCAATCTGCCAGTACTCCATCTTGGTGAGTACTTATCCAGCGGCCACTGGTGGCATCAAGATGAGATTGTGTCATGTGGGTAAAGTGTACAACTTCTGCAGAAGATCAAATTCTAAGTACTTATCCGTGTCCCCGGTTATGGACAATACTGAGCAACTAAGGCCTGAAGCTATGGAAGATCTCGACATTCCAATTTCTCAAAGTTAAAACTTGAGGGTGACAACAAGGGATTAAAAGCACTTGGAGTTTTCCAAGAAGTTCAAAAGTATTTGACAAAGATCAAAAACTACTTTGAAAATATAGGATAAAACTATATTGCTTTCTGCAAAAGAGCCTAAACCCTACTTAGACAAATATGCATGTAATGATAGTATCCACTTATTTCTACATAGTAGTGAAACTTTCCAAGACAATTCAAATGTATTGACCCTTGTGGCTGCAACTTATTATGTTGCAGGTTTGTTTGATGTTAGTGAAGTTTAGGATTACAAGTCTACAACCAACATGACTGCCTGTGGCACTTTGAAGATGAAGGACCCCATGCTTATAGATATTCTGCTGCAATGAAATGTGATAGCCAAATGAGCTATGTAAGATGTAATGAATTATTTTATTCCTGGTTATAAAGTTGTAATATGACCTTTGTTTCTTGATATTACATCTTAACTGTGGATGCTAGCTATTGATCCAGGGACTAGCATTGTAAACACAGGGATCTCTACCTTATTAAAGGTTGGGAACCTTACAAGGGTTCCAAGAACCCAAGAGGGACAAGCTCCAATGAGCAACTCAAACCAAATCCTCCGAGGAGAACTCAAACCGATGCACCAAATGCAAATGGCAAGAACACCACAAAGGTGTTCAAATCCTTCTCGCCCAAATTTCACCAAAGCTACAAAAGCGTATGGGGGAATAAGAGAGGAATAACAATGGAGGAAATCCACAGAAGACTCCAAGATCTAGATCCCAATATGTTCCCCTCACTTAGAGGAGAGATTGATTGGTGGGATTGTAGATCTAGATCTCCTCTTTCAAATCCCTCAAGAATATGCAAGAATCATTGGAGGGATTAAGAGAAAGCAAGCTCAACAAGGTCAACAATGTGGGGGAAAACTTGCAAGAATGGTTGAGGAACCATTGGGGAAGAAGGCCCCTTATATAGGTCCCTCCAAAATCCAACCGTTGCAGCCCAAAAACGCGATTCCAGGTACTACCAGACCTTTTCCCGGTACTACCGGACTTTCCCGGCACTACCGGACATTTCTTGGGGGTTCCTGGGGCTCCAAACGCATTTTCTCTCTGCGCTCCCCGGTACCAAAAAGCGGTACTACCGGACCCCGGTACTACCGGATCCTGGTCCGGTACTACCGGTCATCACAGAACGAAAACAACCATAACTTTTGCATCCGGACTCCGATTTCGATGATCTTGGGCTCGTTTCGAAGAGGACAACAACCTCTATAAGATCATGCAAAGAAACATCATAGTCCAACAAGGGAGGATAGATCCAAATGACGAAGTAAAAAACCTTCTGCCGTGCTAGGTACTAAAATGCGGTACTATCGCTTTTTGGTACCTAGCCCGACAGTGGATTTTGGCAACTTTTCAAAACCTTCTGCCTTGCTAGGTACTAAAATGCGGTACTATCGCATTTTGGTACCTAGGAGACCAGTAGATATTCAAACGGCTATAACTTTTGATTGGTAACCCCGATCGACCCGATTCCAATTGCGTTGGAAAGAGGACGACATGAGCTTCCCTATAAAAGGTGAAAATATTGGTTATCACCAAGTGAGAATGTATCAAGTATAATAATGTGAGATACCTCACTTGGTGAGAAACCAAAAAACCGCATAGATCAAAATCGCAATAAGATATAAAAGAGGGATACGATTTTGATGAACAAGAGCTTGTTATGGAGATTACCACAAGCTCTATATCCTCACATGGATAAGACCAAATAACAACCAAATACGATGATGCAAGTATGCAAAGGTTTGAGCTCTCTCTGAACGATGTTATCGAGTTACTCATTCGAGATCCCCTCTTGATAGTACGTTATCTATCCTAAACCCAGTCTTCCACTAACAATATAAGACCGGCAAAAGGGAAAACCTATCAAGATTATACCTTTGCCTTGAGCATTCCACTTGAGCTCGATATAGACGATCTTTACCTTCTCAAGATGGAACGCCTTTCTTGATTCCTCATCATCGATCCATGATCACCGAGGATGGCAGGCATCAAACATGAGATCTTCTAAAGATTGCGCATTTTGAGCTTGCACAACATATCCTCTTTGCATTTCATCAACCTTGAAGCCAACACATGCTCCAAGTGATGTCAATGGACAAATCCTACAAGTATAACTTAATACACACATTAGTCCATAAAGATTGTCATTAATTACCAAAACCACACATGGGGGCCCAACATGTTCTTTCAATCTCCCCCATTTTGGTAATTGATGACAAACCCTTTAAGAGGGTTTATATAAGGAATATTAATGAATAAAATGGTAATACCAATATCAAATACTACAAAAGTATGTGATATTGGTACCACCACCATATATAGAGCAAACTCCCCCACAATCTATGCATGTGTGATGAACTTGAATTTCATTGCATATATTGCCAATCATTATCATTGGTGGAGTTTCCTATATATATACCACATGCTAAGCAACAACAAAGATGCAAGAGCATGAGAAGAAAATGCACAAGAATAAACTCAATGCATAAACCAACTTCCCTTAAACCCTCTAAAACTTCTCCCCCATTGGCATCGATTGCCAAAATGGGTGACAAGTTCTAGAAGGCAAATATAGTAATAATTCCTCCAAAGGTGTGCCTTCCCACATATCCAATGATGAATACTTGGGAGGGAGTAGAACTATATCGAGGACCCGAAGATTGCAAAAATAAAGTCAAATGATGCAAGCAAATACAAGGTCCGACAAACCAATTGAAAACAACAAATGAGTTCAAATGGAACCTACAAGATATTATGATATGAGAAAGAGAGTGCTTTAAATAACAAATAGAGAAGCTCCCCAAGATTTGTGCACTATTCAGCATAAATGCATTAGAATACATATTGCACAAATATGGAATCCTCGCTCCCCCATAGGTATTTAAAACACAACAAATGAGAAAGAAGACAAATGTGCATTATTAGATGAATTAGATGAGCTCCCCAAAGATAATGCACCAATTATGATAATTGTATTTGGGATCAAGGTGCATAATCATGGAATCCTCACTCATCCAAGTTCATTTAACAATACAAGGCATGAGAGAATAAATATGAGTGCCCAAAGATGCAAACAAGAGGAACAAGAACTCATAGGCTATTAAATTTGGAGCCCACCGAAGAATCAAAAGGAATAGAAAGGTGGTCTCCAAGGATTTAAAAATCAACTAAAATTATCTTCTCATATGTGTATATGTATCTAAGTGGATGACATCACAAAGACATATGCCCATAAAGAAACAAGCACATACAAGGAAGATATACAATAAAGCACATGGAATCAAGAATGAAGTCACAACATATACCAATAAGATTTTTGCTTCAAAGCATGACCAAAGGCTCACATATATCTTATTGTACATAATGGACTTCAAACACAAACACACTACATATATTACAACTATCACCAAGGGAAAATGAGAAAGTTGAAATATATGAAGAAAGGCAACAAGTATCATAAGATAAAATAGTCTAGAAAAAATATAACTATTGCATATGAGAGAAGTTGATGAAATGATAGACAATAAAATTGCTATATTTACATATTTGGGATTGGAGGATCATATGCATGACTTTGTATAGTCCCAACAATATGTACTCATCTCAACTTATACACATTTACAATAGAGAGTTCTACTAAAACCATGGCTAGAATTACAACAATTACAAATACATGAATTCATGCTAGAAGGCAACCGACAACCGGTTGGAATCAAGATATATGAGCATGAGAAAGAGATACTTGTTATCGAGATATAATTGGTAGGATGTAGAGTATATGAATTTGTTGATCATCCTATAGCTTGACTCAACTTTTCATGTATGCACCACTTCTTCAAAATTGAAAGACAAGCATCCAATATATCTCCAATGTCCCTAAAACACAATTAAGTACAAAATGGTCCCCAAACTTATTGGGTCCAAAGTAGTTAGATAAAGTACAATACATAGGAGAGACTCCACATAATTATGTGCACATTGATATGAAAGGGAATTTCATGCACAACTTAGCCGATGGGAATTGGTGGAGTTTCCCCTATATATTGGATCAAAGAAAGCAAGCATGCCATAATATAATCATATAGTAAATATGCATGCATAAAGCTTTCAAGAACCAAAAGGAAATACAATTTGAACAAAACACCAAGTAAATCGAGATTGCACACACAAGAGTGTGACATGACAAACGATGTCCAAATTGTATCAAAGAACCAATTCAACACATGAAAGATCACAAGTTCAACAAATGAACTAGGATAAAACCAAAAGGAGCAAAAGATAGATAGAAATAAAAATGCTCAAGGATTTATCTCATTCTAAAATGGTCAAATCATGAAAAAAGGAATGAGACAAAACCAACTCCCCCCAAAAAAGCAAGGTTCCAACAAGAAACCAAACTCCCCAAACTTCACATGATGGCACGAAATACCAAAACAAAAAGATTGAGGTTCCAAGCACATAAAACCCGATATGGATCAAACAAAAAAGCATAAATATGAATGTTCTAAATAATATAGGAGAGCTCCCCCATGGATAGTGCATTATTTAGGATTTTCCTTTAGAATGCAAAATGCACACAAATGGGATCATCACTACTACCTACATTAACTAAAGCACAAGAGGATATCAATAAAATAAGAAGATCCAAAAGAAGCAAGGAAGCTTGGGAGACAACATAAAACATTTTCTTGGCCAAAGATAGGATAAAATTAAACAAAGGCCAAAGTGAATATGATCAATAAATTCTACCTTAAATTGAGTACTCATTGTCCAAGGACAAGAAATATTGGGAATAATTTTCCCTAGGTAGTTCATACGGATATCCAAGATCATATACACACAACAAGAAGCATATAACTAAATATAAGAATTGAGCATGATACTTCAAACAAGATTCTTGGTAGCTTCCAATAGTCACACAATCACTAGTGATTAGAGTAACTTGAAGCAAATGGTTTCCATGCGAATATATATATCTAAATATGAGGAAACACATACCAAGAACCACTCTCATATACAAGATCCAAAATAAGATCAATAAAGCCATTCAAACAAATTGGAACTTGTATGAGCACATGCGTCACATAGGAGCTAGATGATTATCAATATTAATTCTAAGTGACACCACCTCGAATGTTCACATATTCTAGGATTGTAATATGCACTAAGCATATGACTCCCCCATAATGTGATACTACCATAGAACCAACACAAGGCAAAATGATACAAATAGAGATAATTAATGGACATTATAAAATTAAGTTTCTCATGAGAATTATACCAAATAGAGACTAGACAATAATCCAATATAAATACTAGGTGGTATTCCTCATGTACACACAATTTTTAGGATTGTGGAATGCCAAAGCATAACACTCTCCCAAAATGGGATAATCCATTAATCTCTCAAACGAGCCAAATAAGATACCAAATATAACCAAGTAAGGCTCAAACACAAGAAACACACATACATGGTGTGCCACCTAATCATACACAAATATGCTTGATACCTCAAGATAGTTAAGTGGAAAGCACAACATGTACAAAAACATGGAAGATACAAAACCAACACATGCACAAGGGGGCGAGTAACTTTCAATGAAACGAGTTAAGCATATGTTACTGCAAGGAGGAACATTGGAAATATAATAATAATAGGAGCAATATAAACCACATGACTTGGCTTGACAAATATAATAATGAAGATCCCTTAATTCTTCATGATGTAGCCAAGTCTCCAATGCCCTCCAAAACACACCTATTGATCAAGTTTTGGCTTGTTGGTCCCCAACCAATTTGGGTCCTAAGAAGTTAGTCACAATAGGCTTGGAAACCCAAATGGATCTTTTCTTGACACCACATTGGGCACCAACAAATTTGGCAAACACATTGCCAACCTCATCCTTCCAAAGAGAATAAGCATCATCAATAATGATAGGGTTGGATGAGGAGATACCGAGAGTGCATGAGGAAGAAATATGCCCCTTCTCACGGCATATGTAGCAAGTTCTACTCTTGCCATCTTTCTTCTTAGGAGAAGCCACAACTCGAGGAAGAGCTCGAGTAGTCCTCTTAGGAAGAGGCCCATTAATGACTTGAGGTGGAGCTTGAGGCCACTTCCCTTGTTGCTTCACACTAAGAGGCTTTTTCTTCAATGGGCAAGATCTAACATGGTGCCCTTCTTCCTTGCACTTGAAGCAAACAATGTTGGCCGGATTCTTGACTTGATCTTGGCCATTCTTCTTGTTGTCCTTGTGCTTCAACTTGATAGTGTACTTGTTCTTGACATTGGAGTTGAATCCAAGACCACTCTTGTCATTGGGGGATTTTTGCACACTCAAGATTTTGTTGAGTGCGGCCTTCCCTTGATGACCCCTTTTCAAGTCATTCTTCAAAGAAGTTACTTGAGCCTTGAGCTCTTTGATTTCCTCTACATGGTTAGTTTCAACAAAAGTACTAGATGAAGTAGATGCTACATTGTTAGAGCAACAAGGTATGGAATGTAATTCATCATGAGATATAGCATGGTTGTGAGAGGATGAATTACAAGGACTAGCACATGACAATATAACATTTGGAGTATATGTAGTGCTAATGTCCACATGAGGCCCACTAGATGTTACCTTTGACACGATGGCCTCATGAGCTAACTTTAGCCTACCATGGGAGACTAGAAGATCCTCATGCGAGCTTGAGAGCTTAACATGACTTTCTTCTAATTTCCCATAGTTGCTAGTTAGCAACGCAAGTTGAGCCTTTAGCTCAACATTCTCCTCCAAAATAGATGCTTCACAAGAAATAGAGTTAGTAGCACAAGCATCATCATTATTAGCGAGAGGTGAGGGCAAGTTGGCAAGCTCTTTTGAATATGAAGCTTTAAGTTGCTCATGTGACTCGGTGAGTTTGATGAGCTCCCTCTTAACAACCCGAGAGCCATTGTCAAGAAGCTGAAAATCCTCAATAATTTTAGCATAAGCAACTTCAAGTTCATCATTTTTAAACTTGAAGGAGTTTGCCACCACAAGTTCTCTATCATGGTATTCTTTTACTCTAGATAATTCTAGAGTGAAAGTCTCCTCAAGAGATTCTTTGGTGGTTTGTTCTTCTTCAAGAGAGTCATTTAGTTGAGCAATTTAATTAGCATAATTACGCTCACGCGCAAATTGTTCATCAATTAAGTTTTCTTGCTCCTCAATAAGATCATTGCCTTCTATAGCATAATTCAAGATTTCAAGAAAGTTGGAGGAAGCAATTTTATTTTTGAAGAGAGCGCCAAATACAACCTATCCCATTTTCTTAATAGAAGTAATATCATACTTACCTCTATAATCATCATTATCATTTTCAACCTCATCATCATCATCATCGTGAGATACAATGGGATCCAAAGAGGTTACCTTTGTTCCCTTAGCCATAAGGCATATGTGAGAACCGGAGGAAGGTGATGATGAGATTGCACTTGTAGCTCTCTTCAAGACCTTGTCTTGGCCCATAGAATCTTCATTTTCCTCTACATGGTTAGGAACACAAGCACTAGAGGAAATAGAAGCATTTTTATCATGGCAACAAGACAACAAGAGAATACCAACATGAGATTTATTCAAGTCATTTCTACATGATATGCAAGGACTATTAACACAAGCATGTAAGGATTTTTGAGTGCTAGAAGTGTTAAGGTCCAAAGATAGATCATTGCAACTAGATAGGGATGAAGGATTACAAATAGTAATATCACTATCCATATTGCAATTTCTATCACCACTCACCATATCATTACCTTGTGAAAAATCACATGTTGGTGAAGTGGTAGACGATGAGAGCTCATCTCGACCGGAAGTGGAAGCACCACAATCATCCTTAATAATGTTGGACTTGCTATATTTATCTTGAAGCTTGGTCCATATCTCACGAGCGCTTGAATAAGGCATGATAGAAGAGAGAACTACATTGGTCACAACATTCAAAAGTATTTTAGTAGCTAGAGCATCTATATGGAGTTCAACTTCTCCTCTAAAGATTCGTTTTGGGTATCCATAGGAGAAGAGAGACCCACATATAGATATCCCTCAATAATTGGGTGAATTTCCCGAAATAAATTAAGCATGCGAATTTTCCAAACATCATAATTTGTTCCATCGAATGTGAGCGTGTCCTTGTGCACTAATCCCCTAGCCGACATCTTTACTCTCAAGGCGGTGAAGCCTAAAATGAGAGACCGGGCTCTGATACCAATTGAAAGGATACAGATGTCGCCTAGAGGGAGGGTGAATAGGCGATTAAAACTTTTCCTAGAGTGGCTCAACAAAGGCGGAATAAAACTAGTGTTTACTTTGTTAAGCACAACCTAGAACAACTAAGGTTCACCTATGTGCACCAACAAATTATGCTAAGCAATACAAGCAACAAAGTGATAGCAAGATATATATTACTTCAAGCACGAAGGCTATCACAATGTAAAGTGCATAAGTAAAGAGCTCGGGTATAGAGATAACCGAGGCACGCGGGGACACCGATATTTTACCGAGTTCCTCCCAACATGGAGTACGTATCGTTTGGAGAGGGGGTGGTATCAAACCACCAACGCCACAAAAGGTCTCCCTTATTCTCCGATGAATCTCACCCCAACAGGATCGATCCACGCTTCCACTATCGGTGCACTTGTCGGTGGCAACCGGAACCTCTCACAAGGTTGGGGCACTTCTGCACAACTTAGGGTGTGTTTGGGAGGGCTCCGCTCCACCCCACTTCACTCCACCTCTGAACTTCACTTCACCTAACGTGCTCCAGAGCAGTAAAATGTGGTTGGAAGAAAAATTAGCTTCAGCTTCAGATTAGTGGGAGAGTGTTGTAAAATGTCTGGAATATCCTTTTATTTTTCTTTGCTTTTTTCCTTTTCCATCAATCTGTCAGGAACATCCCAACATTGTGTTTGCACATTTTGCTCCTACGTTTAGGATAGAAACAAGCTTGCGTACGGAACAAAATGGGACGGCTGCGAGCTACTGTTGAAGGCCGACATCCAGCTACTAGTACACACAGATTAGCAAGAAAAATTAGCGTGCTCCTCACGAAGGTGAGCAGTGATCTCCTGGTGCAGGCTCGACGTCTCCTGGTATAGGCAGGCAGCAAGATTAACCAAGGGAATAGACAACGGCATCGGGCGGCAAACAAATGACCGTGTCGTCTTACTTGCGGTGTCAGGTCGACCCAAGGACATGAATCGATCAGTGTCATGGGGAGGAAGCTAGGGGTACAGGAGAAGATGGCGGAGAGTAGTCTCGGGAGAAGAAGCGGCTTTGCACTTAGGCCTGCAATGATTACACGGGACGACAAGACAACGGATGGCGGCGTGAAATAGACGAAAGCACCGCGCCAGAGCCGTTGGGTCAACTCAAGGAAGGAATCGGACCGGGGTAAGGGAGGAGGATGGGGGGGGTAGAGGAGAGGATGGCGGTGGACGATGGGAGATGGAGACAGTAACGCTAGTAGCGATAGGCCATGGGAGACAGATGAATCGATTAATGAGGAGTACCGGTTCATGGGCTGACTAATTAGTGGCATTAGTGGGTAATTTGATTGCAAAGGAGGTGAAGTGGAGCAGGTGAAGCTTCTATTTCTCTACTCCGCAAAAATGAACTGGGGACGTCCCCGCTTCACTCCAGGTGATAATCAGAGTTTGGGTGTTTGGGCCAGCTTCACCTGCTTCACCCATTGATTGGTGGAGTGGAGCTGTCCCAAACACACCCTTAATTGGAGGCTCCCAACAAATGCCACAAAAGGCCTCAACAAATGTCACCAAGGCCACAATGCCACCAAGGCCACAAAACAGTCCAGGGTTGTCACATCCCAAAATTTTCCAAATTTTGAAATGTGAAAAATAAATAAACAAAATAAAACTTTGTTGAAATTCAGGGTGAGAAGAAACTTTTTGAATCCAATTGGAAACTTTCAAACCTATTTGGATAAAATAAAATCCTAAAGGGATTTAAAAAGATAAACAATTAATAAAGAAAGTTTTAATAATTGGAAATACCATTTTTGGATCTTTTAATAAAAAGGTTTGGATTTCAAAAGCAAAGTAGAATTTATAAATAAAGATTATTTTATAGAGCCAAATTAAATCTTGGCCAAGCTTTTGAAATAAAATATTTCTATTTGATAAAAAGAATAAATGTTTATTTAAATAAAATAATGAGGATTTATTAATATCCAATTTTATTAAAGTAAAGGCTTTTCCATTTTAGATAAACACTAAAACTTATTAGTTTATTTTAAATAAGTTTTCCAAGTGTTATATATTTTCAAATAAAACCTACTAAAATGGTTTTGATATTATTTAGATTTCAAGTGGATATTTTAATAAATCAAATCCTATTTGAATTAATAACTAAGGGCTATTTTATTTAATTGTTAAATAGATCCTAAATGAATAAAAGTATTATTTTATTTTGGACTTTGGTTTGTGTTGTTAAACAGAAATAAAAATTATACAAAGTTTGGCAAATATTTGAAATCATTTGAGTGTTTGAATTGTTTGAATAAAATCAAAACAGAAAATCAAATAGAAAAAGAAAAAGGCAACTAGTATAAAAAATGAATCGGACCAAACCCAACTAGCCAGCCCACTAAGCCCAACAAGAGCCCACCCGACATACCCCACGCGCGAAACGTTTTCACCAGGAAAAGAACCCACACAGCCACTGACGCAGAGGACCCACTCCCACTCTCTCTCCCTAACTGACAGACAGGTCCCACAGCGCCAGCACATCGTCTTCAACCCGCGACAATTCCTCCTCGCCATTTCTGACAGTAACACCGGCGTTGAATTCGCGTTGATGGCGGCTTTAACTCACCCGGCGACCACGCGTGCATAAACGCCCCTCTCCGCTCTCTCTTTTCCCCCACACAACGCCCCCCTCTGCCACCAGGCTGCAGGAATTTTGAGCTCGAAATCTTCTGCTCCGATGAGGTTCCTGGCCGATTCCGGTGTCGTCCAGCCACCCCTCGCCTCCCTCTGCACGCTAGCACATTCACCATCGCCAGGCGCACCCGCCCATAGCACCAGTTCGCTCCCGCGCGCTCTGGAAGCTCGGCTTCGTCATCAACTGAGCGCCGCCGCGTCTGTCCCTTTTTCTGGCAACCTCCCCTGGTAAGTCTTGACCTTCCCCATCACCTCTCAGTGATGCTCCCTTACTCGCGACCCTCGTGCGCACCTAACCGTGCCTCTCCTTTGCCTTAGCGCAGTCCCGAACGACGCCAGCGACGTCAACCCGAGAGCACCGCCGCCCGCACCAACTCCGGTGAGTGATTTCTCCTGTCCCCGTGCGCCCCTTGTCTCCTCGCGACCATGTTGAGCATCGCCACGATCCCCTGAGCACAGTGAGATGTTTCCCCCTCTTCCTTGCTTCCTGTATCGTCGACAAGCTCGCCGCCAGAGCGTGCGCCGCCGCCAGCCGCCGCTAGCGCCGCCCAACCATGGTCAGAGGAGCTGAGTCCGTTAGATGTTGATCCTGCGGCTGAGATTAGAACTAGACGAAGGGGTACGCGCCCATCTGATCCATTCGTCTTAAGTTAGATCCAACGATCCACGGAGGCCGATCCACCCGAAGCGGTACCGGCCAATAAGAACACGCCGCGTGGCACTAGTTTAGTTTAAAACAGAATTCAGAATCTGATTGAATTGCAAACTTGTAAATTGCATAACTTTTGATACACACGTCCAAAATTTACAAATTTTATATCAATGGAATCAGTAGAACATGTACTTTGCAACCATGCAATTTGTTTAATGATTTGCTTATGGTAAATTAGTTGAATTTGCAGAAACATGTGTAGGCTTATTTTGAATATAAAAATTGTTCTAGATAAAATTTTAATGTGAAATCTTTGCAAAATGGTTTGTTGTGAACCTACTGACCCTAGGAACCAACTTATGGATTTAAAAATGAATTTTGTGAAGTTTAGGAATAAATACTTGAATTAGCTCATTTCTAGTCAAATAAAAATATTGTTTTTGATATGGAAATTATTTTTGAGTAAAACCTTTGGGAAATGTTTTGATTCAAACCTTCTGACCCTAAACACCAAGTTTTGTGAATTAACAACTTATTTGATGAACAAAATAAAATTTTGCTTTGATAAAAGCATTTTCAACCACATAAAATAATGATTTGATTTAAAAATGGTTTATAGATAAAACCTTTTGCAAATGGTTTTACCACTTTAGTAAATGACCACTTTGAACCTTATAATGTTTAGAGCCTAGTAGAAACCACCTTTGCAAATAAAACTATCTTTTGCATGCATGCTTGCATGCATGACTTTGTTTATATTATTGTGTGATGAATTGTTTGAATATTGGATGGAATGCTAGTTGAATCTATGTTTTCTTGATTGATTTGTAGAGAAGTTAGAAGAGTGTGATATTAGCAAGATCAAGAAGTGAACCGACATTCTCTACCAAAAAGGCAAGTGACACTATCATCCAAGTCCTACTATTTTCATTGCACTTAGTGGATTTTTGTAACATGCATGAAAAGGATTTCTATATTTTATGCTATGCTAAATCCTAATAGGATGCCCTTATATATTCCTTAGTGAAAACAATGAGGTTGTAGTATGCTTAGCCCAGCTATATATTGGGATGGGATACATGTTATGAATATATGAAGAGTTGAAAAGACTTATGTTTTATATAATAAAACAAGTACTCAATGAACCACCTGGGTGGACAAGGATACTAAAGCTTGGACAAGGTGGCAACAAAAGGAACCATGTTTATATGGCTATCTCTTTTTGTATGTGCACTAGAAGAAAACCACCCAGAGACTTAGAGATTGAACATGTTTCTCGTACAGTGGCTTCCGTGTACAGCCACATGCTAAATGGGCTCTGGCTTAGTCAACTACATAGTGGAAGACCCATGCATTGGCATCTTCAGGTTAACTAGATTTGTGCTAGGGAACTTGGTGTTGGAGATATGCCCTAGAGGCAATAATAAATGTAGTTATTATTATATCTTTGTGTTTATGATAAATGTTTGCATTCATGCTATAATAGTATTAACAAGGAAACATTGATACTTGTGTGATTTGTAAACTTAATTGAAGTCCCTAGTATAGCCTCTATACATCACTAGCTTGTTGGTTGATAAATGATTGTGGTTTCCCTATCATGAACATTGAGATGTTATCAACAACAAGATCATATCGTTAGGAGAATGATATGGTGGACATACTCCTATAGATAAGCGTAGCATAAAGATCAAGTCATTTCAATAGTTCAATTGCTATATGCTTTCTGATACATAGTAACCTAATTCCTTCGACCATGAGATCATGCATATCACCTTTACCGGATGGATGCTTTGATGACATCAAACACCACACCATAACTGGGTGGCTATAAAGGTGGCATTGAGTGTTCGGAAAGTATTGGTTGAGACACATGGATCAAGAGTGGGATTTGTCCATCCTTATGACGGATAGATATACTCTGGGCCCTCTCGGTGGAATGTCATCCAATTATCTTGCAAGCATGTGACTGGCTCACAAGGGATCACATATCACGGGAACGAGAAAAGAGTACTTATCGGTAACGAGGTTGAACTAGGTATGCAGAGATACCGACGATCATAACCTCGGATAAGTAAACTATCGTGAGACAAAGGGAAATTGGTATCGTATGTAAGTGGTTCATTCGATCGCAAAGTAATCGTAGAAATATGTGGGAGCCATATGAATTTCCAGATTCCTCTATTGGTTATTGTTCGGAGAAGTGTCTCGATCATGTCCGCATAATTCACGAACCGTAAGGAGACACACTTAAGGATTCGACGTTGTTTGAGTAGTTATGGTATTATGAGAAAGAGACCGAATGTTGTTCGAAGTCTCGGATGGGATCCAGGATATCACGAGGTGATCTGGAATGGTCCGAAGAATAAGATTCATATAAGGAAAGTCCCGTTTCGGAGTTCGGGAATGATTCTGGTGTTTTCATCGGGAATGTTCTAGAAGGTTCCGGAATGTCCGGCACTCCGGAGGGGAAGGGGTACATGAATGTGTCATTGCATATTGGAATGATTGCATCATGTACTAAGTGTCCTCGCTGTTCCAAATAAAGTATTAAATTGAATCCTAATTTGAAAAGTCAAATAGCTAGTTTGAAAAGTCAAACGGCTAAAATTGGAAAGAGGAAAAGAGGAGGAAGGGGAAACCGAGTTGGGAGGTTCCTCCTCCAACCGGACCCACCTCCAAGCCGAGTTGGGGAGGGACTCCCCTCCCTCCCCTTGTCCGCCGGCCCCTCCACCTATATAAGGAGGGGCAGGGCTCCCTCCTCTAGACACACAAGTCCCTCACCTCAAACCCTAGAAAGCTGCAGCCCTCCATAGCCGCCACCACCTAGGGTTTTGCCCTAGCCGCCGACTTGGGGGTCCCCAGAACCCTAGCCGCCGGCTCTAGCCCCTCCTTCTTGGTGTGTCTAAACCCTAGATCGCCGAGGAGCTCTCTCATACTCCACCATACTCGCTCCGGCTTAAGGCGAAGCCCTGCGAGATCTCCCCTCTACTTCCGGTACCACGCCGTTGTGCTGCCGGAATCGCGAGGAGAGTGCTACAACCTCCGCTTCCTGCTGGAACAAGGGAGAGGAAGGTCTTCGTCACCGAGCGTGTGACCCGACTGTGGAGCTGCCGGAGCGTGGCCGGAAGGATCGTCTACACGATCTTGAGATCGGGAAGAGTACGACTACATCACCCACGAGAATCCGCTCTCGTTAAAAACTTTGGAATCTTTGAGGGTAAGTTATTCCATCGACTCGTTGCTACAATCTAGTAGATAGATCTTGGCTTGTTTGTTTGTATGCGATAGAAATTTTTTGTTTTCCATGCTACGAAACCCTACAGTGGTATCAGAGCCGTGTCTATATGTATATCTGTTGCACGAGTAGAACACAATGGTCATTGTGGGCGTTGATGTTTTTATTATCGATTGCTTCTTGTGTACTTTGCATCTTGCGGTATGTTGGGATGAAGCGGCCCGGGCTAACCTTACATGACATCGTTCATGAGACTTGCTCCACGCTTGACATGCAACTTGTATTGCATAAGTGGCTTTGCGGGTGCATGTTTCTCCTAGCATAGTTAAGACCCAATTTACAACGGGTGATCAACAATGCTAGTATCAATGTTGTGGTTCTTGTTCGTAAGTTAGAACGACACTTATTGAAAGCCCCAAACCACGTAAAATATGCAAAGAAAGTAGAGGCGTCTAACTTTGTTTTGCAGGGGTGTCTGATGATGTGATATGGCCATGATTGTGATTATATTTGATGTATGCAATGTTCCTTATTGTAAGTTGGCAACGGTAGGAGCGGATGGTTGTCTTTAATTTATGTTAAGACCCGCGTGTCTATTCAAAGTAGTTGTAATAGTTGAAGACCGGTGGACGACAACCATGGAGAAGCGTCATTGACCTTGATGCAATGCCGGTGATGATGGAGATCATGTTCGTGCTTGAAGATGGAGATCGGAAGCACAAAGAAGAAAGTCCATATCATATCACATATTATTGAATTGCATGTGATGTTAATCCTTTATGCATCTTGTATTGCTTAGTAGACGACGATAGCATTATAAGATGATCCCTCATGCACATGAATTTCAAGTCATAAAGTGTTCACCCTCAGTTAGCACTGTTGCTAAAGCTTGTTGTTTCGAAGCACCACGTGATGATCGGGTGTGTTAGATTCCGCAAGTGTATACAACGTGACCAAGCCAGATTTTCTCATGCGGAAACTAAGGTTTGATCTTGACGAGCCTAGCATGTACATACATGGTATCGTAACACGGATCACCGAAAGGTAAAGCATGAATCATATAGTAGATATGATGAACATGACGATTGTTCGCCATTGAAACTATATCAACTCTCGTGATGATCGGTGTTGATGTAGTGGATTTGGTTCGTGTGATCACTAAAACAATGTGAGGGATGTTGTTTTGAGTGGGAGTTCACCTAGTTTAATTTCATTATTATTTTGAACTCAATTTGTCATAAACTTAGTCTAAACTATTGCAAATATGTTGTAGATCAATGGCAGCCCCTACCATCAATTTTAATGCGTTCCTAGAGAAAGAAAAGTTGAAAAACAATGGAAGCAACTTCGCGGATTGGTTCCGCAATTTGAGGATTGTCCTCACGGTGTAATTTGACCTATGTCTTTGGATGCACCATTGGGTGACCCACTGCGGTGATGCTTCCGATGAAGTAAAGAATGTTTACCTCGCTCGGAAGAATCGTACTCCATAGTTCGATGTGCTATCTTGTATGGTTTGGAATCGGAGCTTGAGAAAAGGTTTGAGAATTGAGACCCATATGATATTGTCGAGGATCTCAAATTGATCTTTGAGACTCATGCGGCAATTGAAAGTTATGAGGCTTCAAAAGTTCTTTAGCGCAAGATGGAAGAGGGCAGCTCCGTCAGTGAGCATGTGCTTAAGATGTCTGGGCACGCAAACAAACTTCAAAGCTTGGGTATAGTGATTCCTAATGCTTTGGGGATTTACCGTGTCCTCCAATCACTACCACCGAGTTACAAGAACTTTTTGATGAACTACAAAATGCAGAACATGAACAAGCAGTTGCCAGAACTGTTTGCTATGTTAAAGTCTGCATAAGTGGAGATCAAGAAAGAGCACCAAGTGTTGTTGGTCAATAAGACCACCAAATTCAAGAAAGGCAAGTCTAAGCAGAAGGGACACTTCAAGAAGGGTGGTAAGAAAGTTACCACGCCGGCGAAGAAGACCAAGGCTAGACCAAGCACGATCTTGAGTGCTTTCTTGCAAGGGAGAAGGTCATCGGCGGAATTGCCCAAAGTACTTGGCGGATTTGAAGCGGCAACATCAAGAAGAAAGGTATATCCGATATACATGTTATTGATGTGTATCTCACTAGTACTCGTAGTAGTGCAGGTATTTGATCTTGGTTCGGTTGCTCATATTTGTAACTCAAAAGCGGTCTTTGCGAATAAGAGCTAGCGAAGAGCGAGGTGACGATGCGGCGTGAAGCGGATCAAAGGTTGATGTGATCGCGATTGACACGCTACCCTTCATCTACCATCGGGATTAGTTTTATACTTAAATAATTGTTATTTGGTGCTGCGTTGAGCATGAACATTATATCGGGATCTTGTTTATTGCGAGGTTACTTGTTTAAGTCCGAGAATAATGGTTGTTCGATTTATATGAGTAATATGTTTTATGCACATGCACCTTTGATAGATGGTCTATTCTTATTGAATCTCGATAGTGGAAATACACATATCAATAACATTGAGGCTAAACGTTTGAAATCAGCGATAATTCGACCTATATGTGGCATCGTGCCTTGGTCACATTGGAGTGAAACGTATGAAGAAACTCCATTCGATGGACTTCTTGAATCACTTGATTTTGAATCACTTGAAAGATGCGAAGCATGTCGATGGGAAAAATGACTAAGACTCCATTTTACGGTATGATGGAGCGAGCTACGGACTTGTTGGAAATCATACATACCGATGTGTGTGGTCCAATGAGTGTAGCATCGCCATGGTTATCGTTATGTTCTTACCTTCACGGATGACTTGAGTAGATATGGGTATATCTATTTCATGAAACATAAGTCCGAGACTTTCGAGAAGTTTAAGGAGTTTCAAAGTGAGGTAGAGAATCAACGTAACAAGAAGATTAAATTTCTACGTTACGATCGTGGAGGTGAATATCTAAGTTACGAGTTTGGCGAGCATTTGAAGAAATGCGAATACTTTCCGATTGACACCGGGAACACCACAGTGTAATGGTGTGTCCGAACGTCATCGAACTCTCTTAGATATGGTTCGTTCTATGATGTCACTTACAGATTTACCGCTATCATTTTGGGGTTATGCATTATAAACACCGCATTCACTTTAAATAGGGCCGTCTAAATCCGTTGAAACGACACCGTATGAATTATGGTTTGGGAAGAAACCTAAATTGTCGTTCCTTAAAGTTTGGGGTTGAAGCCTATGTAAAGAAGTTACAATAGGACAAGCTTGAACCCAAAGCGGAAAATGCGTCTTCATAGGATACGAAGGAAACTATTGGGTATACCTTCTATCATAGATCCGAAGGCAAAATCTTCGTTGCCAAGAATGGATCCTTTCTAGAGAAGGAATTTCTCTCGAAAGAAGTGACTGGAAGGAAAGTAGAACTTCGAGGTTGTCGAACCTTCTCTCGAAATTGCGAGTAGCGCATCACGGAAGAAGTTCCTGGTGCTGCACCAATTAGAGAGGAAGCTAATGATGATGATCATGAAACTTGGTTAAAGTTGCTACAGAGCCTCGGAGGTCAACGAGAACTCGTACCACTCCAGTTGGTATGATCCGTTATGAGTGTCATGTTGGTGGACAACACCGATGACCCCGAGACATATGAGGAAGCAATGATGAGCCCAGATTCCAATAAATGGCAAGAAGCCATGAAATCGAGATTGGATCCATGTACGAAAACCAAGTATGGAATTTGGTGGACTTAGGATGGCGTAAGGTCGAGAACAAATGGATTTTCAAGAAGAAAGCAGATCTTGATGGTAATGTTATCTATAAAGCTCGACTTGTCGCAAAAGGGTTTCGACAAATTCAAGGAGTTGACTACGATGAGACTTTCTCACCGGTGCGAAGCTAAAGTCTGGAGGATTATGTTAGCAATCAGCATATTATAATTATGAGATATGGCGGATGGATGTCAAAACAGCATTCCTCAATGGAGATATTGATGAAGAGTTGTATATGATGCAACCCAAAGGTTTTGTCGATCCTAAAGATGCTAACAAGGTATGTAAACTTCAACGGTCCATCTATGGATTGAAGCAAGCATCCGAAGTTGGAATCAACGTTTTGATAAGGTGATCAAAGTTTTGGTTTTATACAAACTTATGGAGAAGCTTGTATTTACAAGAAAGTGAGTGGGAGCTCAGCATTCTTAATACTATATGTGGATGACATATTGTTGATTGGGAATGATGTAGACCTTCTTAATAGTGTCAAGGAATATTTGAATAATAGTTTTTCAATGAAGGATCTTGGCGAAGCGACTTACATATTAGGCATAAAGATTTACAGAGATAGATCGAAAAGCCAAATATCATTGTCAGAGTACATATTTGGACAAAGTTCTAAAGAGGTTTGGAATGGAAGAAAGCAAGAAAGGGTTCTTGCCCATGTTGCTCATATCGACCTTGAGTAAAACTCAAAGTCCGACATCGGCAGAAGATAGAGAAAGGATGAGTAAGACTCCTATGCCTCAGCCATAGGATCTCTAATGTATGCCATGCTATGTACTAGACCCGACATTGCATATGTTGTTAGTTTAACTAGCAGATATCAAAGTGATCCGAGGAGTGGATCATTGGGAATGATCAAAACATCCTTAAGTACTTGAGAAGAACTAAGGATATGGTTCTTTCTTATGGAGGTGATGAACAACTCGTTTTTAACGGTTACCGATGCTAGTTGGAACACCGATCCGAATGATTCTAAATCACAACTGGATACGTATTTATTTTGAATGGTGCAGTGATTTGGAGGTGCAAAGCAAAGCGTTGTGGCGAGATCTTCAACTGAATTGGAATACATGGCTGCTTCGGAGGCTTCACAAGAAGCGATATGGATGAAAGAGTTCATTACAGAGCTGGGTGTGGTTCCAAGTGCGCTGGACTCAATGTCTATCTACTGTGATAACATGGGCGCCATAGCCAATGCGCAAGAACCAAGGTCACACAAGAAGCTGAATCATATCAAGCTACGTTTTCACGCTATTCAAGAACATATTCAAGGTGGGGATATAAAGATTTGCAAAGTACACACAGATCTGAATGTGGCGGATCCGTTGACTAAACCTCTCCCGAGGGCAAAACATGACCAACACCAAACTGCCATGGGTGTTCGGTATATTACCATGTAATCTAGATTAGATGACTCTAGTGCAAGTGGGAGACTGTTGGAGATATGCCCTAGAGGCAATAATAAATGTAGTTATTATTATATCTTTGTGTTTATGATAAATGTTTGCATTCATGCTATAATAGTATTAACAAGGAAACATTGATACTTGTGTGATTTGTAAACTTAATTGAAGTCCCTAGTATAGCCTCTATACATCACTAGCTTGTTGGTTGATAAATGATTGTGGTTTCCCTATCATGAACATTGAGATGTTATCAACAACAAGATCATATCGTTAGGAGAATGATATGGTGGACATACTCCTATAGATAAGCGTAGCATAAAGACCAAGTCATTTCAATAGTTCAATTGCTATATGCTTTCTGATACATAGTAACCTAATTCCTTCGACCATGAGATCATGCATATCACCTTTACCAGATGGATGCTTTGATGACATCAAACACCACACCGTAAATGGGTGGCTATAAAGGTGGCATTGAGTGTTCGGAAAGTATTGGTTGAGACACATGGATCAAGAGTGGGATTTGTCCATCCTTATGACGGATAGATATACTCTGGGCCCTCTCGGTGGAATGTCATCCAATTATCTTGCAAGCATGTGACTGGCTCACAAGGGATCACATATCACGGGAACGAGAAAAGAGTACTTATCGGTAACGAGGTTGAACTAGGTATGCACAGATACCGACGATCATAACCTCGGATAAGTAAACTATCGTGAGACAAAGGGAAATTGGTATCGTATGTAAGTGGTTCATTCGATCGCAAAGTAATCATAGAAATATGTGGGAGCCATATGAATTTCAGTTCCTCTATTGGTTATTGTTCGGAGAAGTGTCTCGATCATGTCCGCATAATTCACGAACCGTAGGGAGACACACTTAAGGATTCGACGTTGTTTGAGTAGTTATGGTATTATGAGAAAGAGACCGAATGTTGTTCGGAGTCTCGGATGGGATCCAGGATATCACGAGGTGATCCGGAATGGTCGGGAGAATAAGATTCATATAAGGAAAGTCCCGTTTCGGAGTTTGGGAATGATTCCGGTGTTTTCATCGGGAATGTTCTAGAAGGTTCCGGAATGTCCGACACTCCGGAGGGGCAGGGGTACATGAATGTGTCATTGCATATTGGAATGATTGCATCATGTACTAAGTTTCCTCGTTGTTCCAAATAAAGGATTAAATTGAATCCTAATTTGAAAAGTCAAATAGCTAGTTTGAAAAGTCAAACGGCTAAAATTGGAAAGAGGAAAAGAGGAGGAAGGGGAAACCGAGTTGGGGAGGAGTTCCCTCCTCCAACCGGCGGCCCACCTCCAAGCCGAGTTGGGGAGGACTCCTCCTCCCTGGGCGCCGGCCCTCCACCTATATAAGGAGGCGGGCTCCTCTAGACACACAAGTCCCTCACCTCAAACCCTAGAAAGTCGCAGCCCTCCATAGCCGCCGCCACCACCTAGGGTTTTGCCTAGCCACCCGACTTGGGGTCCCGGAACCCCTAGCCCGGCTCTAGCCCTCCTCCTTGGTGTGTCTAAACCCTAGATCGCCGAGGAGCTCTCATACTCCACCATACTCGCTCGGCTTAAGGCGAAGCCTGCGAGATCTCCCTCTACTTAGGTACCACGCGTTGTCTTTGGGAATCGCGAGAGAGTGCTACAACCTCCATTTTCTGGAACAAGGGAGAGGAAGGTCTTCGTCGAAAGTACCGAGCGTGTGACCATTGCGGGGCTAGCGCAGCCTGGAAGGATCGTCTACACGATCTTGAGATCGGGAGAAATCGACTACATCACCCACGAGAATCCGCTCTCGTTAAACACTTTGGAATCTTCGAGGGTAAGTTATTCCATCGACTCGTTGCTACAATCTAGTAGATAGATCTTGGCTTGTTTGTTTGTATGCGATAGAAATTTTTTGTTTTCCATGCTACGAAACCCTACACTTGGAACCCTACATTGGTGCCTGGATGACAAGATAGCATTATGTATTGGGAGGACTCCTGTGGAAAGACTTTGTCACATTCTCAATCTGCCAGTACTCCATCTTGGTGAGTACTTATCCAGCGGCCACTGGTGGCATCAAGATGAGATTGTGTCATGTGGGTAAAGTGTACAACTTCTACAGAAGATCAAATTCTAAGTACTTATCCGTGTCCCCGGTTATGGAAAATACTGAGCAACTAAGGCCTGAAGCTATGGAAGATCTCGACATTCCAATTTCTCAAAGTTAAAACTTGAGGGTGACAACAAGGGATTAAAAGCACTTGGAGTTTTCCAAGAAGTTCAAAAGGATTTGACAAAGATCAAAAACTACTTTGAAAAGATAGGATAAAACTATATTGCTTTCTGCAAAAGAGCCTAAACCCTACTTAGCCAAATATGCATGTAATGATAGGATCCACTTATTTCTACATAGTAGTGAAACTTGCCAATACAATTCTAATGTATTGACCCTTGTGGCTGCAACTTATTATGTTGCAGGTTTGTTTGATGTTAGTGAAGTTTAGGATTACAAGTCTACAACCAACATGACTGCCTGTGGCACTTTGAAGATGAAGGACCCCATGCTTATAGATATTCTGCTGCAATGAAATGTGATAGCCAAATGAGCTATGTAAGATGTAATGAATTATTTATTTCTTGTTATAAAGTTGTATTATGACCTTTGTTTCTTGATATTACATCTTAACTATGGATGCTAGCTACTGATCCAGGGACTAGCATTGTAAACACAGGGATCTCTACCTTATTAAAGGTTGGGAACCTTACAGATGATATCAGAGCACTGTGTTGCCTGTAGGATTGTAACCCTAGGATTGGACAAACCCCTTAGAAAAATAGGAGTTGTTTTTGTTCCAAAAACTTATTTACAAACAATCTTGTAAACTCTTTCCTCAACCATTTTGGTTTTGATTCTACATCTCTCCTATTTCAAACTTGATGGACAAAACCTACCCCATGGCCAAAGACTTCACCATGAGCTAAGAACATCTTCAACTCTAATGACTTCAACATCTTCAACTCTAATGACTTCAACATCTTCAACATTTTCACCAAGGACTTCAACCTTGGATATCACTAAGGACTACAAGTGAGAACAAAGAGACATTAGATTGCCCACCAAAGATATTGATATCAAGTTAGAGTATGAATCATATTGACCTATGAGGTATGATTATACTAAGTTATATATTTCAAGAAAACTTGTTGTTTCCTTCAACTCATGAGTTAAGCTCATAAGTTGTTAAGTGGATACTTGCTTGTTGATTGTTTGATTGTTTGATTGAACTTGGTTGTTTTGAGTTGTGTGTTAGAACTTCTTAAAAACCTATCCACCAATACTTATCCCTATCAAACCAACAGATGCATCCTCGTCGTGCCAACCCCAACCAAAACAACAACATCACCCCTGAGATGCAGCAGATGATGGCAGCTCAGACACAGTTGATTCAAGAGATGACCACACTCATACAGAATCAGAATAACAACAACAACAACAATAACAACAATCAGAATAATCCTCCAGCACTTGATATGCTCACCAAGTTTCTGAAACTTAGGCCTGCAAGGTTCTCTGGAACAACTGATCCAATGGAAGCTGATGATTGGTTACGTTCAGTGAACAAAGACTTAGTGACTGTTGGCTGCACTGATGAATAAAAAGTAAGGTTTGCAGCATTTCTGCTTGAAGGACCAGCAACAACATGGTGGGACAACTTTCAAATCACCACTCCCCTTGAAGATGTAACATGGGCTATTTTTGAAGATGGATTTAGAACAACTCACATCTCACCTGGAGTGATGTACTTGAAAAAAAAGGAGTTCCACAATATGAAACAGCGTCACCTCAGTGTGGCTGAGTATATTGAAGAATTCAATAATCTGGCACGCTATGCACCGGATGAAGTTGACACAGATGCTAAGAGAAAAGAAAAATTTCTGGAAGGACTTAATGATGAGTTGAACCTGCAGCTAGCTGTTGCCTATGTCCCAACTTATCAATCACTCTGTGACAAAGCCACTATTTTGGAAAACAAGATGAATCAAGTTGAGAACAGAAAGAGGAAGCATAAACTCAAGAATCACTCAGGATCATCAAAGAAGAAGCATTCATTCAAAAAGAGTAATGAATATTCTGAACCACATCAGTATCACCACTACAACCATGGAAATGAGAATAATGGAAATGATAATGACAATGGAGATGACCTTGATCAGAACCAACATGACACTTTCAAGAAAGACATTAGCTAGTTGCAACGCTATAATTGTAAGGAGCTTGGACACTATGCATCAGACTGTCCAGAGAAGAAGAAGAAAAAGGATGCTAGAAAAGCTAATGGAAGTGACTCCAATGTGACCCAGAAAGGACATGTGAACCACATTGACATAGATGGAAACTTTGAAGAGATAGAAGAAGTGGATGTCAGAAACTAGTTAATTCAGAAGAGTCAAATAAGGATTCCTTGTCTGGATATTAAGTGTTGAACCCATAGTCAAGTGAACCATCAATGTAACCCTATGAGACTTTATTTTTAAGGGTGGTAGTCCCCTAGTTGCCTTGAAGCCAACTTGTAACCTCTAGCCTTCCCAAATCTCAGGATGAGATTTATTTTAAGGGTGGTAGCCTGTCACATCCCAAAATTTTCCAAATTTTGAAATGTGAAAAATAAATAAACAAAATAAAACTTTGTTGAAATTCAGGGTGAGAAGAAACTTTTTGAATCCAATTGGAAACTTTCAAACCTATTTGGATAAAATAAAATCCTAAAGGGATTTAAAAAGATAAACAATTAATAAAGAAAGTTTTAATAATTGGAAATACCATTTTTGGATCTTTTAATAAAAAGGTTTGGATTTCAAAAGCAAAGCAGAATTTATAAATAAAGATTATTTTATAGAGACAAATTAAATCTTGGCCAAGCTTTTGAAATAAAATATTTCTATTTGATAAAAATAATAAAGGTTTATTTAAATAAAATAATGAGGATTTATTAATATCCAATTTTATTAAAGTAAAGGCTTTTCCATTTTAGATAAACACTAAAACTTATTAGTTTATTTTAAATAAGTTTTCCAAGTGTTTTATATTTTCAAATAAAACCTACTGAAATGGTTTTGATATTATTTAGATTTCAAGTGGATATTTTAACAGATCAAATCCTATTTGAATTAATAACTAAGGGCTATTTTATTTAATTATTAAATAGATCCTAAATGAATAAAAGTATTATTTTATTTTGGACTTTGGTTTGTGTTGTTAAACAGAAATAAAAATTATACAAAGTTCGGCAAAAATTTGAAATCATTTGAGTGTTTGAATTGTTTGAATAAAATCAAAACTGAAAATCAAATAGAAAAATAAAAAGGCAATCCGTATAAAAAAATGAATCAGACCAAACCCAACTAGCCAGCCCACTAAGAGCAACAAGAGCCCATCCGGCATACCCCACGCGCGAAACATTTTCACCAGGAAAAGAACCCACACAGCCACTGACGCAGAGGACCCACTCCCACTCACTCTCCCTAACTGACAGACAGGTCCCACAGCGCCAGCACATCGTCTTCAACCCGCGATAATTCGTCCTCGCCGTTTCTGACAGTAACACCGGCGTTGAATTCGCGTTGATGGCGGCTTTAACTCACCCGGCGACCACGCGTGCATAAAGCCCCTCTCCGCTCTCTCTTTTCCCCCACACAGCGCCCCCCCTTTGCCACCAGGCTGCAGGAATTTTGAGCTCGAAATCTTCTGCTCCGACGAGGTTCCTGGACGATTCCGGCACCGTCCAGCCACCCCTCGCCTCCCTCTGCATGCTAGAAAATTCACCATCGCCAGGCGCACCCGCCCATAGCACCAGTTCGCTCCCGCGCGCTCTAGAAGCTCGGCTTCGTCATCAACTGAGCGCCGCCGCGTCTGTCCCTTTTTCTGGCAACCTTCCCTGGTAAGTCTCGACCTTCCCCATCACCTCTCAGTGATGCTACCTTACTCGCGTGCCTCGTGCGCACCTAACCGTGCCTCTCCTTTGCCTTAGCGCAGTCCGAACGACGCCAGCGACAACAACCCGAGAGCACCGCCGCCCGCACCAACTCTGGTGAGCGATTCCTCCTGTCCCCGTGCGCCCCTTGTCTCCTCGTGACCACGTTGAGCATCGCCACGATCGCCTGAGCACGGTGAGCTGTTTCCGCCTATTCCTTGCTTCCTGTATCATCGGCAAGCTCGCCGCCAGAGCGTGCGCCGCCCAACCATGGTCAGAGGAGCTGAGTCCGTTAGATGTTGATCCTGCGACTGAGATTAGAACTAGACGAAGGGGTACGCTCCCATCTGATCCATTCGTCTTAAGTTAGATCCAACGATCCATGGAGCCCTATGCACCCGAAGCGGTACCGGCCAATAAGAACACGCCGCGTGGCACTAGTTTAGTTTAAAACAGAATTCAGAATCTGATTGAATTGCAAACTTGTAAATTGCATAACTTTTGATCCACACGTCCAAAATTTACAAATTTTATATCAATGGAATCAGTAGAACATGTACTTTGCAACCATGCAATTTTTTTAATGATTTTCTTCTGGTAAATTGGTTGAATTTGCAGAAACATGTGTAGGCTTATTTTGAATATAAAAATTGTTCTAGATAAAATTTTAATGTGAAATCTTTGCAAAATGGTTTGTTGTGAACCTACTGACCCTAGGAACCAACTTATGGATTTAAAAATGAATTTTGTGAAGTTTAGGAATAAATACTTGAATTAGCTCATTTCTAGTCAAATAAAAATATTGATTTTGATATGGAAATGATTTTTGAGTAAAACCTTTGGGAAATGTTTTGATTCAAACCTTCTGACCCTAAACACCAAGTTTTGTGAATTAACAACTTATTTGATGAACAAAATAAAATTTTGCTTTGATAAAAGCATTTTCAACCACATAAAATAATGATTTGATTTAAAAATGGTTTATAGATAAAACCTTTTGCAAATGGTTTTACCACTTTAGTAAATGACCACTTTGAACCTTATAATGTTTAGAGCCTAGTATAAACCACCTTTGCAAATAAAACTATCCTTTGCATGCTTGCATGCATGACTTTGTTTCTATTATTTTATGTGTGATGAATTGTTTGAATATTGGATGGAATGCTAGTTAAATCTATGTTTGCTTGATTGATTTGTAGAGAAGTTAGAAGAGTGTGATATTAGCAAGATCAAGAAGTGAATCGACATTCTCTACCAAAAAGGCAAGTGACACTATCATCCAAGTCCTACTATTTTCATTGCACTTAGTGGATTTTTGTAACATGCATGAAAAGGATTTCTATATTTTATGCTATGCTAAATCCTAATAGGATGCCCTTATATATTCCTTAGTGAAAACAATGAGGTTGTAGTATGCTTAGCCCAGCTATATATTGGGATGGGATACATGTTATGAATATATGAAGAGTTGAAAAGACTTATGTTTTATATAATAAAACAAGTACTCAATGAACCACCTGGGTGGACAAGGATACTCAAGCTTGGACAAGGTGGCAACAAAAGGAACCATGTTTATATGGCTATCTCTTTTTGTATGTGCACTAGAAGAAAACCACCCAGGGACTTAGAGATTGAACATGTTTCTCAAATTGGCTTCCGTGTACCACATGCTAAATGGGCTCGCTTAGTCAACTACATAGTGGAAGACCCATGCATTGGCATCTTCAGGTTAACTATATTTGTGCTAGGGAACTTGGAACCCTACATTGGTGCCTGGATGACAAGCTAGCATTGTGTATTGGGAGGACTCCTATGGAAAGACTTTGTCACATTCTCAATCTGCCAGTACTCCATCTTGGTGAGTACTTATCCAGTGACCTTGGTGGCATCAAGATGAGATTGTGTCATGTGGGTAAAGTGTACAACTTCTGCAGAAGATCAAATTCTAAGTACTTAGCCGTGTCCCCGGTTATGGACAATACTGAGCAACTAAGGCCTGAAGCTATGGAAGATCTCGACATTCCAATTTCTCAAAGTTAAAACTTGAGGGTGACAACAAGGGATTAAAAGCACTTGGAGTTTTCCAAGAAGTTCAAAAGGATTTGACAAAGATCAAAAACTACTTTGAAAAGATAGGATAAAACTATATTGCTTTCTGCAAAAGAGCCTAAACCCTACTTAGCCAAATATGCATGTAATGATAGGATCAACTTATTTCTACATAGTAGTGAAACTTGCCAATACAATTCAAATGTATTAACCCTTGTGGCTGCAACTTATTATGTTGTAGGTTTGTTTGATGTTAGTGAAGTTTAGTATTACAAGTCTACAACCAACATGACTGCCTGTGGCACTTTGAAGATGAAGGACCCCATGCTTATAGATATTCTGCTGCAATGAAATGTGATAGCCAAATGAGCTATGTAAGATGTAATGAATTATTTTATTCCTGGTTATAAAGTTGTATTATGACCTTTGTTTCTTGATATTACATCTTAACTGTGGATGCTAGCTATTGATCCAGGGACTAGCATTGTAAACACAGGGATCTCTACCTTATTAAAGGTTGGGAACCTTACAAGGGTTCCAAGAAACCAAGAGGGACAAGCTCCAATGAGCAACTGTAACATCCCTAAAATCATGATTTCAAAGATTGCATATCATTCATGCATGCATATAGAATTGAGATCAATTTCAAACTCATTTCAGAAAAACAGAAGCACATAGTGCTATCATTTCATGTGAGTAAACTTAAATCAAATGACCATCCCCATTTGAGAGTTTGAATGTTTTAAACCTAGATTGTTTGTCTCCCTTGTTGAATGGATTGAGTGTGGATTTTGAACCAAGCTTTACAAAATGGAAATGGTTTCAAAAACCATTTTTCAAACATTTGCAAATCAAGTGCAAAGTCCCTGTTATTTTGTTTCTCCAAAAATGACCAAGCCTTTTTAAAAGTGACCCCATGGTTTTATACCTAGTTTTGAGACTATTGCACACTGCAAAAATCCCAAATAAATTTGAATTCAAATGGAGTTTGAATTCATTTGAAAACCATTCCTGAAAATCTAATTGGAAAAAGGAAAAGAGAAAAGAAAAGAAAAAGGCCAGGCGCTCCTAAACTAGCTAACAACCCAGCTTAGCCCACCGGCCTCCATCTCTCTCTCTCTCGCCTTAATCGCACCTGTGATCGGCGACACCGGACCCACTTTCTCTCTGCGTGTTTTGCTGACGAGCGGGACCTCTCCACGTCAGCGTCGTCTTCCCCAAATCCCGCGCATGAACTCCGCCGCTGCCTGTTGCTGCCTTGATTCCGCGAGGTAAATTGCATTATTTCAGTAAGCGTTTCTTGTCGAGCCTCTGGCTATATAATCCCCACTCTCTCGCGACCATTTCCGCTCAAACAATTCCTCCTTCACGCCACCAGGCTGCCCACAACTCGCTCGACGCCGCCGCTGTTCCGACGACCGCGCCGAAGAATTCCGGTGAGCTCCGTGTTCCCCTCTGTCCCTAACTCATACTATCAAGTTCAGCAAGTCCTTGCGCACCTACTGACACTCCCCATTTGTCCTCGCATGATCCCTAGCTTCGGCAACGACTTCGACAGAGCGCCACCATTCTCTGCACGAACTCCGTTGACATCTCCCCGTAAGTACCAGCCGCCCCTTGCCCTCTGCCTGATACGCCTAGAACCCCCGTCGTCTTGCGCATCTAACGGTGCCTTTCTTTTGACTTAGCGCGACGCGGAACCTCACCAACGTCGACAATCCCGTACACGACGCGTTCGCGAACTCCGGCGAGGAATCTCCGACGACCCCGTGCGCCCCTTCCCAAGCCATCGCCACCTTGAGCATCAGCAGCTTCCTGCGGTTCTGGTAAGCCTCTTCCCCCACTCCCGCGCGACCTAGAACGCCAGCGCCGCTGCTGACAGACGCGCCACCGCCAGTGCCGCTCAGTTTTGGTCAAACGAATTGTAGCCGTCAGATCCAGATCCAACGCGTAGGATTAGTCCACTTATCGAATCGTTATATTTAGATCTGAGCCGTGCGCGTTAGTTAGATCCTACGGCTCGCGAGCGTGATCCGGAGCGAAGCGGTACGCGCCAGTAAGAATATGACGCGTGGCTAGGGTTCGATTCAAAAATAGATTTGAAATTAGATTTAGATCCAAAATTGAAATGGCTATAACTTTTGATTCCCACGTTAGATTTTTGCAAATTTTATATCGTTGGGACCAGGGAGACAAGCCCTTTCTGTTTATGCAATGTGTTTAGTGAAAAGTTTCTATTAAAATGACTTTATTTGTAGAAACTTGTTTAAGGCTATTTTGAGTATAGAAATTGTTTAGGATTTTGTTTGGGTGAAAAATAAACTTGATTTAGCAAGTTTTCAACTTAGTATTGATTCAGTATTGTACACTTTCTTGGTGGAGTTTTAAAAGTCATCACTTAGCATTTTTGCATGCATGCATATATTTATGTTTGTATATGAATTGTGTGTAATTTTGTGCTACCAATTTTGTGTAGATTTTGGTGCTAGTGATTGTGATTGTGAAGAGTGCTACTCTCACCATTACCAAGGCAAGTGGTACTTCATGAATATTTCCATCCCTATATTTTGTATAAGCACTAGAAATATTTTTTTGCTAAGTCTTGCATGTTACTACTTTTGCCAAATGCTATGTTGGGAAATCCTAAGTAGTTGTAGAATTGCTAGGAAATTCCTAAGTTAAGTTACTATGCCATGCTTAGCCTAGCTAGTAGCAAACAAGGGTTGGTAAAGTATATACATGCTACGATGAAAATATTTCTAAGTCTTTTGACTTATGTTTTTCTTAATAAAAGAACTAAGTCAATGAATCACCTGGGTGGAATGGGACTTGAATGGTGGTTTTTGGTTGAGTGGTTACACAAGGCCCATGGACATGGTTTACCTTGTGTATCTCACTTGTGGTATGCCACCCATGCACAAAGGGATTTTAGAGGCCAAGTGTTGAGAAGCTTATAGTGCAGCCACTTGGCAATATGGGCTCTGCCTGGATCACTTAAGTTGCTAGAACTTAGCCATTTGGACAGTTGGTGGTAGTGGGAATGATAGGTTGGAGCGCGTCCATTTGGTCTAAGGAAAGGCTTCTGAAAGGTCCTGTCTTGGGAAACCAAGTCTGGTGGGGAAAGTGCACAACCTCTGCAGATGGGAAATCTAAGTACTTAGCCAAGTCCATGGCAATGGACAACTTGAGCATCAAGACATGGAAGCTATCAAGAATCTCATCACTCCAACTTCTAAGTAAAACTTGTGGGTGAACAAGGGTGAAGGACCTTAATGTATATTGATGGTTTCTTGGGAAAAGTTTTTGACAAAGAAAAACTTAGAGATTTCAACTAATAGGAAAAACCTATTTTGAGCAAAGCAAGCCAAACTACACTTAGCCAAAATGCATATAGTAATATAGTCCACTTAAAATTTACTAAGGTATCACTTGCCAATACTATTCCAAAGTATTGACCCCTGTGGTCAGTAACTTGTGATGTTGCAGGTTACTCCGATGATGATTAGGTGTCATGAGTCTACACTCAACATGCTTGCCTGTGGCACATGAAGATGAAGACTTATGTTTATTTACTTATTCCAAACTCTTGTATTAGGCCTGTGGCCTTGAGTTGTAAAAGACTATGTTTTATCTCTGGAATGGATGTAATAAATGACCTTTGTATCTGTGTACTTCATCTTAAACTGTGGATGCTAGCAATGATCCAGGGACTAGCATTGCAATCACAGGGATCCTTTTCCTTTACAAAGGAGGGATCTTACAGCAACTCAAACCAAATCCTCCGAGGAGAACTCAAACCGATGCACCAAATGCAAATGGCAAGAACACCACAAAGGTGTTCAAATCCTTCTCTCCCAAATTTCACCAAAGCTACAAAACCTTATGAGGGAATAAGATAGGAAGAACAATGGAGGAAATCCACAAAAGACTCCAAGATCTAGATCCCAATATGTTCCCCTCACTTAGAGGAGAGATTGATTGGTGGGATTGTAGATCTAGATCTCCTCTTTCAAATCCCTCAAGAATATGCAAGAATCATTGGAGGGATTGAGAGAAAGCAAGCTCAAGAAGGTCAACAATGGAGGGGAAAACTTGCAAGAATGGTTGAGGAACCATTGGGGAAGAAGGCCCCTTATATAGGTCCCTCCAAAATCCAACCGTTGCAGCCCAAAAACACGATTCCCGGTACTACCAGACCTTTTCCCGGTACTATCGGACTTTCCCGGCACTACCAGACATTTCCTGGGGTTCCTGGGGCTCCAAACGCATTTTCTCTCTGCGCTCCCCGGTACCAAAAAGCGCTACCGGACCCCGGTACTACCGGATCCTGGTCCAGTACTACCGGTCATCACAGAACGAAAACAGCCATAACTTTTGCATCCGGACTCCGATTTCGATGATCTTGTGCTTGTTTAGAAGAGGACAACAACCTCTATAAGATCATGCAAAGAAACATCATAGTCCAACAAGGGAGGATAGATCCAAATGACGAAGTAAAAAACCTTCTGCCTTGCTAGGTACTAAAATGCGGTACTACCGCTTTTTGGTACCTAGCCCGACAGTGGATTTTGGCAACTTTTCAAAACCTTCTGCCTTGCTAGGTACTAAAATGCGGTACTACCGCATTTTGGTACCTAGGAGACCAGCAGATATTCAAACGGCTATAACTTTTGATTGGTAACCCCGATCGACCCGATTCCAATTGCGTTGGAAAGAGGACGACATGAGCTTCCCTATAAAAGGTGAAAATATTGGTTATCACCAAGTGAGAATGTATCAAGTATAATAATGTGAGATACCTCACTTGGTGAGAAACCGAAAAACCGCATAGATCAAAATCACAATAAGATATAAAAGAGGGATCCGATTTTGATGAACAAGAGCTTGTTATGGAGATTACCACAAGCTCTATACCTCACATGGATAAGACCAAATAACAACCAAATACGATGATGCAAGTATGCAAAGGTTTGAGCTCTCTCTGAACGATGTGATCAAGTTACTCATTCGAGAGCCCCTCTTGATAGTATGGTTATCTATCCTAAACCCGGTCTTCCACTAACAATATAAGACCGGCAAAAGGGAAAACCTATCAAGATTATACCTTTGCCTTGAGCATTCCACTTGCGCTCGATGTAGACGATCTTTACCTTCTCAAGATGGAACGCCTTTCTTGATTCCTCATCATCGATCCATGATCACCCAGGATGGCAAGCATCAAACATGAGATCTTCTAAAGATTGCGCATTTTGAGCTTGCACAACATATCCTCTTTGCATTTCATCAACCTTGAAGCCAACACATGCTCCAAGCGATGTCAATGGACAAATCCTACAAGTATAACTTAATACACACATTAGTCCATAAAGATTGTCATTAATTACCAAAACCACACATGGGGGCCCAACATGTTCTTTCAATCGCCCCATAAGCATTTCTAGTCACTTTAATAATAAGGTTAAACATTATGAAATTGTGACACCACTTTAAATCACATTCCCAAGTATTAGAATATGTGGTGATGACATGTTTCAACATGATCCCATATTTTAATTGGAGAATACTAAATCTTTAGTTTTCAATGAGTAAAAATTACTTTTCTAAAAGAAAATAAATAAGACTAAGTCTTTATTTCTTGTGATGATACTAGATCATCTAGTGTGAACCTTGCTGTGCTAAATAGAAGTAGTTAAGTATTGTTTGGTGATTGTGTACCTCGTATTTATTTATAGACGCTAGTACCGACCAAGGATACGAAGAGGAAGGAGACTACTACGAAGAGGAAGCAGAGGAGAGCTTCAACCACTGGAATACTCAAGGCAAGCTATCTAATGCAAGCCATCCTAGCAAGCTAACACTTGCAACCTTGCAAGCTAGGTAACTTATGCAAGATGCAATAGGCATAATTGCTTATACCACTTGATTATACCAAATCCTAGTTTTACTTGCAAGCTTTATTCTTTTATTTCTTTATCAAAGCTCTTTATTTAGGTTACTTAGTAACTTGTGAATTTTGGAAGGATATTAGAGGTAGCATAAAGAGCATAAAACTTGGCCTAAGTTAGATAGAACTAGATGTCATTATGAGGCATGAGATTAGATTTAGATAAGTCACACTTGATTATCACCCCTCATTAAGTGGTTACCCCCAACCTTAGTGGCTAGTGCTAAGCATAAAACTTGATCACTTTAGATGGGAATACTTAGTGAAAATGGTTATGAAAACCTTAGAATGATGAGTCATTCTAATGAAATATTTTGACATGTATTTTTGAACACCAGATGATTTGGATGATGAAAATGTTGAGGCATGAGCCTTAGCCCTTTTATAAAACTGATGGTTGTGTCCGGATGCGATACCATTCCAATGTTACCGTACAACCATAATACCCGAATTTGGGTAGGGCTTGCCTGGAAGTTTATATATCTTAGTATGGGTTCCCTTGCGGCCGAGGTTTGAGCTGAGGCTACCTCGTGATGATTGTCCACCTGTGCAGTTCCCAATATGAGAGATGGTCATGGTTGGGATGCCAAACTCATAGGAGAGGTGCCTATACTAGGGTGTGTAATTGAAAGGTTAGGATTGATTATCCGCATACTGAGTATGGTGATTCAGGATTGTTCCTGACGGATGTATCGAGTATTGTGGTGAAAGTGTACCACCTCTACAGAGTGTCAAAATATTCGAATAGCCGCGTCCGTGGTTATGGAAAGTTGGAGTGGCCATACTGTTCCGTCGTCATATGTTTTCAAAATGACTTGTAAAATGAATCATGACTTTGACTTGACCACAACAGGGTTGTGAACATGAAAACTGAGTTCCCACTTAGGTGTTATAAAACTTTAAACTAGTTTTCTTTGCTTCTAAACTCACTTAAGGTAAACCTGGCTTTTTGCAAAACAACCTAGATCTTAGGATTCCTACCCGAACCACTTTACTTGTTAATGATAGTTTGCGAGTACTTAAAGAGTACTCATAGCTTTGTCCCTGGCTATTCCCGTGGCCAGACTATGAGGAGGACTACCAGAATGATGGACAACAAGAAGTCTACGACTACTAGGATCATATCCCATCGTCAGCATTGCCTGTGACCCTGAAGATGGAGCTTCGCCCATGCTACCGTTATTATATTATTTTGCTACGTTGATTGTATTAAGACTGGATCATGAGATTCTTTATTTGTAAGACCTTTATTATGGTTTGTAATGGATGATGAACTATGGTACCAATCTGTTGTCTCGCAAAAATGGTAATCCTAGAATTGCGATGTATGGCATAATAGGCACCTGGGATTAAAATTCGGGTGTTGACGGTTTTCACCGGCACCTAGGTCTCTCCGCCTCGCTGCTGAGACTGGAAGACGGATCACGAGATCTGCCAATCCAGCCGCAGGCCGGCCACCTCCGACGAAGAAGATGACCACCTCCACCAAACCCAGGGCCTCCGCCCCGGGCGCCCTCATGATGCAAATAGGCCACAGAAGACCTCCGAATGACACCGGCCAACATCGAGGAGGCGAAGATGACCGATCTAGGAACCCTAGGTCTCGCCACCACCCTCCACCCAGGGACCGCTGTCGTTAGAGCTCACCGGTCGCCGCCCACCCGCCATCACCGCTACAGATCCACTGGAGCGCCGCCGTCGTTGCCTGGATCTCAAGCTGTTGCCGCCATGGAAGCGACACGTGAGAGGGCTAGGCCCCGCCGCCGCCTCGCCGTTGGATCTTTGTCCAGCGATAGATTCAGCAGTGGCGGAGAGGAGGGACTAGCGGGAGGGGTGGCTGGCCGGGGATGCGGGTGGCGACCTGGTGCGGCGGCGGCGCCCCACGGAGTTGGGAGGAGGAGGAGGATTGGGACGGGAGCTCTTCGATGATAATATTCTCCCTCCTAAAATATGTCTTCTGCCGTTAGTCAGATGTATCTACTTTACGATCCTCTTCTCTATCAGATGGTACAGGTCGACGAAACCGCACTCGTAGCTTCCTACAAGGACCACGTCCGGGACACCGGTGCCCACCGCCTAGCCCACACGGGACAACGGCGGCAGGCCAACCCGGGCGCGCCGTGACCAGCTCTCGTCGTTGTCATATTCCTCGAGGGCCCAGAGGTTCATGGAATCGTCAAGGAAGCTCGTGAGCGTCAGCAACCCGTGCATCTCCAGTAGGCAGAGCTCCTCCTCGTCGTGGCAGTCGTGGCTCCTGGGCGACGGGTGCCGTATCAGTCGGAACACCTCTGACAACGTGTTGAATGCTAGGATGTTGTCAGCGTGCTTGGCCTGGGGATGCAACGTCCAATGGATCTTCTCGTGGTGACGGACGTAGTGGACGGGTAAGTGGGTGTAGCACTCAGCTACTAGGTCGGGCGTCACTGGTCCGAGTCATCGAGGTCCTGATTTGCTGCCGCCGGCTGAGAAGACGTAGTGCGCCGCCGAGCCGGTTTCTCATTCATTGGCAAGGACCAGGATCCGGTGCTCGCCGGACGGCCGGTGGAGGTAGAAGCCGCATGGCACCATCAAGCCGCAAGAGGGCGGCCTTGGGTCTAGCCAGGCCCCTTGGCGGGTCACAGGGTTGTATACGAAGAGGAGTTGATAGCATAAAACTACCACTTTACATGTTAATTTTCTCCGATGGCACCAGTCAACCTCCAAATCACAAAAAACTACCAGATCGGAACCAAGTTTTCGCAAAAAGCACTAATCGTGGCTTGATCGTGAATTGACACCAAACCTGACAGGTGAGACTAGGGTTGCAAGCAGGGCAGGTAAGCGGGCACCAGATTCAACGTCAGCTAATGAGCATAGTATAATTTGTGGACTCATTTCAATCTGCGTCTATAGTACAATTTATACTAACTATCATGTTTTGCGGGCCTAAGCGGGCCTCGCATCTGCAACCCTAGGTGAGACCCACTTGTGAGGCGCTATCTCCTGACGTGGACGAGGCCCCACATGTCAGCATAATTAAAAAAATCCAAAAATAAAAAATCTATTTTCCTCTCTCCTCCGTTGACCAGGCTTGTTCGCCGCCGCCTGCTCGGCATCATCGCCGTGCCCCTCTCCATCGTTTCCGCGGCCGCACCCACCTAATGTGGCGGAGAGCCACAACCCTCTACCCGCCATCATTTTCCCTGTCTCTTCTTCCCCTCCTTGCTCTTCCTGCAAGATCGCCGGAGTTCGACCATGGCCGCCGCTGCCTAGCGCCACAGATTCAAGTCATCCCAAGCTCCTCCGACCACGCCCTCCGCACCTACGCACCGTCTAGAAGCTCCTCACCTAAGGAATCAACGCGGGGCACTTAGAATCCGGCGAATCGAGGTCATCTTCTTCAACACCGGTTAACGGTTCTTGCCATACAACCTTCCCTGACCCCTCTCTTCTCCCAGTGCCCCACTCCCCTCTCGAGCTCAGGCCCACGACCTTCATCTCCATGTCGGGCCAGTACCACTCTCCTCGATGTTTCTGACGTCGTTCCTCGGGTCGCCCCAGTTGTGCTCTCGGTCCACCATGGCGCGCGCCGCCGCGAGCTCCGAGGAGCAGGAGCACTTGCGGATGGTCCACACCGAGGACCAGGAACTTACTGAGCACCATGGAGTAGCTCCCCGGCTGCGGCGCAGTGTAGGCCCACCGCCTGCGGGCCAGTTCGAGGCGATGAGACCTCAGGAAGAAGCCGACGAGGGCGCCTGGGCGCTGCTTCTAGCTAGGCGGCGAACACGAAGGAGATGGCCGCCGCGTCGGGGAGGACATCGTCATTCATGACGACCACAATGGCTGTGAGGATGGAGGCGTATAGGAGGAATCAAGAGTTGAGGGAGGGGAGGGCGACGGCGACGGAGGCAACCGTGTGATACGTCGGAAACGTATCTATAATTTTTGATGCTCCATGCTTGTTTAGTATCTACTTTGCTTTGCTTTTTCTACACTTTGAGGTACTTTTTATATGTTTTCTGGTACTAACCTATTAACAAGTTGCCACAGTGTCAGTTTCCTGTTTTTTGTTGTTTTTGGTTTCAGAAAAGCTAGTAAATAAATATTCTTGGAATTGGACGGGACAAACGTCAAAGTCAATTACTTTCCATGGGGAAAAGGAAGCCCAGAGGGGAGACGAAGAAGCGGGCCAAGGCAACCAAACCCCCCTAGGCGCGGGTGGGCCCATCCCTGCGCCTGGGTAGGGTTTGGCCCCTCTAGCCGCCTCCTCGGTCTCCCCCTTCGCCTGTAAGAAGCCCCCGATGCAGAAACCCTAAGTACCCGATTAAATCTGCACGAAACCTCTATAGCCGTCGCCGTCGTCGTCCCTAGATCGGGGGGGGGGGCATCTGAAGTTCTTCTCGGCACCCTGCCGGAGGGGAGATCATCCCGGACGCCTTCTCTCTGGTATGATGCGTGAGTAGTTCCACCTTGGACTATGGGTCCATGTAGTAGCTAGATGGTTGTATCTCCTCCTTTGTGCTTTCATGTATAGATCTTGTGAGCTCCGTGATGACCCACAAGTATAGGGGGTGTATCGCAGTACTTTCGATAAATAGGAGCGTCGATCCCAGGTGCTGAACAGTGGTATGGAGCAGGAAATCCCTGTGAATAATTAGCAAACAAATTTTTAGTGGTTTTCTAACAAATTAACAAAACAAAGAGCAAGTAACAGAAGTAACGAACAAACAGAGCAAGTGGCCCAATCCTTTCTTAGCAACGGACAAGCCGGTGGAAGTGCTTATAAGGACCAAACGTTCTCGAGGACACATGGGAATTCTGTCAAGTGCTTTCGCTGCAAATAGCTGAGTGCTCTTCTTTGGTGTTTGTAAGAGTTGTGTGGGTGAACCTATGCTAACATACTGCCCTTTCTAGGACTAATACATACTTGTGATTAAACCCCCCTGCAAACATCCGTAACTACAGGAAAGTAATTAAGATATAAATCTAACCATAGCCTTAAACTCTGAGATCCTACACTCCCTTGTGCAAAGGTGTCCTAACGGGGGTTCAGGTTTCTGTCACTCCGGCAACCCCACGATTAGTAGACAAATACACAATGCATTCCCCTAGGCCCATAAATGGTGAAGTGTCATGTAGTCGACGTTCACATGACACCACTAGAAGAATAGCACCACAACTTAAATACCAAACCATTGAATAATAACTTATCACAGATTCACTACTAACAACATGACTTCTCCCATGTCCTCAAGAACTAAACGAACTACTCACAAGACATCATATGGATCAAGATCAAAGATGATATGATAATGGGTAACAATCTGAACATAAACAATAATCCAATGGTTCCACTCACAAGCATCAACTACAATAGTAATCAACACCGGGAAAGTTTCCCCTAACGAACTAAAGCAATATCCAACACAATTGTTACAGCAGGACGGAGTGATGGTGCTGGTGGAGATGATGGTGTGGATGATGATGATGATGATCCTGATGAAGCCTAGCTTGATGACGGTGTTGATGGCGATGGTCTCCCTCTCCGGGAAGGAATTCCCCCGGCAGAAATCTGTCTGCTGGAGAGATCTTTCTCTCTCGATGTTTTCCGCCTCCAAGAGGCGGCAGAAGTATATCTGTGGTCGCCCCCTGGTGTTAGGGTTCCATAAGGAAGATATAGGCAAAGGGGCGGAGTCGGAGGCCGAACAGGTGGGCCAAACCCACCCTAGGTGCGGGGTCAGGTGGGCCCGCGCCTAGGGGGTGTGGGTCCCCTGAGGCCCCCCTTCGCTCCTCCTTCTGGCTTCCTTCGTCTTCCGGTAAAATAATATGTTTCCATATTTTTCTGGTATTTTCTAATCTTCGCGAAATTGCACCGAAAACCCGTCTTTTCCATCAAAATCCAGACTCCGTCAGTCCATCCTCCAGGAATCATCCAACATGCAAAAACATATGAAAAGCCATAAGTAATACCTCATAATAATACAAATATCAACGAAAAGAGGTAAATTGTGATATAGAATGGTGATGCAAATTGGGCGTATCAACTCCCCCAAGCTTAGACTTCGCTTGTCCCCAAGCGAATACTGAGTTCAGTAAACATGCCCACAAGTTTATGGAGTGAAGTGTCAATAAAAAGAATACGAACAAGAGGCATCACACTTACCTTTGCACAACTTATAGAAGAAATCAACTCACCATTATGTAACTTAGCTTCCAACCAAGTACAGCAGTCACATTAGAGATACATAAAGATAAATCATAATTGGAATTGGCAAACTTGTTCTTGGTCAGAGAACACCTGATAAACAGTTTCACAAAAGCTTTTTGTAGAAGTTTCAAAATAGGAGCACTCTTTGCTCAGAAAGTTTTTTCACAAGTGAAGGCTTTCAAATTAATACTCAATAGATAAGAGTTTTGTGCAAACAAGGAAGATAAAGAACATTATTGAATAAATCACCATATGAATGCTTGAAACACAACTCAAAAGCTTGCTGGAGATAGATAGAAAGTGGGTTTATTGACTCAACTGATAACTGGGGAAAGGTACCTTTATAGAGGGTAGCAGGGATTACAAGTCATAAAGAGCTTTCAAAAGATTATACTTACTAGCTTTGAGCCCTCATTGCCCCTATCATAAGCATCTTGAGATGATTAAGGTTAAAGTGAACAAAGATGGAGTATATGCTTGACGAAATATAAGTTGGCAATCTCGTGTCCCTTGAATATGAGGGCCACTCCTCATGCATACTCAACTTTAGGTCCAGGTAAGTTCTTGTCATTGTAAGTATTTGCATATCATTGAGAACCGCCAACGGGGTACCCCTTGCACATGGTACAGGAGCTTTCCCATAACCAAAACGATAAGGCAAGTAGACAATGAACATCTCAGCAATCTTTTATTTACCATATGCATAGCTTTTTATTGAGGATGCTTCATAGATGACTCACTATGGTGATGCTGCAAGTTTCCACCACGATTAAGCATGGCTTAGGCTAGCGGCCTAGGCGTTTCTCTAACACAGAATACAAACTCCATGGACTTACAAGTCCCCTCTTTATTTCACACGGTTGACATCCATAGACAAAAGAGAACGATATCAAATGTGTATAGAGTACAAGTGCAATGTTGAAAGCATTCCCCGTGATAGCACGGTTCTGCTAATCCCAACGTATAGATGCAATCATATATAACTTCGATGTCCATAATGGTTCAAGTTTATTAGGGGCAAGTAAATAAAGTGTGCCATCAAGTTCGTGAGAGCTTTACTAACTAGTTTTCTCATAAAAAATACTTTTAATTCAAAAGGTAGATGAAGCTTGAGAATTTACTAGGAATAGCAATAGCTATTAGGTAGATATGGTGGACACAAGTGGCAAAAGTTTTTGGTTCAAAGGGCTTTGGAAACATGAGAAGTATGCCCTCTCAAAACAGGTTTTTGGCTAGCAAGGCTGGGTAGCAAGCAAGAGAGTTGAAATAAATAAGCAAACATACAAGTAATAAAGCCAAACATGCAATCTTCCTTGAAGACACAAAAGAATCTTAAATAAAGAATACTAAGCTTACGAGCCAACAAGAAAGAAAACAATTGATACCAAATACCTGTAAGCTTTTCCTTTCTTTCTTTTCTTTCAAACTAATTCCACTAACCAGAACTCGGTTTGCCAACACCAATTTAGATCCACTTGATGATCCCCAAAGTGGTGCCAATACTAAACAACAAGATCCATCATATAATAGAGATTGCAAACTAAAAATAAGAAGTGCAAAAAGTAAAAGATGAGACTTCTCATTAATATTCCAATAAAGGCACTCACACCAAGGGATACATAGATAATCAACTAAAGGAGAGATACTTCCACATGCAAACCAAACTATAAGATAACTTCTCTACCACAGATATGAATCCACTTAAAAAGGTAAAATATGAAGGATAATGGTGGTGATACCGCGACACTCCCCCAAGCTTGGAACAAGCCAAGGGAATGCCAAACCTGATGACGATCCACTCCTTCTGTGGTGGTGTTCTTCCAACTCTATCTCCACGGGCTTCTTGCCTTTGTCGTTGGCGGAGGCCGTGGTACTCTAAACTTGAGAAGATTTCCTGACAGAAACAGATTGAAACAAAAACACGACGAGAACATGATGGACGAACCTCGAGAAACCCGGGGGGTTATATATTACGAAGAATCAATAGATAAGGAAGGTTTTGACATGGAAACGAAGAGGAGACGGAGTCTGGAGGTGGAACACCCCCCTCAGGCGCGGCCAGGCTGGGCCCGCGCCTAGGGCGGGTTTGTCCACTCGGGCTCCGTTTCCTCTTCAGTTTCGTCTCGTAACTTCCCTTATGTATTAAAAACATCAAAAATATAAAAATATTGGAGATTCACAAACCTTCTGTTTTCACCACTCTTTACCTATTTGAAGACGAACTCTAGAGTTTCTGGTGTTTGGTTCTTGATAAATTCTTCTGGAGTCACCATTTGAATAACGTCCACTTCTTCATTGTAAGAATCTCTAGAAATATAATGGTTTAGTCTTTGGACATTAACCACCTGTGTTGTGTCATCCTTCAGAGAAGAGATTTTGATGGCACCTGAACGGTACACTTCCTTGATAACAAAAGGTCCTTCCCATTTGGAGAGTAGTTTCCCTACAAAAAATCTGAGACGAGACCTATACAAAAGAACTTTCTCACCAACATGGAACTCCCTTTTGAGAAATATCCTATCATGCCATATTTTTACTTTTTCCTTAAAGAGCTTAGCATTTTTGTAAGCTTCCCCTATCCACTCATCTAGATTATTCAAATCGAGCAGTCTCTTCTCATCAGCAAGTCAAAAATCTCTATTCAACTCTTTCACTGCCCAATAGGCTTTGTGTTCTAATTCGAAAGGCAAGTGACAAGCTTTCCCATAGACCATTTTGTAAGGAGACATCCCCATAGGATTTTTATAAGCAGTTCTATAAGCCCATAAAGCGTCATTAAACTTTTTAGCCCAATTTTTTCTAGACCTATTGACAGTCTTCTGCAAGATAGATTTAATTTCCCTATTGGAAAGTTCTACATGCCCACTAGTTTGGGGGTGATAAGCTGAAGCCATTTTGTGGTTTACATCATACTTAGCGAGAGTTTTTCTAAAAACACATGAATAAAATGGGAGCCTCCATCATTCATGAGATATCTAGGTACACCGAACCTAGGAAAAATGACATCTTTGAGCATTTTCAAAGAGGTCTTACCATCAGCACTGCTCATAGGTATGGCTTCTACCCACTTTGTAACATAATCAACAGCAACAAGAATATGAGTATACCCTTTTGAAGGAGGAAAAGGCCCCATAAAGTCGAATCCCCAACAATCAAAAGGTTTAATAACAAGAGAATAATTCATAGGCATTTCATTGCGTCTAGAGATGTTACCTACTTGTTGGCATTCATCACAGGATAAGATAAACTTCCTTGCATCTTTAAAAAGAGTGGGCCAATAAAATCCAGATTGTAAAACCTTCTATGCAGTCCTATCTCCAGCATGATGTCCTCCATAAGCACTGCCATGACATTTTCTCAATATCTCTTATTGTTCAAATTCTGGAACACATCTTCTCATAATGCCATCTACTCCTTCCTTATATAGGTGTGGGTAATCCCAAAAGTAATGATTTAGATCATAGAAGAATTTCCTTCTTTGTTGGGTTGTAAAGGTTGGAGGCAAATACTTGGAAATAATAAAGTTAGCATAATCAACATACCAAGGATTCTCATGTGGACTTACCCTTATTGCAGCTAACTGCTCATTTGGAAAATTATTATTAACACGCAAAGGTTCAAAAGAAATATTCTCCAAACGAGATAAATTATCAGCAACAGGATTATCAGCACCTTCCCTATCCACAATATGCAGATCAAACTCTTGCAAAAGCAACACCCACCTTATAAGCCTAGGCTTAGCGTCCTTCTTTGTCATAAGGTACTTAATAGCTGCATGGTCAGTATGAATAGTAACCTTAGAATCAACAATATAAGGTCTAAACTTATCACCGGCAAAGATTACAGCTAAGAACTCTTTTTCAGTAGTAGCATAATTATTTTGAGTAGCATCTAGAGTCTTGCTAGCATAATGAATAACATTCAGCTTCTTATCAACATGTTGTCCAACGACAGCACCCACAGCAAAGTCACTAGCATCACACATGATTTCAAAAGGTAAACTCCAATCAGGTGGTTGGACTATAGGAGCAGTTGTTAAAGCTTTCTTCAAGGTTTCAAAAGCTTCCTTACAATCATCATCAAAAACAAAATGTACATCTTTTTGAAGAATATTAGTAAGGGGCTTTGAAATTTTGGAGAAATCTTTAATAAATCTCCTATAGAAACCATCATGACCAAGGATACTATGAATACCTTTGATATCCCTAAGACAAGGCATCTTCTCTATTGCTTCAATTTTGGCTCTGTCATCTTCAATACCTCTTTCAGAGATCTTATGTCCAAGAACAATTCCTTCATTAACCATGAAATGACATTTCTCCCAGTTAAGAACAAGGTTTGTTTCTTCACATCTCTGCAAAACTTTATCAAGGTTGTGCAAACAGTTATCAAAAGGAGTTCCATAGACGGAAAAATTGTCCATGAAAACCTCCACAATTTCTTCGCAAAAACCATGAAAGATAGCAGACATACATCTCTGAAAGGTAGCAGGAGCATTACATAAACCAAAAGGCATACGCCTATAAGCATAAGTACCATAGGGACAAGTGAAAGTGGTTTTCTCCTGGTCCTGTGCTTTCACAGCGATTTGAGAAAACCCAGAATAACCATCAAGAAAGCAAAAGTGAGTCTTTTTGGACAGCCTCTCAAGCATTTGATCAATAAAGAGCAAAGGATAATGATTTTTCTTAGTAACTTTATTAATCTTTCTAAAATCAATGCACATTTTATACCCAACTACTACTCTCTGGGGTATAAGCTCATTATCCTCATTAGGCACAACAGTAATTCCTCCTTTTTTGGGAACACAATGAACAAGGCTAACCCATTGACTATCAGCAATAGGATAAATAATACCACCATCAAGGAGTTTTAATACCTCATTTCTTACCACTTCCTTCATTTTAGGATTTAAACGACGCTGGTGCTCAACAACTGGTTTTGCATCAGGCTCAATATTAATAGCATGCTAACATATAGTGGGAGAAATTCCTTTTAAATCATCAAGAGTATAACCCATAGCTCCTCGGTTCTTCTTCAATACCTCCAATAGCCTTTCTTCTTCCTTCCCTGAAAGTTTAGAACTAATAATAACAGGATATATCTTCTTATCATCAAGATAAACATATTTAAGATCATCAGGTAAAGGCTTTAATTCGAAAACAGGATCTCCTTTGGGTGGTAATGTGGTACCCAAATCCTCCACAAGTAAATTATGCTTAAGTAACTCAGGATGACAAAGGAAAACCTCATCAATCTCATCTCTTTCCTTCATAAAGGTATCACTTTCATGATCTTCCATGAACTGCTGCAAAGCATTGCTGGAGCAAGAGAAATAGAAGACAATTGTTCAACCTTGAAATCCTCATCAGGTAATTCATTTTCATAAGGGGTTTTGGAAATTTTAGAAAAATTAAACTCATAAGATTCTCCATCAAACTTAGTCAAAACATTTTCCTTCCTACAATCTATGATAGCCCCACAAGTATTAAGGAAGGGTCTACCAAAGATGATATGATAGGTTTTACTAGCTTCTTTACCAAGTACGAGAAAATCAGAAGGATATTTAACCTTACCACAAATAACCTCCACATCTATTACAATACCAATGGGGCAAACTTGCTCTCTATTGGCAAGGTGAATAACCACATCAATGTCTTCAATCTCACAAGGGCCAATCTCATGCATAATTTCCTTGTAAAGCTCATAAGGGATATCACTAGAACTAGCACAAATATCACACAAACCATAATAGAAATGAACACCAATTTTAATAGAGAGCACGGGAACACTAGCTTTTCTAACTTTCTTAGGATGAGAAACAATATTAGTAGCATCTTCACAAAAGACAATATACTCATCCTCTATATTTCTAGTGACGAGATCTTTCACAATAGCTACCACATGCTCAATATAAATAATCTCATTGTAACCTACAGTTTTCTTTGAGCTTTTGCTAACCACATTAGCCAAAATATAGTGTTCCCTTACCTTGGAGTGAAAAGGGATCTTCTCAACATAAGGTTCAGGCAAAATAGGATCAACAATACAAACCTCTACACTAGCAGGAACGTGAGTAACAACGTCTTTATAAGGAGCATGGTACTTGTCCCACTCTTTCTTGGAAATCTCAATATAAGAGGCAAAAGCATTAAAACATTCCGAAAGAACTTGAGGATCAAGGCCAAACTTATTGCTAATATCACGGAAGTTATTAGTTCCCATAAAAGATTTAATACATTCATAATCATAGTTTATACCTGACTTCCTTCCTTTGTCATTCTCCCAAGCTTCGGTGTTATCTTGAATACGGTCCAAGAGATCCCATTTAACTTCTTCCTTCATACTTGTGAATGATCCAACACAAGAAGCATCTAGTAAACCTTTATCCTGAAGAGAAAGTCTAGCATAAAAGTTATTGAGAATAATATTGTTACGGAGTTCATGAATAGGACATTTAAGCATTAGTAGCTTCAATCTCCCCCAAGCTTGAGTTATACTTTCTCCATCAAGAGGCCAACAGTTATATATAAGACTTCTATCCTTTTGGATTTCACTAGGAGGATAAAATTTTGAGTAAAAGAGAGATGCCATCTCCTCCCATTCCATGGATTGTCCATTCCTTAGCAGCTTATACCATGCCTCAACTCTCCCTTTCAAAGATATGGAGAGTAACTTCTTCTTCACTTGTTCAGTTGTGATACCTGCACACTTAAACAACCCGCATAATTCATGGATATAAAGCAAGTGATCACCAGGATGGACAGTTCCATCCCCAAAATAATAATTATCCATGACACTATTAACAATACTCGCAGGTATCTTAAAAGGATCTATCTCAACAGGTGGTGGTTTATCTACTACCCTTTCAGTGGTAGTAGTTTTCCCAAACAGAAAACCAAGTGGGTTATCCATATTGGAAACGAAGAAACAAACAGTAACAAAAGGAAATACTGACAGTAAAAGTTCCCTTACCAGTTCCACTCTTCGATAGCGCTTCACTCCCCGGCAACGGTGCCAGAAAATAGTCTTGATGACCCACAAGTATAGGGGGTGTATCGCAGTACTTACGATAAATAGGAGTGTCAATCCCAACGAGGAGCAGAAGGTGCTGAACAATGGTATGGAGTAGGAAATCCCTGTGAATACTTAGCAAACGGATTTTTAGTGGTTTTCTGACAAAGTAACAAAACAAAGAGCAAGTAACAGAAGTAACGAACAAACAGAGCAAGTGGCCCAACCCTTTCTTAGCAAAGGACAAGCCGGTGGAAGTACTTATAAGGACCAAACGTTCTCGGGGACACATGGGAATTATGTCAAGTGCTTTCGCTGCAAATAGCTGAGTACTCTTCTTTGGTGTTTGTAAGTGTTGTGTGGGTGAACCTGTGCTAACATACCGCCCTTCCTAGGACTAATACATACTTGTGATTAAACCCCCCTGCAAACATCCGGAACTACAGGAAAGTAATTAAGATATAAATCTAACCACAGCCTTAAACTCTGAGATCCTACACTCCCTTGTGCAAAGGTGTCCTAACGGGGGTTCAGGTTTCTGTCACTGGCAACCCCAATATTAGTAGCCAAATACACAATGCACTCCCCTAGGCCCATAAATGGTGAAGTGTCATGTAGTCGACGTTCACATGACACCACTAGAAGAATAGCACCACAACTTAAATACTAAACCATTGAATAATAACTCATCACAAATTCACTACTAACAACATGACTTCTCCCATGTCCTCAAGAACTAAACGAACTACTCACAAGACATCAGATGGATCAAAGATCAAAGATGATATGATAATGGGTAACAATCTGAACATAAACAATAATCCAATGGTTACACTCACAAGCATCAACTACATTAGTAATCAACACCGGGAAAGTTTCCCCTAACGAACTAAAGCAATATCCAACACAATTGTTACAACGGGACGGAGTGATGGTAATGGTGGAGATGATGGTGTGGATGATGATGATGATCCTGATGAATCATATCTTGATGACGGTGTTGATGGCGATGGTCTCCCCTCTCCGGGAAGGAATTCCCCTGGCAGAAATCTGTCTGCTGGAGATATCTTTCTCACTCGGTGTTTTCCGCCTCCCAGAGGCAGCGGAAGTCTATCTGTGGTTGCCCCCTGGTGTCAGGGTTCCGTAAGGAAGATATAAGCAAAGGGGCGGAGTCGGAGGCCGAACAGGTGAGCCAAACCCACCCTAGGCGCGGGGTCAGGTGGGATCGCGCCTAGGGGGTGTGGCCCCCTGAGGCCCCCCTTCGCTCCTCCTTCTAGCTTCCTTCATCTTCCGATAAAATAATATGTTTCCATATTTTTCTGGTATTTTTATGATCTTCACGAAATTGCACCGGAACGTCGTCTTTTCCATCAAAATCCAGACTCCGGCAGTCCATCCACCAGGAATCATCCAACATGGAAAAACAGATGAAAAGCCATAAATAATACCTCATAATAATACAAATATCAATGAATAGAGGTAAATTATGATATAGAATGGTGATGCAAATTGGGCGTATCACTCTGTTTATGATCAAGATCTAATCTATTTGTAATCATGCATGTTGTGTTTGCGGGGATTCGATGGATATTGAGATTATTATGTTGGTTTGATTAATGGTTTTGTCTTTATGATTCTATCATGTCTGTGTTGTTTGTGATCTTGCATGCTCTTCGTTGTTAGTAGCTATCTTGGCCAAGTAGTTGCTAGTGACTCCAAGAGGGGGTATTTATGCTCGATAGTGGATTCATGCCTCTAGTTTCCAAGGGAAGTGACAATAATCTCTTCGGTTGTCGATGTGTTGTTGCTACTAGGGAGAAAACAATGGCATCTTGTTCATGGAACATGTGGACTGTTTACCTTACACCCTTTGCTTAAATCAGTTGTCTGTTGCTTGCAACTTAATATTGGAGGGGGTTCGGATGATAATCTGAAGGTGGACTTCTAGTCATAGATGTAGTTGGATGGCAGTCTATGTATCTTGTTGTATTGTCCAAACGAATCTCATAGGATCTTTCTGACTAGCAATTGCATTGTTATGCCTTGCTCAGTTCCTGTCAATTGCCCTGCTGTAATTTGTTTACCCTTCATGCCATGTTGTTTATCTAAGGAGAGCACCTCTAGTGAACTATGGACCCTCGTCCAATCTTTACTATTGATACATCTTCCACTGTTACTTGTTTACTTGCTGCAAACCATTACCTTCCACACCATACGTTTAAACTTTTGTTACAACAAACCAGTGAGCTTGACAACCTCACTCATTCGTTGGGGCAAAGTCTTGAGTTTGTGTTGTGTAGGTCTCCGTGTTGCTTGTAACACCTGTATGACGTTTCCTTCCTCCTTCTGGTTCGATAACCTTGGTCTCTACTGCGGGAAAGCTTGCTGCTGTGCTCATCATACCTTGCTCTTGGGGTTCCCAACAAAGGCCTCTCTGACAGGCAATCAAGCTTTGTAGCGCCGTTGCCGGTGAGGCTAAGGACGTCTTGACTAGGGGAGTCTTCCACTTCCTTTCTCTTTACTTTGTTTTTATTTGCTTTGTTTATTTTGCTTGGTTTTGTTTGCCTCTATTCAAAAAAACCCAAAAAAATTAGTCTAGTTTGGTTTGCTTGCCTTATTAAAAAAAACACAAAAAATTAGTTCCTGCTCTAGTTGATGGTCTGTTGTTGCCTTGCTTGGTCATGATTTCTATCAATGGATGGTTTCCTTGAAACTAGTTCTTATTGGCAAGGTGGGTTCACAAAAGAACAAAAGAATTATTATAAGGAACACCGTTTGTCACAAAAAGGGAAACACTTATGGGAACAAATTGATAAGTTGAATACTATTGCTGGAGACATGTGCTCTATTTATAATGCTACTTATTGCTTTGATAAACCTTGCTGCTGCAGGAGGTATAAACACCTACCCTTTCAATGTGAGTATAATGATAATGTTACCATATCCTCTTATGTTAAAGGAAATTATGAATTTTATGATGTGGAACAAATTGAAGAGTTTATTGCCTTCAAGGGTGCATTTGAACTTGCCAGCTTGCTTGAAAATATTGATGATGCACCTTATGAATGTGAGGTTTATGAGATACTTAAATTTTTATTTGATAATTACAAGGAAGAAAATGGCTACATTCTTGAATATTTTAATAGGCATTTTCCATAAATGGAAGAGACTAATGCCTTGCAGGAGCCTATGGAAGAAAAAATTGTTGAAACTGGAAGCCCATTAGATGAAAAAGAGGGGGAGAGTGATGACGAAAAGAAGGAAGAATGGATCTGCCCATGCCTACCTTCTAATGAGAGTAACTCTTTATCCCTTACATTATTGGATTGTCCCCCATGCTTACCAAAGGAGGATGAATGTTATGTTCCTGTGGATCCTTTTGAAATATCTACTTTGGATAAAACCTGTGGAGGTTTTAATCCCACTATTTTTGAGCTTGATAGAAATTATGTGTTTTTAGATCATGAAAAGCATGCTTTATGTGATAGCTATATTGTTGAGTTTATTCATGATGCTACTAAAAATTATTATGAGAGAGGAAAGTATGGTTGTAGAATTTTTCATGGTACTGAAACACCTCTCTATGTGCTGAAAGTTTTGAAGTTACTCTTGTTTTATCTTCCACTGCTTGTCACTTTGTTCTTTGTGAATTTATTTGTGTATAAGATTCCAATGCATAGGAAGATGGTTAGACTTAAATGTTTTTTGAATATTCTTCTTGATGCTATCTTTGACTTCAATTCATATTTATTATGTGAGCATCTTCTCAAGCTTCTTGTGCCTAACTTAAAGGCGTTAAATAAAGTACTTGTTGGGAGATAACCCAAGAGTTTCCTTGAGTCTTGGAAGTTATTACTTCAGTAATGACCTCTCCTTATCCTTTTTGTTTGCTTTTTGTGCCAAGAATGACCTCTAATGAGAGGGAAGTAAGATTTGGGGAGTTGCAGTCCCGAAACAGATTTCTATCATCCACCAAAAAAATTTGTGAGGTGTCTCTGTAACTCGTATTGAGTTCAAAATTTATGAATAAATCCTACAGTATGTTAGCTAACTTTCTTTAGTTCAACACTTTTTTATTTGATCAACAGAAGATGTTTGAAAAAATTGGTTTCTACCTGCTAGACTGTTTTGACAAGTTTCTGCCATTATTTGCATTTGCTTCTTATTAATTCCTTTTTGAGTTCTCTTTAGGTGAATTGAGATTTTTGAAGGAGTTACTACAGTAGCTTGTGTTTTTAGTGAAAATCCTTGCTGTTCCAAAGCTTTGCCAGAGGTTTAATATCTTTTGAATAAGCTAATGTTGCTAATGAAGATTGTGTGAAGTTTTATATGCAGGAAAAATTTCAGGTGTAGAGAAAGAATGATGCAATGAGATGAAGAATGGACAAAAGCTCAATATTGGGGATGCCACCATGGTGTCACCCCAAGAAATATCCAAGAGGTACAAGCGTCAAAGCTTGGGGATGCCCAAGGCATCCCCTTCTTCATCAATAAAAAGCTCAGGTATGTCTAGACACTTCGTTTTTATTGTTTCATGCACAGTTGTGTTGTTCTTGGAGTGTCTTAGTTTTCGTTTGCTTTGCTTAGTTTGTTTAATTTCCTTGAGTAGTTTGGACCCCTATTATCGCTATGTTGTTTGCAAATAAGTTGCTTGGTGTTGGAAAGGAGCGGTAAGTTCTTGCTTGTAAGTGCAAGAGGAGCTTGCATTGACTGTGACTTAGACTTTAGCATGACATGCTAGGTGTTGTTTTGACATTATGGTTAGTGATTATTATTGTAGCATGTCTTGTTCCAAACAAGTTGGATTGCTTAGTGTGCCTTGAAGAAATTATGCGTTGTTTTAGCATGCAAAAGAATAGTATTGTGGTATTCTCCTTTGATTTTTTTCTTGGGTTTATTTGGCACATGATTACACCATGTTATGACTATGACAAAGTCACCATAGCCTCTATGATCATTTATTCCTTGACTTGTAGTACCACTCTATGCTTTGATTAGTAATACTTTGTTGCACTGCATGATTATGGCCATTATTGCTCTCTTATTTGGTTGCTCCCAGTATTTTGCTAGCCTCCACTTGTACGAGTAAGCTCTACTCGTGCTTCCAACTCCCAAGAAACCAAGTTATTCCAAAGTGTCCACTATAAATTCCTATGCATGGTGGTTTACACCATTCCAAGTATATTCTTGTTTTCAACTATCTTCCAATTAAAAACTATTTTGTTATGTGAAAACTTAGTGATTAAAGCCCTCACAAACTTGATGGCACACTTTATATTCTTTGCCCCTAATAAACTTGAACCATTGTGTCATCTGTGTTGTATATGCTTGCACTTATACGTTGGAATTAGCAGAACCGTGCTGTCACGGGGAACGTTTTCAACATTGCACTTGTACTTTGTACTCGGTTGATATCATGCTCTATTGTATATGGATGTCACCGGTGTGAAATAAAGAGGGAACTTGTAAGTCCATGGAGTTTGTATCCTGTGTTAGAGAAACGCCTGGGCCGCTAGCCTAAGCCATGCCTAATCATGGTGGAAACTTGCAACATCACCATAGTGACATCTATGAAGCATTCTTCTTATAAAAAAAGAGAGACACATTGAGAAAGAGGAAAGAGAGAGAAAAGCACCATATTCCCATGGTAAATAAGAAGATTGCTGAGATGCTTATTGTCTACTTGCCTTGTCATTTTGGTTATGGGAAAGCTCCTGTACCATGTGCAAGGGATACCCCATTGGCGATTCTCAATGATATGCAAATACTTACAATGACAAGAACTTACAGGTGACCAAAGTTGAGTAGCATGAGGTGTGGCCCTCGTATTCAAGGGACTTGAGATTGCCAACATATACTTTGTCAAGCATATACTCCATAGTTTGTTCACTTTAACCTTAATCACTTCAAGATGCTTATGATAGGGGCAATGAGGGCTGAAAGCTAACAAGTACCATACTTTTTGGAAGCTCTTTTTGAAACTTGAAATCCCTGCTTCCTTTATAAAAGGCTTTTCTTCCACCACTATTGAGGCTCCACCTTCTACCTTTAGGCACCATTAAGAGATCATAGTTGTCATTCTGTTTGCAATGTTCCAAAGCTTATTGATTGATGCATATTGTGATATTACTTGCTCTTGTGTTACTTGTTTCTAGTCACCCTTGTGAACTTTGAAGGTGTCCTATGCATCTATTTGCTACTCTATGAGGGACAAGCTGATTGCCACTATGCTATGTTTTCTGTATGTGAAACAAACAAACGTTTTTAAATGCATGTTATTCATGATCTTTGTTTGTAGCTTGTAATGTTGTATGCATAGTTACTATGTCCTATTGTTATAAATCCATATTTCATGCACATGTTTAGAGTTCTTTGATCCTAGCTTTCAATGCTTGCAAATGGTTGGATCTTTATTGTGAGGGTGAATGTCACCTCAAAAATTATTCTTTTTATCACTTACCTACTCGAGGACGAGAAGGAGTTAATTTTGGAGATGCTTGATACGTCGGAAACATATCTATATTTTTTGATGCTACATGCTTGTTTAGTATCTACTTTGTTTTGCTTTGTCTACACTTTGAGGTACTTTTTACATGTTTTATGGTACTAACCTATTAACAAGTTGCCATAGTGCCAGTTGCCTGTTTTCTGCTGTTTTTGGTTTCAGAAAAGCTAGTAAAGAAATATTCTCGGAATTGGACGGGACAAACGTCAAAGTCAATAACTTTCCGTGGGGAACAAGAAGTCCAGATGGGAGACGAAGAAGTCGGCCAGGGCGACCAAACCCCCCTAGGCGCGGGTGGGCCCTGCCCCGCGCTTGGGTAGGGTTTAGCCCCTCTGGACGCCTCCTTGTCCCCCCCTTCGCCTATAAGAAGCCCTCGATGCAGAAACCCTAAGTACCCGATCAAATCTCCATGAAACTTTCTGTAGCCGCCGCCACCATCGTCCCTAGATCGGGGGGATCTGAAGTTCTTCCCGGCACCCTGCCGGAGGGGATATCATCCCGGAGGCCTTCTCTCCGGTATGATGCGTGAGTAGTTCCACCTTGGACTATGGGTCCATGTAGTATCTAGATAGTTGTATCTCCTCCTTTGTGCTATCATGTATAGATCTTGTGAGCTCTGTTTATGATCAAGATCTAATCTATTTGTAATCATGCATGTTGTGTTTGCGGGGATCCGATGGATCTTGAGATTATTATGTTGGTTTGATTAATGGTTTTGTCTTTATGATTCTATCATGTCTGTGTTGTTTGTGATCTTGCATGCTCTCCGTTGTTAGTAGCTATCTTGGCCAAGTAGTTGCCAGTGACTCCAAGAGGGGGTATTTATGCTCGATAGTGGGTTGATGCCTCTAGTTTCCAAGGGAAGTAACAATAATCTCTTCGGTTATAGATGTGCAGTTGCTACTAGGGAGAAAACATCGGTCTCTTGTTCATGGAACATGTGGACTATTTACCTTACACACTTTGCTTAAAGCAGTTGTCTGTTGCTTGCAACTTAATACTGGAGGGGGTTCGGATGATAACCTGAAGGTGGACTTCTAGTCATAGATGCAGTTGGATGGCGGTCTATGTATCTTGTTGTATTGACCAAACGAATCTCATAGGATCTTTCTGACTAGTAATTGCATTGTTATGCCTTGCTCAGTTCCTGTCAATTGCCCTGCTGTAATTTGTTTACCTTTCATGCCATGTTGTTTATCTAAGGAGAGCACCTCTAGTGAACTATGGACCCCGGTCCAATCTTTACCATTGATACATCTTCACTGTTACTTGTTTACTTGCTGCAAACCATTACCTTTCACATCATACGTTTAATCCTTTGTTACAGCAAACCGGTGAGCTTGACAACCTCACTAATTCGTTGGAGCAAAGTCTTGAGTTTGTGTTGTACAGGTCTCTGCGCTTGCAACACCTGTGTGACGTTTTCTTCCTCCTTATGGTTCGATAACCTTGGTCTCTAATGAGGAAAAGCTTGCTGCTGTGCTCATCATACCTTGCTCCTGGGGTTCCCAACAAAGGCCTCTCTGACAGGCAATCAGCGTGCTGCTTCACGACAGGGACGGGGGGAGATGGGTCAATGTGGCCACTTTGTTTTTTGATATTTTGACTATTTTTTAATACTGATGACAGGTAGGGTCAGTGTCACATCCCAAGATTTTCCAAATCTTGTAATGTGAAAAATAAATAAACAAAATAAATTATTGTTGAAAATTAGGGTGAAAAGAAACTTTTGTTTCTAAATGGAAACTTAAAATCTCATCTAGAACAAACTTTGGTTAACATTTGAATCCAACTAAATTCAAATCAAGTGGAATGCATTCTTCATAAATGCATCTGAAAACTTAAACACTTGGAAAATAAATCCAAACCCTAAACCCTAATGGAATAAAAATCATTTCCAAGTTATCTCCAAGCCTATGGATTTGATCCATATAAAAATTTGTCAACAAACATTTACAAATGATCAAGAAAGACAAATAGAAATATTATAAGACCATATAAATTGGATTCACTCAAATTGGAACCATAAATAAAATTTTATGAATTTAAATAAGATAAGGAAAAGTAATTTCCAAAGCTAATAAAGCACTTATATAAAATCCATACAAAATGGTGAGCAAATAATACTAAAAGATATTTAAAAGGATAAATAAATATCAAATAAAATTTTACAAATTGGAATCACCAAGTTTGGATCTATAAATAAAAAGATATGGATTTTATAAGATGAAGAAAGAAATATTAAATAAGGCTTGTTTAAAAACCAAATAAATCTTGGCCTAATCCATAAGCAAATGGAATGAATATAATCCAAATCCAAATAAAATAAAACGATAAAGAATTTCCAAAATAAAATAAAATGACAATAACCATTTTATCCCTATTTTAATAAAGACAAATCTCTATTAAGAATAATTATATAACTCATGAGAAAATAGTATTTTGGAATTTACCCAAGTGGAATAAGAGTTGTTTAATTAATTTAAATAAAATAAATCTTCAAAATATAATTTAGGGAATTAAAACTATATTTAATTCCATTGGAATTAAACAATTACCCAATTCAAATGATTTATGAATCATATTAAATACTTTCCAATTAAATTCAAGGTGAATATTTTGACACCCTATTAAGTAAATAAGACTTACTGAAAGGTTTTGGAAGGATTTATAATTCAAATGGAAATTAAAAAAAAATATTATTAAATCTTGAATGAATTAATACAAGGACCTACTTTAAATAATTAAAAAGGCACTAAAGGAATAAAAGTTTTATTCTAAATTTGACATCAGTATATGGTATTAATCAGTATTTGAGTCTTCACAAAATTTGGCAAAGATTTGAATTCAAATAAGTGTTTGAATTGTTTGATCAAAATCAAAACAGAATAAAAGAAATGGAAAAAGAAAAGGAAATAGGAACAAAAAAAATATAAAAAGGACCTCAGCCCAACCAGCTAGCCCACCTGGCCCAGCAAGCCCATTCCCCACCCCCACCCGCAGCGAACGGTTCTCACTCAAACACACACCCGCAACGTCGCAAACAGTTGGACCCCACTCCCCTGCCTCTCCTCGCTGACGAAACGACCCCACCGCCACGCAATCATCTTCCTCACCCGCTGACTCCGTCCCTCACCTCGCCGGCCATTGTAGGCGATTAAAACTCGATTTAATCCGCGTTAACCACGCCAGTAAACGGCCTCGTGACCATGCTGTATTAATCGCCAGGCTCTCCTCCCTCTTTCCCCCCAGATGCCACATCCCTGGAGCCACCGGGCTGCCTTGATTCCTCGCATGAACCACACTGTCTCCGGCAAGCTCCAGTAGCAATTCCGGCGAGCCCAGCTACTCCTCTGCCCCCTTGAGCACACGAGCACCTTCCCCAGCCTCTGGCGCATCTCACTGTACCTCCCGTTCATCCGCGCGAGCACCCCAGCGTCGGCAACGACGACACCAAACATCACCGCCGCCTGCCATTTCCTCCGGCGAGTCCTCCTGGTAAGAATAGACCGCCCCTTTCCCTCTCTTGGATGCTCTCATGTTCGTCACTCTCATACGAACCTAACGGTGCATCCCATTCGTCTCAGCATGACGTAAATCTTCGTCCCCGTCGACATCTGAGCGAGTCCGAGGCACAACTTAACTTCGGTGAGCGATTAAGGTCATCCTCGTGCGCCCCTTCGTCTATAACCAGCACGCCAATCTTCCCCACGTCACCGCGATCATGGTGATCCATCCCTCTTCCCTTCTCGCTTCCTGCATCGCTAGCTCCGCCGCCGTCTGACCGCTCCGCCACCACCTGCCACCGCCAGCGCCGCCCATCTTTGACTAGCTCATGTGTACCGTTCGATCTGGATCCGACGTGTGCGATAGAAAATTAACTTAAAGGGTACGCTTGCTTCTGAGCCGTGTGATCTCACTTAAATTCAACGGCTGCCATCGCACGATCCAACCGAAGCGGTATAGACGAATAAAATCATGCCACGTGGCCCAGAGTCTGTTTTAAAAACCAGAAATGATCTATGTGTTGTTCAAATTTGAAAAATTCATAACTTTCAAACCACACGTCCAAATTTTGCAAATTTTATATCAATGGAATCAGCAAGACAAGTACTTTCTGTCCATGCCCTTTGTTTAGTATGTTGCTTCTGTTAAATTGATTGTTTTTGCAGAAATTTATGTATGCATGTTTAGAATATAAAAATTCTTCTAAAATGATTTTGGGGATAAAATATTTGGCAAATGGTTTGTTTTGAACCTACTGACCTTAGGAATCAATTGGTGGTTTCAAAAACATATTTGGTGAAACCAAAGAATAAAACTTTGAATTAAAGCAATTCTAGTCAAATAAAAATATGGTTTAATTGTTGAAAATGATTTTGGAGGAAAACCTTTGGGAAATGTTTTGATTTAAACTCTCTGACCCTAAACACCAAGTTTTATGACTTAAAAATATATTTGGTAAACCCTATAAAGATTGCTACTTTGATAAAGGCATTTTCAACCCCATAAAATAATGATTTGGTTTGAAAATGTATTATAGGTAAAATCTTTTGCAAATAGTTTTGCCACTTTAAAAAATGACCAATAAGTGTTTTAGAATGTTTATAACCTATTATAAACCACTTTTGTAAATAAAACAAAGTTTGGCATGCTTGCATGCATTGTTTTGATTCTATCATTTTATGTGATAAATTGCTTGAATGGTAGATTTAAATATTGTTTGCTTGATTGAATTGTAGTGATTTGAAGTGTGTGAACATTTCAAAGATCAAGGAGTGAACTTATACTCTCTACCAAAAAGGCAAGTGATGCTTCATAATTTTGTCCCATTATTTTCACTATGCATTAGTGATATTTTTAAGTAAGCCTTGCATGGAATTTTTGCTAAGTATAAACCATGCTATGGGAAATCCTAGTAGATGAAACCTTAGTAGAAAATTTCCTAAGTTAAGATTCCTACTACTATCATGCTTAGCTTAGCTAGTAGAAAACAAGGGTGGAATATATATTCATGCTATGGAAAATTTCTAAGTCTGTGGACTTGTGTTTTGTTAATAAAACAACTAAGTGAATAAATCACCTGGGTGGAATGGAAGGAATGGTTTATGTTGAGTGGTTCACAAGGCCCATTTCTATGGTTTACCTTGTGTATCTCACTTGTGGATGGCCACCCAGGAACAAAGAGATTTGAGATGTCAAATGTTGAGAAGCTTCAAGTGCAGCCACTTGGCATTATGGGCTCTGCCTGGATCATATAGGTTGCAATAACTTAGCCAAATTGACAGTTGGTGGTAGGGGTTTGATAGGTTGGAACGCGTCCATTCTGGTCTAAGGGAAGGCTTTTGAAAGATCTTGTCTTGATGAAACCAAGTCTTGTGGGGAAACTGCACCACCTCTGCAGAGTGTAAAATCTAAGTACTTAGCCATGTCCCTGTCAAAGGACAATTTGAGCATCAAGACATGGAAGCTATCAAGAATCTCCTCATCCCAATTTCTAAGTTAAAATCTTGTGGGTGAACAAGGGTTGAAGGATCAGCAATTTCTATTGGGAGATGACTTGGGTGATTTTTGTTAAGCAAAAACTTAGTGTTTTCAAATGATAAGGAAAATCTATTTTTGAGCAAAGCAAGCCTAAGCTCCACTTAGCCAAATGCATATAGATGATAGACTCCACTATACTACCATAGTATCACTTGCCAATACAATACAAATGTATTGACCCTTGTGGCTGTAACTTGTTATGTTACAGGTTTGATTGATATTAGTGAAGTTTAATGATTAGGATTACAAGTCTACAACCAACATGTCTGCCTGTGGCACTTTGAAGATGAAGGACCCCATGCTATTGTTATATTCTGCTGCATTGTAATGATATAGCCAAATGAGCTATGTAAGATGTAATAAATTATTTTATTCCTGGTTATAAAGTTGTATTATGACCCTTGTTTCTTGATATTACATCTTAACTGTGGATGCTAGCTATTGATCCAGGGACTAGCATTGTAGACACAGGGATCTCTACCTTATTAAAGGTTGGGAACCTTACAGATGGTATCAGAGCATTGTGTTGCCTGTAGGATTTGTAACCCTAGGATTGGACAAAACCCCTTAGAAAAATAGGAGTTGAATTTGTTCCAAAACTTATTTACAAACAATCTAGTAAACTCTTTCCTCAACCATTTTGGTTTTTGATTCTACATCTCTTCTATTTCAACTTGATGGACAAAGCCTACCCCATGGCCAAAGACTTCACCATGTGCAAAGGACTTCATCAACTCTAATGACTTCAACATCTTCAACCTTGGATATCAACTCTAATGACTTCAACATCTTCAACATTTTCACCAAGTACTTCAACCTTGGATATCACTAAGGACTACAAGTGAGACAAGAAATATTGCTCAAGACTTGAAGACCAAGGAAACACAACTTGGGAATGACCATCACCTTTGAAACTTTGTGACCAAGACACAAGAATTTTCCCAAGGAAACCATGATCTCATTCAAGAATAATCAACCAAGAAGGATGGGAAGATCTCAAGTGAACCATATAGATGGACCACCATATTTAGTTCAAGTCCAACCCACCAACTTATGTGGTGTAACAAAAAAATATTTTTAGACGCCTAAAAATGTGCTTGAAACTTGTTGTTTGAGTAGAATGTTTGTTTATGATTGCTTGCACATTGCTTGTGTGTGATTAGAATTATTCCCTTAGAAATATTTTGCCTATTCTAATCCCAACCCAACCCAAACATATGACTTCTCTAAAAGACTCCAACATCAAGGATGGTGACAACAACCAACAGATCTACATGAGAGAACAACTACTAGCAAACCAAACCCAGTTGAACCAAGTGACAACTCAGTTTTTAGCCAACAATAATGGATTAGACCCAACCATGCAAAGGTTTTTGGAAACTCAATCCCAATTGTTGCAAAGGATGTCCACTCAAATGATCAACATGGAAGACAACCTTTCCAAAGGAGTTTGTGACAACAAGGATGTCAAGGATGATATTTTAGAAGGAACCCAAGCTTGAAATATTTGTGGAGACAAGGATCACACTTCCAAGGAGCATGAAGATCAATGCCCCAATTGTGAAGAGAAACATCCAACTAATCAATGCCCCACATCTCAAGCTACTTGCTACCTATGTGAAGGAAATAATCATGTCCCTATCCAATGCCCCATCTATCCCATAGTTCAACAAAGGAAACAAGGTGGAGTGCAACAACTGATTGCAGACTACCATGAGAGAGCCAAGTCTACCAAGAAGGATGAAGACAAAGGAAAATCTCAGCTTGCACCTCCATGCAATATGACTCAATTTAAAGGACCAAAGAGGAGACATATGTACTATCCAAGGAATAATAAAAGGTCAAGGAGACCAGGAAATATTCCTACCTTTGAGATAACATATGAAGAACATGAACTAGAAGCACTCCTAGCTTTGGAGAAACCCAAGAAAAAGAAGGACAAAAGCCATGTGCAATGTTGTCATTGCAAAGAAATGGGACACTATGCCAATGAATGTCCAGAGAAGAAGAAATATAAGAATATTAGTCAAGTATGGTGCAACAACTGCAAAGAGCTAGGCCATTATGTGTCAACTTGTCCACAGAAGATACGTGAAGAACTCAATCTTATCACATGTTACAACTATGGTAACCAAGGACATTATGCAACCAATTGTCTAGAAAAGATGAAGCACAAGATAAAGCCTATGAAGGATCTCAGCCTTGTCACATGTTTCAAGTGTGGAAACAAAGGACATTATGCAGATTTTTTCCCAGAGAGATTTCAACAAGATCCCAAGAAAGCCAAGATGTAATTTAGTTGATTTTTTTTCTTTTTAAGGGTGGTAGTACCCTAGTTGTTTTGAGCCAACTTGTAACCCCTATCCTCCCCAAATCTCGGGACGAGATTTATTTTAAGGGTGGTAGCCTGTCACATCCCAAGATTTTCCAAATCTTGTAATGTGAAAAATAAATAAACAAAATAAATTATTGTTGAAAATTAGGGTGAAAAGAAACTTTTGTTTCTAAATGGAAACTTAAAATCCCATCTGGAACAAACTTTGGTTAACATTTGAATCCAACTAAATTCAAATCAAGTGGAATGCATTCTTCATAAATGCATCTAAAAACTTAAACACTTGGAAAATAAATCCAAACCCTAAACCCTAATGGAATAAAAATCATTTCCAAGTTATCTCCAAGCCTATGGATTTGATCCATATAAAAATGTGTCAACAAACATTTACAAATGATCAAGAAAGACAAATAGAAATATTATAAGACCATATAAATTGGTTTCACTTAAATTGGAACCATAAATAAAATTTTATGAATTTAAATAAGATAAGGAAAAGTAATTTTCAAAGCTAATAAAGCACTTATATAAAATCCATACAAAATGGTGAGCAAATAATACTAAAATATATTTAAAAGGATAAATAAATATCAAATAACATTTTACAAATTGGAATCACCAAGTTTGGATCTATAAATAAAAAGATATGGATTTTATAAGATGAAGAAAGAAATATTAAATAAGGCTTGTTTAAAAACCAAATAAATCTTGGCCTAATCCATAAGCAAATGGAATGAATATAATCCAAATCCAAATAAAATAAAAAGATAAAGAATTTCGAAAATAAAATAAAATAACAATAACCATTCTATCCCTATTTTAATAAAGACAAATCTCTAATAAGAATAATTATATAACTCATGAGAAAATAGTATTTTGGAATTTACCCAAGTGGAATAAGAGTTGTTTAATTAATTTAAATAAAATAAATCTTCAAAATAAAATTTAGGGAATTAAAACTATATTTAATTCCATTGGAATTAAAACAAATACCTAATTCAAATGATTTATGAATCATATTAAATATTTTCCAATTAAATTCAAGGTGAATATTTTGACACCCTATTAAGTAAATAAGACTTACTGAAAGGATTTGGAAGGATTTAGAATTCAAATGGAAATTAAAAAAACATTATTAAATCTTGAATGAATTAATACAAGGACCTACTTTAAATAATTAAAAAGGCACTAAAGGAATAAAAGTTTTATTCTAAATTTGACATCAGAATATGGTATTAATCAGTATTTGAGTCTTCACAAAATTTGGCAAAGATTTGAATTAAAATAAGTGTTTGAATTGTTTGATCAAAATCAAAACAGAATAAAAGAAATGGAACAAGAAAAAGAAACAGGAACAAAAAAATATAAAAAGGACCTCAGCCCAACCAGCTTGCCCACCTGGCCCAGCAAGCCCATTCCCCACCCCCACCCGCAGCGAACCGTTCTCACTCAAACACACACCCGCAGCGTCGCAGACAGTTGGATCCCACTTGAAGGGTTTCGCGACATAGTAAATCAAAATTTTCTACGGATGCGAACAGAGGGAAAGCCAAGATCTAATCTAGGAGATGCAATCAACGAGAGAGATTGGATTAGATCTTCATACCCTTGAAGATTCGCACAGCGGAACGTTCGTCGGAACATGGGTGATGTAGTCGTACTCGCTTCTCCACCTCGCGATCCGATCCAATCTAGCACCACAAGTGGCGGTGCCTCCGTGAGATGCGTCACACCTCGGCGTCTCCTCCTTCCTCGGACCAGCGAGTATGGTGGAGAGATAGATTGGATCTACAACACACGGCGTGGTGTATATGGTGGAGAATTTCACTGCAGGCTTCGCCTACAAGCATCGGGAGGGAGAGAGGAAGGTAGCAAGGCTGCTAGGGCTTGGAGGAAGGTGTGTGGGGGAGGCACCACCCTCTATATAGAGGCGGCCAGCCCTTTCCCCTCCTCCAAGCCTATCTCTAGTTTAAACAATTTAAACTCTCCCTTATCTAGAAATCCTATCTCTAGATTTAAACAATTTAAACTCTCCCTTATCTAGAAATTCTATCCCGAGATTTAAACGAGTCAAATCTCTCTAGAATCGGCTGGGCCCTATGGGGCCTTGTGCCCCTGGCCCAATGCGGCCAGGACACTCCCTCATAGGCCCATGCCCCCTCCCGGAAGGTGGGGCCACGTTGGTCCCCTTCCGGAAGGTTCTAGAAGCTTCCAGTACAATACCGATTAACCCGGAACAATTCCGAACTCCAAAAACTGCACTGCCTTATATGAATCTTATTCTCCGGACCATTCCGGAACCTCTCGTGATATCCCGGATCCCATCCGAGACTCCGAACAAAAATTCATAAACCAATTATCCAATCTATCCTAGCGTCAAGACATGTTAAGTGTGTGACCCTGCGGGTTCGAGAATATGCAGACATGATCTTCTATCAATAATCAACAGCGGGGTCTGGGCACCCATATTGACTCCCACACATTCATCGATGATCATATCGGATGAACCACGATGCCAGGATTCAATCAATCCCATATATATATATTCCCTTCGTCTCGCGATATTTTACTTGCTCGAGATTCGATCGTCGGTATCATCATACCTAGTTCAATCTCGTTCACAGCAAGTACTTTACTCGTTCCGTAATCCGATATCACTTTGTGATTAACTCCTTAACCACATGCTTGCAAGCGGTGTTGATATCGATTACCGAGTGGGCCCGAAGTATATCTCTCCGACTTGGGAGGGACAAATTCCATCTCGATACATACAACCCAACAGATACTTTCCGATCACCTGAGAGACACCTTTATGATCACCCTCTCATAGGATGACGTTTGATGACCTCAAAGCTTTCTTCCGATACCAGGGAGTTGCATTATCTCATGGTCTAAGGAATACAATATTTGACATAGGAAAATCTTCGCAAAGACGAACACGATGACACGATCTAATTGCTCTGCTTTGTTTGAGTCTATCCACCATATCATTCTCCCAATGATATGATCTCATTATAAATTGACAACTCATGTCTATGGTTAGGAAACCTTAACCATCATTGATCAATGAGCTAGTCCATAGAGGCGTACTAGGGACACAGTGTTGTTCACAAACCACACAACTATTAAAGTTTCCGCTTAATACAATTCTAGCATGGAATATAAACTTTATCATGAACAAGAATTATAATAATAACATCTTTATTATTGCCTCTAGGGCATAATTCCAACAGTCTCCCACTTGCACTAGAGTCAATAATCTAGTTTACATTTGGCAACAATCTCACACCCATGGCACTGAGGTGTTGATCATGTTTTACACGTGGAAGAGGTTTAGTCAATGGATCTGCGACATTCAGATCCGTATGTACTTTGCTAATCTTCAGATCTCCATCTGCTATATAATCTCGGATTATATGAAACTTGCGGTTGATATGCTTGGTCTTTGGATGATATCTTGGTTCCTTAGCGAGTGCTATGGCGCCAGTGTTGTCACACAATATCTCCAGTGGGTCCAATGCACTTGGAACCACGCCAAGCTCAGTGATGAAGTTTCTGATCCAAACTCCTTCACTTGACGCTTCTGCAGCAGCCATGTATTCCGCTCTACTATAGATCCCGATCACGCTTTGCTTGCACTTCTCCACTCATAGCTCCTCCATTCAAAATATAAACGTATCACGTGCGAGATTTAGAATCATCCTTGTCGGTGTCGAAACTAGCATCGACGTAACCTTTACGACAAGTTTCATCACCCCATAGACTAAGAACATTTCTTTAGTTCTATTTAGGTACTTTAGGATGTTCTTCACAGCTGTCCGAGGTTCCACTGGATCACTTTGATATCTGCTTCAAACTAAGAGCATTGGACACATCCGGTCTAGTACACAAGATGGCATACATGATGGAACCTATGGCGAGGCATAAGGCACTTTGCTCATAGCTTCCCTATCATTTCGTAGGCTGGACACCGAGCCTTGCTCAATATCTTACCCGACAACATAGGCCTTTGAACCTTTCTTTGCCTTATCCATTCGAACCTTTTCGTAACTTTGTCTAGGTATGTACTCCGCTTAAAGCTATCAGCGTCTTTGTCTATCTCTATAGATTTTGATGCCCAATATATAAGCAGCTTCACCTAGGTCTTTCATTGAAAACACTTGTTCAAATAACTCTTCACATCGTTAAGCATGTTGATGTCATTTCCAATAATCAATATGTCATCCACATATAGTACCGTAAACGTCACCGAACTCCCACTCACTTTCTTGTAGATACAAGCTTCAGCAATTTGGAACAAATCCAAAGCTCTTGATCACTTGATCAAAGCGAAGGTTCCAACTCGAGATGCTTGCTTCATCCATAAATGGAGCTGAAGTTTGCATACTTTACTAGCATCCTTAGGATCGACAAAACCTTGGGTTGCATCATATACAACTCTTCATCAATGTTCCCATTGAGGAAAGCATCTTGACATCCATCGCCATATTTCATAATCATGAAACGCAGCAATTGCTAATAAAATCCGAATGGACTTAAACATCACTACGGAGAGAAAGTCTCATCGTAGTCAACACCTTGAACTTGTCGAAAACCTTTTGCGACAAGCCGTGCTATAGACGGTAATATTACCATCCGTCCGTTTTCTTCTTGAAAATCCATTTGCACTCAACGGCCTTTCGGTCGCTAGGAGGATCCACCAAAGTCCATACTTGGTTTTCGCTCATGGATCCCAATTGGATTTCATGGCTTCCGCCATTTCTCGAGTCTGGGCTCATCATCGCTTCCTCATAGTTCGTAGGTTCACCGTCTTCTACCAACAAGACAGTCAAGACAGTTGTCGTACCACTCAAGAGGGCACGCGACCTTGTCGACTGCGACGTTCAAGATGCGACATCGTCCAAGCTTCATGATCCTTGTCATTAGCTTCCTCTATTGTTGTGCAAGGTGACCGGAACAATTTCAGGTCTTGCTACTCTCCAATTCAAGAGAAGGTTCAATAACCTCGTCTAGCTCTACTTTCCTCCCACTCACTTCTTTCGAGAGAAACTCCTTCTCAAGAAAGGAACCGTTCTTTGCGACAAACACTTTGCCTTCGGTTCTGTGATAGAAGGTATACCCAATGGTTTCCTTAGGGTATCCTATGAAGACGCATTTCTCCGCTTTGGGTTCGAGCTTGTCCGGCATCAACTTCTTGACGTAAGCTTCGCATCCCCAAAATTTAAGAAACGACAACTTAGGTTTAGCACCAAACCACAGTTCATACGGTGTCGTCTCAACGGATTTAGATGGAGCCCTATTTAAAGTGAATGCAGCGGTTTCTAATGCATAACCCCAAAATGATAACGGCAAATCGAAGAGACATCATTGATCGGACCATATCTCATAGGGTTCGATTCCGGCGTTCAGACACACCATTGCGTTGTGGTGTTCCGGGTGGCGTGAGTTGTGAAACGATTCCACTTGCTTTAAGATGCGTGAGAAAATCATAACTCAAATATTCGCCCCCACGATCGGATCGTAGAAACTTAATCTTTCATTACGATGGTTCTCCACTTCATTCTGAAATTCCTTGAACTTTTCAAATGTTTTAGATTTATGTTTCATTAAATAGATATACCCATATCTACTTAAGTCATCGGTAAAAGTGAGGAAATAGCGATATCCACCTCGAAACACTCATCGGTCGCATACATCGGTATGTATGATTTCCAACAAGTCCGTTGCTCGCTCCATCATACCGAGAACGGGGTTTTGATCATCTTGCCCATGAGGCATGGTTCGCATGTGTCAAATGATTCAAAATCAAGAGACTCCAAAGTCCATCGAATGGAGTTTCTTCATGCGCTTTACACCAATATGACCTGAGCAGATTGCCACAAATAAGTAGTATTATCACTATCTACTTTGCATCTCTTAGCCTCAATGTTATGGATGTGTGTTTCATCCCTTTCGAGATTTAGAAGAAATAAACCATTCACAAGAGGTGCATGACCATAAAATATGTTACTCATATAAATAGAACAACCATTATTCTCCGATTTAAATGAATAACCGTCTTGCAATAAACACGATCCAGAAATAATGTTCATGCTCAACGCAGGCACATAATAACATTTATTAAGGTTTAAAACTAATCCCGAAGGTAAAACTAAGGAGAGCGTGCTGACGGCCATCACATCAACTCTTGATCCGTTGCCAACGCGCATCGTCACCTCATCCCTCATACCGCTCTATTCCGTAGCTCTGTTTGAGTTACAAATATTAGCAACCAAACCGGTATCAAATACCCAGGCACTACAACGAGGGCTAGTAAGGAAAACATCAATAACATGTATATCAAATATACCTTTGATGGTGCCAGCCTTCTTGTCCGCTAAGTACTTGGACGATTCGCTTCGATGACCCTTGTCCTTGCAATAGAAGCACTCGATGTCCGGCTTTGGACCAGACTGAGCTTCTTCTCGGCGAGAACAGCAGCTTCGCTGCCCTTCTTGAAGGGCTTCTTTGCTCCTTACCTTTCTTAAAGGAGGGCTTGTTGACCATCAACACATGATTATCCTTCTTGATGTCCACTTCCGCAGCCTTGACTTTGCGAAGAGCTCGGTGATCGTATCGATGGAACCAATCTGATTATGAGTCACTACAAAACTTTTGTAGCTGGGAGGAGTGATTGCGAACCCTGTCAATCTTGAGCTCCTCGAATCGTGCATTCCAGTTGCTCAAAGCGTTGAGTGTAGCCCGACATCTTTATGGCGTGCTCACTAACGGAACTCCCTTCCTCCATCTTGCGGTTAAAGAACTTCGGAGATCTCATATCTCCTGAGCGGGCTTGAGTCTCAAACATGGTTTTCAGCTCTCGAGAATCTCAAAGGGCGGGATAGGTTTCAAAACAATTTTGAAGCTCGGTTCCATAGCAAATAACATGGTGCTCTTAAGCACACCATAATCATCTTTGCCGATGATACAGCTTTCTCATCGTCATCACGCATTGCAGCAGGGGTTACCTAACGCTTTCTCAAGGACATAGTCCTTTGTCCATGAACGAATGATTCTTAGATTGCGGAACCAATTGGTGAAGTTAGACCCATTGTTTCTAAGCTTTTCTTTCTCAGAAAAAGCGTTGAAGTTGAAGTTGGACTTGGCCATTGGATCTACTATTTGCAAGTACAATTTAGACTATGTTCATGATAAATAGTTCAACTTAATCAAATTACTAGATGAACTCCCACTAAATTCAACATCCCTCAAGTTGTTTAGTGAACACGATCCAAATTCACCACACCTAATCCGATCATCACGAAGAGATGTGGTTTCAATGGTGGACAACGAAGTGTCGATCATATCATTCATATGACTCATGCTTAACCTTTCGGTTCTTGTGTTCCGAGGCCATGTCTCACATGCTAGGCTCGTCAAGTTAGACCAAGTATTTCGCGTGTGCAAACCGGCTTGCACCCGTTGTATGTGAGCGTAGAGTCTATAGCACCCGATCATCACGTGATGCTTGGACACGACGAACTTTCGCAATGGTGCATACTTGGGGAGAACACAGTTTTTATCTTGATCTTTAAGTGAGGAATCATCTTATAATGCTATCGTCGCGATCTAAGCATAATAAGATACATAAAGGGATAAACATCACATGCATATAACTTTATGTGACATGGTATAGCCAATCTTCGCTCAATGATCTCCATCTTGTGCGTTCCGGCATGATCTCCATAAATCCACCATGATTGCCTCCACCACGAATAGCAACTACAACTATTGCTAACTACTTAGCGATAAAGTAAAGCTATTACATGGCGTATAAGAAGTTGACTCATAGGTCATACACAATTATAAAGACAACCATATGGCTCGCCGGTTGTGTACTCATCGACATGCAAGTCGTGAAACATTACAAAACATGATCATCGCATACAATATACACATCACATCTTGGGCCATACCACATCACGAGAAAAAACACTGCAAGAACAAGTTAGACGCCTCTACTTTGTTGTTGCATGTTTTACGTGGCTTATGGGAGTAGATGCTAAGAACGATTCTTACCTACGGAAAGCCACAAGTGATATTATGGTTGCCAAACTCGTGTTAATCCCATGACAACTATAGTGAGAAAACATCCACCAACCGCATGTGTGGTACAAGCCACACGTCAAGTGCGGAGCCGGTCTCATGACGACGTCGCGTAAGGTTGGCCTGGACCGCTTCAATCTCACTATCCCGCGTCATAAGAAGAACACAAACAAGAGGCTTGCAACAAAAAACATCAACGCCCGCAACAACCATGTTGCGTTCTACTCGTGAAACACATCTACGCATAGATCTAGCTCTGATACCACTGAAGGGTTTCGCGGCATAGTAAATCAAAATTTTCTACGGATGCGAACAGAGGGAAAGTGTGGCATCCCGCAAAACCACTACTAGAAAATCGCGTTGAATTTGTGCATTGCATCGTCATCATCTTGCATTGTTTGCCCAAAACAATATTCGCAAAGCCCGTTTTATTTTTCTAAAACGCCCCTGTCTTTTATTCAAACGCCAAAAACCGGGACTCCGGAATATTTTGTTTGACCAACGATGTTTGCAAACGTTGCATTTAAAACTAAATAAAATATTAAATTAATTTTTAGTGGGGCAGTCGAACGGGCCGAGTAGACCCGAACGACCACCCAGAAATCTAAACGGTCCAGCTAGTCTGCCTCTAAATCCTAAGCACACCAACTATCCTACCCACCCCAACCAGCCACCTCACTCCACCCAACCGTAAACGCCACCTCACTTTCCTCACCCCTCACCCACTCAGATCGCCACATCACCGCCCACCCACTCTCTCTCACCCTCTCTCTCCCTCGGCAGACACGAAGACACATGCTTGGCTGCCAAACCAACCCCACCACACTGGGCCCCACGCCCCCACAACTCCCTCCACTCCTGCTTGGGCCCGTCCCTGGCCTCCCCTACCTTCCCAGCCACCACCTCCTCAACTCCAGCCAACGCCGCGCCCTGCGCCCCACGCGGGACCCACAGTGGCCACGCGCCTCGGACCCACCCCTCTCGCTGCAGCTCGGGCCCCTCGCCTTCCACCTCCTCGACTGCTTCCGCCTCGCCGCCTACCAACCGCCGCCACCCTCTGACGCTTTCTCACGCGCCACCGCCTCAAGCGTCGGCCGTCGCCCGCCCGCAGCTTCTCCCTCCCAGCTCCAGCGCCGCCCAGCGCCTCCTCCCAGAGCAGCCACACGCCTCACTGCCCAGCCATGACTCTCCGCCTCGCGACCTTCCCTTGCCTTGCGCGCGCGCATGCCCGCCTCCGCCTCCGTCACGCCCGTCGTCGTCCCGATCCACCCGGCCTCCCTCGGCGGCAGCGCGCGCCTTCTCCTCCGGCCGCGCCGCAGGCCGCCCTCTGTCCATGAGCCTCAGCGACCGTGCTCACCGCCCGCCGCCTCTCATGCCGCTCGCCACACCACCCGCCGCTACCACCTCTTCCCGGCGCGGTGCGCGGCCGCCTCCAGCATCTCGCCTCGCACATGCGCGTCGTGCCCGCCCGGCCAGCTGCGCTTCCGCCGCTTCGTGCTCGCGAGCCGCCCGTCGCCCCCTGCAGCAGCCGTGAGGCCCCACCTCGCCGCCCGTTCTCCTCCAACCTCGAGGCCGCCACCACGGACCTTGCTCCTTCCCCGAGCCGCGGTCTCCAGTAGCATCCTCAACCTGGCCGTGTCTCGTTGACCTTCGGCTTGAACCAAGACCGCGTCAAGATTGCCGTCAGGGAACCTCAAGATCCACGGTCAAACCAGATGAACCTCAGAGCCGGAACCTCATGATCTACGTCACGGATCCGAAGACCGCGTCCTCTGTTTTTGGACCCCAAGATCGTCAACGGGGAACCACAAGGTCGACGAATCGGTGCAAGCTCTACTTCACGGTACGACCAGATCATCACATGGATGCGGACCCCGGTGCGGCAAGTGCTTCTCCCCCGACCCAAGATCGTCGAGGACCGGGACGCCAAGCTCTCCGCCGTGGAGCAACAAGACCGACTACCTGACCCGACGATCGCGGATGCGACAAGATCATCTCGCCGAACGCCAAGTTCTGCCCCCGAACATCGAGACCCCGATGCGACAAGACCTACCCCGCTACCCGAGAACGATTCCGCGAGCCGATCCGTCGAACCCTGGACCCTGAGACCGACCCCGAACCCCGGAACCCCAAGACCGTCGAGAACCCTAATGTGTGAACCCTTTCCGAAACCTTATTTTAGAACATCATAATAACTTGTTGCATATTTAATCATTCACCTTGCATGCATGCTTTCATGTGGTTTGGGGACCTTCTGCCGATTCACCTAATAATTAAATATGGGGCCCATATGCGGGCAAACCTAGTCTCATATTGGCCTCATTTAAACTTGTGTAGCGAACCGGTTCCATCTGTTGCATTGCTAAACAACATATAATTTGCGGGGTAAATAAACAACTGGAATCATATATTAATTGTCGGGACCCCGGTTCCGCTTAATATGACCTAATTGCAGTGCACCTTTGCCATGTCACACATCATACATGCATCATGCCGATCTTCTGCCGTGTATTAAATATTGCATCCGGTGTTTCTTCTAGTGATTTGGTTCTTCGCGGATAAGGCCGTTGAGTTGATGTGAGCTTCGCCCCGATCTTCGGAAAATCCTTCGACAATGTTTTCAGGCGAGCATCTCCCTCTTTCTTCCTATCTTACTTTTATAGTCTTTACTCCCTCCTGTTGATCTATTGCTATCTGTGTTGCGATGCTCTAGTTCCCGTACCCGATATACCCCCTGCAGCCTTATATTGCCTTGGACACACCCTATTACCTGTTGTTTGGTAGATAGTTGGACTTGCGCGTCGTAGTCGCTTGCTCAAGTGTCTGCTATGCGTCGTCATATGCCACAGCTTGATGTATTGCCGCATGTTGATGTTGGAGATGATCCTAGTTTTACTTATTGTTCACTTTACTGCTTAACAACTAAAATTGAAATAAGCGAGGCATCGGTGGGTGATAGATAATATTTGGTTTCGAACGCCCACTTGTGTCCCGTAAGACCCCGAGTACTTGATACATGTTCCTTGAATTTTTGCGCTATCCACATCCGGAGGTATATGGGACCCCCGAGCCGAGCTTGATTCACTTATTTCTTGGGGCCACAAACTAGTTTGAGGTTTTATTTACGATCCTGTACTTATGCCATGTTTTCTTGCTTTATTTACGATTGCGAGGAGCACACTTTACTATTTAGGTAAGCGGAGTGATTACGCGGTATCGACAAGCCCAGCCACACTTTCGGGTTCCCGATCGCCATGACCATTGACGCAAACCTTGAGTCCGTCTCGAGCTTGCTTACTCGCTATGGATCTACTTAAGGGTGGCCCCGAAATATTTCTGAATCTGTGATTGTTCAAATGTGAAAGCCTCGTTGGGTTTTGATTTGGTTTTTCCGAGGTTGATCGGCGTGTGTTACTATTGGTGCACCCGGGTAAAACTTTCAAAGCCGTGTCCTGGATATGGACGACTTGGAGCACAATGATTCTCGATCATAGACAAGCATAACTAAAGTTTATTGTTATAAATTTGACTTATAATGACTAGTAATCAGCTTCACTATAACGGAATGGCTAATAATACTGCCCACAATTGCTTGTTTGGTTTGTCGCTTGCGACCTTTGTACCTGACTAGTAAGTATGGCAACTACAACGGAATTGGCTGAATAAAAGTACCAACAACTGCTGGGTTTTGGGATTATATCATGCTGTCTGTATTTGATTAGTAATTGCCGCAACTATAACGGAATGGTCAACTAAAAGTGCCCACTGTTTACTTTATCAGGACGATTATCTAAACATGACTAGTAAAGTGCCGCAACTAAAACTAATTAAATAAAACTGCCAACGGTGTGAGTTCCTCGGTTGACTTCCTCGTTTGGTCTCGAGGGGGAAACACCAGGATGGGTTTGTTTGGTGTTAGCTTCAGGTTGGATCCGAATAGGTCTTTCTTACCCTCTCTGATTGCCGCCAGTTGTATCGAGTCTCTATAGGTTGTTTAGTGCATGCTGCCGCTGCCGCTTCAGTCCACCATACCTATGTAGGCGAGGACCGCCGAATTCTAGCCTCGCCGTGTACTGGCCTCAGTACTGACGCTCCTTCTTTTTCCTTTGCCCTTTGTCGGCACCCCTTTTGTTTAAGCAGGTTTTGAGATCGACGCCGTTAGCAGGGTTACCCTTCCGGCTTGGCCTGGGCAGGGTTATGGACGCCATTGGTTATTCTTCAGGGCTCTTAGCCCCATTTGCATCTTGTCCGTAGTCGGACGCTTCATTGTTTTCGAGGTGATTTGGATCTTTGTACCGTATATCTGTATTCTTGACTCTTTGAGTCGCTGTTATATATATCTGTTCTGTGGGTCCCATCGAGGACTGTTGTGTAATGTTATTACTTCGTTTTCCACCCGCACGAAAGTGCCTGGTGGGCACCTTTGAATCGTTTCTATGCGGGTTTGGCGAATTTTGCTAAAACTTGCATAGGTCCGATTCTGAGGGTGTTACAGAAAGCCAAGATCTAATCTAGGAGATGCAATCAACGAGAGAGATTGGATTAGATCTTCATACCCTTGAAGATTCGCACAGCGGAACGTTCTTCGGAACGTGGGTGATGTAGTCGTACTCGCTTCTCCTCCTCGCGATCCGATCCGATCTAGCACCACAAGTGGCGGTGCCTCCGTGAGATGCACACGTGCACCTCGGCGTCTCCTCCTTCCTCGGACCAGCGAGTATGGTGGAGAGATAGATTGGATATTCAACCTGACGGCGTGGTGTATATGGTGGAGAATTTCCTGCAGGCTTCACTACAAAGCAATCGGGAGGGAGAGAGGAAGGTAGCAAGGCTGTTAGGGCTTGGAGGAAGGTGTGTGGGGAGGCGCACCACCCTCTATATATAGAGGGGGGGGCCAGCCCTTGCCCCTCCTCCAAGCCTATATCTAGTTTAAACAATTTAAACTCTCCCTTATCTAGAAATCCTATCTCTAGATTTAAACAATTTAAACTCTCCTTATCTAGAAATTCTATCCCAGATTTAAACGAGTCAAATCTCTCTAGAATCGGCTGGGCCCTATGGGGCCTTGTGCCCTGGCCCAATGCGGCCAGGACACTCCCTCATAGGCCCATGCCCTCCCGGAAGGTGGGGCCACGTTGGTCCCCTTCCGGAAGGTTCTAGAAGCTTCCGACAATACCGATTAACCGGAACAATTTCGAACTCCAAAAACTGCACTGCCTTATATGAATCTTATTCTCCGGACCATTCCGGAACCTCTCGTGATATCCCGGATCCCATCCGAGAATCCGAACAAAAATTCATAAACCAATTATCCAATCTATCCTAGCGTCAAGACACGTTAAGTGTGTGACCCCGCGGGTTCGAGAATATGCACACATGATCTTCTATCAATAATAAACAGCGGGGTTTGGGCACCCATATTGACTCCCACACATTCATCGATGATCATATCGGATGAACCACGATGCCAGGATTCAATCAATCCCATATATATTCCCTTCGTCTCGCGATATTTTACTTGCTCGAGATTCGATCGTCGGCATCGTCATACCTAGTTCAATCTCGTTCACAGCAAGTACTTTACTCGTTCCGTAATCCGATATCACTTTGTGATTAACTCCTTAACCACATGCTTGCAAGCGGTGTTGATATCGACACGAGTGGGCCCAAGTATATCTCTCCGACTTGGGAGGGACAAATTCCATCTCGATACATACAACCCAATGATACTTTCCGATCACCGAGAGACACCTTTATGATCACCCTCTCATAGGATGACGTTTGATGACCTCAAAGCTTTCTTCCGATACCAGGGAGTTGCATTATCTCATGGTCTAAGGAATACAATATTTGACATAGGAAAAGCTTCGCAAAGACGAACACGATGACACGATCTAATTGCTCTGCTTTGTTTGAGTCTATCCACCATATCATTCTCCCAATGATATGATCTCATTATCAATTGACAACTCATGTCTATGGTTAGGAAACCTTAACCATCATTGATCAATGATCTAGTCCATAGAGGCGTACTAGGGACACGGTGTTGTTCACAAACCACACAAGTATTAAAGTTTCCGCTTAATACAATTCTAGCATGGAATATAAACTTTATCATGAACAAGAATTATAATAATAACATCTTTATTATTGCCTCTAGGGCATAATTCCAACACCACTCCCCTGCCTCTCCTCGCTGACGAAACGACCCCACCGCCACGCAATCATCTTCCTCACCCGCTGACTTCGCCCCTCACCTCGCCGGCTGTTGCAGGCGATTAAAACTCGATTTAATCCGCGTTAACCACGCTGTATTAATCGCCAGGCTCTCCTCCCTCTTTCCCCCCAGACGCCACATCCCCGGAGCCACCAGGCTGCCTTGATTCCTCGCATGAACCACACTGTCTCCGGCAAGCTCCAGTAGCAATTCCGGCGAGCCCAGCTACTCCTCTGCCCCCTTGAGCACACGAGAACCTTCCCTAGCCTCTGGAGCACCTCACTGTACCTCCCGTTCATCCACGCGAGCACCCCAGCGTCGGCAACGACGACACCAAACATCACCTCCGCCTGCCATTTCCTCCGGCGAGTCCTCCTGGTAAGAATAGACCGCCCCTTTCCCTCTCTTGGATGCTCTCATGTTCGTCACTCTCATACGAACCTAAGAGTGCCTCCCATTCATCTCAGCGTGCCGTAAATCTTCGTCCCCGTCGACATCTGAGCGAGTCCGAGGCACAGCTTAACTCCGGTGAGCGAATAAGGTCATCCTCGTGCACCCCTTCGTCTACAACCAGCACGCCGAGCTTCCCCACGTCACCGCGATCACGGTGAGCCATCCCTCTTCTCTTCTCGCTTCCTGCATCCCAGCTCCGCCGCCGTCTGACCGCTCCGCCACCACCTGCCGCCGCCAGCGCCGCCCATCTTTGACTAGCTCATGTGTACCGTTCGATCTGGATCCGACGTGTGCGATAGAAACTTAACTGAAAGGGTACGCTTGCTTCTGAGCCGTGTGATCTCACTTAAATCCAATGGCTGCCATCACACGATCCAACCGAAGCGGTACAGACGAATAAAATCACGCCACGTGGCCCAGAGTCTGTTTTAAAAACCAGAAATGATCTATGTGTTGTTCCAATTTGAAAAATTCATAAGTTTCAACCACACGTCCAAATTTTGCAAATTTTATATCAATGGAATCAGCAAGACAAGTAATTTCTGACCATGCACTTTGTTTAGTATGTTGCTTCTGTTAAATTGATTGTTTTTGCAGAAACTTATGTATGCATGTTTAGAATATAAAAATTGTTCTAAAATGATTTTGGGGATAAAATCTTTGGCAAATGGTTTGTTTTTAACCTACTGACCTTAGGAATCAATTGGTGGTTTCAAAAACATATTTGGTGAAACCAAAGAATAAAACCTTGAATTAAAGCAATTCTAGTCAAATAAAAATATGGTTTAATTGTTAAAAATGATTTTGGAGGAAAACCTTTGGGAAATGTTTTGATTTAAACTCTCTGACCCTAAAAACCAAGTTTTATGACTTAAAAATATATTTGGTAAACCCTATAAAGATTTCTACTTTGATAAAGGCATTTTCAACCCCATAAAATAATGATTTGGTTTGAAAATGGTTTATAGGTAAAATCTTTTGCAAATAGTTTTGCCACTTTACAAAATGACCAATAAGTGTTTTAGAATGTTTATAACCTATTATAAACCACTTTTGTAAATAAAACAAAGTTTGGCATGCTTGCATGCATTGTTTTGATTCTATCATTTTATGTGATAAATTGCTTGAATGGTAGATTGAAATATTGTTTGCTTGATTGAATTGTAGTGATTTGAAGTGTGTGAACATTGCAAAGATCAAGGAGTGAACTTATACTCTCTACCAAAAAGGCAAGTGATGCTTCATACTTTTGTCCCATTATTTTCACTATGCATTAGTGATATTTTTAAGTAAGACTTGCATGGAGCTAGAGGAAATAACACTTTTTGATGGACGGGAGAGGGAGAGGCTGTTGTTTCATTTAATTTGTTGACCCGAAAGGTCGTACAACTCCATAATCAGAAGCGCAGGAAGCACTGACGAAGGATAAGCCTAGAGCGGGAACAAAGCAGAGGCGGGGGCTATGACTAAAGCCCCCATGGATTGATATTAGTTGAACCAATGCCAGTTGACCGTGTGAAAGAAATAGATCCAATTGACGGTCACAGAACCACTACGGGATAATCCGTGAGACAAGATCGAGATCCAGATTCATATCCCTCAACCACTAGTGGAAGACCTTTCAAAGGAAAAGGTTGGTTGGGAGCGGGAGGAAGTCAATTACAGAAAGAGTAGAGACGAATATGGGGACTGTAGCTCCGACCATGTTAACTATGATGCTCTCGCAGCTGCCAGTCCTTTCACTAGTGAATGCTATCCCTAAGTATAAACCATACTATGGGAAATCCTAGTAGATGAAACCTTAGTATAAAATTTCCTAAGTTAAGATTCCTACTACTATCATGATTAGCTTAGCTAGTAGAAAACAAGGGTGGAATATATATTCATGCTATGGAAAATTTCTAAGTCTGTGGACTTGTGTTTTGTTAATAAAACAACTAAGTGAATAAATCACCTGGGTGGAATGGAAGGAATGTTTTGTGTTGAGTGGTTCACAAGGCCCATTTCTATGGTTTACATTGTGTATCTCACTTGTGGATGCCACCCAGGAACAAAGAGATTTGAGATGTAAAATGTTGAGAAGCTTCAAGTGCAGCCACTTGGCATTATGGGCTCTGCCTGGATCATATAGGTTGCAATAACTTAGCCAAATGGACAGTTGGTGGTAGGGGTTTGATAGGTTGGAATGCGTCCATTCTAGCATAAGGGAAGGATTCTGAAAGATCTTGTCTTGGTGAAACCAAATCTTGTGGGGAAAGTGCACCACCTCTGTAGAGTGTAAAATCTAAGTACTTAGCCATGTCCCTGGCAAGGGACAATTTGAGCATCAAGACATGGAAGCTATCAAGAATCTCCTCATCCCAATTTCTAAGTTAAAATCTTGTGGGTGAACAAGGGTTGAAGGATCACCAATTTCTATTGGGAGATGCCTTGGGTGATTTTTTTCAAGCAAAAACTTAGTGTTTTCAAATGATAAGGAAAATCTATTTTTGAGCAAAGCAAGCCTAAGCTCCACTTAGCCAAATGCATATAGATGATAGACTCCACTATGCTACCATAGTATCACTTGCCAATACAATTCAAATGTATTGACCCTTGTGGCTGTAACTTGTTATGTTGCAGGTTTGATTGATATTAGTGAAGTTTAATGATTAGAATTACAAGTCTACAACCAACATGTCTGCCTGTGGCACTTTGAAGATAAAAGACCCCATGCTATTGTTATATTCTGCTGCATTGTAATGAGATAGCCAAATGAGCTATGTAAGATGTAATAAATTATTTTATTTCTGGTTATAAAGTTGTATTATGACCCTTGTTTTTGATATTACATCTTAACTGTGGATGCTAGCTATTGATCCAGGGACTAGCATTATAAACACAGGGATCTCTACCTTATTAAAGGTTGGGAACCTTACAGTCAGTTCACATAGGCAACTGTTCTCCTTACATGTGGGTCCCGTTGTCAATTTTGGTGTCAATTCATGATTAAATGTGGATTAATGCTTTTTACGAAAACTTGGTTCCGATCTAGTAGTTTTTTGTAATTTAGAGGTCGACTAATACCATCTGGAAAAATTGACATGTAACGTGGTAGTTTTATTCTATCAACTTGGACGAAGAGAGTAGCGAAGACTGGGAGGTAATCTGCGAACATCAGTAGCCCGTTGCAGGAACCGATCATGTCGGTGGCGCGACGATGCTCGGGGAGCTGGAGACGGCACCCTTCACCCGTCTCCTCCTCGTGCACTTGGCACTGGAGAGACAACGGGACGGTATGGAGAACCGTCTCCGGGTGCACACGGACAAGAAGCTTCGGGGGCGGCGGCAGGCATGGGCCGCGAGGAATAGAGGGTCCGTTGAGGTGCGGCGCCATGCTTTGCAGACGGCTAGGCTACGGAGCAGGGAAGTAGACGGGAGCTAGAGCAGGATCTCTATGACCACATCGTCGTTCAGAGTCGTGTTGGTTTCAACAGACGACAACATCGACAGTGCATGCCTTGTTATAATTATGGCAAGTAAATAACGAAAAGGAAAACGAAATCACAGCAAGGGGACACAGATTTAACGTGGAAAAACCTCTTCAACAAAGAGAGAAAAAAACCACCGGCGCCAGCCAACGAAACTTCAATATATCGAGGAGTGTTTACAAATGCTCGGGATTTCACAGATGCAACTCATCCCAAACGGCGGTTTACAAGAGGTTTATATATCGGTGAAAACATAGGTCTTCGACGATCCGTACAGTACCACGGGGGGTTGTCGTCCCCCGCACCCCCCACAGACGTCTCTGTTGGGCACGGAGTGGACCAACTTCAGACTCGTTACACTCGGCTCAAGCCTCCAGCGACAGGCCTCGCTCCACTCGTTAGAAATTGGCCTATACTTTGTAGATTTTGGATCAACATATAACATGCCTGAATCCCAAGTGCTATTATTTCCCTTGTACTCCTATATAAAATGGTACCGAGTAAGTTTCTTATACGGAAAACAAGTAGAGTAGGTTTTCTTATACTTCCTCCGTTTTAAAATATAAGATGTTTTAGATTTGTGAAAATAATGTATCTAGACACAATTTAGTGTGTAGATTCGGAATGAACCTTTTCGAACCTACACACTAAAAGCTGTTTAGATACTTTATATTCACAAAGATAAAACATCTTATATTTTGAAACGGAGGGAGTACAAATCAAGAACTACTCAACCCCATACAATGAAGCTCGTCATGTTGTTTGGGGGAGATTGCTGTTAATCATGTGATCCCTAGGTTGGAGGTCATCTGTTGCTTTCATATCAGGACTTGAGATAGGGATTTCATGTAGTAGGAGAGATGCGTTGTGCTCGTCTTTCTTTGGAGCAAAAGAAGCCCTGTTTACCCTGTTTTTAGGTCACAAATCACAATTTCAGCATCCATGTCGTATCTGAAAAGATGCCAATAGCATTGACTAGCAATGATCAGCCAATCTATATCTACCATATGAACAAAAAAAGGGTAGCGTTTTGAGATCAGATAAGAAAAACTACTATCATACTAGTAAAATATCCAAGCAACCAACATGTATGTGATAATTCCCCGCACACAAAAATCACGTATGTGATAAAAATCTAGCTTTCAGGAGCTTCGGCCTAGCACATCTACAAAGAATAAGTACCCAATCTAGGATTCGACCAAACACATGGCAGGAATAAACAGAGCATTCCACGTTTGGGTCACAGTTTAACTGAGTATTTCTAAAGTAAGCAACTTAAACAGCGGACTCATTGCTCAATAGGTGGTTCCTAGCAGTGGCGGATGCAGCAAAGAAGTGAAGGGTGGACATGCTTCTATTTTTTTTCAACACTAAAACTTGTGCGATAAAAAAATGCCAAACAAATAATATAAATAGATAATTGATTCACAACATTCTAGTTCAATACAAATGTTCAAAACGTTCATCATAAGTCTTACAAGCCAAAATATAGCATAATAGTATTACATGACATCAAGTGAGTCTTACAAGCCAAAATATAACATAATAGTCTTACATGACATCAAGATAGTTATTTGGAAAATCTACGTTCTCGTATTATCATGAAAGTATCGACTATGTCTTCTTCACTTACCTTTAAGAACACATCTCGCTCAATAAATTCCACTAAGAAATAGTTCCAAAGATCATCACCCATTCTATTTCTCAACTTGTTCTTCACAAGACTCATTGCAGAAAATACCCTTTCAACACTAGCGGTGGCCACGGGTAAGATCAATATCAATTTGAGAAGCAAGTAGACTATATCATAACCATGATGCTTTTTTGTTTCAACAAGCTTAATAGAGAGCTCACCAGGATGATTTACACATTTGAACCTATCATCTCTTCTCATATCTTTAATAAAAGTATCAAGTTGAAATTCAAGTCTCATCAAATCAACACTTGTTATGTCATCGGGGTGAAATTTGGCAAGTTTCATTGCCTTTTGTTTATCATAAGAAGCAAATGAATTCGCGGGATTCAAAGCCGACATGCAAATAAGCAACTCCATGTTAACCTCATCAAACCGGTTGTCAAGCTCTTGAATAATTTGGTCAACAACACCAAGATACACTTCTCTTCTATAACGATCATCATTTGTTTGTACTTCATAATGCCGACGTGATCTTCCATGAGCCACATAATTATCTTCCGGTAAAGGAATTTTAATGCCATGTTTGTTGCAAAACAATGTCATATTTGCAAGAAATCCCTCCCATCCTTGAGACCTCATACGTTGCATTTGATCCTTTGCCAATCTAACAAGTGCCATTGCATTAATAATATCTTGATCCCTATTTTGCAAGGATTGAGACGAGTCATTTGTATAACCAAGAATAACAAGCATCGAGTGAAGATTGAAAACAAAGTCAAGTGATTCAAAGGCCACGGCAACTTCATGTATTCTTTTCCACTCACTCTTTTGTGAAGGATCTTAAGAAACCAATTATGTTGGAGATATGCCCTAGAGGCAGTAATAAAAGTAGTCATTATTATATCTTTGTGTTTATGATAAATGTTTACATTCATGCTATAACGGTATTAATCGGAAACATTAATACTTGTGTGATTTGTAAACTAAATTAGAGTCCTTAGTAAATCCTCTTTATAATACTATCTTATTGGTTCATAGATGATTATGGTTTCCTGATCATGAACATTAAGATGTTATTAACAACAAGATCATATCATTAGGAGAATGGTGTGATGGACATACTCCTATAGATAAGCGTAGCATAAAGATCAAGTCATTTTATTAGTTTATTTCTTGTAAGCTTTCTGATACATAGTAACCTAATTCCTTTGACCATGAGATCATGCTAATCACTATCACTGGATGGATACTTTGATGACATCAAACACCACACCGTAACTGGGTGGCTATAAAGGTGGCATTGAGTGTTCGGAAAGTGTGTGTTGAGGCACATGGATCAAGAGTGGGATTTGTCCATCCATATGACAGACATATATACTCTGGACCCTCTCGGTGGAATGTCATCCAATTAGCTTGCAAGCATGTGACTGTCTCACAAGGGATCACATATCATGGGAACGAGAAAAGAGTACTTATCGGTAATGAGGTTGAACTAGGTATGCAGAGATACCGACGATCAGACCTCGGGTAAGTAAAATATCGCGAGACAAAGGGAAATTGGTATCATATGTAAGTGGTTCATTTGATCGCAAAGTAATCATAGAAATATGTGAGAACCATATGAATTTCTAGATTCCTCTATTGGTTATTGATCGAAGAAGAGTCTCGGTCATGTATGCATAATTCACGAACCGAAGGGAGACACACTTAAGGATTCAATATTGTTTAGTAAATATGAAATGTAAGTAGGGAGACCGAATGTTGTTCGAAGTCTCGGATGGGATCTGGGATATCACGAGGAGATCCGGAATGGTCCGGAGAATAAGATTCATATAAGGAAAGTCCCATTTCGGAGTTCGATGATTCCGGTATTTTCACCGGAATGATATAGAAGGGTCTAGAAGGTTCACCGGACCGGAAGGGGAAGGATGCATGAATGTGTCATGACTAAGTGGAATGATTGTGTCATGTCCTAGGTCACTTGGTTGGGCGTTTGAAAGAAAGAAATTAAACTCAAAATTATGCAAGTTTGAAAACAAAACGACTCTCAGCGGGATTTCATTCTGCATTACACAATTTTCTATAATGGATAGGTACACCCAAGTACCAGAAAGGTAAGGAACCAGCCAAAAATCTTCTTATACTGATGTTCCATGTTCTTTGCTTCGCTGAAATACAAAATTTCACCCTTATGGAAATTTAAATGGATAGTTGTTCAAATATGCTTAAGATCAACTTCATGTTTAGGGACTTCTCCAAATCATGCTCCATAAATAATATAGTATCATCTGCATACTGAAATATAAAAACCCCTCCCTCCATCAAATGAGGGATGAGACCCCCAACTAGGTCGTCCTCTTTGGCCCGTACAATTAAGATGGCTAACATATCAACAACTATGTTAAAAAGAGTCGAAGACAACAGATCACCTTGTCTCAAACCTTTTCATGTCTAAAAAATGGCCAATGTCACCATTGACCCTTATTCCTACACTGTCTCCTTGCACAAAATTTTGAATCCATCCAAAAATACAGGATCAAAACCTTTCATACGAAGAATTTGTTGTAGGAAAGGCCAATCTCAAGACCCACGAGATCAATCTTTCAAACTCGGTATTTCAAAGCTGCTCACAGAAGTAGGGTGTGTATGTGCGCTTATAGAGATAAGCATATATGCGCATTTGTGAGTGTATGCTTCTATACTAGGTTTTCGTAAAAAAAAATACTTAAATTTGGCACCTCATTTGAAATGAAACGGGCATATACTCCCTCCGTTTAGAAATATAAGATGTTTTAGGTTTGTGAAGGAGATGTATCTAGACATCTTTTAGTGTATAGGTTCAAATAAATCTAGACACTAAAAGGTGTCTAGATACATTTTATTTATAAATCTAAAACATCTTATATTTCCAAACGGAGGGAGTATATAGGAATCCACTAGCGCGGGAACATGTGGATTGTTCGCTCTGCGGCACGAACATCCCCTCTTCCATGATTTCCATCTGACAGTGTGCAAGAAATCTGAAAGAAAGGCACAAAAAACCCCAAAGTTGCCATGACAAAAAAAGAAAAATACATTGAAAACTTAGGTTTTGTGTTCGCTCTAAGTGCTAGGAAGCGAACATTTTCCTCTTATAAATTCCGTATATATACGAGCGATGTCCAGGCGAAGAGTCGCAGTGATCGCCTCGTTTGACTTGAACGACCACGGTGGGGGTTAAAGATATCATACTCTGCGAACTCCAAAACACTTCGGTGGTTCAGAATAAAAGGACCACGTCCATGTGTGAGCTTGGTGAGCACAAACCTCGTGCTATGGACCGAATACCCCAAAATATCACCGACTTCCGCCCGGAGTCCCAGTTGCATAGATTAACTGTAGCTATGAAGATTGTCGATGATAAAGTGTATTCTCTCCTTTTAAAAAAAGGATCTCAAAGATTTTTCTAGATTCACGTATATCAAGACGAATTTTAGTATATCGATAGACAAATCTTTAATGCTCCTTCCGTCCTATAATAGATGTCTTAGATTTGTTAAAATTTAAATAAATCTAGACACCATTTAGTATATAGATTTATTTAAATTTTAACAAATCTACACCATGGGAGTATCTTTTTCTTTTGGACTGGAGGAGCATGTCATTCTCTGTGGGCTTTCATCGATTCACCTTACCGCACTGCTGCGAGACTAACATTAACAAAACGATAATCATCTTTCGGGTTTTACATAGACATATGAGTACTATGATAATTATTTTTGATAAAAATATATATTATTATCATAGAGATAATATATTTTTAGTGGAAGACGACGTTTCTGTCGATAGCGAGGCGTCTGTGATGACTTCGCTAATCTCAAGACCCGTCGGCTCAGTCTCTCGGGGTGCTCATAGGGATAGGGCGTGCGTGCGTGTGTTTATAGGGATGAGTGTTTGTAAGCATTTTAAGCGTCTGCGTTTGTACTGTGTTTTTTAAAAAAACTCAACCTCTACAACTCGGTGGTTGTATGGTTAGGAGGTGGTTGTACCCCCAGCCCACCAGAGTTCAAACCCCCGGTTTGACACCATGTGTTGCATACAAGGCGGAATATTTTTTCAGTGGAAGGCGACGTTCCCGTCGACAACGAAGCGCATGTGGTGTCTTCGTCAATCTCAAGACCCGATCCGTCGGCTCGGTTTCTCGGAGGTTCTCATACGGGTGTGCGTGTGTGCGTTCATAGGGGTGGGTGCATGTACGTGTTGTGAGCATCTTTGATTGTACTGTATTTCTCAAAAAAAAATATTATGAATGGACACAACCAAAAACAAAAAATACTCCTATTTATAGGCGAAACAGATCTATGGATCTAAACCACGAAAAACTCACCAACCGTGCATACAACTCTCATTTGGAGTAAAAGAAGAACGGAAAGATCCTTCTACAGTAATCAATTCTTTGTAGCTGCAGCACTAACCACCATCAAGACAAAATCCGAAATTTAAAATCTCCAAAAACAACGTATCCAAGAAGAAACAGTGCACAAGCAATGTCGTCGCTCGATCATAGAATTTTAAAATTCACCCTAGAGAAAGTCCGAACTCATAAAAAAATATCTCCAACAAAACCATTATCAACACAACCAACTAAGGTCAGACATTGGGTTTTCATCCTGAAAAATAATACTCTGTACTCCTCCCGTGCTGCTGCTGCCCGCACTTGTTGATTCCGTGTTGCAAGTCACGAATAACCAAGAAAAGTTCTTATCGCCTCAAAGACTCGATCCGCCATTTCTAGGCCTCAGACTTGAACCGCCATAACATTCTCCGCCACTGTCTATATCGTGGAAACTGAAATACCGACATGTCCCATAATATCCACATACAACAAAGCTTCATGTCACACCCTACTGAAGCCGCATGTCTGAAATATGGACGCACACAACCGAATCCCGTCCTATCTAGCAATCTATATGCATCAAGCATCCAATAGAGATATTCGAAGAAGCCTTTTCATAACACGTCAATGGCCAGATCAATGAGGCTAGGCATCAAGCAGAACACCATCTTAACACGAGAAGAACCCTAGGACCTCCTTCATTATCCAAACAAAACTAGCAGGTGCCAGCCAGTAAGAACAGCGGAGGAGAAGGCTATCGCGGCATAGCTCGCCCGCCGCCACTACACGATCCACTGTGCGTCGCGCCACACGCCCATGTCTCGACACTCTCGCTCGCGCCATGCCATATCCAAGTGCCGAGGTATCCTGCACCGCGATCTCTGAACAACAACTGAAGGGCAGCGTCGAGTCCACGACGTAGGATTTCCAAATATCCCTCAAATCCACGCGCCTCCACCACTAGATCGGTGCCAAAAAAGGATCACCACCGCCACCCCGAAGTAGGGGCGTCGCCCTAGTCGCCGGAAAAACCATCATCGCCACCCCCTCAGCTCCTGCGATCGCCCCGACGCACCACCAAAACCCTATCCACCTTCAGCCGTTGGGCCTACCGCCACCACAGACAGCAGTGACGAGGGGAGCCGGAGAGGAGGGAGCTTCTCGCGGCACTAGGGTTTCGCCCCTGGTGTCGCCCTAGGGTGCAACACGGGAGGCCCTCCGCGAGCCAGCCATTACTACTACTATGATGGATCAATTACAAATAACTACTGATCGCACTACAGGAACAGACTGCTAGGCCGACGGCAAAAAGCCCTCGGCGTAGCCCCTTTCGCCGTCGGCGTATGCTACGCCGAGGGCTGCCGTCGGCGTAGCTCCCTCGGCGGAGCAACACTGGCCGTCGGCGTATCCACTCACCGTCGGCGTAGGGCTTTGCCGACGGCCGTTGGCGGCCCGTCGGCGTATTAGCCGTCGGCGCACGGCATCCTCGCCGTTACACGGCCGGCTAACGGCGCACGCACGCCGACGGCAGCGCCCTCGGCGTAGCCTCGACACGCGTGGCCTGGCCTTCCTGGCGGCGTCGCCGACGGCCTCGCCCTCGGCGTCGAGGAGCACGTGGCACGCTGGGCCTCCCGGGGAGGCTACGCCCGGCCTCGCCCTCGGCGTATGTGGACGTGTCCACCGCTGAGCCTTCCAGGTGGCGCTAGGCGACTGCCCTCGGCGTGGGCGGTGCTACGCCGGCGGTGCCCTCGGCGTAGCCCGACCATATGGCACATGGCGAGGGCTACGCCGAGGCATTGCCGTCGGCGTATCACATACAGATTTTTTTGAATTTTCTCAGCAGCACTCACAGCAGCCATACATCATCCATACATCCATACATCATCCATGCATACATCCATACAGCCATACATCATCCATACATCCATGCAATATATATTCCACACATTAGTCATACATCATCCATACAGCCACACATGTATCAACATCGTCATACAAGATCATCCATACATTATTCATACAAGATCATCGACATCATCACACATCCTACAACTCTGGAGGAGGCGGTGTGCGAGATCTCCCACGGTGAAAAGTGGCGACCTCTGCCGAGGGTTGCGTCCAGAGAAGCAGCGGAAGAGCCACTGGCGAGGTAGGAGAAGTGTGAAGCTCGGGAGAACCACTGCAGAATGGCGGAGATGGACCATCGTCATGAAGCGGTGTGATCGGCGCCCATCCGTGGCGTGGCCAAAGTGCGGTTCGAAGCTCCGTTCCTACATGTTGCCTACTTGTTAGCAACTTGCGAGGCAAAAGTAAAGCGATAACGGTGGGTTCGCAAAGAACTTACCGGTGTCGATGCGTAGTAGGTCCTAGAAGCTTTCCTTTGATTGCCAAAATGGCATCGGACGGCATGGGAGGCACGGGCCTAAATCTCTATTCGGCCAGTTTGAATATTCACCATCATGGCACCAAGATAGTTTAGAAGTCAGGCCGTAGTACAACAAAGCGGGGAAGTGGGACTTGTATCTTTTGCAAAAAATAAAGGTTCGGACTTACATTTCGTATTGCATGTAGATCGCATTCGCCTCGATCTTGCCGAAAGGCCACGATATTCCTCATAAGCGGCCGTGAGCGCGTCTAACTCGACTACAATTTCAAATACAAGGAATCTCGTCAGCGGTTAGCCATGCAGGAACAAAAGTCATAAAGATGATGAAAACGAGAAAAACTTACATCATCGACGGAGCGACGAGGCTGGCCACGAGGCGGGATAGGGGGGCCGTCGGCGGGGTAGGTAGCCTTGAGACGGCTGAAGCTCGTGCTGAGGGTAGGCTTGACCTTCTTATTCAGAATCTTGAGGCGTCCATGTTGCAATCCGTGCCCCGACAGGACCAACGACTCCTCGTCGATCTCCGCGTGAATGGGGTCATCCACATGGGGGTGACGAGCCTTCACCATCGTGTTGTAGTTCCCCAAGTCGTTACGGGCGGTCGAAGTACACGGCGAGGGTTGAGGTTCGAGTAATTGGGCTTCTTCGCGCATCATCTCATAGACGGCGACGTCATGAATCACCTCCCGGGTTGTGCCTCGGCCACTGTCGCGAAAAGAAAATATTATGCATATGATGTACAAACATAGCGAAATGCGCAGGTCGTTCCATGTATATCGTACCACCTTCCCTTGAAGCGGTCAAAGTTGCGGTTTCCAGCGGTCGTTCCACCATCGCCTCGGTTATCCGCGTTCGCCTCGACAAGGCTGCAAACTCCTCGTCTTCTCGAGCCACCTCGTCCTAACCAGCTCCTCCCATGCGAGTCGATGCGGCTCGGCCCAATCGAGGATAACCTGAAAATGCAATACTCAACTCGGAAAATGCAATGGCAACTTAGAAGCAATGTAGAATCTCATTGACATTTTACTCACCGACATGTACTCTTCAAGGCGTCATCGAGTACTCGGGAATAGGGTTCCTACCGACAATGTCTTCCTTCACGACCCTCACGCCCTGTCGACCCAGTGGCTAGCGGCGTGACCTTCTGGTTGTACCACACAGGGGTCAACTTCACACAAGCCCCAAGCAAAGTCCTCTGCGCCTTCTCCTGGTCCTCCTCGGCCACACGGTAAAAGCACTTCAATCATGCATAAGAGTCATGAGTTAGCACGGTGGGGTCATCAAGTATGAACATAACTCGAGAAATATGCCTTACCCAAAACTTGGTGATGACAGCATCAGCAGCTGTCGGAAAGCCCGAACACGGGTAGTCTGGTAGTCCGCCCAAGTGGTAGATAGCTTCCTGTCACCCTCGTGGGTAATGTGATAGCCCGGCCAGAACTTCCTAATCAGAGCTCCAACAAGGCTGTTAGGAAGGCGAGGCTTCGTCCCCGGAGGAAATGTCCAATTGCTGCACAATAATAAACGTTAGTACACAATAATTATTTATGACCAACATGAAATAAAATGTTTTAAATTGCCAAATTAGTACACTTACTCAAGGCCATCTGGAATAATAAGGGCTTTCGCCTCCTGAGTCCTAGGCTCAAACTTCTCGTCAGGGACTCCCGATTCCCACGATTCCATAATTTCTTGGCCCCACCAACTCATGGCTAGTGTCCGCCTCCATATCGTCCCGCCTCCTCTCGGACTCGCCTCCCTCTCGGACTCTGCCTACCTCTCGGCCTGAAAGGGCTCTGTCGAGAACAACTCAGAGCCACGTCGCGAGAAGCGGAGGTGGTGGGTCAAAGTCCACGCCTCCTCCGTGGCACCTCGTCCTCGTCCTCCTCGACCTCGGCCTCGACCCGTCCTCACTTGTGAGGAGCAAGATCGGGTAACGCGGATTGGGATTTGGCTCTCCCCTCCGTGTAGCACTTTTCTTCTGCTTGGTAGCATTAAGCAAGGAGAACTGGTTGCCTTGCGCTGCTCATATTGTTCAATCACCGCATTAAGTAAGAGAAAACAGTTAAGCACAAAGACATAATAAAATGTATACACAAAGAATAAAGGCATAATGCAATTAAGAAAACAGTTAAGCACAAAGACAAAATAAAATGCATTAAAAAATAAATACTCACTATCATTTTCATTCTCATTCTCATTCTCATTCACATTCTCATTCTCATTCTCACTATCACTATCTTTTGAGTAGAAATCTGGATTCTCATCGAAGGGTGTAGGCTCATCATCGTTGTCATTCTCGGTATGGAGCTTCTCGAGCATACTTATGTCATGTAGATTCACCACTGACTCACCCCGAGTTTCTACATCATTCCCAAGATCCTCAAGATCAACCGGTTCTAAATCAAAGTGTCCGAAGTCCTCTTGCTCTTGATAGAAAATTCCCTCGTAAGTTAAAGGGTTAATGTTGTTGTAATCGTCCTCGGAGGGAATCGGTAGGTTACCATGTGGCGATACGGAACACGACTTCCCAGCCTGGAGTTCCGCTTTACGGCATGGGTAGGGCAAATAATAAACTTGGTTGGCTTGGTGAGCAACAACAAAGACGTCGGCTCCGCTATAGGTGGTTGAAGGCCTAACTTCAACTAACCCAATGGAAGGGTACTTCTCGGTCCACCCTTGGTCAAACCATGGCACTTGAACACAACAAGATTGAGTTCGACATTAAATGCGATTGAAGGTCACTCGTATACATTCTCTAACCTTCCGTAGTAATCAAGGGAATCGGCTCCTTTGGTGAACACCCCATTATTTACCGTTTTGCATTGGTCGCCCTTTACGGTGCGTCTCGTATGGAAGCGAAACCCATTCACATCATACTTCTCATACTTCATGGCGACCTTTGTTACAACCTTGGGAAACACATTTCAGCTCATCGACATCTCAACGTTGGGATCAGCTCCCTCTGGTACAAGAGGAATTTGTTGCGTTCGGTAGTTACGTGGAATAAGAGCGACAAGTCACATATTGCAAGGTAAGAGGGACAGGTTAGAAATTACTTTTCCATAAACCAGACACAAAGTTTTTTTATTTCCGGAGCACCCTCTTTCGAGAGTGTCCAACTCCATGGGAGAGGGATCGGTCGGTCCCGCCACCCTTTCATCCGTGAAATCGCTAAGAAGGAGAAAATAAGCATTAGACGGAGACCGAGTTACTAGATGCACAGAGAAATAGGGTGTTCACCATTTTACCTAATGAAATCGACCACTTCCTTCATGTTCATAAGCACATAGAGCATTATGCAATCCTTCTCTTCCTTCGGCAACCTATATTTTAGTCCTTTACCGGCCTTGCCACCGGAAATTGGAATAGTTCGAGATTGGGGTCATTCTTGGGCAGGTCTACATGTAACGAGAGACGGTTATGCATAGTGGGAACATCATCGGGCGATGGGTTGTCGCGGCGTCGCCATCTCCCGAAGGCATGTTGCTTCAGCTATGCATGCTTCAATCTTGGCTTTGTTTCGATTATCTTTCGAATATACTTAAACTCTCTCTCAATACAAAATTGCCAGCGAAATTGCCGCCCCCAATAGTGCCTCGTTCATGAGGTGCACAATGAGATGTGCCATCGGAGTAAAGAAGCTGGCGGAAAGATCATCTCCAAATTGCATAGCAACTCCGGCTGAACTTGCAGCTTCTCAATCACCGGAGGACATATCTGCTTAGCACAGAGTGCGGAAGAAATGGCTCAACTCCATAGCACTCGCCATACTTTTTCGGGAGATACCCTCGAACCATCACCGGCATCGGCTCAATCCATATATGATAGTCGTGACTCTTGAGCCCGTTGACTTGTCCGTCGACTCCTTACTTATATTGAACAATAACCGTCGGGAACATCACGGCGTATTTGAGCCACCTAAATGACTCCTTCTTTTGGACATTATCAAAGGCGTAGTAGGCATGCGGCTTGAACCAATTCTTTCGACGGACGGTGGGAGGCTGCATGTGTAATCTCTTCCTATCACAAAGCTTCTCAACATCAACTCTAGCCTTGACATTATCCTTTGACTTCCTGTGAATGTTTAGGACTGTGTGAAAAAGGACTCCCGACATTCTTTTGGTGTGCATCACATCGATGTTATGGGGAAGTTCGAGGTCCTTGTAATACGAGATTCGTTAAAGCTGCCACGTGAGTCCAATTATCGTTACACCATATCCGCAAATTGATGGCGGTTCTGGCCATGCGAACACGAGCACGTATCGGCATCAACAAGCACCCTCGAACTTTGGTACCTCTTTTACTTCATGCACAACTTTGCCCTTCTTGAAGTTCTTTCTATCTTCTCTGAACGAATGATTTCTTTTGAGTCTTGTCGATTCGTGTCAAGCAACATATTTGCGACCGACTTTAGCCAAAGGAACTCAAGTCGGTTGCACACACTGGGCATGGCCACTTACCAGGTATACACCATCCGCACGTTAGGCGTGCCGGGCATGTCATGCATAGTATATTGTAACCAAACTTTCATCAAAAGTTTCTCTTTGATGCTCGATTCGTATGTCAACGTCCGTGTATCCAAGAGTGGTTCAAATCATCCACAATCGCTGCATGTAGACACTCAAGTTCTTCCCGGATACTCGTGTCCTGGAATTATCGGCGACAAAAACATGGTCTTCCGTTGCATTAATACTCGGGAGGAGATTGAGCGGAATAACATACACGACAGCGGTATGAGGCCGTCGACATACCATATGGGTTGAAGCCATCTGTTGATATCGCAATTCTAACATTCCGAGCCTCTTACATCACCGGGGTATTTGTCATCGGGTTCTTCCATGCCTTACCATCGGATGGATGTCCCATCTTCTTCCGTCCGTCTGCCCTCGTATCTTTTTCCCTTCTTGTGCCACGTCATCATTTGGCGGTCTCCTCGCTCAAGTAAAGCGCTGGATTCTTTTTATGAATGGGAGATACCGAAGTATCTTCTTAGCGACCTTCGACGCCTCACTGACCATCCTTCCCTTTATCTCTTCATATCTAGAGGCCTTACAAATGGAGCGACTTATCACCCTCAAACTGTTTCCAAAACAAAAGGCAGCCTTTTGGACAACAATCTATCTTTTCATAATCCATGTTGAGCTCCTTCATGAGTTTCTTCGTTTCTGAAAGGTTTTGGGCGACAATGCCCTTCGGGCAACATGTTACCACATGTTCTCGATTAGCTTCAAAGTGAGAACGGGTATGAGTAATCGGCACTTGTCGGCTAGACACCGAGAGATGGCATCGATGAGAAATCTTTGCACCCTCGCACAGAGGCCTCTTAGCCGCGACCATCATATCAAGGAAGGCCTTCGCGGTTGGCTCCGTTCCTCCGGTTCTAGCGGTTCCTCCGGTTACGGTGATTCCTCCCGTGGAGGTGGCGAATTCGGCTGGTCGGCATCGATAAGATCATCTAGCATGTTTCTAATCCCATCGTGCTCATTGCCATTGAGCCGACGCATCACCTCACCTCTATCACGTTAAATGCAGAGCAAAGTCAACTTATGTGACATAGTTAGACATGTACCCATATTGCGTAAGGTGTTTGTACATGTCATCCTTTCCCCGACGATGACGCTTAGTGCAATGAGCGCAGGACAAAGTGCCGAACAATTGCCTTGAACCACGCTAACTCATTCACTAACAAATGAGTGTTCCGCACCCAATCGTCTGCTTTATTAGTCGCACTAATACGCCACCGTACATCCACCCATTATCACCATCCTCTTACGCTTTGTTGGGAGACAAACAACAAATATAACATTTTATATCAAGCAGAGATTAAATGCTTCATATTTTTACGCATTCATCAACCTACATGTCCAATAGGAAAAGAGGGTCCTAACCAGCCCGGATCCGTAGATTGGGTAAGTTCTCCTGGGTCTACCTCGATCCAGCAGAGCGAAGATTTGGCGACACCTCACGCTCTCCCGATACACGTCTCGACAAAAGCCAAGAGGATGTGCATCCGGAGAACAACGAGGAGGCGCCACGAAATCTGTCTCGAATCGAGGTAGAGCCAGGAGAACCAAACCCAACTTGAATCCATGACCGCCGATAAAATCCATAAGCGTTACGGTCCAAAATATGCGAGACCACTAATGCATATTAAGTCGCGTAACACTTACTTGGTCGATGACGCCTAGGTGACGCGACACTTGGTGATCTAGACACGAAAATAAACCTAGGTACAAGAGAGGCGAACAGATTCTCACCCTCGAAGCGTGATCAAATCGTCAAAGATGATCTGGGACCCCGCCGTCGAAACACTCCCCCCGCTCACCCTCCGGTAACTGCAAACAACATACCATATGCAACATCTATTTAGCAAATTTCATCCATTTTTTACTAAACATGAACTATTGTTTTTCATAGTACAAACTACAAACTACCTCTAGATACTACAAACTACAACCTACTACAAACTACTAGTACATAAGATAAACTACACACTATAAACTATAAACTACTACAAACTAAAACTACAAACTACAAACTACTACTACAAACTAAAATTACAAACTATAATTAGTACAAACTAAAAATAAAACTAGAAACTACTACAAACTACAAACAACTACAAACTACAAACTAAAATAAAAAAGAACAAATTTTAAAAACTAACCAAGGGGATGGTGAGCTCGGTGGAGGGTGGGGCAATGGGGAGGCGTGGGCAGTGGCGGAGGGGAGGCAGCGGGCAAGGGTGGGGAGAGGTGAGGGAGGGTGGGAGGGGGGAGGAGGTGGGGAGTGGGGAGGCAAAGGTGGGATGGGGGAGGCAAGTGGGGGGTGAGGGAGGCGGCAGGGGGAGTGGGGTGGAGGAGGGGGAGGTGGAGGAAGGAGGCAGGGAGGAGGGAGGAGGCAAGGAGGGAGGAGGCGGGGAGGGAGGGAGGCGGCGCTGGGAGGAGGAGGAGGGAAGGGAAGGGAGGCGGCGCTCGGGAGGAGGAGGAGGAGGAGGGCGCAGGCAGGTCGAGACAGGCTCGGCGGGCGTGGCGAGGGCTGGTCGCGACCAAGTGGGTGGCTCTAGGGCGGCGTGCGTGGGAAAGTGGGGTGTGGTGAGTGGCCGTGGGGCAAGTAAGAGGATAAAGCTACACCGACGGCCAGGCATACGCCGAGGGCAGCCGTCGGCGTAGCTAGGTTTTTTTATCCAGGGCCCCTATACGCCGACGGCCAGGCATACGCCGAGGGCAGCCGTCGGCGTATCTAGGGCAATTTTTTTTATTAAATGCACATATATCTAGAGACTAAAACATATAAAAAAAATAAATTCATTTAGATACACATGTGTAGGACCTAGTGTATAGATACATGTAAAATCTAGCCAAAAATTTCGATTAGACGGTTTCACCTAAACGGGGAGATTCCACCCTTATACGGGTACGGAACCTTCGCCTCTAGGTTAGAGCGCATGCATGCGAGGGGGGACACATGCAAGCACCTATACCAACCTCTCACCACACCCACACACATATGCTAGGGGCACATGCAAGTTTTCATCTGATTCCGATGTTCTCGTGGTCTTCCTCCGGCGAAACCCTGATCTCTGTGCACACTCGGATCGTCTACCCCCCTAGACGTTCCTCTGACAGGGGTAGCCCGGCGTAGCTCTCTCTTGTTTTGTGTTTGTTTAGGTCATAGGGTGATGTCAAACCATGTTGGCTCACAAGTTGGGGCACTATCCTACCCGGTTTCACCTCGACGGGGAGATTCCCCCTTATACGGGTCCGGAACCTTCGCCTCTAGGTTAGAGCGCATGCATGCGAGGGGGGACACATGCAAGCACCTATATATACCAACCTCTAACCACACCCACACACACATATATGCTAGGGGCACATGCAAGTTTTCATCTCATTCCGATGTTCTCGTGGTCTTCCTCCGGCGAAACCCTGATCTCTGTGCACACTCGGATCGTCTACCCCCCTAGACGTTCCTCTGACAGGGGTAGCCCGGCGTAGCTCTCTCTTGTTTTGTGTTTGTTTAGGTCATAGGGTGATGTCAAACCATGTTGGTTCACAAGTTGGGGCACTATCCTACCCGCTTTCACCTCGACGGGGAGATTCCACCCTCATACGCCCTAACCTTCGCCTCTAGGTTAGAGCGCATGCATGCGAGGGGGGACACATGCAAGCACCTATATATACCAACCTCTAACCACACCCACACACACATATATGCTAGGGGCACATGCAAGTTTTCATCTCATTCCGATGTTCTCGTGGTCTTCCTCCGGCGAAACCCTGATCTCTGTGCACACTCGGATCGTCTACCCCCCTAGACGTTCCTCTGACAGGGGTAGCCCGGCGTAGCTCTCTCTTGTTTTGTGTTTGTTTAGGTCATAGGGTGATGTCAAACCATGTTGGCTCACAAGTTGGGGCACTATCCTACCCGGTTTCACCTCGACGGGGAGATTCCACCCTCATACTGGTCCTAACCTTCGCCTCTAGGTTAGAGCGCATGCATGCGAGGGGGGACACATGCAAGCACCTATATATACCAACCTCTAACCACACCCACACACACATATATGCTAGGGGCACATGCAAGTTTTCATCTCATTCCGATGTTCTCGTGGTCTTCCTCCGGCGAAACCCTGATCTCTGTGCACACTCGGATCGCCTACCCCTAGACGTTCCTCCGACAGGTAGCCCGTAGCTCTCTCTTGTTTTGTGTTTGTTTAGGTCATAGGGTGATGTCAAACCATGTTGGTTCACAAGTTGGGGCACTATCCTACCCGCTTTCACCTCGACGGGGAGATTCCACCCACATACGGGCCCAGAACCTTCGCCTCTAGGTTAGAGCGCATGCATGCGAGGGGGGACACATGCAAGCACCTATATATACCAACCTCTAACCACACCCACACACACATATATGCTAGGGGCACATGCAAGTTTTCATCTCATTCCGATGTTCTCGTGGTCTTCCTCCGGTGAAACCCTGATCTCTGTGCACACTCGGACCGTCTACCCCCCTAGACGTTCCTCCCGACAGGGTAGCCCGGTAGATCTCTCTTGTTTTGTGTTTGTTTAGGTCATAGGGTGATGTCAAACCATGTTGGCTCACAAGTTGGGGCACTATCCTACCCGCTTTCACCTCGACGGGAGATTCCACCTCACGGGTCCTAACCTTCGCCTCTAGGTTAGAGCGCATGCATGCGAGGGGACACATGCAAGCACCTATATATACCAACCTCTAACCACACCCACACACACATATGCTAGGGGCACATGCAAGTTTTCATCTCATTCCGTTGTTCTCGTGGTCTTCCTCCGTGAAACCACGATCTCTGTGCACACTGGATCGTCTACCCCTAGACGTTCCTCCGACAGGTAGCCCACGTAGCTCTCTCTTGTTTTGTGTTTGTTTAGGTCATAGGGTGATGTCAAACCATGTTGGCTCACAATTTGGGGCACTATCCTACCCGCTTTCACCTCGACGGGAGATTCCACCTCATACGGTCCTAACCTTCGCCTCTAGGTTAGAGCATGCATGCGAGGGGGACACATGCAAGCACCTATATATACCAACCTCTCACCACACACCACACACACATATGATAGGGGCACATGCAAGTTTTCATCTCATTCCGATGTTCTCGTGGTCTTCCTCCCGTGAAACCTCGATCTCTGTGCACACTCGGATCGTCTACCCCCCTAGACGTTCCTCTGACAGGGGTAGCCCGGCGTAGCTCTCTCTTGTTTTGTGTTTGTTTAGGTCATAGGGTGATGTCAAACCATGTTGGCTCACAAGTTGGGGCACTATCCTACCCGGTTTCACCTCGAAGGGGAGATTCCACTCTCATACGGGTTCGGAACCTTCGCCTCTAGGTTAGAGCGCATGCATGCGAGGGGGGACACATGCAAGCACCTATATATACCAACCTCTAACCACACCCACACACAGATATATGCTAGGGGCACATGCAAGTTTTCATCTCATTCCGATGTTCTCGTGGTCTTCCTCCGGCGAAACCCTGATCTCTGTGCACACTCGGATCGTCTACCCCCCTAGACGTTCCTCTGACAGGGGTAGCCCGACGTAGCTCTCTCTTGTTTTGTGTTTGTTTAGGTCATAGGGTGATGCCAAACCATGTTGGTCACAAGTTGGGGCACTATCCTACCCGCTTTCACCTCGACGGGGAGATTCCACCCTCATACGGGCCCGGAACCTTCGCCTCTAGGTTAGAGCGCATGCATGCGAGGGGGGACACATGCAAGCACCTATATATAACAACCTCTAACCACACCCACACACACATATATGTTAGGGGCACATGCAATTTTTCATCTCATTCCGATGTTCTCGTGGTCTTCCTCCGGCGAAACCCTGATCTCTGTGCACACTGGATCGTCTACCCCCTAGACGTTCCTCCGACAGGTAGCCCGGCGTAGCTCTCTCTTGTTTTGTGTTTGTTTAGGTCATAGGGTGATGTCAAACCATGTTGGCTCACAAGTTGGGGCACTATCCTACCCGGTTTCACCTCGACGGGGAGATTCCACCCTCATACGGGTCCGGAACCTTCGCCTCTAGGTTAGAGCGCATGCATGCGAGGGGGGACACATGCAAGCACCTATATATACCAACCTCTAACCACACCCACACACACATATATGCTAGGGGCACATGCAAGTTTTCATCTCATTCCGATGTTCTCGTGGTCTTCCTCCAGCAAACCCTGATCTCTGTGCACACTCGGATCGTCTACCCCCCTAGACGTTCCTCTGACAGGGGTAGCCCGGCGTAGCTCTCTCTTGTTTTGTGTTTTTTTAGGTCATAGGGTGATGTCAAACCATGTTGGTTCACAAGTTGGGGCACTATCCTACCCGCTTTCACCTCGACGGGGAGATTCCACCCTCATACGGGCCCGAAACCTTCGCCTCTAGGTTAGAGCGCATGCATGCGAGGGGGGACACATGCAAGCACCTATATATACCAACCTCTAACCACACCCACACACACATATATGCTAGGGGCACATGCAAGTTTTCATCTCATTCCGATGTTCTCGTGGTCTTCCTCCCATGAAACCACGATCTCTGTGCACACTCGGATCGTCACCCCCTAGACGTTCCGACAGGTAGCCCGGCGTAGCTCTCTCTTGTTTTGTGTTTGTTTAGGTCATAGGGTGATCTCAAACCATGTTGGCTCACAAGTTGGGGCACTATCCTACCCGGTTTCACCTCGACGGGGAGATTCCACCCTCATACGGGTCCGGAACCTTCGCCTCTAGGTTAGAGCGCATGCATGCGAGGGGGGACACATGCAAGCACCTATATATACCAACCTCTAACCACACCCACACACACATATATGCTAGGGGCACATGCAAGTTTTCATCTCATTCAGATGTTCTCGTGGTCTTCCTCCCATGAAACCACGATCTCTGTGCACACTGGATCGTCTACTCCCTAGACGTTCCTCCCAGGGTAGCCCGCGTAGCTCTCTCTTGTTTTGTGTTTGTTTAGGTCATAGGGTGATGTCAAACCATGTTGGTTCACAAGTTGGGGCACTATCCTACCCGCTTTCACCTCGACGGGAGATTCCACCTCATACGGCCCTAACCTTCGCCTCTAGGTTAGAGCGCATGCATGCGAGGGGGGACACATGCAAGCACCTCTATATACCTACCTCTAACCACACCCACACACACATATATGCTAGGGGCACATGCAAGTTTTCATCTCATTCCGATGTTCTCGTGGTCTTCCTCCGTGAAACCACGATCTGTGCACACTCGGATCGTCTACCCCCCTAGACGTTCCTCTGACAGGGGTAGCCCGGCGTATCTCTCTCTTGTTTTGTGTTTGTTTAGGTCATAGGGTGATGTCAAACCATGTTGTCTCACAAGTTGGGGCACTATCCTACCCGGTTTCACCTCGAAGGGGAGATTCCACTCTCATACGGGTCCGGAACCTTCGCCTCTAGATTAGAGCGCATGCATGCGATGGGGGACACATGCAAGCACCTATATATACCAACCTCTAACCACACCCACACACACATATATGCTAGGGGCACATGCAAGTTTTCATCTCATTCCGATGTTCTCGTGGTCTTCCTCCGTGAAACCACGATCTCTGCACACTCGGATCGTCTACCCCCTAGACGTTCCTCCGACAGGGTAGCGTAGCTCTCTCTTGTTTTGTGTTTGTTTAGGTCATAGGGTGATGTCAAACCATGTTGGTCACAAGTTGGGGCACTATCCTACCCGCTTTCACCTCGACGGGAGATTCCACCTCATACGGGCCCTAACCTTCGCCTCTAGGTTAGGCGCATGCATGCGAGGGGGACACATGCAAGCACCTATATATACCAACCTCTAACCACACCCACACACACATATATGTTAGGGGCACATGCAAGTTTTCATCTCATTCCGATGTTCGTGGTCTTCCTCCCATGAAACCACGATCTCTGTGCACACTCGGATCGCTCACCCCTAGACGTTCCTCTCACAGAGGTAGCCCGGCGTAGCTCTCTCTTGTTTTGTGTTTGTTTAGGTCATAGGGTGATGTCAAACCATGTTGGCTCACAAGTTGGGGCACTATCCTACCCGGTTTCACCTCGACGGGGAGATTCCACCCTCATACTGGTCCTAACCTTCGCCTCTAGGTTAGAGCGCATGCATGCGAGGGGGGACACATGCAAGCACCTATATATACCAACCTCTAACCACACCCACACACACACATATGCTAGGGGCACATGCAAGTTTTCATCTCATTCCGATGTTCTCGTGGTCTTCCTCCGGTGAAACCCTGATCTCTGTGCACACTCGGATCGTCTACCCCCTAGACGTCTCCGACAGGGTAGCCCGCGTAGCTCTCTCTTGTTTTGTTTTTGTTTAGGTCATAGGGTGATGTCAAACCATGTTGGTTCACAAGTTGGGGCACTATCCTACCCGCTTTCACCTCGACGGAGATTCCACCTCATACGGGCCCGAACCTTCGCCTCTAGGTTAGGCGCATGCATGCGATGGGGACACATGCAAGCACCTATATATACCAACCTCTAACCACACCCACACACACATATATGCTAGGGGCACATGCAAGTTTTCATCTCATTCCGATGTTCTCGTGGTCTTCCTCCTGAAACCACGATCTCTGTGCACTCGGATCGTCTACCCCCTAGGCGTTCCTCCCAGGGGTAGCCCGGGGTAGCTCTCTCTTGTTTTGTGTTTGTTTAGGTCATATGGTGATGTCAAACCATGTTGGCTCACAAGTTGGGGCACTATCCTACCCGCTTTCACCTCGACGGGGAGATTCCACCCTCATACGGGTCCGGAACCTTCGCCTCTAGGTTAGAGCGCATGCATGCGAGGGGGGACACATGCAAGCACCTATATATACTAACCTCTAACCACACCCACACACACATATGCTAGGGGCACATGCAAGTTTTCATCTCATTCCGATTTTCTCGTGGTCTTCCTCCGGCGAAACCCTGATCTCTGTGCACACTCGGATCGTCTACCCCCCTAGACGTTCCTCTGACAGGGGTAGCCCGGCGTAGGTCTCTCTTGTTTTGTGTTTGTTTAGGTCATAGGGTGATGTCAAACCATGTTGGCTCACAAGTTGGGGCACTATCCTACCCGGTTTCACCTCGACGGGGAGATTCCACCCTCATACGGGTCCGGAACCTTCGCCTCTAGGTTAGAGCGCATGCATGCGAGGGGGGACACATGCAAGCACCTATAAATACCAACCTCTAACCACACCCACACACACACATATGCTAGGGGCACATGCAAGTTTTCATCTCATTCCGATGTTCTCGTGGTCTTCCTCCCAGAAACCACGATCTCTGTGCACTCGGATCGTCACCCCCTAGACGTTCCTCTGACAGGGGTAGCCCGGCGTAGCTCTCTCTTGTTTTGTGTTTGTTTAGGTCATAGGGTGATGTCAAACCATGTTGGCTCACAAGTTGGGGCACTATCCTACCCGCTTTCACCTCGACGGGGAGATTCCACCCTCATACGTCTGAACCTTCGCCTCTAGGTTAGAGCGCATGCATGCGAGGGGGGACACATGCAAGCACCTATATATACCAACCTCTAACCACACCCACATACACATATGCTAGGGTCACATGCAAGTTTTCATCTCATTCCGATGTTCTCGTGGTCTTCCTCCCAAACCACGATCTCTGCACACTGGATCGCTCACCCCCTAGACGTTCCTCCGACAGGTAGCCCCGTAGCTCTCTCTTGTTTTGTGTTTGTTTAGGTCATAGGGTGATCTCAAACCATGTTGGCTCACAAGTTGGGGCACTATCCTACCCGGTTTCACCTCGACGGAGATTCCACCTCATACTGTCCTAACCTTCGCCTCTAGGTTAGAGCGCATGCATGCGAGGGGGGACACATGCAAGCACCTATATATACCAACCTCTAACCACACCCACACACACATATGCTAGGGGCACATGCAAGTTTTCATCTCATTCCGATGTTCTCGTGGTCTTCCTCCGGCGAAACCCTGATCTCTGTGCACACTCGGATCGTCTACCCCCCCTAGACGTTCCTCTGACAGGTAGCCCACGTAGCTCTCTCTTGTTTTGTTTTTGTTTAGGTCATAGGGTGATGTCAAACCATGTTGGTTCACAAGTTGGGGCACTATCCTACCCGCTTTCACCTCGACGGGAGATTCCACCCTCATACGGCCCTAACCTTCGCCTCTAGGTTAGAGCATGCATGCGATGGGGACACATGCAAGCACCTATATATACCAACCTCTAACCACACCCACACACACATATATGCTAGGGGCACATGCAAGTTTTCATCTCATTCCGATGTTCTCGTGGTCTTCCTCCCGAAACCACGATCTCTGTGCACACTGGATCGTCTACCCCTAGACGTTCCTCGAGGGGTAGCCCGGTAGCTCTCTCTTGTTTTGTGTTTGTTTAGGTCATATGGTGATGTCAAACCATGTTGGCTCACAAGTTGGGGCACTATCCTACCCGCTTTCACCTCGACGGGAGATTCCACCTCATACGGTCCCGAACCTTCGCCTCTAGGTTAGAGCGCATGCATGCGAGGGGACACATGCAAGCACCTATATATACTAACCTCTAACCACACCCACACACACACATATGCTAGGGGCACATGCAAGTTTTCATCTCATTCCGATTTTCTCGTGGTCTTCCTCCGTGAAACCACGATCTCTGTGCACACTCGGATCGCTCACCCCCTAGACGTTCCTCAGCGGGTAGCCCGTGAGTCTCTCTTGTTTTGTGTTTGTTTAGGTCATAGGGTGATGTAAAACCATGTTGGTTCACAAGTTGGGGCACTCTCCTACCCGGTTTCACCTAAACGGGGAGATTCCCCCTTATACGGGTCCAGAACCTTCGCTTCTAGGTTAGAGCGCATGCATGCGAGGGGGACACATGCAAGCACCTATACCAACATCTCACCACACTCACACACATATGCTAGGGACACATGCAATTTTTCATCTGATTCCGGTGTTCTCGTGGTCTTCCTCTGGCGAAACCCTGATCTGTGCACACTCGGATCGTCTACCCCCTAGACGTTCCTCTGACAAGGGCTGCCCGGCGTATCTCTCTCTTATTTTGTGTTTGTTTATGTCATAGGGTGATGTAAAACCATGTTGGTTCACAAGTTGGGGCACTATCCTACCCGGTTTCACCTAAACGGGGAGATTCCCCCTTATACGGGTCCAGAACCTTCGCTTCTAGGTTAGAGCGCATGCATGCAAGGGGGACACATGCAAGCACCTATACCAACCTCTCACCACACTCACACACATATGCTAGGGACACATGCAAGTTTTCATCTCATTCTGATGTTCTCGTGGTCTTCCTCGTGAAACCACGATCTCTGCACTCGGATCGTCTACCCCCTAGACGCGTTCCGGCAGGGGTAGCCCGACGTAGATCTCTCTTGTTTTGTGTTTGTTTAGGTCATAGGGTGATGTCAAACCATGTTGGATCACAAGTTGGGGCACTATCCTACCCGCTTTCACCTCGACGGGGAGATTCCACCCTCATACGGGTCCGGAACCTTCGCCTCTAGGTTAGAGCGCATGCATGCGAGGGGGGACACATGCAAGCACCTATATATACCAACCTCTAACCACACCCACACACACATATGCTAGGGTCACATGCAAGTTTTCATCTCATTCCGATGTTCTCGTGGTCTTCCTCCGGCAAAACCCTGATCTCTGTGCACACTCGGATCGTCTACCCCCCTAGACGTTCATCTGACAGGGGTAGCCCGGCGTAGATCTCTCTTGTTTTGTGTTTGTTTAGGTCATAGGGTGATTTCAAACCATGTTGGTTCACAAGTTGGGGCACTATCCTACCCGCTTTCACCTCGACGGGGAGATTCCACCTCACACGGCCCTAACCTTCGCCTCTAGGTTAGAGCGCATGCATGCGAGGGGACACATGCAAGCACCTATATATACCAACCTCTAACCACACCCACACACATATGCTAGGGGCACATGCAAGTTTTCATCTCATTCCGATCTTCGTGGTCTTCCTCCCATGAAACCCCGATCTCTGTGCACACTCGGATCGTCTACCCCCTAGACGTTCCTCCGAGGGTAGCCCGGGTAGCTCTCTCTTGTTTTGTGTTTGTTTAGGTCATATGGTGATGTCAAACCATGTTGGCTCACAAGTTGGGGCACTATCCTACCGCTTTCACCTCGACGGGAGATTCCACCCTCATACGGTCCTAACCTTCGCCTCTAGGTTAGGCGCATGCATGCGAGGGGGGACACATGCAAGCACCTATATATACCAACCTCTAACCACACCCACACACATATGCTAGGGGCACATGCAAGTTTTCATCTCATTCCGATGTTCTCGTGGTCTTCCTCCCACAAACCACGATCTCTGGCACACTCGGATCGTCACCCCCTAGACGTTCCTCTGACAGGGGTAGCCCGACGTAGCTCTCTCTTATTTTGTGTTTGTTTAGGTCATAGGGTGATGTCAAACCATGTTGGCTCACAAGTTGGGGCACTATCCTACCCGGTTTCACCTCGACGGGGAGATTCCACCTCATACGGTCCGGAACCTTCGCCTCTAGGTTAGAGCGCATGCATGCGAGGGGGGACACATGCAAGCACCTATATATACCAACCTCTAACCACACCCACACACACATATGCTAGGGGCACATGAAAGTTTTCATCTCATTCCGATGTTCTCGTGGTCTTCCTCCGGCGAAACCCTGATCTCTGTGCACACTCGGATCGTCTACCCCCCTAGACGTTCCTCTGACAGGGGTAGCCCGGCGTAGATCTCTCTTGTTTTGTGTTTGTTTAGGTCATAGGGTGATGTCAAACCATGTTGGTTCACAAGTTGGGGCACTATCCTACCCGCTTTCACCTCGACGGGGAGATTCCACCCTCATACGGGCCCGGAACCTTCGCCTCTAGGTTAGAGCGCATGCATGCGAGGGGGGACACATGCAAGCACCTATATATACCAACCTCTAACCACACCCACACCCACATATGCTAGGGGCACATGCAAGTTTTCATCTCATTCCGATGTTCTCGTGGTCTTCCTCCGGCGAAACCCTGATCTCTGTGCACACTCGGATCGTCTACCCCCCTAGACGTTCCTCTGACAGGGGTAGCCCGGGGTAGCTCTCTCTTGTTTTGTGTTTGTTTAGGTCATATGGTGATGTCAAACCATGTTGGCTCACAAGTTGGGGCACTATCCTACCCGCTTTCACCTCGACGGGGAGATTCCACCCTCATACGGGTCCGGAACCTTCGCCTCTAGGTTAGAGCGCATGCATGCGAGGGGGGACACATGCAAGCACCTATATATACCAACCTCTAACCACACCCACACACACATATGCTAGGGGCACATGCAAGTTTTCATCTCATTCCGATGTTCTCGTGGTCTTCCTCCGGCGAAACCCTGATCTCTGTGCACACTCGGATCGTCTACCCCCCTAGGCGTTCCTCTGACAGGGGTAGCCAGTAGCTCTCTCTTGTTTTGTGTTTGTTTAGGTCATAGGGTGATGTCAAACCATGTTGGCTCACAAGTTGGGGCACTATCCCCGGTTTCACCTCGACGGGAGATTCCACCTCAAACGGTCCTAACCTTCGCCTCTAGGTTAGAGCGCATGCATGAGGGGGACACATGCAAGCACCTATATATACCAACCTCTAACCACACCCACACACACATATGCTAGGGGCACATGCAAGTTTTCATCTCATTCCGATGTTCTCGTGGTCTTCCTCCCACAAACCCGATCTCTCAGGCACTCGGATCGTCTACCCCCTAGACGTTCCTCGAGGGTAGCCAGCGTAGCTCTCTCTTGTTTTGTGTTTGTTTAGGTCATAGGGTGATGTCAAACCATGTTGGCTCACAAGTTGGGGCACTATCCTACCCGCTTTCACCTCGACGGGAGATTCCACCCTCATACTGGTCCTAACCTTCGCCTCTAGGTTAGAGCGCATGCATGAGGGGACACATGCAAGCACCTATATATACCAACCTCTAACCACACCCACACACACATATGCTAGGGGCACATGCAAGTTTTCATCTCATTCCGATGTTCTCGTGGTCTTCCTCGTGAAACCACGATCTCTGTGCACTCCGGATCGTCTACCCCCTAGACGTTCCTCTGACAGGGGTAGCCCGGCATAGCTCTCTCTTGTTTTGTGTTTGTTTAGGTCATAGGGTGATGTCAAACCATGTTGGCTCACAAGTTGGGGCACTATCCTACCCGGTTTCACCTCGACGGGGAGATTCCACCCTCATACGGGTCCGGAACCTTCGCCTCTAGGTTAGAGCGCATGCATGCGAGGGGGGACACATGCAAGCACCTATATATACCAACCTCTAACCACACCCACACACACATATGCTATGGGCACATGCAATTTTTTATCTCATTCCGATGTTCTCGTGGTTTTCCTCCGTGAAACCACGATCTCTGGCACACTGGATCGTCTACCCCCTAGACGTTCCTCCGAGGGGTATCCCCGTAGCTCTCTCTTGTTTTGTGTTTGTTTAGGTCATAGGGTGATGTCAAACCATGTTGGCTCACAAGTTGGGGCACTATCCTACCGGTTTCACCTCGACGGGAGATTCCACCTCATACGGGTCCTAACCTTCGCCTCTAGGTTAGAGCGCATGCATGCGAGGGGGACACATGCAAGCACCTATATATACCAACCTCTAACCACACCCACACACACATATGCTAGGGGCACATGCAAGTTTTCATCTCATTCCGATGTTCTCGTGGTCTTCCTCCGTGAAACCACGATCTCTGCACACTCGAATCGCCTACCCCTAGACGTTCCTCCGACAGGTAGCCAGCCGTGTAGCTCTCTCTTGTTTTGTGTTTGTTTAGGTCATAGGGTGATGTCAAACCATGTTGGCTCACAAGTTGGGGCACTATCCTACCCGGTTTCACCTCGACGGGAGATTCCACCTCCTACGGGCCGGAACCTTCGCCTCTAGGTTAGAGCGCATGCATGCGAGGGGGACACATGCAAGCACCTATATACCAACCTCTAACCACACCCACACACACATATATGCTAGGGGCACATGCAAGTTTTCATCTCATTCCGATGTTCTCGTGGTCTTCCTCCCGTGAAACCACGATCTCTGGCACACTCGGATCGTCTACCCCCTAGACGCGTTCCTCCGACAGGTAGCCCGGCGTAGCTCTCTCTTGTTTTGTGTTTGTTTAGGTCATAGGGTGATGTCAAACCATGTTGGCTCACAAGTTGGGGCACTATCCTACCCGGTTTTACCTCGACGGGGAGATTCCACCCTCATACGGGTCCGGAACCTTCGCCTCTAGGTTAGAGCGCATGCATGCGAGGGGGGACACATGCAAGCACTTCATGTGGTCGTGGTGAGTGCTATTGAGAACCACATGCGATAATAACACTTACAAACATATAGAAATTTTTCGGGGTGTGAGAAGATTCGCAACGACATTTCATGTGGACGTGTAGACTGCTATTCGAGGGTACGAAATTATCCAATTAATAAAAAATATATGAATAATTGATGCAAATACAAAATATATGAAAAATAGAAGGCTACGCCGAGGGTGACCGTCGGCGCGTACGTTCTGATGCCGAGGGTGGCCGCGGCGTATGCTATGCCGAGGGTTGCTCGGCCTAACCGGCACCGTTAAGCGTCGTCGTCTTTGCCGGCATGTGCCACGCGTCCGTTATCTACGCCGAGGGCCGCCGCTACACCGAGGGTGACCGTCGGTGTAGTGTATGCTACGCCGACGGCTTGGCTACGCCGAGGGCTGGCCAGTTGGGCTGGCCCGGTGCGGTGCTACGCCGACGGCCCCGACGTTTGGCCGTCGGCGTAGCCGGCGGCCGTCGGCGCATCTGGCCATTCCTGTAGTGTCGGTATGAAACAGGTCGCACACGGCTATGGAGTTTCCTCCTCCTCGAAACAGGCCGTTGGTGTTTCACTTTCAGAGTTCAGACCGGAACCGACATAATAAAGCGACTTCTTTTCATGAACCATCAAAGACAAACAGCCTAATGGTTAATGGACCATGAAGCAACAAGACACTCCCTTTTCTTTTCGAGATCTTACAAGACACTCCTTACATAATACACCTAAACAGACATCATTTATACTTACTTCTATAACTGCGTACTATCATTCTATCATATGATCATAAGCTCATAATCCTAATATATATTGGTCAGGAGAGGGACAAAATTTGTGTGCAGATCAGAAGTGCACACAGGGGACCAAATCAAGAGATCAGCTAACTAGCTAGCTAGCTACAGTAGGATATACGTGATACATATCGACGATCTTCTCGTGCGGCTTGTTGTAAGGTTCTACAGCAGCCGGTTGTGCTTGGGCCTGTGGCGCTTCGGAGGGCTGTAGTCCTTGGTCAGGAACCACCTCATCTTCTTCCTCTCCTCGGCCCATTCCTTGGCGTGCAGCCTCCTGTCGTTGTGCTCGCGCGCCCCTCCTTCTCCTTGCACCAAAGGGGAAAACACTTCGGTTTCTTCAGTAGAAGAATGTGAATCTGTGGATGACCAAGATAGCAGTAAGAAGTAATAAGATACTATAACATGTACTAGAAATTAATGGTAACTATACTTACCAACAAACACTTGCTGATGAAGCAAAGATCTGAAGCTTAAGAGGAAGATCACAGTAACCAGGCTCAGAAGACCAAGGAACCTCATCTCTGCCTTTCTCACCTTTGTAGTGCTCTACTAAGAACACAATCTCCACTATGAGCAGCCAGAGCAGGTTCTATGTGTATAAATAGGCCAGGCCTCCGGTCAGAGCATTTCAACAAGAGATGTACAGAGCTGCTGGCAGGTCAAAGTCAAAACGGCAGGAAATTTCGGTTTGTGCTTCAGTAGAATTCCGAGCACCAGTGCCTCTGTCCTGTCAAAGAGATAATCGACGTTTTTTTTCTACCCTTGGCGTGATTAACTAGTCTCCCAAGAACCGAACGTCCTAGCCACGAGAAGAATCTCTTGTTCCTGGAGCTTTAGCCCATAGGTTACCGAACTGGCGAACTCCGAGTCTTTCTTTCTTGCAGTTGCCGCACCCTCCTTTTGGGGACAAGAGCACAGCAGCTGCAGGATTTGTTTACAAGGCTCGACAATGTACGCTCGATTTCGCTCAACCAAGCAGAACCACGTGACGCTTTAATTCATGTGTCGTACACGCACTCGGAGGCTCATTTGTATTAGCGAGGAGGTCTGTGACTTTTTTGTCATTTTTTGGTCAACAAAAAAGTTTGTAATCACTATTTGTTTGGCTCTCTGATTCTCGATTGTTTGCTCTTGCATAAACTTTAAACTCTATTTTCTACAATGTTTTGAAGTAGACGCACAACAATTGCTATATCTTGCATGGTGGGTGAGGTAGAAGATGACAGAGACACAAGCCTACCCGGTGTGGGCTGCAATTAAGTACTCCCTCTGTTTCAAAATATAAGATGTTTTAGGTTTGTGAAGAAAATGAATCTAGACTTCTTTTAATATGTAGATTCATTCTAAAGTTGAGTGAACCTACATACTAAAACAAGTCTAGATTCATTTTCTTCACAAACCTAAAACATCTTATATTTTGAAACGGAGGGAGTAGGATCTACCAGAAGTTAACCTCGGAGAGTGACTGTTGTTGGAATTTGCCTAAATAGGCCCAGCCCATTTATTATATGCCAATAAATTTCTGAAATTCTAGAGACCTATTTGTCCCGTTCATGCAAGACAAGAGCTGGGACAAATGTTTAGTTCCACATAGCTAGTTGAGTGAAAGTTGAACCATCTTATAAGAAGAGCTCTTCCACCACTTGTACGAGTTTGAGAAGAGAAGACATATACACGCGCGCTCCTCCTCCTCCTCCTCGCTCGCCTCGACGCGACGGGACGGGATGTGGGAATCTTGCCGAGCCGAAATTTATTTTTCCACGCATGAACGGTATCTGCGTGCACCGCGAGCCGGGACGGTAGGCCTCCGAGACCCGCTGCTTCGAGTCCTGTATGGGAGAAGGGCGATAAGGGTTTTTGGGGAGCGCTATTGGCGCGACTACTGGCTTTATCACGGACTCCCTCTCGGATAGCGACTGCGGCGACGTCTTCTCCAGCGAGGACTTCTTCCCCGACATCAGCACCCTCTTCCTCGATGACATGGCTACCGACGGTGCCAATCCGAACGCCAGCGGTTTCTCTGCTACTACTGCTGTGTATACTTTCTTTCTCAACCTTGTTCTGATCGCATCTCAAGTTCTATACCTAGCAGTCTGTTTGGTTATCTGCTTTAATATATATTCGCTATTTTACATGATTAGTATATTGTCTATTATTCTAATCATGTTTTATCTAGCGTTTATTATGGGTAATTCGCTTGGTAAATTGCTCTTTTTCTCAACAATCCAAAAACCTTATTTCAGGCAATTTGCCCCAAGTGGCTTTGTTGCTTCTATGAAGTAACCTATGTTCAAAGATGTCAATTACAAACGATGGCGTGCAAGAGCAGTACTTTGGTTTCAGACCATGAGCTGCTATAACGCCATCTATGGCGCACCTGAGGGAGATCTTAATCCCGCTCAGGAAGAGGTGTTCCAAAAACTTGATACCACTTTCAAGGCTGCCTTGGTCAACATTCTTGGTGACAATATCGTCGATTCATATCTGTCATTTAGTAATGACAAGGATATGTGGGATGCACTCGAGAGAAAGTTTGAAGTCTCCGATGCTGGCAGTGAACTATATGTCATGGAACAATTCTATGACTATAAGATGGTTGATGACCGCCCCATTGTGGAGCAGGCTCATGAGATACAGTCACTTGCCAGGGAGCTTGAGCACTTCACTTGTGTATTACCGGACAAGTTTGTTGCCTGAGGCATTATTGCCAAACTTCCCCAGTCATGGAGGAATTTTGCTACTTCTCTGAAGCACAAGAGACAAGAGTTCTCCGTGACGGATTTCATTGGGACTCTTGATGTGAAAGAGAAGGCGAGAGCAAAAGACACACGTGCTCGAGGTACCGAGGGAGGTTCTAATACCAATCTGGTACAGAAAAGGAACTTCCAGCCTCACAAGTTCATGAACAAAGTCAAGTTTGACGGCAAAGGAAAGTTCGATGGAAAGAACAAGGCCTCGTAGTCTACCAGCTTCATGAAGAAGACTGATAACAGGAAAGGTGCTTGTCATGTGTGCGGTGATCCTGGTCATTGGGCTCCTGCTTATCCCAACCGCTTTGACAAGCGCCATCATGGGAAGGGCAGTAAGACTGCTAATATTGTCATGGGCGACGTTGAGATGAAAGATGTTGGGTATGGTATATTACCTACTGTTCTTTCGTTATGTCATTATCCTGATTGGTGGATTGACACAGGCGCTAATGTACATGTCTGCTCTGATGACATGGTTATACCCTGTGGGTACACGATCTTAGCATACCTAGTCCAGCCCAAGGAAGGCCCACGAGCACATGCGCCAGCCCATGAAAACTTTCGGGTGGCCAGGGCCCATGATGCCTTCGGATCCTTGGAGAACAAGACTAGAGTAGATAGAATATTCAAAGAGGCAAACCCTAGAACTTGTAACCGACTCGATCTGTGCCTGGGACCTGCCTATCTCTATATAAAGGCTAGGAAGGCACGACCAAGAAGGCTCTCTCGCATACCACCGCATACACACCTCCACGCCAGATTGCATCTGTGCACCCCTGTAACCTTCGATTCCGACATAATCAAGAGCAGACAAGCAGGAGTAGGGTTTTCTCTCTGGGGGCCTGAACCTGGGTAAACCTCGTGTCTCCGTGTTGCTTGTTTGCTAACCGTTCTGCGATCTCCAGCATCCCCATCTTCTCCAAAACCCAAGTCCATAACAATGGGCATTGACGAGATTGAACCTCGTCAATTGGCGTCGTCTGTGGGACTCAAACCGTGTTTGAACCTCGTCAATATCCCCATCTGATATTTCCATGTTTTCTTTATATCAGGTCAGAGGGACTCAAACCGTGTTTATTGGGAACGGCTCGCATGTTTCTGTTCATGGTGTTGGTACGGTCGATCTGAAGTTCACTTCAGAAAATACCGTGCGCCTGAAGAACGTGCATCATGTTCCCTCAATAAATAAAAATCTTGTTAGCGGATCTCTTCTGTGTCGAGATGGCTACAAGATTGTATTCGAGTCCAATAAATTTGTAATTTTGAAGTATGGAACCTTTGTTGGTAAAGGCTATGAGTGCAGAGGCTTGTTCCGCTTATCTCTGTCAAACATTTGTAATAAAGTTGTTAATCATATCTACACGAATTTTGAATCAAATGTCTAGCACTCTCGTCTTTGTCATATTAATTTTGGTTGTATGACGCGGCTAGCCAAAATGAATTTAATTCCTGATTTCACAACTGTTAAGGGATCTAAGTGCCAAGTCTGCGTGCAAGCTAAATAACCTCGCAAGTCACATATGACCGCAGAAGTGAGAAATTTAACACCACTAGAGCTCATACATTCTGATCTTTGTGAGATGAATGGTGTGTTGACAAAAGGTGGAAAGAAATATTTCATGACTTTGATCGATGACTCTACGAGATATTGCCATGTATATCTTCTGAAATCAAAAGATGAGGCTTTGAGTTTCTTTAAAATCTATAAAGCTGAGGTAGAAAATCAACTTGATCGAAAGATTAAGAGGCTTAGGTCTGATCGTGGTGGAGAGTATTTTTCCAACGAGTTTGATTTCTTTTGTGTGGAACATGGCATAATTCATGAGAAGACGCCTCCCTACTCACCCCAGTCAAATGGAGTAGCCGAAAGAAAGAACTGTACTCTAACAGATTTGGTTAACGCCATGTTAGACACATCGGGTGTCTCCAAGGAATGGTGGGGAGAGGCACTATTGACTACGTGTCATGTCCTAAACCGAGTTCCCACAAATAATAAAGAAATTACTCCATTATAAGAATGGGAGAAGAAAATATTAAAACTCTCTTACTTATGTACTTGGGGTTGTTTGGCAAAGATTAATGTACCAATCCCCAAGAAGCGCAAGCTTGGACCAAAAACCATTGATTATGTTTTTCTAGGCTATGCTTTCCATAGCATTGGTTATAGATTCTTGATATTAAAATCTGAAGTACCTAACATTCATGTCGGTACAATCATGGAGTAGACTAATGTGACTTTCTTTGAGGATATCTTTCCTATGAAGGATAAAACTAACTCATCAAATCCGGAGATACCTAGTTCATCTAATCAGGAATTTGCTACATTTTCTGAACCTACCATTCCAATTGAACACTCTGAAAGTACTAAGGAGGATAATAATGAAATTCCTAAAAGGAGCAAGAGAAAAAGGACTACAAAGTCCTTTGATGATTTCATTGTGTACCTTGTGGATGACACTCCCACGTCCATTCCAATTGCATCTCCTGATGCTGACTACTGGAAGGAAGCCGTTCATAGTGAGATGAATTCTATCTTAGCTAATGGAACATGGGAGACCACTGATCACCCTTATGGGTGCAAACTTGTAGGATGCAAATGGGTGTTTAAGAAAAAGCTTAGACCTGATGGTACTATTGAGAAGTACAAGGCATGGCTTGTGGCCAAGGGATATACTCAAAAGGAAGGTGAAGACTTCTTTGACACTTACTCACCTGTTGCCAGATTGACCACCATTCGAGTATTACTCTCATTGATTGCCTCTCATGGTCTTCTTGTTCATCAAATGGATGTTAAGACAACTTTCCTTAATGGAGAGTTGGATGAGGAAATTTACATGGATAAGCCAGATGGCTTTGTGGTAAATGGTCAAGAAGGAAAGGTGTGAAAGTTGTTGAAGTCTTTATATGGCCTAAAACAAGCCCCTAAGTAGTGGCATGAGAAGTTTGAAAGAACTTTAACTGCTGCAGGCTTTGTTGTAAATGAAGCTGATAAATGTGTGTACCATCGCCATGGTGGGGGTGAGGGAGTCATCCTTTGTCTGTATGTTGACGACATACTAATTTTCGGAACCAACCTTAATGCAATTAAGGAGGTCAAAGATTTCTGATCTCGTTCCTTTGAGATGAAGGATCTGGGAGTAGCTGATGTCATCCTGAACATCAAGCTATTGAGATATGATGACGGTGGGATTACATTGCTTTAGTCCCACTATGTGGAAAAGGTATTGAGTCGTTTCGGGTATAGCGACTTCAAGTTTTCTCCTACACCGTATGATCCTAGTGTGTTGCTTCGAAAGAATCGAGGAAATGCTAGAGACCAACAGAGATACTCTTAAATTATTGGCTCGCTTATGTATTTAGCTAGTGCCACGAGGCCTGACATCGCCTTTGCTGTAAGCAAACTTAGTCGATCTGTTTCAAATCCAGGAGATGATCACTGGCGTGCTCTTGAGAGAGTTATGCGCTATCTAAAAGGCACTGCGAGCTATGGCATTCACTATACCGGGTATCCGAGGGTACTAGAGGGTTATAGTGATTCAAATTGGATATCTGATGCTGACGAGATAAAGGCCATGAGTGGATATGTATTCACACTTGCTGGTGGCGCTGTTTCTTGGAAGTCTTGCAAGCAGACCATCTTAACGAGGTCAACTATGGAAGCAGAACTCACATCGTTAGACTGATGGCGCCCCGCACTTGTCGTGGGACGCTTCGTTGGAAACCCCAAGAGCAAGGTATGAAGCAGCACAGCAGCAAGTTTCCCTCAGTAAGAAACCGAGGTTATCGAACCAGTAGGAGGAAGGAAACGTCACACGGGTATTGCAAGCAACACGGAGACCTACACAACACAAACTCAAGACTTTGCCCCAACGAATCAGTGAGGTTGTCAAGCTCACTGGTTTGCTGTAACAAAGGATTAAACATATGGTGTGGAAGGTAATGGTTTACAGCAAGTGAACAAGTAACAGTGGAAGATGTATCAATGGTAAAGATTGGGTCGGGGTCCATAGTTCACTAGAGGTGCTCTCCTTAGATAAACAACATGGCATGAAGGGTAAGCAAATTACAGCAGGGCAATTGACAGGAACTGAACAAGGCACAACAATGCAATTACTAGTCAGAAAGATCCTATGAGATTCGATTGGGCAATACAACAAGATACATAGACCGCCATCCAAATGCATCTATGAATAGAAGTCCACCTTCAGGTTATCATCCGAACCCCCTCCAGTATTAAGTTGCAAGCAACAGACAACTGCTTTAAGCAAAGTGTGTAAGGTAAACAGTCCACATGTTCCATGAACAAGAGACCGTTGTTTTCTCCCTAGTAGCAACAACACATCTACAACTGAAGAGATTATTGTCACTTCCCTTGGAAACTAGAGGCATGAACCCACTATCGAGCATAAATACCCCCTCTTGGAGTCACTAGAAACTACTTGGCCAAGATAGCTACTAACAACGGAGAGCATGCAAGATCACAAACAACACAGACATGATATAATTATAAAGACAAAACCATTAAGCAAACCAACATAATAATCTCAATATCCATTGGATCCCCGCAAACACAACATGCATGATTTCAAATAGATTAGATTTTGATCATGAACGGAGCTCACAAAATCTATACATGAAAGCACAAAGGAGGAGATACAACCATCTAGCTACTACATGGATCCATAGTCCAAGGTGGAACTACTCACGCATCATACCGGAGAGAAGGCCTCCGGGATGATCTCCCCACTGGCAGGGTGTTGGGAAGAACTTCAGATCCCCCGATCTAGGGACAATGTGGCGGTTAGGGTTTCTGCATCAAGGGCTTCTTATAGGCAAAGGGGGAGGTCGGGGAGGCGGCCAGGGGGGCCAAACCCTAGCCAGGCGCGGGCCCACCCCTAGACGCGCCTAGGGGGGGTCTGGCTGCCCTGGCCCGTTTCCTCGTCTCCCTTCTGGACTTCTTGTTCCCCATGGAAAGTAATTGACTTTGACGTTTGTCCCGTCCAATTCCGAGAATATTTCTTTACTAACTTTTCTGAAACCAAAAACAACAGAAAACAGGCATCTAACACTAATACAACTTGTTAATAGGTTAGTACCAGAAAACATGTAAAAAGCACCTCAAAGCGTAGACAAGTAAAGCAAAGTAGATACTAAACAAGCATGGAGCATCAAAAATTATAGATACGTTTCTGATGTATCAACATCCCCAAGCTTAAATCCTGCTCGTCCTCTAGTAGCTAAGTGATAAATAGAATAATTTTTTAGGTGACATGCACCCTCACAATAAAGATCCAACCATTTGCAAGCATTGAAAGATGGGATCAAAGAAATCTAAACATCTGCATGAAATAATGGAGTTCTAACAATAGGACATAGTAACTATGCATTCAACATGAAAGGCTACAAACAAAGATCATGAATAACATGCATTGAAAAATGTTTGTTTGTTTCACATACAGAAAACATAGCATAGTGGCAATCAGCTTGTCCCTCATAGAGTAGCAAATAGATGCATAGGATACCTTCAAAGTTCACAAGGATGACTAGAAACAAATAGTACAAGAACAAGTAATATCAAAATATGCATCAATTAATAAGCTTTGGAACGCTGCACAAAATGACAACTATGCTCTCTTAATGGTGCCTAAAGGTAGAAGGTGGAGACTCAATAGTGGTGGAAGAAAGGCCTTTTTGTAAAGGAAGCAGGGATTATAAGTTTCAAAAAGAGCTTCCAATAATTATGGTACTTATTAGCTTTCGGCCCTCATTGCCCCTATCATAAGCATCTTGAAGTGGTTAATGTTAAAGTGGCAAAGGTGGAGTATATGCTTGACGAAGTATAAGTTGGCAATCTCAAGTCCCTTGAATACGAGGGCCACACCTCATGCATACTCCACTTTGGGCCCAGGTAAGTTCTTGTCATTGTAAGTATTTGCATATCATTGAAAACCGCCAACGGGGTACCCCTTGCACATGGTACAGGAGCTTTCCCATAACCAAAATGACAAGGCAAGCAGACAATGAGCATCTCAGCAATCTTTTTATTTACCATATGCATAGCTTTTTATCGAGGATGCTTCATAGATAGCTCACTATGGTGATGCTGCAAGTTTCCACCAAGATTAGGCATGGCTTAGGCTAGCGGCCCAGGCGTTTCTCTAACACAGAATAAAAACTCCATGGACTTACAAGTTCCCTCTTTATTTCATACCGGTGACATCCATAGACAAAAGAGCATGATATCAACTTAGTACAAAGTACAAGTGCAATATTGAAAATGTTCCCCGTGAGAGCACGGTTCTTCTAATTCCAACTTATAAGTTCAAGCATATACAACAAAGTTGTCACAATGGTTCAAGTTTATTAGGGGCAAATAATATAAAGTGTGCCATCAAGTTCGTGAGGGCTTTAATCACTAAGTTTTCACATAACAAAATAGTTTTTAATTGGAAGATAGATGAAAACAAGCAAGAATATACTTGGAATTGTGTAACACACCATGCATAGGAGTTTATAGTGGAAACTTTGGAATAACTTGGTTTCTTGGGAGTTAGAAGCATGAGTAGAACTTACTCATACAAGTGGAGGCTAGCAAAAGACTGGGAGCAACCAAGTAGGAGAGCATAATGGCCATAATCATGCAGAGCAACAAAGCATTACTAATCAAAGCAAATAGTGGTACTACAAGTCAAGGACTAAATGATAATAGAGGCTAATAGTGACTTGTAATAGTAATAACATGGTGTAAGCATGTGCCAAGTCAACCCAAGCAAAGCATCAAAGGAGAATACCATAATACTATGCTTTTGCATGCTAAAACAACGCATAATTTCTTCAAGGCACACTAAGCAATCTCAATTGTTTGGAACAAGACATGCTACAACAATAATCACTAAGCATAATGCTAAAACAACACCTAGAATGTCATGCTAAAGTCTAAGTCACAGTCAATGCAAGCTCCTCTTGCACTTCAAGCAAGAACTTACTACTCTTTTCCAACACCAAGCAAACTTATTTGCAAAACAACACAGCGAGGACGGGAGTCCAAACTAATTTATTCAAACTAAACAACTAAGAAAATCAAACAAAAACTAAGACGCTCCAAGAACAACACAACTATGCATAAAACAATAAAAACGAAGTGTCTAGAAAGACCTGAGCTTTTTATTGATGAAGAAGGGGATGCCTTGGGCGTCCCCAAGCTTTGACGCTTGTCCCTCTTGGATATTTCTTGGGTTGACACCATGTTGGCATCCCCAAGCTTGAGCTTTTATCCATTCTTCATCTCATTACATCATTCTCTCTCTACACCTGAATTTTTTTCCTTCATAAAAAACTTCACACAATCTTCATTAGCAACATTAGTTTATTCAAAAGATATTAGACCACTGGCAAAGCTTTGAAACAGTAAGGTTTTTCACTAAAAACACAAGCTACTGTAGCAACTCCTTTAAAAAGCTCAATTCACCTAAATAGAAATAAAAAAAGGAATCAATAAGAAGCAAATGCAAATAATGGCAGAAATCTGTCAAAACAGACCAGCAGGTAGAAACCGATTTTTTCGAACATCTTCTGTTGCTCACATCAAAAGGTGTTGAACTAAAGAAAGTTATCTAACATACTGAGGGATTTATTCGTAATTTTTTAGCTCAATCCGAGTTACATAAACTCCTCACGAATATTTTTGGTGGAGGACATAAATCTATTTCGGGACATCAACTCCCCAAATCTTACTTCCCTCTCATTAGAGGTCATTCTTGGCACAAAAAGCAAATAAAAAGGATAAGAAGGGGTCATACTGAAGTAATAACTTCCAAGACTCAAGGAAACTCTTGGGTTATCTTCCAACAAGTACTTTTCTTTAACGCCTTTAAGTTAGGCACAAGAAGCAAGAAAAATCAAGTATTTTCAAATGAAGAAGTATTAACATCAATACTTGCAAAATCTTCAACTATGAAAGGTATCTCATCCAAATGGGTTTTGGAGGATCCCTTATCATCTCTCTTTGGTCTACTACTTTCATCAAAAAGATTTTCAGGAGCAATCCAATCAAAATTCTTTTCAAAGGCCTCATACATTCCAACAAGCTTAAAGGGTATGGGTATCTTAAATTCTTCCCTAGGCTTAGTTTTATCAGGCATACCCACAACATCTACACTTGAGCCTAGCATATTGAAACATTCAAAGACCTTTTTGGCTTCCCTAGCAACATCATGAAATTCTTTTGATAAAGTTTCAAGGATGAATTGTCTCTTTTCAACATTCTTTTCTTCTTTTAGTTTTAGGAACAAATATTGTATGAAGGGATTAAGGCTAACAAACCTAGCCTCCAACATATGAACTAAAGAAGCTGAAGCAATTTCATAATTAGGAGCAAGCTCTACTATAGATCTATCCTCAATATCCTCATGCTTGCTAACATAATTAAAAAATTCTTCAATATTATCTTTCCCAATTATGGAGCCACTACCTATTACAAGATCTTTCAGAGCGAACTTGGGGAGCAGCATGGTGAGCTAGAGCAAGGTGGCAACTAGGGCAGGAACTAATTTTTTTGTGTTTTTGAATAAAGAAAGCAAACCAAACTAGACTAATTTTTGGGGGTGGTTTGGAAAGAGGCAAACAAAACCAAGCAAAAGAAACAAAGCAAACTAAAAAAAGTAAAGAGAAAGGAAGTGAAGGACTCCCCTAGTGAAAACATCCTTGGCCTCCCCGGCAACGGCGCCAGAAAATAGCTTGATGGCGCCCCGCACTTGTCGTGGGACGCTTCGTTGGAAACCCCAAGAGCAAGGTATAAAGCAGCACATCAACAAGTTTCCCTCAGTAAGAAACCGAGGTTATCGAACCAGTATGAGGAAGGAAACGTCACACAGGTGTTGCAAGCAATGCGGAGACCTGCACAACACAAACTCAAGACTTTGCCCCAACGAATCAGTGAGGTTGTCAAGCTCACCGGTTTGCTGTAACAAAGGATTAAACGTATGGTGTGGAAGGTAATGGTTTGCAGCACGTAAACAAGTAACAGTGGAAGATGTATCAATGGTAAATATTGGACCGGGGTCCATAGTTCACTAGAGGTGCTCTCCTTAAATAAACAACATGGCATGAAGGGTAAACAAATTACAGCAGGGCAATTAACAGGAACTGAGCAAGGCACACAATGCAATTACTAGTCAGAAAGATCCTATGACATTCGATTGGGCAATACAACAAGATACATAGACCGCAATCCAACTGCATCTATGACTAGAAGTCCACCTTCAGGTTATCATCCGAACCCCCTCCAGTATTAAGTTGCAAGCAACAGACAACTGCTTTAAGCAAAGTGTGTAAGGTAAATAGTCCACATGTTCCATGAACAAGAGACCGATGTTTTCTCCCTAGTAGCAACAGCACATCTATAACCGAAGAGATTATTGTCACTTCCCTTGGAAACTAGAGGCATGAACCCACTATCGAGCATAAATACCCCCTCTTGGAGTCACTGGCAACTACTTGGCCAAGATAGCTACTAACAACGGAGAGCATGCAAGATCACAAACAACACAGACATGATAGAATCATAAAGACAAAACCATTAATCAAACCAACATAATAATCTCAATATCCATCGGATCCCCGCAAACACAACATGCATGATTACAAATAGATTAGATCTTGATCATGAACGGAGCTCACAAGATCTATACATGAAAGAACAAAGGAGGAGATACAACCATCTAGCTACTACATGAACCCATAGTCCAAGGTGGAACTACTCACGCATCATACCAGAGAGAAGGCCTCTGGGATGATCTCCCCTCCGGCAGGGTGCCGAGAAGAACTTCAGATCCCCCCCGATCTAGGGACGATGGTGGCGGCGGCTATAGACGATTTCAAGGATATTTGATCAGGTGCTTAGGGTTTCTGCATCAGGGGATTCTTATAGGCGAAGGGGGAGGACGAGGAGGCGACCAGGGGGGCAAACCCTAGCTAGGCGTGGGCCTACCCCTGGCCGCGCCTGGGGGGGGTCTGGCTGCCCTGGACCACTTCCTCGTCTCCCCTCTGGACTTCTTGTTCCCCACGGAAAGTAATTGACTTTGACGTTTGTCACGTCCAATTCCGAGAATATTTCTTTACTAACTTTTCTAAAACCAAAAACAGCAGAAAACAGTCATCTAGCACTATTGCAACTTGTTAATAGGTTAGTACCAGAAAACATGTAAAAAGCACCTCAAAGCGTAGACAAGTAAAGCAAAGTAGATACTAAACAAGCATGGATCATCAAAAATTATAGATATGTTTCTGACGTATCATAGACACAGCCACTGTTGAAGCAGAGTGGCTTCATGAACTCTTGATGAACTTACCTGTGGTTGAAAAACCAATACCCGCAATCCTTATGAACTACGATAATCAAACTGTGATTTTCAAGGTAAATAGTTCTAAGGATAATATGAAGTCATCAAGACATGTGAAGAGGAGACTGAAATCTATCAGGAAAATTAGAAACTCCGGAGTTATTGCATTGGATTATATCCAAACATCTAAAAACTTGGCAGATCCCTTCACAAAGGGTCTATCACGCAACGTGATAGAAAATGCATCGAAGGAGATGGGTATGAGACCCACAATTTGAGCTTTCCACAGTGGTAAACTACTCTATGTGATCGGAGATCTCGTGAATCAGAATTGGGAGACAAGCTGTTGGTTAGATGAGAGGAAAGTATCCCTACTTTAATAAACACCATTCCATAAAGATGCAATACATTCCTATTCTACACGGCAGGTTAATTTATTATCTTAATGTGTTCTAAGTGGCTTATCCTAAGCAAAGATGTCCTGCAGAACATCTTTTGAAGAACACACCTATATGAGTCTGACTGTTAAAATGTCGCAGTATATGATGTTGGAGATATGCCCAAGAGGCAATAATAAAGTGGTTATTATCATATCTTCACACTTATGATAAATGTTTACATACCATGCTATAATTGTATTAACCGGAAACATTAATACTTGTGTGATTTGTAAACTAAAATAAGAGTCCCTAGTAAAGCCTCTTGTTAAACTAGCTTGTTGGTTAATATATGATCATGGTTTCCTGATCATGAACATAGAGATGTTATTAACAACAGGGTCATATCATTAGGAGAATGATGTGATGGACATACTCCTATAGATAAGCGTAGCATAAAGATCAAGTCATTTCATTAGTTCAATTGCTATATGCTTTCTGATACATAGTAACCTAATTCCTTCGACCATGAGATCATGCATATCACCTTTATCGGATGGATGCTTTGATGTCATCAAACACCACACCGTAACAGGGTGGCTATAAAGGTGGCATTGAGTGTTCAGAAAGTATTGGTTGAAACACATGGATCAAGAGTGGGATTTGTCCATCCATATGACGGATAGATATACTCTGGGCCCTCTCGGTGAAATGTCATCCAATTAGCTTGCAAGCATGTGAATGGCTCACAAGAGATCACATATCACGGGAACGATAAAAGAGTACTTATCAGTAACGAGGTTGAACTAGGTATGCAGAGATACCGACGATCATAACCTCGGATAAGTAAACTATCGTGAGACAAAGGGAAATTGGTATCGTATGTAAGTGGTTCATTCGATCGCAAAGTAATCGTAGAAGTATGTGGGAGCCATATGAATTTCTAGATTCCTCTATTGGTTATTGATCGGAGAAGTGTCTCGATCATGTCCGCATAATTCACGAACCGCAGGGAGACACACTTAAGGATTCGACGTTGTTTGAGTAGTTATGGAATGATGAGAAAGAGACCGAATGTTGTTAGGAGTCTCGGATGGGAACCGGGATATCACAAGGAGATCCGTAATGGTCCGGAGAATAAGATTCATATAAGGAAAGTCCCGTTTCGGAGTTGGGGAAAGATTCCGGTGTTTTCATCGGGAACATTCTAGAAGGTTCCGGAATGTCCGACACTCCGGGGGGGAGGGGTACATGAATGTGTTATATCAAGTTGGTATGATTGCATCATGTACTAAGTGTCATCGCTGTACCAAATAGAGGGTTTAATCAAATCCTAGTTTGAAAAGTCAAACGGCTAGTTTGAAAAGTCAAACGGCTAGTTTTGGTAAAGAGGAGAAGGAGGTTTGATTGAAACCGAGTTGGGGAGGAGTTCCCTCCTCCAACCGGCGGCCCACCTCCAAGCCGAGTTGGGGAGGGACTCCCCTCCCCTTGGACGCACCTCCCACCTATAAAGGGAGGGGCAGGGCTGCCCCTCCTAGTACACACAAGTTCCTATCCTCTAAATCTAAACCCTAGCCACAGCCTCCGGTTTAGAGTCGTTTTGGTTTAGAGCTTCTAATTGCCCTAGCCTTCGGTTTAGATCCTTCTAATTGGTGTGTCTAAACCCTAGACCGCTAAATCTCTCTCACACTCCACCATACTCGCACCGGCTTAAGGCGAAGCTCTGCGAGATCTCCCCTCTACTTTCGGTACCACGCCGTTGTGCTGCCGGAATCACGAGGAGAGTGCTACAACCTCCATTTTCTTTGGAACAAGGGAGAGGAAGGTCTTCGTCGATACCGAATGTGTGACCCATTGCGGAGCGCTGCGGAGCGATGGCGGGAAGGATCGTCTGCGATCTTGAGATCGGAAAGAATCGACTACATCATCCACGAGAATCTACTCGTTAACGCTTTGGAATCTTGAGGTAAGTTCCTCTATCGACTCGTTGCTACAATCTAGTAGATGGATCTTGGCTTGTTTGTTTGTATGCGATAGAAATTTTTGTTTTCCATGCTACGAACCCCTACATTAGTATCGAGCCGTGTCTATATGTAGATCTGTTGCACGAGTAGAACACAATGGTCATTGTGGGCGTTGATGCTTTTATTGTTGATTGCTTCTTGTGTACTTTGCATCTAGCGGTATGTTGGGATGAAGCGGCCCGGGCTAACCTTACATGACATCGTTCATGAGACTTGCTCCACGCTCGACATGCAACTTGTATTGCATAAGTGGCTTTGCGGGTGCCTGTTTCTCCTAGCATAGTTAAGATCCAATTTACAACGGGTGATTAACAATACTAGTATCAATGTTGTGGTTCATGTTCATAAGTTAGAACGTCACTTATCGAAAGCCCCAAACCACGTAAAATATGCAAAGAAAGTAGAGGCGTCTAACTTTGTTTTGCAGGGGTGTGCAGTGATGTGATATGGCCATGATTGTGATTATATATGATGTATGCAATGTTCCTTATTGTAAGTCGGCAGCCGGGGAGCCATATGGTTGTCTTTAATTTACATAAGACCCGCGTGTCTATTCAAAGTAGTTGTAATAGTTGAAGCCGGTGGAAGACAACCATGGAGCAGCGTCATTGACCTTGATGCAATGCCGGTGATGATGAAGATCATGTTCGTGCTTGAAGATGGAGATCGGAAGCACAAAGAAGAAAGGCCATATCATATCACATATTATGAATTGCATGTGATGTTAATCCTTTATGCATCTTGTATTGCTTATTAGACGACAGTAGCATTATAAGATGATCCCTCAAGCACACAATTTCAAGTTCTTAAGTGTTCACCCTTAGTATGCACCGTTGCTAAAGCTTGTTGTTTCGAAGCACCACGTGATGCTCGGGTGTGTTAGATTCCGCAAGTGTATACAACGTAAGCAAGCCAGATTTGCTTATGCGGAAGCTAAGGTTTGATCTTGATGAGCCTAGCATGTACAGACATGGTCTCAGGAACACGGATCACCGAAAGGTAAAGCATGAATCATATAGTAGATATGATGAACATGTTGATTGTTCGCCTTTGAAGCTATATCAACTCTCGTGATGATCGGTTTTGATATGGTGGATTTGGTTCGTGTGATCACTAAAACAATGTGAGGGATATTGTTTTGAGTGGGAGTTCACCTAGATTAATTTAATTATTAATTAGAACTCAATTTATCATAAATTAAATCAAAGTGAATTTGCATAGTTGTTGTAGTCATTGGCATCCGTTTACCACCTTGCGCTTAGTTTTAATTGAGATGATAGAACTATAGAATTCTGGTTAGTTACTTTACGAACTGGTATCGTATTGTTTTGAAGTGTTAATCTAAAGTATAAAGTCCTATTGCAAACTTTCAGTAAGTTCCGGTTACTCCATGAAGTTTAATAATTAGTATTAAATCAAGAGTAACAATTCCAAGTGTTAGTGTATGAGTATCATGTTTGTCTCCATAAGTCTTGATATTCAAAGGATTGTCTTAATATCAAGGTTATCTAGGATCTGAAAGAGTTGTTTCAGAAACCATGATGTGTGGAAGATATTGTGATATCTGAAACAAAGTTTTGGTTGCAACATGATAGAGTATAATATGGCAAAGTTCATGTTCTCATATTTTGATGAGAATTTGCAAAGGGTTGTAGACACTTGTTGTCCTAATCCTCCAAAAGGTTTTGTATAGCAACATTATACTCGTAATTCATCGTTATAAGCTAAAGGTAGCTTGATCATGGACGATTCCATGATAAGGATGAATATTTGATGTAGGTAAAATGTTTACTACACAAGAGATTACTAAATAAAGGAATTTGAAAGAACACCAAACATTTGATGATGGTGATCTACTTCAAAGTGCAAGTCCAAAGACAATGGTATTTAACTATACATGTTTTGGACTATTTGTCATATGTATGACTCCACTATTGATGTTGATAGATTCTTTCAAACAGAAAAGGAAATATTGAAAGAAAATCTCATAAGTATATGGCAGAAAGGAAAAGACTAGAATTGTTCAGCTTAAGTATATAGATGATATACATGTTATGGCTATATTCTTTGCTTATTAAACAATGTGGTTCTCAAGTATTTGATACTGAATTTGTTGGTGTGAATCGTCATACGAAACAACACAATTCATGAACTACAATGGCCTAAGTAACTAGAAAAAGAATATGTGATGATGTTCATCGAGAACAAATAAAGGGTTATTGTGTTGCTCGTTAAAACATCAAAGCTTGCCTTCAAGATTTGTTTTATCAGGTATTATGAGAACAAAAGGGTTGTTCAAATAATTGCCGTAATCTATAAAAGATAGATGATTTGCAAATCTCGTTGGAGGTATCATAGTAACCTAATTCCTTCGACCATGAGATCATGCATATCACCTTTACCGGATGGATGCTTTGATGTCATCAAACACCACACCGTAACAGGGTGGCTATAAAGGTGGCATTGAGTGTTCAGAAAGTATTGGTTGAAACACATGGATCAAGAGTGGGATTTGTCCATCCATATGACGGATAGATATACTCTGGGCCCTCTCGGTGAAATGTCATCCAATTAGCTTGCAAGCATGTGAGTGGCTCACAAGGGATCACATATCACGGGAACAAGAAAAGAGTACTTATCGAATGAGGTTGAACTAGGTATGCGAGAATACACGATCATAACCTCGGATAAGTAAACTATCGTGAGACAAAGGGAAATTGGTATCGTATGTAAGTGGTTCATTCGATCGCAAAGTAATCGAGAAGTATGTGGAGCCATATGAATTTCCAGATTCCTCTATTGGTTATTGATCGTAGAAGTGTCTCGATCATGTCCGCATAATTCACGAACGAGGAGACACACTTAAGGATTCGACGTTGTTTGAGTAGTTATGGAATGATGAGAAAGAGACTGAATGTTGTTCGGGTCTCGGATGGGATCCGGATATCACGAGGAGATCCGAAATGGTCCGGAGAATAAGATTCATATAAGGAAAGTCCTGCTGAGTTGGGGAATGATTAGGTGTTTTCATCGGGAACATTCTAGAAGGTTCCTAATGTCCCAAGACTCGGGAGGGGTACATGAATGTGTTATATCAAGTTGGTATGATTGCATCATGTACTAAGTGTCATCGCTGTACCAAATAGAGGGTTTAATCAAATCCTAGTTTGAAAAGTCAAACGGCTAGTTTTGGTAAAGAGGAGAAGGAGGTTTGATTGAAACCGAGTTGGGGAGGAGTTCCCTCCTCCAACCGACGGCCCACCTCCAAGCCGAGTTGGGGAGGGACTCCCCTCCCCTTGGCCGCACCTCCCACCTATAAAGGGAGGGGCAGGGCTGCCCCTCCTAGTACACACAAGTACCTATCCTATAAATCTAAACCCTAGCCACAGCCTCCGGTTTAGAGCCGTTTTGGTTTAGAGCTTCTAATTGCCCTAGCCTCCGGTTTAGATACTTCTAATTGGTGTGTCTAAACCCTAGACCGCTAAAGCTCTCTCATACTCCACCATACTCGCACCGGCTTAAGGCGAAGCATGAGATCTCCTCTACTTCCATTACCACAGGCCGCCTTAGGAATCGCGAGGAGAGTGCTACAACCTCCGCTGTCTGCTGGAACAAGGGAGAGGAAGGTCTTCATCGAGTACCGAATGTGTGACCGACTGCGGGAGCGCTGCCGGAACGTGGCGCCGGAAGGATCGTCTGCGCGATCTTGAGATCGGAAAGAGTACGACTACATCATCCACGAGAATCTACTCTCGTTAACCGCTTTGGAATCTTCGAGGGTAAGTTCCTCTATCGACTCGTTGCTACAATCTAGTAGATAGATCTTGGCTTGTTTGTTTGTATGCGATAGAAAATTTTTGTTTTCCATGCTACGAACCCCTACATATGAGAGTAGGGTGCTCTCTAATAAACTCATGAAAGGTCATAGAGTATGACGCATAAGCTCCATTCGCGGGGAATTTCCACGGTAGCCTAGTATCGGTCAAGACTTTTTGTGAAGCTAGGTTCGCAGCAAACTTGCAGTTAGTCCACTGTACAAGTTGCAACCTAGTATAACATAAAGCTGTAGGTGGAAGTTCAACTTAACAGTCTCCACTAAAGTACTGGTATATAGACAATGTTTTGGAACCAAAGGCAAACTCATGTGCATCTAGGATCTCGTGGGGGGGTTGTTGGAATTTTGCCTAAATAGGCCCAGCCCATTTATTATATTCCAATAAATTCCTGAAATCCTATAGAACCATTTGGCCCATTCATGCAAGGCAAGTATTTTCAAATCAAGAAGCATTAACATCAATACTTGCAAAGTCTTCAACTATGAAAGTTATCTCATCCAAATGGGTTTTGGAGGATCCCTTCTCATCCCTCTTTGTTCTACTGCTTTCATCAAAAAGATTTTCAGGAGCAATCCAATCAAAATTCTTTTCAAAGGCTTCATGCATTCCAACAAGCTTAAAAGGTATGGGTATCTTAAATTCCCCTCTAGGCTTAGTCTTGTCAGAAGTACCCACAACATCTACACTTGAGCCTAGCATATTGAAACACTCAAAGACCTTTTTGGCTTCCCTAGCAACATCATGGAATTATTTTAGTAAAGTTTCAAGGATGATTTCCCTCTTTTCGGCATTCTTTTCTTCTTTTAGTTTTAGGAACAAGAATTGTATGAAGGGGTTAAGGCTAACAAACCTAGCCTCCAACATATGAACTAAAGAAGCTACAGCAATCTCATAATTAGGATCAAGTTCAGCTATAGATTTTCCCCCAATATCCTCATGCTTGCTAACATGATTAAAGAATTCTACAATATTATCTTTCCCAATTATGGAGCCACTACCTATTGCAAGATCTTTCAGGCGAACTTGGGGAGTAACATGGTGAGCTAGAGCAAGGTGGCAACTAGAGCATGAACTAATTTTTTTGTGTTTTTTGAAAAGAGGCAAACAAAACCAAGCAAAAGAAACAAAGCAAACTAAAAACAAAGTAAAGAGAAAGGAAGTGGAGGAATCCCCTTGTGAAGACGTCCTTAGCCTCCCCGGCAACGGCGCTAGAAAAAGCTTGATGCAGCGCTAGCCCAAGTGGGAGCGCTTCGTCGGGAAACCCCAAGAGCAAGGTGTGAAGCAGCACAGCAACAAGTTTTCCCTCAGTAAGAAACCGATATTATCGAACCAGTAGGAGGAAGGAAACGTCAAAAAGGTGCTGCAAGCAACGCGGAGACCTGCACAACACAAACTTAAGACTTTGCCCCAATGAATAAGTGAGGTTGTCAAGCTCACCGGTTTGCTGTAACAAAGGATTAAACATATGGTGTGGAAGGTAATGGTTTGCAGCAAGTAAACATGTAACAGTGGAAGATGTATCAATGGTAAATATTGGACCGGGGTCCATAGTTCACTAGAGGTTCTCTCCTTAGATAAAAAATATGGCATGAAGGGTAAACAAGTTACAGCAGGGCAATTGACTGGAACTGAACAAGGCATAACAATGCAATACTAGTCAGAAAGATCCTATGAGATTCGATTGGGCAATACAACAAGATACATAGACCGCCATCCAACTGCATCTATGACTAGAAGTCCACCTTCAGATTATCATCCGAACCCCCTCCAGTATTAAGTGTGTAAGGTAAACAGTCCACATGTTCCATGAACAAGAGACCGTTGTTTCCCCCCTAGTGGCAACAACACATCTACAACCGAAGAGATTTCTGTCACTTCCCTTGGAAACTAGAGGCATGAACCCACTATCGAGCATAAATACTCCCTCTTGGAGTCACTAGCAACTACTTGGCCAAGATAGCCACTAACAACAGAGAGCATGCAAGATCACAAACAATACAAACATGATAGAATCATAAAGACAAAACCATTAATCAATCCAACATAATAATCTCAATATACATCGGATCCCCACTAATACAACATGCATGATTACAAATAGATTAGATCTTGATCATGAACGGAGCTCACAAGATATATACATGAAAGAACAAAGGAGGAGATACAACCATGTAGCTACTACATGGACCCATAGTCCAAGGTGGAACTACTCACGCATCATACCGGAGAAGAAGGCCTCCGGGATGATCTCCCCTCTGGCAGGGTGCCGGGAAGAACTTCAGATCCCCCCGATCTAGGGACGATGGTGGCAGCGTCTACAGACAGTTTCGTGGAGATTTGATCGGGTACTTAGGGTTTAGGCATCGGGGGCTTCTTATAGGCGAAGGGGGAGGCCAAGGAGGTGGCCAGGGGGCCCACACCCTGCCTAGGCATGGGCCCACCCCTGGCCACGCCTAGGGGGTGTGGTCGCCCTGGCACACCTCTTTGTCTCCTCTCTGGACTTCATCTTCTCCACGGAAAGTTATTGACTTTGACGTTTGTCCCGTCTAATTCCGAGAATATTGTTTTTCTGCATTTCTGAAACCAAAAACAAAAGAAAACAGACAACTGGCACTGTGGCAACTTGTTAATAGGGTAGTTCCAGAAAAGATATAAAAACACCTCAAAGTAAGACAAAGCAAAGCAAAATAGATACTAAACAAGCATGGAACATCAAAAATTATAGATACGTTTCCAAAGTATCAATCCACTCGAGCAAAACTTTTCAGCTTCTGTACAACTGTTCATATGTCATTCATGCGTGGCAAAATAAAGCTCGACTCGGCGAGATTCCCACAACCCGCGACGCGCGCGTCGTGATGCGACGAGGCGAGGAGGAGAAGCGCGCGTGTATATGTCTTCTCTTATCAAGCTCGTACAAGTGGTGGAAGATCTCTCCTTATAAGTTGGTCCAACTTCCACTCAACTAGCAATGTGGGACTAAACATTTGTCCCAACTCTTGATTCTTCTTGCTTCTTGTGCCTAACTTAAAGGCGTTAAAGAAAAGTACTTGTTGAGAGATAACCCAAAAGTTTCCTTCAGTCTTGGAAGTCATTAATTCAGTAATGACCTCTCCTTATCCTTTTTGTTTGCTTTTTGTGCCAAGAATGACCTCTAATGAGAGGGAAGTAAGATTTGGGGAGTTGCTGTCCCAAAACAGATTTCTGTCCTCCACCATAAAATTTTTTGAGGAGTCTCTGTAACTCGGATTGAGCTGATAATTTACGAATAAATCCCCCAGTATGTCAGATAATTTTCGTTAGTTCAACACTTTTTTATTTGAGCAACAAAAGATTTTCAATAAAATCGGTTTCTACCTACTGGTATGTTTTGACAGATTTCTGCCATTATTTGCCTTTGCTTCTTATTAATTCCTTTTTTAGTTCTCTTTTGGGGAATTGAGCTTTTTGAAGGAGTTACTACATTAGCTTGTGTTTTTATTGAAGATTCTTGCTGTTCCAAAGCTTTGCTAGAGGTCTAATATCTTTTGAATAAACTAATGTTGCTAATGAAGATTTTGTGAAATTTTGTATGAAGGAAAAAATTTCAGGTGTAGAGAGAGAATGATGCAATGAGATGAAGAATGGATGAGCTCAATCTTGGGGATGCAACCATGGTGTCACCCCAAGAAATATCCAAGAGGTACAAGCGTCAAAGCTTGGGGATGCCTTGTCTTCTTCATCAATAAAAGGCTCAGGTCTGTGTAGACACTTGTTTTTTTATTGTTTCATGCACAGTTGTGTTATTCTTGGAGCGTCTTAGTTTTTGTTTGCTATGCTTAGTTTGTTTAGTTTGCTTGAGTAGTTTTGACCCCCGCTTTCGCTGTGTTGTTGCAAATAAGTGTGCTTGGTGTTGGAAAGGAGTAGAAAGTTCTTGCTTGGAAGTGCAAGAGGAGCTTGCATTGACTGTGACTTAGACTTTATAATGCCATGCTAGGTGTTGTTTTGTACTCATCCTTAGTAGTTATTGTTGTATCATGGCTCGCTCCAAGTTATTGGGATTGCTTAGTGTGCCTTGAAGAAATTATGCGTTGTTTTAGCATGTAAAAGCTTAGTATTATGGTATTCCCCTTTGAGGTTTGTTTGGGTTGACTTGGCACATGCTCACACCATTTTATGACTCTCACAAGTCACCTGCCTCTATGATCAGTTAGTCCTTGACTTGTAGTACCACTCTATACTTTGATTAGTAATGTTTTGTCGCTCTACATGATTATGGCCACTATTGCTCTCTTATTTGGTTACTCCCAGTCTTTTGCTAGCCTCCACTTGTATGAGTAATGTCTACTCATGCTTTCAACTCCCAAGAAACCAAGTTTTTCCAAAGTGTCCACTATAAACTCCTATGCATGGTGTGGAACACCATTCCAATTATATTCTTGTTTTCAGCTATCTTCCAATTAAAAACTATTTTTTATGTGAAAACTTAGTGATTAAAGCCCTCACAAACTTGATGGCTAACTTTATATTCTTTGCCCCTAATAAACTTGAACCATTGTGACGTCTATGTTGTATATGCTTGCACTTATACGTTGGAATTAGCAGAACCATGTTGTCATGGGGAACGTTTTCAACATTGCACTTGTACTCTGTACTCAGTTGATATCACGCTCTTTTGTCTGTGGATGTCACCGGTGTGAAATAAAAAGGGAACTTGTAAGTCCATGGAGTTTGTATTCTGTGTTAGAAAAACGCCTGGGCCGCTAGCCTAAGCCATGTCTAATCATGGCGGAAACTTTAGCATCACAATAGTGAGCTATCTATGAAGCATCCTCAATAAAAATCTATGCATATAGTAAATAAAAAGATTGTTGAGATGCTCATTGTCTGCTTGCCTTGTCATTTTAGTTATGGGAAAGCTCATGTACCATGTGCAAGGGGTACCCCGTTGGCGGTTCTCTATGATATGCAAATACTTAAAATGACAAGAACTTACAGGTGACTGAAGTTGAGTAGCATGAGGTGTGGCCCTTATATTCAAGGGACTTGAGATTGCCAACATATACTTTGTCAAGCATATACTCCATAGTTTGTTCACTTTAACCTTAATCACTTCAAGATGCTTATGATAGGGGTAATGACGGCTGAAAGCTAATAAGTACCATAATTATTGGAAGCTCTTTTTGAAACTTGTAATCCCTGCTTCCTTTACAAAAAGGCCTTTCTTCCACCACTATTGAGTCTCCACCTTCTACCTTTAGGCACCATTAAGAGAGCATAGTTGCCATTCTTAGTTCTAAGTCTAGTGTCAAAGCTTATTGATTGATGCATATTGTGATATTACTTGTTCTTGTGCTACTTGTTTCTAGTCACCCTTGTGAACTTTGAAGGTGTCCTATGCATCTATTTGCTACTCTATGAGGGACAAGCTGTTTGCCACTATGCTATGTTTTCTGTATGTGAAATAAACAAATGTTTTTCAATGCATGTTATCCATGATCTTTGTTTGTATATTGTCATGTTGCAACAATAGTTGCTTTGTCCTACTGTTAGAACTCCATATTTCATGTTCATCTTTAGAGTTCTTTGATCCCAGCTTTCAATGCTTGCAAATGGTTAGATCTTTATTGTAAGGGTGCATGTCACGTCAAAAATTATTCTTTTTATCACTTACCTACTCGAGGACGAGCAGGAGTTAAGCTTGGGGATGCTTGATACGTCGAAAACGTATCTATAATTTTTGATGTTCCATGCTTGTTTAGTATCTACTTTGCTTTGTCTTACATTGAGGTGTTTTTATATCTTTTCTGGAACTAACCTATTAACAAGTTACCACAGTGCCAGTTGCCTGTTTTCTTCTGTTTTTGGTTCCAGAAAGGCAGAAAATCAATATTCTCAGAATTGGACGGGACAAACGTCAAAGTCAATAACTTTTCGTGGGGAACAAGAAGTCCAGAGGGGAGAGAGAGGCGTGCAGGCCACACCGAGGCACGCAGTGGGGTGGCCGCCTGGCAGGGTGTGGGCCCCCTGTCCACCTCCTCGGCCTCCCCCTTCTCCTATAAGAAGCCCCCGATGCCTAAACCCTAAGTACCCGATCAAATCTCCGCGAAACTGTCTGTAGCCGCTGCCACCATCGTCCCTAGATTGGGGGGTCTAAAGTTATTCCCGGCACCCTGCCGGATGGGAGATCATCCCGGAGGCCTTCTTCTTCGGTATGATGCGTGAGTAGTTCCACCTTGGACTATGGGTCCATGTAGTAGCTATATGGTTGTATCTCCTCCTTTGTGCTTTCATGTATAGATCTTGTGAGATCCGTTCATGATCAAGATCTAATCTATTTGTAATCATGCATGTTGTGTTAGTGGGGATCCGATGGATATTGAGATCATTATGTTGGATTGATTAATGGTTTTGTCTTTATGATTCTATCATGTCTGTGTTGTTTGTGATCTTACATGCTCTCTGTTGTTCGTAGCTATCTTGGCCAAGTAGTTGCTAGTGACTCCAAGAGGGAGTATTTATGCTCGATAGTGGGTTCATACCTCTAGTTTCCAAGGGAAGTGACAGAAATCTCTTCGGTTGTAGATGTGTTGTTGCCGCTAGGGGAAAACATCGGTCTCTTGTTCATGTAATATGTGGACTGTTTACCTTACACACTTTGCTTAAAACAGTTGTTTGTTGCTTGCAATTTAATACTTGAGGGGGTTCGGATGATAACTTGAAGGTGGACTTCTAGTCATAGATGCAGTTGGATGGCGGTCTATGTATCTTGTTATATCGCCCATCGAATCTCATAGGATCTTTCTGACTAGTATTGCATTGTTATGCCTTGCTCAGTTCCTGTCAATTGTCCTGCTGTAATTTGTTTACCCTTCATGCCATGTTGTTTATCTAAGGAGAGCACCTCTAGTGAACTATGGACCCCGGTCCAATCTTTACCATTGATACATCTTCCATTGTTACATGTTTACTTGCTGCAAACCATTACCTTCCACACCATATGTTTAATCCTTTGTTATAGCACACCGGTGAGCTTGACAACCTCACTGATTCGTTTGGGCAAAGTCTTGAGTTTGTGTTGTGCAGGTCTCCGTGTTGCTTGCAGACTGTGGACGTTCCTTCCTCCTCTTGGTTCGATAACCTTGGTTTCTTCTTGAGGAAAACTTGTCTTTGTCTTTGCTTCACACCTTGCTCTTGGGGTTTCCCGACGAAGCGCTCCCACTTGGACTAGCGCTGCATCATGGACTTTTAATACGAGCTAAATGAATACGAACTGAGTGGAGGTTTCCGCTGCCTTTGTTCGTTTCATCTCCTACTTCGTTTCATCTCCTGCGCACTGTCGCTTCCTCTGTGTTTATAAGAGAGTCGCGCCTCTCGGATACCGCCACACATCCTTTGTGCCTCGGTTTCAGAGCAACTGCGCTACCTAGTCTTCCTTTCCGTCTTGCGGCGTGCACATGAGCCGAAAGTAGGCCTCAAGACCTTGCTGAGTCACAGACGGAGAAGGGCGATAAGGTTTTGGGGAGCGCTATTGGCGCGACTCATGGCTTCATCACGGACTCCTCTCGGATAGCGATCGGCGACATCTTCCCAACAAGGACTTCTTCCCGATATCATCACCCTCTTCCTCGACGCCATGGCTACCGACGGCCAATCCGAACGCCGGTTCTCCTCTACTTGCCGGTATACTTTCTTTCTCAACCTTGTTCTGATCGCATCTCAAGTTCTACTCCTAGTAGTCTGTTTGGTTATCTGCCTTAATATATATTCGCTATTTCACATGATTAGAATATTGTCTATTATTCTAATCATGTTTTATCTAGAGTTTATTATGGGTAATTTGCTTGGTAAATTGCTCTTTTTATCAACAATTGTAATTATGCGCTTAGTTGACTGTCGGACAAATATCAACCGTATGTTCACTAGAGAACTAAAGAAGTATAGTAGTGTGTTTCTATCTTTTGAGTTCTGCTATGTTAGACAATTATCCACACAATTTTCCAAATCGACCACTTTTTTAGTCAATCTAGAGAGGTAGTTATGTTTGGTATGGTGAAGTTAAGGATCATATAAATAGTCTCCACTCACCTAGCTAACCTCTAAAGCAAATAGTGGTGTGTTATATAGTCCATACACAAAGTGAAACTTTAAAGTGGTATAATCCCCAAAATTCTAGAGGCTAACCATTGATAATATGATGTAATTCCTTCTTCTCTATATACAACTTGATAATATGGTGTAATCCAAAAATCAATAATGGCTTGCATTTCCTGGATAAACTGGAAAAAGGTGTATTAAGTGTCATACACACATAAGGTGATGTGAGCAACATGGATACATATTACCTTGAAGAACTTGCATTTTACAACCAGAAATTGAATCAATTTCAGCTAGAGCGATCCAAAACTCTTTACATGAATTTCCGCTTGATGAGTATTTAGAAGTTGAGTTGTGCATTGTATTTTTATGATAAATCAACATCCTAGCTAACCGTCACTGTGTGTGTTGTCCACAATGCTTCGTCCAATTTACATACAAACTTGTTCTCACAGCATATAGGCAAGCAACATGCTTATGTGTGCCCCAAAATTCAGTTATGTGAACTTTTGGTTTTCAGATATCCTTATTCAGTTATGCTAAGTAACCTGTTTGTTAAAATATATACAAGGAAATAGCAAAGCATTATAGTTACATTCAAAAGCCTTGGACGCCATCATCAATTATTGTGACATATTGGTGCAGATAGAGAGACCACAAGAATGCAAAAGAAGTACATTTTTGCATTCCAGATAATATCAACTTGACGTGAAGAAGATAATTTAATTAGAAGTATTTTTGAGATGCTCATTGTCTGCTTTCCTTGTCATTTTAGTTATGGGAAAGCTCATGTACCATGTGCAAGGGGTACCCCGTTGGCGGTTCTCTATGATATGCAAATACTTAAAATGACAAGAACTTACAGGTGACTGAAGTTGAGTAGCATGAGGTGTGGCCCTTATATTCAAGGGACTTGAGATTGCCAACATATACTTTGTCAAGCATATACTCCATAGTTTGTTCACTTTAACCTTAATCACTTCAAGATGCTTATGATAGGGGTAATGACGGCTGAAAGCTAATAAGTACCATAATTATTGGAAGCTCTTTTTGAAACTTGTAATCCCTGCTTCCTTTACAAAAAGGCCTTTCTTCCACCACTATTGAGTCTCCACCTTCTACCTTTAGGCACCATTAAGAGAGCATAGTTGCCATTCTTAGTTCTAAGTCTAGTGTCAAAGCTTATTGATTGATGCATATTGTGATATTACTTGTTCTTGTGCTACTTGTTTCTAGTCACCCTTGTGAACTTTGAAGGTGTCCTATGCATCTATTTGCTACTCTATGAGGGACAAGCTGTTTGCCACTATGCTATGTTTTCTGTATGTGAAATAAACAAATGTTTTTCAATGCATGTTATCCATGATCTTTGTTTGTATATTGTCATGTTGCAACAATAGTTGCTTTGTCCTACTGTTAGAACTCCATATTTCATGTTCATCTTTAGAGTTCTTTGATCCCAGCTTTCAATGCTTGCAAATGGTTAGATCTTTATTGTAAGGGTGCATGTCACGTCAAAAATTATTCTTTTTATCACTTACCTACTCGAGGACGAGCAGGAGTTAAGCTTGGGGATGCTTGATACGTCGAAAACGTATCTATAATTTTTGATGTTCCATGCTTGTTTAGTATCTACTTTGCTTTGTCTTACATTGAGGTGTTTTTATATCTTTTCTGGAACTAACCTATTAACAAGTTACCACAGTGCCAGTTGCCTGTTTTCTTCTGTTTTTGGTTCCAGAAAGGCAGAAAATCAATATTCTCAGAATTGGACGGGACAAACGTCAAAGTCAATAACTTTTCGTGGGGAACAAGAAGTCCAGAGGGGAGACGGAGAGGCGTGCCAGGGCGGCCACACCCCCCGAGGCACGGTCAGGGGTGGGCCCGCGCCTAGGCAGGGTGTGGGCCCCCTGTCCACCTCCTCGGCCTCCCCCTTCTCCTATAAGAAGCCCCCGATGCCTAAACCCTAAGTACCCGATCAAATCTCCGCGAAACTGTCTGTAGCCGCTGCCACCATCGTCCCTAGATTGGGGGGTCTAAAGTTATTCCCGGCACCCTGCCGGATGGGAGATCATCCCGGAGGCCTTCTTCTTCGGTATGATGCGTGAGTAGTTCCACCTTGGACTATGGGTCCATGTAGTAGCTATATGGTTGTATCTCCTCCTTTGTGCTTTCATGTATAGATCTTGTGAGATCCGTTCATGATCAAGATCTAATCTATTTGTAATCATGCATGTTGTGTTAGTGGGGATCCGATGGATATTGAGATCATTATGTTGGATTGATTAATGGTTTTGTCTTTATGATTCTATCATGTCTGTGTTGTTTGTGATCTTACATGCTCTCTGTTGTTCGTAGCTATCTTGGCCAAGTAGTTGCTAGTGACTCCAAGAGGGAGTATTTATGCTCGATAGTGGGTTCATACCTCTAGTTTCCAAGGGAAGTGACAGAAATCTCTTCGGTTGTAGATGTGTTGTTGCCGCTAGGGGAAAACATCGGTCTCTTGTTCATGTAATATGTGGACTGTTTACCTTACACACTTTGCTTAAAACAGTTGTTTGTTGCTTGCAATTTAATACTTGAGGGGGTTCGGATGATAACTTGAAGGTGGACTTCTAGTCATAGATGCAGTTGGATGGCGGTCTATGTATCTTGTTATATCGCCCATCGAATCTCATAGGATCTTTCTGACTAGTATTGCATTGTTATGCCTTGCTCAGTTCCTGTCAATTGTCCTGCTGTAATTTGTTTACCCTTCATGCCATGTTGTTTATCTAAGGAGAGCACCTCTAGTGAACTATGGACCCCGGTCCAATCTTTACCATTGATACATCTTCCATTGTTACATGTTTACTTGCTGCAAACCATTACCTTCCACACCATATGTTTAATCCTTTGTTATAGCACACCGGTGAGCTTGACAACCTCACTGATTCGTTTGGGCAAAGTCTTGAGTTTGTGTTGTGCAGGTCTCCGTGTTGCTTGCAGCACCTGTGTGACGTTTCCTTCCTCCTACTGGTTCGATAACCTTGGTTTCTTCATCGAGGAAAACTTGTCTTTGTCTTGCTTCACACCTTGCTCTTGGGGTTTCCCGACGAAGCGCTCCCACTTGGACTAGCGCTGCATCATGGACTTTTAATACGAGCTAAATGAATACGAACTGAGTGGAGGCTCTCCGGTGGGCTGCCGCCTGTTCGTTTCATCTCCTGCGCCTGTTCGTTTCATCTCCTGCGCAGCCTGTCTGCCTTCCCCTCTGTGCCTATAAGAGAGTCGCGCCTCCTCTCAGATACACTGCCACACATCCTTTGTGCCTCCGGTTTCAGAGCACTGCGCTACCTAGTCTTCCCTTTCCCGTCTTGCGGCGTGCACCGCGAGCCGGGAAAGTAGGCCTCCAAGACCCCGCTGCTTCGAGTCCTGTACGGGAGAAGGGCGATAAGGTTTTTGGGGAGCGCTATTGGCGCGACTACTGGCTTCATCACGGACTCCCTCTCGGATAGCGACTGCGGCGACATCTTCCCCAACAAGGACTTCTTCCCCGATATCATCACCCTCTTCCTCGACGTCATGGCTACCGACGGTGCCAATCCGAACGCCGGCGGTTCCTCTGCTGCTACTGCCGTGTATACTTTCTTTCTCAACCTTGTTCTGATCGCATCTCAAGTTCTACTCCTAGTAGTCTGTTTGGTTATCTGCCTTAATATATATTCGCTATTTCACATGATTAGAATATTGTCTATTATTCTAATCATGTTTTATCTAGAGTTTATTATGGGTAATTTGCTTGGTAAATTGCTCTTTTTATCAACAATTGTAATTATGCGCTTAGTTGACTGTCGGACAAATATCAACCGTATGTTCACTAGAGAACTAAAGAAGTATAGTAGTGTGTTTCTATCTTTTGAGTTCTGCTATGTTAGACAATTATCCACACAATTTTCCAAATCGACCACTTTTTTAGTCAATCTAGAGAGGTAGTTATGTTTGGTATGGTGAAGTTAAGGATCATATAAATAGTCTCCACTCACCTAGCTAACCTCTAAAGCAAATAGTGGTGTGTTATATAGTCCATACACAAAGTGAAACTTTAAAGTGGTATAATCCCCAAAATTCTAGAGGCTAACCATTGATAATATGATGTAATTCCTTCTTCTCTATATACAACTTGATAATATGGTGTAATCCAAAAATCAATAATGGCTTGCATTTCCTGGATAAACTGGAAAAAGGTGTATTAAGTGTCATACACACATAAGGTGATGTGAGCAACATGGATACATATTACCTTGAAGAACTTGCATTTTACAACCAGAAATTGAATCGAATTTCAGCTAGAGCGATCCAAAAACTCTTTACATGAATTTCCCCTGCTTGATGAGTATTTAGAAGTTGAGTTGTGCATTGTATTTTTTATGATAAATCAACATCCTAGCTAACCGTCCCTGGTGTGTGTTGTCCACAATGCTTCGTCCAATTTACATACAAACTTGTTCTCACAGGCATATAGACGAAAGCAACATGCTTATGTGTGCCCCCAAAATTCAGGTTATGTGAACTTTTGGTTTTCAGATATCCTTATTCAGTTATGCTAAGTAACCTGTTTGTTAAAATATATACAAGGAAATAGCAAAGCATTATAGTTACATTCAAAAGCCTTGGACGCCATCATCAATTATTGTGACATATTGGTGCAGATAGAGAGACCACAAGAATGCAAAAGAAGTACATTTTTGCATTCCAGATAATATCAACTTGACGTGAAGAAGATAATTTAATTAGAAGTATTTTTGTGAACAAGGGTAAGGTTTAAGAATTCTATTATTTTGTAGAGAAACTAGTTAGATGGAAAGTATTGCAGAGCACACAATAGAAGATGCAAAGTTAAGAAGGTCATCCAATCCCTATCACTCTTTTTCCGCATATATTTTTCTTGCATCAAACAACGTATCCTTTAACCACGTTGTGTGCAACCAATGGCGGATCCGGCTTCCCTATTGCCCAGGCAATTGTCGGGCTTTCGGCTGGCCGGCTTAGCCTATTTTAATATATATTTAATATAAAATTAGCATTTTAAGCCTTTAATTCACTATTTACCCAGGCTTTATATTGATCTTAGGTCCGCTAATGTGTGCAACCCCATGTACTGTTTCCCTCATGTGCAAGGACGGTGCCATCAATGTCGAAACTTACTGTAATACTTTCCTCCCACTATAGATCCATATATTTCTTCTTCTCCCACAATAGATCCACATGTTTCTTCTTCATGCAGCATCAGTCCCTGCAAATCAAATATATAATCGAACTGTTAAAGAATTTGGACGAACACCTGCCAAGCAACGAACTTATGTGTGCAATTTCGTTTTACTTTTTCAAGTGTTAAAAAAGCTATGATAATACATTCTTAACACTTGACAAATATTTACTTTAGTATAAGATGATAATTCAGGAGAAGTATGCACACATGTCGCTGAATTTATTCACCGCACACAACTCCCAATAGTGGCCAAGAAGCGGAAAATTAACTCGGTTAAGAGAAATTCATGGTAATGATATTAAAGAAATAAATCTCAAAGAACACCTTCACATCATCATAGTTTGTATATTGCGGAAACCTCGGTTCACCTTGAATGTTGAGCCCAAATATCAGTCAATAAAGCGGCTGAAATACAGAAACATGGATTCTGCACTATAAGTGCTAGGTAGAATCAGTGGAAATAACAAAGAGATACCAGCTGCCTGATACACATCTTTCTACTACAAGGTGATGTACGATCATGGTTTCTAGAGAAAGAAAAAATGTACTGAATATAGGCGAAGGTAACATGCAAAACTGCATGAAACATACTCCAATTAAGGCACCTGATCTTTCACGGGTAGAAAATATGATACACATAAAGAATAGAAGTAGAGCACTATGATTTGCATACCACGGATGAATTATGAGAGGAAGGAACTGGTGGAAGAAGCCCCAGAGGTGGAGGCAGTGACACCTCATTAGAAGTGTGGCAGCGACGCATCGAGGCTTGGCTGTGTCGGATCCCCTTCATGTGCTACGACGGGAGTACGTGCGGACGTGGCTGCAGCTCCAGGTGGTTTTAGAGGAAGGCGGCAGATTTCGCCTATGCTGCGTTCAGGCCTGCATCCCCGCGTGAGGGCGAGGAGAAGGGCGGAGGCGGCACCACGAGGCGCTGGATAATTTATGGAAAGAGGAGAGCAATTAGCGGGCCATTAATTAGTTGGGGCTAATAGGGAAAAATTAGACGGATGGTGCAATTTTTAAAACCGTGTTGAGTTAGCTCAACATTGGAGCATTGTGAATCAAGGCAATTGCCGTGCATCTAAGCACACCAAATACTACTCTTCATGTCCGCCCCTCTCTCCTAAGGTACAAGCGGCAGCGCGGCAACTCCCTTCCTCCTCTACATCTAAGCTGGCGAGAACGCTGGTCCCCTCTTTCTCCCCTTGCTGCTTCGGTGGCAGGAGGGAGAGGGGACCTTCTTTCTCTGCCTAATAGTTAGGGTTAGGGTTCGTGTGCTGTTGTGCATCGTTGGGGTGGTGGAGCGGCTTCTGGGCAAATAATCTGTCTCAACTCTATACCTACACCGGCGACGATCTTCACGACGACGTCGCGGAGTTGATGTCAATGTGTGCTTGTCGATTTTTCAGAGGTGGCTTGGTCTTCTCGTAGATCTCCATATCTGGCGAGTTCTGTATCTCGACGTGTCGTTGGCATTCGTCGTTATCTACAGTGGCGCTAGGACCGGGGTGAGGTGGATGCTCTGAAGCGAGGATGCTGGTCCGGAGTGGTGGATTTGTCATTATTCCTCGACTTCGTCGATGGGATGTGTCGTGCCACAACGACATATGTCCTGCTGCTTGCAGTATGCCTGTTCATCGACTCATAATGCCTCGTTGGCGATATTACTCCCTTGGATCCAGCAATGGTGGAGCCTCGACGTATATTCCAACACACGTCTAGGCAGCGTTGGTGTTTGGCAGCGGTCACTGGCTTCGGCAAGTGCAAGAAACACTAGGAATAGTTCTCTGCAAAGTTTTTAGGATATCTGTTTTCCCCTGATCTGTCTGTTAGTTTCCACGTTTATTTACTCATATAACTTGATTTTCTATTAATGAAATATGTCGTTGCTCTATAAAAACATTGGAGTGTTGTGGGTTGTTAGATTACATAGTATGGATGGAGAAGATTAATTGTAGAGATAGAGATAGAGATAGAGATGTATGCACGCAAGAAGTTTAAGGACATGTCCGCGCAAAACTCATATCATGCATTTTGGCATGATATGAATAGATCCCATTATTTTTCTTTAGATTTCACCTGACAAATTCTGCTGGAAAGTTCCCATGATTCTCTATTTTTGACAATAGTTTGTTCAAGCTATTTTCCCATGAGTCCCACGTCTTACTAGAGTCTTGTTTTATTTGTTGAAGGCAAACGGTAGTCATATATTTGGGTTATTTTCCCATTGTGTGGTTCATATGTATGGAGTGTTCTGTCTGGTTTGGTTTTTAAGGCCCTGTCAGGTTTGAAGAAATTGTACAAGAATTTTAAAATAACGGTGTTCCTGTAGGAATTCGTAGCGTTCGGAATGAAGAAAATGGCCACGGTGTTCCAGAGGAATTCTCCTCCTACAGTGCCGATTCTAGAGGATTCCATCTAGATCTCTCTTTTTTTCGCGGAAGAACGAGGCGATGCAGTCACATCAGTTGTGTGAGGCCTAATATTATATAATAATTGATATGAAAAAATGTAATCAACGTGACATGAATTTATATTAGTTGTTGATACTTGGTTTAGTTTAAGTTCAAAAATTAAGACTATCTTAATATGTAGGTGTCTCTAATTATTTAATTCGATTGACCCATTGCAGCTAGCTGGATATTACATACTACTGCGTATACACGATACGATATAGGTCGGGCGATTGCCATACTGCGCCCTATGGGCTCCTCCGCCTCCATTCCGCAAGGAGCTAATAAAATATTCATAAAACTGCATCGGTGCAACAGTACACATTCATTTGATTTCTCATGTGACCATCCAAACGCATGATAGGATTTCTCATGATTTTACCGTCAACATTTGGCGTTGGGTTGTTGGTTCATAATATAAATTCTAAAATTCTATTTGCCACGTGTGTACATGAAAGTTCATGGATGTGCTAGGGGGCATCACGTAGAAATGTTGCGACTATAGTATATTTTGTGATAAATATATAATGAAGAGTAGAAATCATGTTGTATGTGTAGAAAAATAGGTACTTTGTTGTTGTTGTCGATTTATTTTTTCGAACTAACTGAAGCTGCCGCATGGAGCCCACCGGTCCACGCAAAAATATTCTCCACTGCCTCATGGGTCCTACCCGTCAGCGCTAGTAAACGTCCTCCAGTTTCAGGAAGGCCCACCTGTCATCCATTGAAACTCTGAAATTCTAGTACGTCATGGGTGGCGCCCACTGCTCCGAGTAGTACCGGAGAATGAGGAGAAGGAAAGGCACGAGGGCGGGGCGTCGGTGGCGGCGTCGCAATCATCCTGCACGCACGCCCCCACTCTACGCCACACCACCGCACCAACCCGAGAAAGAACAAGACTGGATACCAGGCAGCGGCGACACGCTCTCCGCTCCGCCCCGACAAAGCCAAAGCCAAAGCCAAAGCAAACCCGAGCCCAAAGCAGAGCACAAGAACAACAAGCTAATCCTCGCTCCTGCAGGTTCCACTCTCCACCACGATTCGTCGACACTCTTCTTCTCGAAGCATCTAGCTTCGTCTCGTGCTCTCGCATCCGCGCCAACCGAGCCAAGCTCGACCCCTCCTCGGCGGTGGTTACCGCTAGTGGTAGTCGGCGGGGCCGGGTGGTACGATTCCCGCCGCCTGCCTGCCTGCCTGCTATCGTTTCCTCCCGTCGCAGCCTCTGAAACCAGCGGGGACCTGCCTCTCGCCAGGCGCGACCCGGCGGTGCCGCCGCTGACTTCGCCCCCTCCGCGCGCTCCCCGGCACCGCGATGGACCCCGCCTCACGCCCGGCCGTCGTCATCGACAACGGCACCGGGTACGTACGCATCTCTACCCCCCACCCTCACCAGATCTACCCGCGCACCGCGCCGCGGTGCTGAACGCGCGACGCTGATCCCAAGTGCCTCCCCCTACCAGCTACACGAAGATGGGATTCGCCGGGAACGTGGAGCCCTGCTTCATCACCCCCACGGCCGTCGCCGTCAACGACTCCTTCTCCGACCAGACGAGGGCCGCCGCCAAGGGGAACTGGCTGGCGCAGCACAGCGCGGGCGTCATGGCCGATCTCGACTTCTTCATAGGGGACGAGGCCGTCGCCCGGTCCCGCTCCAGCACCACCTACAGCTTGAGCTACCCCATTCGCAATGGCCAGGTAGGTCCGGTACCCCATTGTACCACACCACATGGCTGAATGCTGATGTTTCGCCACCGCAAATGTCGCCTAGTGTGTTGGTGTGTCGTCTTCGTTCATTTCGGCTGCATCTCAATAACTGCTCAGGTTGACAACTGGGACACCATGGAGAAGTTCTGGCAGCAGTGCATTTTCAACTACCTCCGCTGTGATCCGGAAGATCACTATTTCCTCCTGACCGAGAGCCCGCTCACTCCTCCCGAAACTCGGGAGTACACCGGGGAGATCATGTTTGAGACCTTCAACGTGCCTGGTCTCTACATAGCGGTTCAACCCGTCCTTGCCCTCGCTGCAGGATACACAACAACAAAGGTCAGTCGTCAGAGTTTATACTCCCGTGGTTATCGAGCCTTAGGATTTTCTGAACCTGAACTCTGAAACCGGACGCCATTGCTAAGGCCATTTCAGTATCACTTTAATGGATTCATTGTACATTTTGCACGAGCACGATTTGAGTGACTAGAATAGTTATCTTTCATTTCATGGATTGCCTTACATTCTGATCAGTTTTGTTATTGTAATTTGTGAAAGCCTCTAAACATTTCTATAGGGTAACTCACATGTATCATGCCTTCGAGAAAACTAACTACCACTAAGGCGTCTTCTCATATTAGATTTGTTATGGATAACTACATGTCTAATGCCATTTAAGTGGTGCTTTCAGCATGACCAGTCCCAAGTTTCAGCTGCTATAGTCTAGTATTGAGCATCTGAAAACTAAATTATGTTCTGGTCATATCTCGTTCGAAGTTATAAGGACACTTAAACCAGTATGTGTGACTTGATGGAATTGTAGGTTATATGCTGTACAAACATAAGCTCCACGGTTTACAGGACTGTCCTGTTAAACTCACTTATGTGGGGCTTGCTTCAGTACTTCAGCACTTTTATAAAGTTAACAAAACAAATAAGGTTCTGTTATTTAGTTAGCTGATCAGTCGGTTTGCTTCCAAGTAAACTTGTATTAGTGTTCACTGTGATGTCATTTAAATACGTTGAGATCCCAGCAGATGAACTCATCGAGGCACTCTTGGTTTCACACCACTCTTTGAGGTAGATGTCCTTTTCCGGAGTTGATGCTAGCCTAGCTGCTAAAGAATGCACAATTCCTTCCACTTCAGTGTAATCTAACATGTAGTAATTGCACATTCTTTAATTTGCAGAATTATTTGCATTTCTTTTCGTTCTGTCCATTTTTGCAGTTTACGCTACATTCTTGAATCTTGACTATTTTTTCCTTTTCCCCCTGTTAAGCTATCTATCATCAGACCGGGTATTTATGATGAAACTTCATGCTGTTTTTTCAGTGTGAAATGACAGGTGTTGTAGTCGATGTGGGTGACGGAGCTACCCACATTGTTCCTGTTGCTGATGGGTATGTTATTGGGAGCAGTATCAGATCTATCCCACTTACAGGCAAGGATGTTACACAGTTTATTCAGCAGCTTATGAAGGTAGTTTCCAGAATCAGAAGATAATAGTTAACTTTATTTTATTAGCATCAGACGGAAACGATACTTTGTTACTCATGGACCTGTGGAATTGAACATAATAAAAAAGTTGCAGAAAAATAAGTCAAACAATTGAAAGGAGCAAAATATGAAAGAGTAGAATTGTAAAAAGAGTGTCTGCCAACCACCATGTTATTCCTCATGTAGTGACATATCACATAACTAATTTCACTTGAAAATTTGGAAGATGTTGGCAACAACAAAATTCGGTCATAAAGGTATTATTTATGCTTATCTTCTCAGGACCTAGAACTGTTGAATCAACACTACCATTATTGGACCGGGATGTAATTTGTATACATCTTTAAGGTTATTTGAATTGTATTAACATAATTGTGAATGATGTTCTCAGTCACACACATTCTGAAAAGAATGAGCACAAAGGATTAATCAACATAATAAGACAACATCAGACTGAAACTTATGTTGTTTATCCTCACCCAATGGCTAGTGTGAAAAACTGATTACCTATTGGCAGTTAACCTTTAGTTTGATGTGAATTTGCTTATTTTAGCTTCAAATAGTCACATAGAGTAATACTGGATGACCACATGGTACCAAGTTACTAAAGTTCCAACCTTGAATTCAGGAAAGAGGTGAGCACATTCCTCCGGAAGAGTCTTTTGACGTAGCAAGGAGGGCGAAGGAAATGTACTGCTATACATGTTCGGACATTGTGAAGGTATTATGTACATCCGGCATGTTGCTACATGTTAAACGTCTGTAGACTATCTTTTGTGTTGTTTTCTAGAAAACAGTACTCCCTCCGACCCAAATTAGTTGACTCAAATTTGTCAAGATATGGATGAATCTAATACTAAATCATGTCTAGATACAATCGAATCTAGACAACTGTAAATCAACTAATTTGGGTCGGAGGGAGTAATAGTTTGGTACAAAAAGGAGGTTTCATGTTTCCTTCTCAGCTGACCAAAGGTTCTTGAAAGCAATGAGTTGTCTACCCTCCTGAGTATGTCAATATCTTACCATTTCCTGCCACTTGCTGCTCGTCAAATCAGCATGCATTAGTCAAGAACTCAAGATAGGTTCTCCATGCTCGCATGCAGTACCGCGTTTGTACCGCATGCGGATGGTTACATGTCCACAGTTCACAGCTGCACATGCAGTTGGAAGCGGAGCCATAGGGAGAGAATTATCATGGGAGGACGCCCTAATTAAACGCTGCAGTTAATGCAAACACACCTAAACCAGCGGGGATTTAGAAACTACATGGTTTTAGGAGCGCGTCGGTTAAACTGTACCAGAGGGAGTAGTCTGCTTAAAAAAAATTTAGAAGCGGCAACCGCAAAAGAAGAAGAATCATATTATAACATTGTGCTTGTTTTGTTTCAGGAATTTAATAAGCATGACAGGGAGCCCGCTAAGTACACAAAACGCTTGACTGGCATCAAACCGAAAACTGGTGCTCCATACACCTGTGACATTGGATATGAACGCTTCATGGGCCCTGAGGTTAGTACATCGCTGTGTCCTTTAGTTACTTCTACAATGTCACGTCTTATTTAAGCATATCTTTTACCGATTCATGGCTATGAATTATGATAGAAAAAAGTTCACTTTTGGCGGACCCTAAACTTTCAAAACAGTTCACTTTTGGACCCTGGTTTCAGAGAGGTTTCTGCTTCCTAGACGGTGGTTTTACGCACATGGACTCCTACGGCGCAATATATGTCATTGTGGCTCCCTGATTCAGCAAAAAATGAAAATGAAAATAATGTGCGGCTTGGGCTGACATTTCATATTAACCATCCTCTCTGCCCTCCATTCACGCCCTTGGTCCATCACCTCCCACAGTAAGCAAAGTTGCACCTTGCATCTATATATGGAGACAGCGTCAGTAAAACCAGCTTCACGTCGACACCCCATCAACAAAAAACGCTTTGAAATCAGCAGAGGGTCCAAAAGTGAATTTGTTTCGAAAGTTCTGGCTTCTTCAGGGTTGTCGTGGTTCGTTTGAACCTCTTGAAAGTGTTAGGACCATAAGTTAACTTGAGGCAAAGTTCAGGGTCAAAAGTAAAATTTGACTTCATGGATAGAAAAATGTAGATTATTTTGATTTTAAGCTCTTCATGGTTTTGATGTAATGGTTTATATATATTCTGTGATATGGTTCAATTTCAATGCTCGTTTTAGTCCAGTCCTCAGAGTGCGGCATAACGCTTGCAGATTTTCTTCCACCCTGAGATTTACAACAATGACTTCACGACACCTTTGCAAGATGTTATCGACAGGTGCATCCAATCATCCCCAATTGACACACGAAGGGCTCTTTATAAGGTTTGTACATCAAAGTCTTGTTTTCACCGACATTACAGTGTTTGATTAAGTTGTCAATGTCACAGAATATTGTCTTGTCTGGAGGGTCAACTATGTTTAAGGATTTCCACAGAAGATTACAACGGGACCTGAAAAAGATTGTGGATGTACGGGTCCGTGCATCTAATGCTCGACTTGGTGGCGATGCGAAGGTACAGACTTTTCTTATCTGCTCTTTCCCTCTCTTTCTGGCAGTAAAAAGCAACTTACCTGAAACTTTCTTATGGTTTTAGAATTTGGAAATTAAGCTAAATTTGTTGGTTTCAGGCCCAGCCTGTAGAAGTCAATGTGGTTAGTCATCCAATCCAAAGATATGCAGTTTGGTTTGGCGGATCTGTACTTGCTTCTACAACTGAATTCTATGAGGTATTCAAACTTTGTCTCTATACAGTAGTAAGAAAACTCGGTATCACTGAAAGTTTCTTAGTGCAGTTAGAGTTTTGCTTTGGTACATCCCATTAAATATCACTAGAAAGGGTACCGTATTTAACTGATTATGAGACACTAAAGATATTAAATGAATAATTAAGTCTAAATCCAGGGGGAGCTAGGCCCATAGTCCAAACCGAGATGTTCAGTAATATACACGTATCTCCATCTACGACCTTCAGTAAAAATAGTCCAGCGTCAGCTCTGCGAAGCACTGTGAGCCTGAGTCGATCGCACCGGTCAAACAGAGAGGCAAGGAAAACTAGATATACGTGACGTACTTCAAAACATCTTTTGCAGTTTAAACGCTAAATCCTTCTTGTAAGGGAATTAGATCCAACCCATGCGAATCAAACAGATACATGGTTTTCCAATGAATCCAATCAAAACCTGCAACCTGTAGCGCGCCAAAATGCACAGGCTGTGTGTCCTGTTCTGTGCGTGGCCACCTGCGTCAACCCGATATGGCCAGCACGCTCAAACCAACAGCAAGAGAACCGCGTTAGGTTGAATTTTGATAGGGCTGACCAATGTCACCAGGTAACTAGGTAGACTAGCACCCCTGGTATTGAAGGGGTTAGGTCTTTGATCTGTGATCTGCGCTGAATTTTGCAAGTTGACTCAAAAGCATAAATAATATACTAAAGCATAATTACAAATTTTTTAAACTTGCATTATCAGTATCTGAGCTAAGCTAACTGTCAATGTTGTTTCCCCAACAGGCTTGCCACACAAAAGCAGAGTATGAAGAGTACGGCGCAAGCATCTGCCGATCAAATCCTGTTTTCAAAGGGATGTACTGAGACCTGCTGCCTGCTGATGAAAGTAATTCTTGCGCCTAGTTATCACAAATCCTGTTTTCAAAGGGATGTACGGAGACCTGCTGATGAAAGGAATTCTTGCGCCTAGTTATCACAGATAGCATCATCCCGGTGCAATCAGCCCGGGCCTAGCAGTAGCAGGCTGGCAGCACGGGAAACTGACACTGTGGAGGCAGAGGCTGCCGAGCCGAGGAGTCTCGCTGTAGCATTTGTACAAAACCAGCGTGCACATAGATAGACCACATTGCTTGATATTCATCTTATGTATTCATCTGTAGTATGATGCTGGTAGTCTAGCAACAGGAAGACTCCATGACCGTTCCAGGCCTTGCAAGCTCGATCTGGGCGGCACATGCTTGATGCTGTAGTACTATAATCTTTACTCCATTGGAGTATCGCTGTAACCAAAGTTTTGTTGGTGATGTAGTATTGCTACTACTGGTATATTTCACGTGAAGTTGTTGCCACCGTCTATTCAGATAATGGAAATATTCAGTTTGGCGTCGTTAGGTATGGAGTATTTTGTTATCCATAGAAGGAAAAAATCGTGATCATGCGGGTGCAACCGTGCATCTTGCTGCTGCGTGCCGTCACCGTCACGGCAAGGTTGCCGATAGTACCAAATTGTCACCCGGATTCCTTGGCTGTTTTTTGGGTCTATTTAAGGTCTCCGAATCCGTTTCTGAACTACTACACGTTGGTTACTTTGTCCGAGCGGAGATGGAAGTCGGGAACAGCCAGACGATGGCTGCGAATGGCCTCCTCCGCTTCCTGGTCGCGCTCCTCCTCCTCGTCGGCTGCCTCGGGAGGCCCATCCCACCCTCGGCAGCACCGTCTTCGGCAGCCCCGAGGGCCATCACGGCGATATACAACTTCGGGGACTCGATTTCCGACACGGGGAACTTCATCCGGGAAGGCGCCCCCGTCGGGATGATGGCGCGCACGGGCGGGCTTCCCTACGGCTCAGCCATCGGCGGCGCCACGGGGCGGTGCTCCGACGGCTACCTCATGATCGACTTCCTCGCCACGGACCTCGGCCTCCCGCTGCTTAGCCCGTACCTCGACAAGGACGCCGACTTCACGCACGGCGCCAACTTCGCCGTCACGGGCGCCACCGCGCTCGACACGGCGTCCCTCGCCAAGATGGGGGTCAGCATGGCCCACACCAACAGCTCCCTCGCCGTGCAGCTCCAGCGCTTCAAGGACTTCATGGCCAGCACCACGAAATCGTCCTCGGAGACGCGCGAGAGGCTCGCGAGCGCGCTGGTCATGGTCGGCGAGATCGGCGGGAACGACTACAACTACGCCTTCGCCGCGAACCGCCCTCGGGCCAACGAGAGCGGCCTCCACAGCGTCGGCCACATGCTGACCGGCGCCGTGGAGTCGCTGGTCCTCGTCCCGCGGGTCGTGAAGTCCATCACGGGCGCCGCCAGGGAGCTGCTCGACATGGGCGCCACGCGGCTGGTGATCCCGGGCAACTTCCCGCTCGGGTGCGTGCCGAGCTACCTGAGCGCGGTGGACGAGACGGACCCGGGCGCCTACGACGGCAACGGCTGCCTCGTCGGCCTCAACCTCTTCGCGCAGATGCACAACGTGCTGCTGCAGCAGGGGATCCGGGAGCTGCGGCGGCTGTACCCGAGCGCCACGGTCGCCTACGCCGACTACTTCTCCGCCTACGTGCGGATGCTCAGGGGCGCGTCCAAGATGGGCTTCGACGCCAAGGACGCGTTCAGGGCCTGCTGCGGCGCGGGCGGCGGCGCGTACAACGTCGACATGGACAGGATGTGCGGCGCGTCGGGGACGACGGTGTGCGCCAGGCCCGACGAGCGTCTGAGCTGGGACGGCGTCCACCTCACGCAGCATTCCTACAAGGTGATGACCGAGCTGCTCTACCGCAGAGGCTTCGCGTCCCCTGCGCCTGTCACGTTCCCGCGTCACTAGATAGATAGATGGTCACGGCTTGTGTGTGATTAGCTTCTGAGTTTCGTCACGATGTTCCGCATTTGTACAATTTTCCTTTTCGAGCCTTGTGGGCGATGGCACTGTTGCCGTGTAGTATCAACTTGTAAGCAATAATGCGCGGTGTTGTATCTTCTAGGCGTCACAGGGGATATGGGGCAAAGATCCCCCAACGTCCAGTTTTTGCTTAAAAGCCAAATTTTGTCCTTTCGACCATTATTGCAAACTACATCTCACACTAGCAAAAAATTGGTGCTATTGTAGCATCGTTGGAACATTTTTTCAGTCGTGCAGGGTTAAAACCATACACAACATTTCAAAAACACCACCAATGTAGCAAAAAAGAGTAATGCTACACCTACAGAAATAACTTACAGAAAAGTTCTACCGACTCACGACTTGTACAGGAGGCAGGGAGGTGTTTACGATTTTTAAGAGAGGAATCAAGATTTTTAAGGAAGAAATCAAAACTGAACCAACCGATGCACTCCAGGTCAGTCCGTAGGTGCATCCGTAGCCAAAACAGTCCGTAGGTCTAGGATTTCTGAGAAAAAAAATAGCAAATCCCCATTGGTCACAACAAAGCTTTGTCCATCACAACAAATTCGAGATAAAAGTTAGCACAAGTGGTGCAGAAAAAAGGGATAGTGTTTGCAGTTGTCCGTGAAGGCATTGCATCATTGAAGCAAGATTTGCAGTATATGCCTAGTATAGTCGCAACATTTTGTTCATGGGTTCACAGCAAAATGCACAAGAGTTTCAGTGAGAAATACCCATTCAACATAAAAAAATATGCGAAAAAACTAACCTCGATTTTGACCATCAATCTTACCATCCGAGCTCGCCAGTGGCGAATCTAGCTCATAGGAGTCCTATCCGTGACAAATCAGGCTAGCATGTACCCATTCCCATATTCCTTGTTGTCCTTTGAGAAGCTCGGCACCATAGAGGATGAGCTCCACACCTACATCCATGGCAGGTGGTCTTCCCCGAAGGTAGGCGACGGGGAGGGGCAGCGGAGTAGTGGGTGCGTACGAGCATGGGGAAGAGGCAGGTGTTGTGGTATTGTCGACGAGTACGCTATGATGGATCCTAACTACGAGTTTAGAGTACCCGGGGTGTGAGGCGACGAGCATCTAGGGAGGTACTGTAACACGAGTTATTACCCAGGTTCAAATCTTACGATGATGGCAAGATCCTGCCCCTTCTATAGATCACTATAACAGTAATATGCCAAAGGTTACAGGGTTGTGTTCTTTTGTTCCCTTAGGCTTCCGTAGGTCCGGCTTATAAAAGCGCTAGAACCTAGGGTTACAGGGAGAACCATAGCAAGGCCTATAGCTTGCTGGGTGGCTCAGTTAGGGGAATCCGGAAGGGAGGCCTAAGCCGAAGGCTACATGCGCCGCCTTAGTCGAAGCCGGAGCTTTGGAGTGCATGACACGTAGAACTATGTTGTATTAATGTAGAACTCTATAACATGTCTGGCTAGGACTTCTCCCTGTAACCCTAGGTTCTAGTGCTTTTATAACACAACCCTGTAACATTTGGCATATTACCGTTATAGTGATCTATAGAAGGGGCAGGATCTTTCCATCATCGTAAGATTTGAACCTGGGTAATAACTCGTGTTATAGTACCTCCTTGGATGCTTATCGCCTCACACCCCGGATTCCCCTAACTGAGCCACCCGGCAAGCTATAGGCCGGAATAAGGTCTATAGCTTGCCCATGGACACCCGGGTTAGCCGGAATAAGGTCTATGGTTAGCCCATGGACACCCGGGTTAGCCGGAATAAGGTCATGCTATGGTTAGCCCATTATGCATATCCTGAACAATAGCCCCCTAAGAACTTTAAGATATGTGTCATCTTCATGATGATCTTGGATGCTCCATATAGGATAGTATTGAACAGTAAGCATCATCTTGAAGCTCTCCTAGAATCTATGCAATCATTGTATCTGTCTTCATTAGTAAGGCAAGAAATCTTCATTTCATTATCATTCCATTTCGCTAGTCGGAAAAAGTTTCTGTCTTGGTAGAAGAATCTTTTGGTGGTGACCGTTCACCTGTGATTTCGTCAAATATATGACATCTTGGGTCACTGTAGCTTCCTCAAAACTCACAAATTCGGAACATGGCAAGGATTGCGACACTGCGATAGAGTAATGGAGGATACGTGGAAGCACGTTTCACGCACACGTCGCTCCGATTTCACACGTCGCACAAATCTCGGTGCCAATCTATAAATAACTGCGATGGTAAGTTTGGTTTTCCTTCACCCCATTATTCCTCTTGACGCCTCCGATCCTTCTTCTTCCTTGCGACCGCGAGTTCTTCTGACGAGCTGTGCACAAACCCTTGCTCCAAACCTACACACACATATGATGGCCGATATGGGCACTGTTTGGAACGCGACGATGAAGGAGACGGAAAATTCCCCCATCATCGTGGCAACCCTAACACGTGGCCATGCTGGAAGCTACCGTCCCTTCAGGCACTTCTTCCGGCGATGACTAAAGATTGGAGGAGGAAGCTAAAGAGAAGTTGGAGGGTGATGATGACTCCACAAAGCACTTTAAGGGGGAGTGGGTTTCACCCACCATCAAATCCTGCAATGTCGAGGTCCTTATCATTGAGGGATACTTATCATCATCACTAGAATTCAAGTGGAGGGTGGAGGCAGAGACCGAGTACCCTCCCTAGCCTGAAGCTACAAAGAAGGTATACTTCAAATCTCATATCGAGCATGGGATATCTCTGCCTATCTTTGACTTCTTCATAGAAGTAACAAATAGATTTGGCGTGCAACCTCACAACTTGCCGCCTAACAGCATCACCTACATAAGTGCTAGGGATACCTAGGGATTAGGCCTAAGTTTAGATATCTTTTAATACTTCTTCATCATTAAAAATGAGTCATTTGTAGCCAAAATCTCGCTGGCCAACTGTTGGTCAGTCTTCAAGATTAGGCTCAATAGGACACGATTCTGTTAAATTTTGGCAGGCTTCGTTCTTCTACGAGTCTAACGTTCCTTTAGTTGGTCGAATGCGGAGCTATCCAACTTTTTTGATGACGTTGCTGCCAATCTTCCTGGCTAGAGAGACAAGGGCCTTCTTCCTCCAACTTGGAAGCCCCCCGTATCGTTAGGAGAATATAAAAGTTAATCGACATAGGCCTGCAGGTCCTTGATGTAACCATGTGTTGTTCACAAGATGGATCCAGCCACTACAACATCGCCCCGCCTTACTTCACCAATGCACTAAAGAGTGAGCGGACCAGCAAAGGATCTCTTCGAACAACTTGTCCAACAACATCATCAAGCTCTGACTTAAGGACATGGTGAAGTTGAAGGATAAATAAGTGTTGATTTACGAGTTTAAATAATGTTGTTTTTGGGTTTTTAGTTTGAATATGAATAAAGAAAGTAATTTTGTATTTTTAGATTAAATAAATGCAGAAGGAGAATAATAAGTAAATGCAAGTAAAATTGTGTTCTTATGGTTAAAAATATACCTAGGTCCGTGGGTTCAATTGTTTACTCTCTCATAAACATGGTGGGATTAATATAGCCTTAGAAACATCATAATATTGATAGAACTTTCAAATTAGTGTTTGGTGCACATTTATATGGGCATCGCTGTTGGAGATATGCCCTAGAGGCAATAATAAATGTAGATATTTTTATATCTTTGTGTTTATGATAAATGTTTACATTCATGCTATAATAGTATTAACAAGAAACATTAATACTTGTGTGATTTGTAAACTAAATTAGAGTCCCTAGTAAAGCCTCTTCATAATACTAGCTTGTTGATTAATAGATGATCATGGTTTCTTGATCATGAACATTTGAGATGTTGTTAATAACAAGATCATATCATTAGGATAATGGTATGGTGGACATACTCCTATAGATAAGCGTAGCATAAAGATCAAGTCATTTTAATAGTTCAATTGCTATAAGCTTTCTGATACATAGTAACCTAATTCCTTCGACCATGAGATCATGCTTATCACCATCACCGTAAGGATGCTTTGATGACATCAAACACCACACCGTAACTGGGTGGCTATAAAGGTGGCATTGAGTGTTCGGAAAGTATGGGTTGAGACACATGGATCAAGAGTGGGATTTGTCCATCCATATGACCGATAGATATACTCTGGGCCCTCTCGGTGGAATGTCATCCAATTATCTTGCAAGCATGTGACTGGCTCACAAGGGATCACATACCACGGGAACGAGAAAAGAGTACTTATCGGTAACGAGGTTGAACTAGGTATGCAGAGATGCCGACGATCAAAACCTCGGATAAGTAAACTATCGTGAGACAAAGGGAAATTGGTATCGTATGTAAGTGTTCATTCGATCGCAAAGTAATCGTAGAAATATGTGGGAGCCATATGAATTTCCAGATTCCTCTATTGGTTATTGTTCGGAGAAGTGTCTCGATCATGTCCGCATAATTCACGAACCGTAGGGATACACACTTAAGGATTCGATGTTTTTGAGTAGTTATGGAATGATGAGTAAGAGACTGAATGTTGTTCGAAGTCTCAGATAGGATCCGAGATATCACGAGGAGATCCGAAATGGTTCGGAGAATAAGATTCATATAAGGAAAGTCCTGTTTCGGAGTTGGGGAATGATTCCAGTGTTTTCATCGGGATTGTTCTAGAAGGTTCCGGAAGGTCCGACACTCCGGAGGGGAAGGGTACATGAATGTGTCATGACAATGTGGAATGGTTGCATCATGTACTAGGTATCACGGCTGAGCAAAATAAAGGGATAAATCAAATCCTAGTTTGAAAAGTCAAACGCCAATTTGAAAAAGTCAAACGGCAGTTTTGCTTGGTGGAGGGAGAGTAGGAAACCTACTTGGGGAGGAGTTCCTCTCCCTCCACCCGCCGGCCAAGGAGGACGACTTGGGGGAGGACTCCCTCCCCTTGGCTGGCGCCCTCCCACCTATAAATAAGGGGCAGGGGTGCCCCCTCTATCACACACCTCTCTCCACCAAAACCCTAGCCCTAGCCGCCGGCCACCACAAGTCGCCGCCGCCCTAGGGTTTGCCCTAGACGCCGAGTTGGGGCTCTCCCCAAGCCCTATCTGCCAGCCTAGCCTTCTCCCTTGGTTCCTCTAAACCCTAGATCGCCAAGGCCTCTATCATAGTCCACCATACTCGCTCCGGCTTAAGGCGAAGCCCTGCGAGATCTCCCCTCTACTTCCGGTACCACGCCGTCGTGCTGCCGGAATCGCGAGGAGAGTGCTACAACCTCCGTCACTGGAACAAGGGAGAGGAAGGTCTTCATCGAGTACAACATGTGGTGGCCATCGCGTAAGCGCCGAACGCAGCGGAAGGATCGTCTACGCGATCTTGAGATCGGCAAGAGTACGACTACATCACCCACGAGAATCTGCTCTCGTTAAACACTTTGGAATCTTCAAGGGTGAGTTCATCTATCGACTCGTTGCTACAATCTAGTAGATAGATCTTGGCTTGTTTGTTTGCATGCGGTAGAATTTTTTTGTTTTCCATGCTACGAACCCCTATAGTGGTATCAGAGCCGCGTCTATATGTAGATCTGTTGCACGAGTAGAACACAATGGTCATTGTGGGCGGTGGTGCTTTTATTATCAATTGCTTCTTGTGTATTTTGCATCTTGCGGTATGATGTGATGAAGCGGCCCGGGCTAACCTTACATGACATCGTTCATGAGACTTGCTCCACGCTCAACATGCAACTTGTATTGCATAAGTGGCTTTGCGGGTGTCTGTCTCTCCCATTATAGTATAGATCCAATTTACAACGGGCACTTGATAGTTCAAACATCAACGTTGTGGTTCTTGTTCATAAGTTAGATCGACACTTATTGAAAGCCCCAAACCACGTAAAACATGCAAAGAAAATTAGAGGCGTCTAACTTTGTTTTGCAGGGGTGTGCTGTGATGTGATATGACCATGATTGTGATTATATTTGATGTATGCAATGATCCTTATTGTAAGTTGGCAACCGGCAGGAGACATATGGTTGTCTTTAAATTCTGTTAAGACCCGCATGTCTATTCAAAGTAGTTGTAATAGTTGAACCTGGTGGACGACAACCATGGAGCGGCGTCATTGACCTTGATGCAATGCCGGTGATGATGGAGATCATGTTCGTGCTTGAAGATGGAGATCGGAAGCACAAAGAAGAAAGGCCATATCATATCACATATTATGAATTGCATGTGATGTTAATCCTTTATGCATCTTGTATTGCTTAGTTAACAACGGTAGCATTATAAGATGATCCCTCAAGCACACAAATTTCAAGTTTTAAAGTGTTCATCCTTAGTAAGCACCGTTGCTAAAGCTTGTTGTTTCGAAGCACCACGTGATGATCGGGTGTGTTAGATTCTGCAAGTGTATACAACGTGAGCAAGCCAGACTTGATCATGCGGAAACTAAGGTTTGATCTTGACGAGCCTAGCATGTACAGACATGGTCTCTGAACACAGATCACCAAAAGGTAAAGCATGAATCATATAGTAGATATGATGAACATGTCGATTGTTCACCATTGAAGCTACATCAACTCTCGTGATGATCGGTTTTGATGTGGTGGATTTGGTTCATGTGATCACTAAAACAATGTGAGGGATATTGTTTTGAGTGGGAGTTCACCTAGATTAATTTAACTATTAATTAGAACTCAATTTGTCATAAACTTAGTCTAAACTATTGCAAATATGTTGTAGATCAATGGCGGCCCCTACCATCAATTTTAATGCGTTCCTAGAGAAAGAAAAGTTGAAAAAAAATGGAAGCAACTTTGCGGATTGGTTCCGTAATTTGAGGATTGTCCTCAATGCTGGTAATTTGACCTATGTGCTGGATGCACCGCTGGGTGACCCGCCTGCAGCTGATGCTACCGATGAAGTAAAGAATGTTTACCTTGCTCAGAAGAATCAGTACTCCACAGTTCAGTGTGCTATCTTGTATGGTTTGGAATCAGAGCTTCAGAAAAGGTTTGAGAACCATGACCCACATGATATTGTCCGTGAACTCAAATTGATATTTGAGACTCACGCGGCAGTTGAGAGTTATGAGGCTTCTGAAAAGTTCTTTAACTGCAAGATGGAAGAGGGCAGCTCCGTCAGTGAGCATGTGCTTAAGATGTCTGGGCACGCAAACAAAATCCAAAGCTTGGGTATAGTGATTCCTAATGCTTTGGGATTTACCGTGTCCTCCAATCACTGCCACCAAGTTACAAGAACTTTGTGATGAACTACAATATGCAAAGCATGAACAAGACGTTTCCAGAACTCTTCTCCATGTTGAAATCTGCAGAAGTGGAGATCAAGAAAGAGCATCAAGTGTTGTTGTTCAATAATACCACCAAATTCAAGAAAGGCAAGTCTAAGCAAAAGGGTAGCTTCAAGAAGTGTGGTAAGAAAGTTACCGCACCGGCGAAGAAGACCAAAGCTGGACCTAATCCTGATACTGAATGCTTTTACTACAAGGGAGAGGGTCACTGGAAGCGAAATTGCCCAAAGTACTTGGCGGATTTGAAGAACGACAACATCAAGAAGAAAGGTATATCCGATATACATGTTATTGATGTGTATCTCACTAGTACTCGTAGTAGTGCCTGGGTATTTGATACTGGTTCGGTTGCTCATATTTGTAACTCAAAACAGGTGCTGCAGAATAAACGGAAGCTAGCGAAGAACGAGGTGACGATGCGCGTTGGAAATGGATCAAAGGTTGATGTGATCGCGGTCGGCACGCTACCTCTTCATCTACCATCGGGATTAGTTTTATACTTAAAAAATTGTTATTTGGTGCCTGCGTTGAGCATGAACATTATATCTGGATCATGTTTGTTGCGAGACGGTTACTTGTTTAAGTCTGAGAATAATGGTTGTTCAATTTATATGAGTAATATGTTTTATGCACATGCACCTTTGATAGATGGTCTATTCTTATTGAATCTCGATAGTGGAAATACACATATTAATAACATTGAAGCTAAACGTTTGAAATTGAGCGATAACTCGACCTAGATGTGGCAGTGTCGTCTTGGTCATATTGGAGTGAAGCATATGAAGAAACTCCATTCCGATGGAATTCTTGAATCACTTGATTTCGAATCACTTGAAAGATGCGAAGCATGTCTGATGGGTAAAATGACTAAGACTCCATTTTCTGGTATGATGGAGCAAGCTACGGACTTATTGGAAATCATACATACCGATGTGTGTGGACCAATGAGTGTAGCATCACGCGGTGGTTGTCGTTATGTTCTTACCTTCACGGATGACTTGAGTAGATATGGGTATATCTATTTCATGAAACATAAGTACGAAACTTTCGAGAAGTTTAAGGAATTTCAAAGTGAGGTGGAGAATCAACATAACAAGAAGATTAAATTTCTGCGTTCTGATCGTGGAGGTGAATATCTAAGTTACGAGTTTGGCGAGCATTTGAAGAAATGCGGAATACTTTCACAATTGACACCGCCGGGAACACCATAGCGTAATGGTGTGTCCGAACATCGTAATCAAACTCTCTTAGATATGGTTCGTTCTATGATGTCACTTCTAGATTTACCGCTATCATTTTGGGGTTATGCATTAGAAACAACCGCATTCACTTTAAATAGGGCACCATCTAAATCCGTTGAAACGACACCGTATGAATTATGGTTTGGGAAGAAACCTAAATTGTCGTTCCTTAAAGTTTGGGGTTGCGAAGCCTATGTAAAGAAGTTACAACCGGACAAGCTTGAACCCAAAGCAGAAAAATGCGTCTTCATAGGATACCCGAAGGAAACTATTGGGTATACCTTCTATCATAGATCCGAAGGCAAAATCTTCGTTGCCAAGAATGGATCCTTTCTAGAGAAGGAATTTCTCTCGAAAGAAGTGACTGGAAGGAAAGTAGAACTCGACGAGGTTGTTGAACCTTCTCTCGAACTTGCGAGTAGCGCAGCACTAGAAGTTGTTCCTGTGGCGCCTACACCAATAAGAGAGGAAGCTAATGATGATGATCATGAAACTTCGGTTGAAGTTGCTACAGAACCTCGTAGGTCAACGAGAACTCGTACCACTCCTGATTGGTATGATCCCGTTATGAGTGTCATGTTGGTGGACAACACCGATGACCCTGCGACATATGAGGAAGCGATGATGATCCCAGATTCCAATAAATGGCAAGACGCCATGAAATCCGAAATTGGATCCATGTACGAAAACCAAGTATGGACTTTGGTGGACTTACCGGATGGCCGGAAGGCTGTCGAGAACAAATGAATTTTCAAGAAGAAAACAGATGTTGATGGTAATGTAACTGTCTGTAAAGCTCGACTTGTTGCAAAACAAATTCAAGGAGTTGACTACGATGAGAATTTCTCACCAGTAGCGAAGCTAAAGTCTATGAGGATTATGTTAGCAATCGCTGCATATTATGATTATGAGATATGGCAGATGGATGTCAAAACAACGTTCCTCAATGGAGACATTGATGAAGAGTTGTATATGATGCAACCCAAAGGTTTTGTCGATCCTAAAGATGCTAACAAGGTATGCAAACTTCAACGGTCCATATATGGGTTGAAGCAAGCATCCCGAAGTTGGAATCAACGTTTTGATAAGGTTATCAAAAGTTTTGGTTTTATACAAACTTATGGAGATGCTTGTATTTACAAGAAAGTGAGTGGGAGCTCTGTAGCATTCTTAATACTATATGTAGATGACATATTGTTGATTGGGAATGATGTAGACCTTCTTAATAGTGTCAAGGAATATTTGAATAATAGTTTTTCAATGAAAGATCTTGGCGAAGCAGCTTACATATTAGGCATAAAGATTTATAGAGATAGATCGAGACGCCTAATATCATTGTCACAAAGTACATATTTGGACAAAGTTCTAAAGAGGTTTGGAATGGAAGAAAGCAAGAAAGGGTTCTTGCCCATGTTGCCCAATACGACCTTGAGTAAAACTCAAAGTCCAGCAACGGCAGAAGATAGAGAAAGGATGAGTAAGACTCCCTATGCCTCAGCCATAGGATCTCTAATGTATGCCATGCTATGTACTAGAACCGACATTGCATATGCTGTTAGTTTGAGTAGCAGATATCAAAGTGATCCAGGAGTGGATCATTGGACAGTGGTCAAAAACATCCTTAAGTACTTCAGAAGAACTAAGGATATGGTTCTTTCTTATGGAGGTGATGAACAACTCGTTGTTAATGGTTACACCGATGCTAGTTGGAACACTGATCCGGATGATTCTAAATCACAATCTGGATACATATTTACTTTGAATGGTGCAACAGTTAGCTGGAGGAGTGCAAAGCAAAGCGTTGTGGTGCGATCTTCAACTGAATTGGAATACATAGCTTCTTCGGAGGCTTCACAAGAAGCGATATGGATGAAGGAGTTCATTACAACGCTCGGTGTGGTTCCGAGTGCGCTGGATCAATGTCTATCTACTGTGATAACATGGGCGCCATAGCCAATGCGCAAGAACCAAGGTCACACAAGAAGCTGAAGCACATCAAGCTACGTTTTCAGGCTATTCGAGAACATGTCCAAGATGGTGACATAAAGATTTGCAAAGTACACACATATCTGAATGTGGCGGATCCATTGACTAAACCTCTCCCGAGGGCAAAACATGACCAACACCAAACTGCCATGGGTGTTCGGTATATTACCATATAATCTAGATTAGTTGACTCTAGTGCAAGTGGGAGACTGTTGGAGATATGCCCTAGAGGCAATAATAAATGTAGTTATTATTATATCTTTGTGTTTATGATAAATGTTTACATTCATGCTATAATAGTATTAACAAGAAACATTAATACTTGTGTGATTTCTAAACTAAATTAGAGTCCCTAGTAAAGCCTCTTCATAATACTAGCTTGTTAATTAATAGATGATCATGGTTTCTTGATCATGAACATTTGAGATGTTAATAACAAGATCATATCATTAGGAGAATGGTATGGTGGACATACTCCTATAGATAAGCGTAGCATAAAGATCAAGTCATTTTAATAGTTCAATTGCTATAAGCTTTTTGATACATAGTAACCTAATTCCTTCGACCATGAGATCATGCTTATCACCATCACCGTAAGGATGCTTTGATGACATCAAACACCACACCGTAACTGGGTGGCTATAAAGGTGGCATTTAGTGTTCGGAAAGTATGGGTTGAGACACATGGATCAAGAGTGGGATTTGTCCATCCATATGACGGATAGATATACTCTGGGCCCTCTTGGTGGAATGTCATCCAATTAGCTTGCAAGCATGTGACTGGCTCACAAGGGATCACATACCACGGGGACGAGAAAATAGTACTTATCGGTAACGAGGTTGAACTAGGTATGCAGAGATGCCGACGATCAAAACCTCGGATAAGTAAACTATCGTGAGACAAAGGGAAATTGGTATCATATGTAAGTGGTTCATTCGATCGCAAAGTAATCATAGAAATATGTGGGAGCCATATGAATTTCCAGATTCCTCTATTGGTTATTGTTCGGAGAAGTGTCTCGATCATGTTCGCATAATTCACGAACCGTAGGGAGACACACTTAAGGATTCGATGTTGTTGAGTAGTTATGGAATGATGAGTAAGAGACTGGATGTTCTTCGGAGTCTCGGATAGGATCCGGGATATCACGAGGAGATCTGGAATGGTCCGGAGAATAAGATTCATATAAGGAAATTCCTATTTCGGAGTTGGGGAATGATTCCGGTGTTTTCATCGGGAATGTTCTAGAAGGTTCCGGAAGGTCCGGCACTCCGGAGGGGAAGGGTACATGAATGTGTCATGACAATGTGGAATGGTTGCATCATGTACTAGGTATCATGGCTGAGCAAAATAAATGGATAAATCAAATCCTAGTTTGAAAAGTCAAACGCCAATTTGAAAAAGTCAAACGGTAGTTCTGCTTGGTGGAGGGAGAGTAGAAACCTACTTGGGGAGGAGTTCCTCTCCCTCCACCCGCCGGCCAAGGAGGCCGACTTGGGGGAGGACTCCCTCCCCTTGACCGGCGCCCTCCCGCCTATAAAAGAAGGGGCAGGGGTGCCCCTCTATCACACACCTCTCTCCACCAAAACCCTAGCCCTAGCCGCCGACCACCACAAGTCGCCGCCTCCCTAGGGTTTGCCCTAGCCGCCGAGTTGGGGCTCTCCCCAAGCCCTAGCCGCCGGCCTAGCCTCCTCCCTTGGTGCCTCTAAACCCTAGATCGCCAAGGCCTCTCTCATAGTCCACCATACTCGCTCCGGCTAAAGCGAAGCCCTGCGAGATCTCCCCTCTACTTCCGGTACCACGCCGCCGTGCTGCCGGTATCGCGAGGAGAGTGGTACAACCTCCGCTGCCTACTGGAACAAGGGATAGGAAGGTCTTCATCGAGTACCGAACGTGTGACCGACTGCGGAAGTGCTGCCGGAACGAAGCGCCGGAAGGATCGTCTATGCGATCTTGAGATCGGCAAGAGTACGACTACATCACCCACGAGAATCTGCTCTCGTTAAACACTTTGGACTCTTTGAGGGTGAGTTCATCTATCGACTCGTTGCTACAATCTAGTAGATAGATCTTGGCTTGTTTGTTTGCATGCGGTATAATTTTTTTGTTTTCCATGCTACGAACCCCTACAATAGCGTCCTATAGTGAATATGATGCAACACATCTTCCTTATACTCCTCTACTAAGGAAAACAATTAAGACTAGAATTAAGATGACAACGGAGTTGTCTTAGGTATTCTGACATGATGTTGAACAAGAAATATACTACCTTGGACAAATAAAATCATCTTTTCTGTCACTAGATGAATATAGAATATGTTATTCCATTCTCCCTAGTGAGGCAACAAAGGAAAGGTAAAGACTATAATAGATCTCAATTTATCCTATAACATGGATCTCCCACACATGCCTAGCATACTGTAACATCCCACCATTAGAGCTCAGAAATAAGCTGAACCCAGATGTGTGCATTGCATTCATGCATAGAAAATCTGAATAATTTTCGTGCTTTTGAACAAAACTTGTCAAAGTGATTGGAGCTTCTCTTAACTTGATGAAATTGAAGTAGATCACCAAGTTGACTGTGATAAGTTTCAATATGACCTTTGCTAAAACCTTATTTGGGTAAACATGATTTGATCTACGGGAAGATCAGATATAATAAATGCTACTCATAATACATTGCTTAAATAAGTAGTATCTGATCCTTAAGGGATCATATCATAATACTCAGCCCAACAACTCATAAATGCCCAAGTTAAGATTATAACTAAAGTAATCTAAAGGTAATTACTAATCCTGACTTATCTTATTCTTATCTATTCTTACTGTGAGTATCATAGTAATACCTAACTTTTATTCTTTAACGAGTCTGAGTTGGCAAGATACTAAGTCAAGATCATTCACTATATCTTTCTTTCCATATCAATTTTTATGGAACTTATTATAATATCTGCTATTCATCAATGTTGAGTAATCCACAATTGATTCACCAATTCTTTAACTATCACTCCTTGATCTACTATTTCTTGATCTTATCATAACATCTATTTAAATATTTTAAAGAGGGCATAGTCCATGAATACCCTTAATCCAATATGATACTAAGGAGATAATTTCAATACAATTAAAAGTAGGATTGATAAAGCCTTGCTTATCCAACTAAGGACTTAAGCAATAAATGATTAAAGGATTATAATGGTGATGCATTAGCCATCAATATTGAATGCTTATATTTAGTATAAGTGATACTGGTGGGTAGAACATGATTGAAACCCTAGTAGAGATAAGATATCCTAGAGTAGTCATTATAAGACACGTAAATATGATTTAGGGTTGGAGTGTGAGTTATTGGAGTAAAGTGAATATAGGATGATATTATTCAATTAAAGCTAGTGTAGCATAGAGTTATAGAATTGGTGTTATTCATCTTAAAGGATAGTCAACTTTAGAGAAAGGTTGTTGGATGCATACAACTATTAGAGATACATTAGTGATGAATGATTAAGGAAGATTATGAGTAGAGTTTGAAGGAACTATTTGTTGGATGGAAGGATATCAACAGTAGAGTAGTAGATACAACCAAGCAAGGATATGAGGAAGTTATGAAATACTGTAGTATCAAACTCATTGGATTCATCCATGAGTTTAGAAGGTTAATCAGTATATGAGAATATTTATATGAAGTAAAACTCATCATGTTAATCATGATGATAGATAGGAAAAGGTAGTATATCTAGGAAAGGAATTCCTTAATAAGAAGTCTAGAATTATGAATTATGGAAGATAGTAATTCTTGGTAAACAATCAACTTTACATCTTAAAACCAAGTATAGTATGCATTTCATATTAAGAATTCCTCATCTTATATCTATATCACTTGATAGGAACATTTTCCCTATAACAAATCACATAAGCACATCTCTTCCACTTCCAACCATCATAATTATATGTGCTTACGAGTATCTTTATCAATTCCTTTCTATAAAACATTCTAAATATAACTTTCTACTCTTAAGGGTGATGCCATCAAATATCCCAAACAGAAAACAATATGCTTAGATCTTAAATATTTACTCACATCCATAAAGGAATATAAATATGTTAAAAACCCTAAACCCTAGGGTAAATATTCATAATTCAAAACCCTAAACTTCTTTGTTTATCATAATAGAATATATACATTGTAATTTTTCAAATTAATGGAAGTATTAAGAACCATATTAATTTCTTTCATATTTCATGCATCAAATAATGATATAGGATCATTATACATATAAAAATTTATATTCAAACTCTAAGCCAACTAGAGTTAAGTCTTATAAACAAATAAGAATACATCATTCAAGAAATCCATAATTAAAAGAGGAGAGAAAAATAATAAGAAAAGTTTCTACAAATTATTGAAAGGGGTTCATATTGAGAAAATAAAAGAAATATAAAAAGATTACATAATAAAAGTTCACTAATGATACTAAATATATTCTAGTATTACTACAATTTTTCAGCAAATAAATTATACAAAGAAAAGTTCAAATTAAAAGATTATATACAAATCTGAAAAGGAAAACAGAAAATAGAAAACAAATAAAAAAACATCACCTGGCCATAGCCCAACACCTCTGTACTTATCTAACGCCCAGGTGCAGCCCACAAAGACCCAGTAACCATCCCAGCTCATTTCCATCTGTGACTGACAAGTGGGACCAGGGAAGGACTGCGGGTTGAGAGGAAAGAAACGCCAGGGGGTTATCCGCAAAACATCACGTCGTCGTCATCCTCACGCACACAGACAACTCGCGGGAGGAGCTCGCCGCTGCTCGATGCCGTCATCGTCGTCCTTGCGCCAAGATCAACTCCGCCGTCTATCACATCCCAAGATTTTCCAAATCTTGTAATGTGAAAAATAAATAAAATAAAATAAATTATTGTTGAATTTTAGAGTGAAAAGAAACTTTTGTTTCTAAATGGAAACTTAAAATCCCATCTTGAACAAACTTTGGTTAATTTTAAATCCAACTAAAATTCAAATCAAATAAAAGGCATTCCTCATAAAATGCATCTGGAAATTTAAACACTTGGAAAATAAGTCCAAAACCCTAAGCCCTAATGGAATAAAAACATTTCCAAGTTATCTCCAAGCATATGGATTTTATAAGATGAAGAAAGATTTATTAAATAAAGAATATTTAAAGACCAAATTAAATCTTGGCCTAATTGTAACACCCTCAGAATCGGACCTATGCAGTTTTTGGGCAAAAAAACCAAACCCCAAACGATTCGAATTCAAAGGCCACATGCACTTTCGGTGGTGGAAAAAAAAATAGTAACATTAACACACAAACATTTGGGACCCGACCGAGAATATATATAATATATATAGACTAGAGAGTCAAGAATAAGAATAAAGATAGAAGATCCAAATCACCTTGAATGAATGCGTCCGAGAAGCGTCAAAAGAAGGAAAAAAATGGAAGCTAAGAAGAATAAGAATAACCAATAACGCCCATAACTCTGCCCAGGCCAGCCCGGGGTAACCACACCGCTAACGACGCCGATCTCAAAACCTTAAAACCAAAGGGTAGGAGAGGGGAGGGCGAGGAGAAAGAAGGAAAAAAAAAAGAGGGAGGCCAAGACACAAACGGGGCTAGAATGGCTCGCCCGCCACAAAGGTATGGTGGATCGCGGCAAATACAAAGCTGATGGGTAACACACCCTAGCGACAGACACCTGCGAGGAAATGACAGAGGGAGGATCCAACTCAACCCGGATGAAACACAGAACAAACACCATCAAACCCAAACTGCAGACCCCAGCATGAACTCCCGGAATAGCACCGTTATTTATTTATACTTCGAGATTATTGGCACCTTTATTTGACATTGATTTCTTAGAGCAGTTTATAAACGTTAAGTTTAGTTACAACCATCCGTGGATTAGTGGAATTGCAATTATAGTTGCCCATAGTATGATATCTATAATAATACCAAAAACCCATCGTTTTTTGGTACTTTTGTTCCAATTGCAATTGCAATTTAGACTTGGCAGTCATATACAATTGTAGACGATACAAAAAATGCAAATCGGAAACGCAAACAAGCAATTGTAAGCAAATTTAGCCAAAATTATTGTGAATTATTTATCAAATTTAGTATAGTTTAATTTTGTGTATAACTGATCTATTATCCTTGTACTATGCAGAGCCATCGGTATCATGGTCAATACATCATCATGTGATCTGACATCCAAAACTTTTGGATACCTTTCAGGGGGTTTCACCAAAACCCAATCACCGAGAAACCAAACGACACGAGGCTTCAAAGCAAGAAAGAACCCGAATAACCCAAAGCGGTTTTCACCATGAAGGATAGGAGGCTTCCTGCAGCGGTATTTGAGGGAACCCTGAGGCGGAAAGAGTTTTGGAGAAGGCATAGTCCATAAAACCTAGGATGAAAGCGCCACTTGTCGAAACAGCAAATAAGATGGGTAAAGCAGTGACATCAGTGATCCTAAAGCGAGTAAAGGGGGTCAAGTAATAAAGAAAATTAAGCCTAAATAAATCGTATAATAATAGGACAAGAGCCAAATAAAAATGCCAAAGAAACAGATACCGAAATGTGTGGACGGGGAAGGGGTATCATGAACCACCATTACAAAAAGTATGGGCTCAGCATAATATCATAAACATATAATCAGTACTATCAGGTAAACTATGACACACTCCGGGGTTCAGTTATGTGCAAATCTATATAGAATTATGCCTCTGATAACATAATTTATAATGTTAGTCACCAAACGTCTTGACAATAATGAAAAAGGCAAAATCATACGACACAACAAGACTAATATACATGACATCAACACACGGGTGGTCACAATCATATGAACAGCGAAGAACATCGCGTGTGGGCAAATAAACTATCTACCAACAAGTAGGCAATAGATGCTGTGAAAAAGGAAATAAGGGGTAAGATAGGATATCGCAGTATGCTAAACAAAGCATATACTTAGAAAAGGATAGCAATAGATGGGGAAAGTAAATACTAAGTATAAAGAAGATGGGAACAAAAGAAGATTGCTGATGCATGTCACATTGAGGTTAAAAGAAGAAGAGAAAAACACTAGAAGAAACATGGCACCAATATTTACAATTAGATAGCAAAAATCCGATGAGATTAGAAGATGGATGTAATTGGCAATCAAACAGGCGCTGATGGCATTATAAGCGGATGATATGAAGATGAATAAAAGGGAAGGCTAGTCATTATTTAGATACCCGAATATAATTTGTTATTTAATCGCACTAATCCATTAAGAAAATGGAATGAATAGAATCCAAATCCAAATAAAATGAAATGATAAAGAATTTCCAAAATAAAATGGCATTTAACCATTCTATCCCTATTTTTAAGAAAGACAAATCTCTAATATGAATGATCATTTAAATCATGAGAAAATGATATTTGGAAGTTAACCAAGTGAAGTAAAAGTTGATTCATTCAACTTAAATAAGATTAAAGAAATCTTCCAAAATAAAATTTAGAGAATTAAAACTATATTTAATTCCATTTGAATTAAAACCAATACCCAATCTTAAATGATTAGTAAATCATATTAAATTATGTTTTGGAAAAAAATCAAATAAAAACCTACTGAAAAGATTTGGAAGGTTTTGGAAAAATCAAATGGTGTTTGAAATTATTATTAAACCTTATATGATTTAAAACTAGAGCCTATTTTGAATAATTAAAAGACCTTAAAAAGAATAAATAAATTATTCTAAAATGATTTCAGAATGTTTTATTAATCAGTGTTTGAAACTACACAAAATTTGACAAAGGTTTGAATTCAAATAGATGCTTGAAATGATTAAATAAAACTAAAACAGAATAAAGGAAATGTAAAAAGAAAAGAAACAGGAACAGGAAAAAAATATAAACAGAGTCGACCCAACCCAGCTAGCCCACTAAAGCCCAACGACCCATCTCTCCACCCCCTCCGAGTGAAACGTTTTTCACCGCAGACAGAACCCGCTGAGTCTATGACGCGTGGACCCCATTCCCTCACTCCCTCCTTCGCTGACGAAACGACCCCACCGCCAGCTCTCTTCTTCCTCACCCGCGCTGTCAACACCCGGATTTTTCAATCCTAGATGCCTGTTATGCCATACATCGCAATCCCAGGATTACCATTTTTGCGAGACATAACAGAATTGGATACCATAGTACTTCATCCATTAAAAACGATACATAAGTTCTTACACAAATAGGGATATCATGATCCAGTTCTTAATACAACATCAAGCAGCGGAATACATAGTAATAACGGTAGCGTAGGCGAAGCTCCATCTTCGGGATCACAGGCAATGCTGATGATGGGAGATGATCCTAGTTGTCGTAACCTTCATGGGGTCCATCTTCCAGGTACTCCTCTTCATAGTCTGGCCATGGGAATAGCCAGGGACAAAGCCATGAGTACTCTTTAAGTACTTTCAAACTAATACTAACAGGTAAAGGGGTTTTTATGGATAATAGGACACTAGGCTCTAGGGTTGTTTTGCAAAAGCCAGATTTATCTCTACTAAGTTCTGAAGCTAGTCATAAATTTTATAACTCCTACGTGGGATCTTGTAACTCAGGTCACAACTCGGTTGTGGTCAAGTTAAAGTCTCAATTCATTTCACAAGTCATTTTGAAAAGTCTGACGGGGGAACAAGATGGCCATCCAATGTCCATAATCATGACGCGCTATTCAAATAGTTTGACACTCTGCAGATATTGTACACTTTCACCACAACATTTGATACATCCGTCAGGAACAAATCCTGAACTCACCATACTCAGTATGCGGATAATCAATCGTAACCTTTCAATTAAACGCCCTAGTATAAGCACCTCCCCTGTGAGTTTGGCCTCCCAACCATGACCAGTTGTCATCTTGGGTACTGCACAGGTGGACAATCTTCACAAGGTAGACTCAGCTCAAACCTTGGCCGTGAGGGAACTAATACTAAGGAATATAAGTTTCCAGTCAAGCCCTACCCAATATTCGGGTATTGTGGTTGTACGCTAAAATTGGAATGGTATCGCATCCAGACAACCATCAGTTTTATAAAGGGCTAAGGCTCATGCCTCAACATTTTTATCACCAGAATCCTCAAGGGTTCGGAAACACATGTCCAAAACATTTCAGTAGAATGATCCATCATTCCAAGATTTTCATAACCATTTTTCCACCAAGTATTCCCATCTAAAGTTGATCAAATTTTATGCTTAGCACTAGCATCTAAGGTAGGGGGGGGGGTAGTACTGATGATGGGGTAGTAACTAGTGGAGTTTCAACTAAGTCCAACCTTATATCTTAGGCTGATATCAAGGTTTCTAGCTTAGGCCAATTTAATGCTCTTTATGCAACTTTCAGAACCTTTCCAGTATCTAAAAGTTACTTAAGTCAAATCTAAGTTGAGGCTTTGCTAAAGAAATAAAGTAAGGAGCTTGCAAGTAAAACTAGGATTGGTTTATCAAGTGGGTATGATCTCATAGGATTAAAGCATATGATATGCATAGTAACAAGTAGGGCTTTGTTGCATCAGTAGGGTAATCTTGCAAGGGTTAGCTTGCATCAATGTCAATATAAGCTTGCTAAATTGCAAGTGTTAGATTGCAAGGTTAATAGCTTGCTCATTCATTAGTAGTATTAGGCTTGCATAGTTACTAGCTTGCCTTGTGCAGAGCAGTGGTTGAAGTTCTCCTCGGCTTCTTCTTCGTAGTATCCTCCTTCCTCCTCGTAGCCTTGGTCGGTACTAGCGTCTATGAATAAATACGAGGTACACAATCACCAAACAATACTTAATTACTTGCAATCATCACACACAAGGGTCTTATAGATGATCTAACATCATCTCTAACCTTACAAGGTTAAGGCTTGATTTGATTTTTATTTTTAGAAAAGTAATTTCCACTCATTGAAAAACTACTTAAGATTTAATATTCTCCAAACCAAACATGGGATCATGTTGACACATGTCATCACCACATATTGTAGTCTATGCGAATGTGATTTTAAAGTGGTGTCACAATTTAATAAGGTTTTACCCTTTTATTTTAATTAATTAAAGTGGCTAGAAATTCTTATGTAGCATTCTTTTATTACTTGAACATTATTTCTGCAAGTAAACCTTTATATTTTTATATATTCTAAAAGGTATGGTTAAATGTGATTTTTGAGAGTTGGAATCAACTCAAAAGCTTTTATGGTTTAAATTTGAAAAATGTTTGAATGCAGAAAAACTTCTGCCTTGTTATTTTTACTATGGGTGATCTACAAATCCAAATGACTTAAATCCAAAGGGCTTGGATTCAGCATTCACAGACCTTTCCAACAAAATTGGTTTCATTCAATTTGGTGTACTGAATCGATATGGGTTGATTTTTGAAGTTGGGTACAGAAGTGTGTTTGAATTTTAAAAGAAAAAGGTTTAATTTGAATCGCTGGGCTGCGCAGGAAAAATTATCGAAGGCTGCTAAGCGCAGGTTCTCCTGGTGCTTAAATGGGTGTCCCCACTCGCCGCTGACACGGGCTGGTCAAGCGGTATGGGGCAACGTGGATCGCTCGATCTAGTTCTAATCCAACTACTGGGGTCATCGTCGACACGAGACAACTCCGGCGAGAACGAAACCCAGCGCTGCTGAGGGGTGCCGGGCTCACCGGCACGCGAGGGTCGGCGAGGCGGGCAACGACAAGTCGGCGACGGCAATATCCTGCACTGTGGCTTCTCCCGGGCGGCTCCAATCGCTGGCTCCCTTCTTCTCCAGAGGCGGCGGGCTCCGGTGAAATTCCGGCGGGGTGATGCTCTCCTTGCTCTGAGAACGGTGTGGCACGATCAGTGAGGAGATGGGAGTGAGATGGTGTGCAGAAATTGTGCGGGGGTGGCCTCTATTTATAGTCGAGCGTGGGGACCGTCGGGGCGCACGGTGAGCTCGTCGGGGGCAAGGTTTGTCGTGGGAATGGTCACGGCAGATGCTGCAAGCGGCAGCGAGTAGTAGAACGAGGGGCAAGGGCGGCCAGCCATCTGCGGTGCGAGATGAGGGCGGAGACACAGGGTTTACCCAGGTTCGCCCCCCCGGAGGGTAAAGACCTACTCCTGCTAGATTGTATTATGGAGGTGGTATAATGGGCGAACTCGGCGGCTAGGCGGCGAGTCGCTTGGGTGTATGATGGAACGTATCTCTACACGCCCTGTAGGGAGGTTTATATAGGCTCACCTCCCCTAGGGTTTACATATCTCAACCGAATCAGTTAAGGCTTCGGTACTCGTTTAACCTAATCCGACTGGGCCTATCTAGTCGCCTGGGCCTTCAGCTTCCATTCGCTTGGATCCTCGCTGGGCTTCGATCCAGTCGCCGTCTTGCAGGCCCACTCGCCAGTTCTTGGGCCAATCGGAAACGTCCTGCTGGGTATACCCCGGTAGGCACATCCCCATCAGTAGTCCCCGAGGCCGTCGTCGATTAGGCGTAGGTGGCTGCTGGCAGTCGGAGTATACGGCTTCAGAGTAGACATCCAGTCGAATCGTCGGCGGGCTCCTGTATAAAGGAGAAAACTAGTCATCCAGGTCGCAGCTTTGGCGAGTCGAGTCGGCGAAACACTGTCATAGTGATCGGGTCGGCGAGCCGAGTGGCTGAAGTTGGACCGTTAAACGTGGTCAAACTAGCCGTTGGGGTAATCCAACGGTAACTTTTGGCGTAATCATCGCGTAGTAACGGCTCCCTGATTTGGCGGGTAACAACCGCTATATAAGGGGAATGGCAGGCGATCAGAGAACCACCTTCTCGCCATTCCCTCCGATTGCGTGCACTTTTGCCTCCCTTCGCATCGCGATCCAGCCGACCGGAAATCCTCCGACCCCCCACAAATCCTTTCGCCATGGCCCTCACCACCGAACCTTGGGGTAGATCTAAGTGTACGAGGGCGCAACTGGCTTCCTTTGAGGAGGCCGGGATCCTGCTTGCCGGCTGCTGGCGCATCCCCGCGGCCGGAGAGGTGACCCCGAGCCCGTGCGAGAGGGAATTCATCTGCTTCACCAGCCATCTAGAACGGGGGCTAGGATTCCCTCGTCTCGTTTCCGCGCTTCGCGCTACTACGGATCCAACCATCGGACCTGGGTCCTCACAAAGATCGAGCAGCTCGCCATCTTCGTATGCTCGCGAGTTACTTGGGCTGCCGGCCCTACTTCCCTCTATGGCAAGATCTGTTCCACGGACGGATCAGCCGCGAGGAAGCGGGCGGCCCAATGCTTGCCGCGGGCGGCCTAACTTTCCAGCTGAAGTCGAAGGCTTCGTTCTTCGACTTGATGCTGCCCGCCAAGGCGGCGAGCGACTAGAAAAAATCTTGGTTCTATGTTGCCGAGGCGACCCCGGAGGGCGAGACGGCGATCCCACGGTACTCCGCCAACCGGTCCGAATCAGGCCGCCTTCGTCTTCAAGCTCCCCAAGCGACCAGCGGATGGTTGTGGGACGAAATGCTCCAAACCATCCGCGGCTCAAGAAGAAGGGCCTCGACGATCAACTTGTACAACTGCTGGCTCGGGCGGCTCGTCCTGCTCAGCATGAGCACTACATGTACCAAGACACCGGCCGGAGGACTCGACGAAGTCCTGCCTCGCCAGTGGAAGCTCGAGGACTACACCGCAGATCAAGAAGATCACCCAGCGTGTACCGGACGCAGGCCGGGTCGCTTCTACACCGCAGCGCCCAGCCCCAACGGTAATCACCTCGCTTCATTCGCAATGCAGTTTTTGCGACAGCGGTCATTCTAATTTCATCTTGCGTTCATTGCAGCTATTCCAAGTGGTGGAAGGATGGCTCCCGCCTTCGGACGACGAGAATTCGAGCTCGTCCGTCCAGGACATGGGCGAGTCGCCTCCCGCCAAGGGCGACGCCGGGAGCGACGAAAGTGACAGCGACGACGAGTCCGAGGAGGAGGTCGCCCTGCTGGTCCGCAAGACCCGTGGGCAGCGTCAATGTGAGCTTGAGGCGAGCAAAAGCCTCGAGCGTCATGATGACGACGAAGAACTTCCGGAGACCACCTCGCGCCGCCAGGCTACTCCATCGAAGAAGAAGAAGAAGGAGAAGGAGGCGAAGGCCCCTCCGAAGAAGAAGACGAAGCCGATGAGGCCGGCCTCGCCAACGCACTCGGCGAGCAGCTCCGACGCCCCCAGCCCGACCAAAGACGAGGCGCCACCGACGGCAGCCGCACTGGACACGACCGCTGTCGAGGTGCCACTGGCTTCGATGCCTCCACCATTCGCCCCAGTTTCTGGGCTAGGGGATGCTCCGGCTGCGGCGGCTTTGCCTCGCAGGGACGCTTCTGCCGAAGATGTCCCAGAGGCTCCCGTTGCGGCCTCGACGACGAAGAAGCCATCCGTGTCTTGGGCACGCGACGTCCTGGAAATGGGGCTCAGCCGCCGACTGGGCCCTGAACTGGAGAAGCCGGCCGGCCTCCGCACGGGGCTACGCTTCATTCCAGTCGCTAAGTGGGTTTGCTCACCTACCTTTGTCTCCCATAGCAGCTTGAATTATTTTTCTTACATGATTGATTTACAGGACCGGAATGAAGAAGATGGGCCGCCCGACCGTGGCTAAGGTGCCACCCGTCGTCAGCGAGGAGGATCCTTCCCGTAAGAGGAAGGCGGACGAGGTCATCGTTCCTACGGATGGCGGTAAGAAGGCCAAGGGCTATGATGTCGTCACGATCTCTGACGACACGGCGGTCGCGCCGTCTAAACCCGCAACAGAGGCGGTCGCATCCACGAAAGAGGGTGCTCCCTTGCCTGGAGCGGCCGAGCCTACCTCCTTTGGTGCGGGTGCCTCCATCGCAACATTCCCGCGCTTCATGGCCAAAGCAGCCAAAGCGAGTGGAACTTCGCCCTTGAGCCGTGCACCTAGGGTCGCTGATGCGGAAGTCGAGCAGCATCGTGGGCACACGCCAGCTCTCCTCGGGTCCGTGGACGCGATACAACTTCATGGCATGCTTGGCGTAGCCATCCAGGTATGTCCAGTCCCCGAGGATCAGGTCGGTGTATGGCAGCGGTCTGATTCTTTTGGTGTATAGTTGTTATTTTTCGCGTCCAGTCCCCGAGTGTGCACTCGCTGAATTTCAGCGGGTGGGCACTTAGGAGTTTTTTGATTGCCAGTCCCCGAGTGCGCACTCGCTGAATTTCAGCGGGTGGGCACTTAGGAGTTTTTTGATTTCCAGTCCCCGAGTGCGCACTCGCTGAATTTCAGCGGGTGGGCACTTAGGAATTTTTTGATTGCCAGTCCCTGAGTGCGCACTCGCTGAATTTCAGCGGGTGGGCACTTAGGATGTTGCTTTGATTAACTGTTTGAATGATGTGCATGGTCTGCAACGTGAATCAGCTGACCGATTGGCTGTCGTGGTGGTATCACGGCATATGCCATGGGTAGGCTAAAGTTGGGGCCGATGGACGTGGAGGAATCCGGGGAGGGATGATGCAGTGAAGACCGCACTCGCATGTATAAAGAGAAATACAATGTATATTGGATTGAAGCTATCAGTGGGGATAACACCTCCTTCTATACATCTAATCTCATATAATCTTGCCATGCTTGTGGCTACAATCATGCTCCTGGAGCTGTATCTCCTATCCTTCTATCTAGATCTCTCTATGAGAGTGGAGGAAGAGGAAGAATGGGATCTCCTAGTGAGCAGAGAGGGGAGGAGCCCTTCGGGGCCTCTCTCAGAACGATCCCCCTGGTGCTCCTTATAAAGGGGAGCCCAGGGGACTAATCTTGCTCCCTACGATTGGTATCTAGATGGCATATTCCGGGCATCTTCCGAAGATGCTCAGCATATGCCTTGGCATCTTTGGAGATGCCAGGAATATTCCCTAGCCTCTTGTTAGATGCCATTGGCATATTCCATACATCATGTGCCAGTCTGAGCAGGTGGGCTCCCAAGACTGGCACAACACTTGTTGGTCTTGTCTTGATCGATGGAGTATTCGTGGAGACCGGGCGCTTTGAGGTGAATAGCAGGGTCTAGATCGTTGCTACTCGCCCAAGAGCTCGGCGTGGAAATTTGGTCGAAGGAGTTAATTGGCCTGGGTGACAAGGCAGCCCAAACTACCAAGGCCCACCGGTTCCTCTTTAGTCCCGGAGTGGCAGCCCACTGGTTGAGCAGCGCCCACCCGGGATTGTGCTCGAATTGAGGGAGAGACATGGTGGCCGAGATGACCGAGGTCGGCCCACCCGGGAGGCACTTGGGCTGGTGAAGTTTGACTGCGTGGGCGAAGGATCCCATGGCCGTATCCGCCCACCCGGGAAGCAATCGGCGGGGATCGACGCCGGTACTTAGGAGGAGGCGTCAGTGGTTCGAGCGACGTGGCGAGGAGCGTGCTTGGTTTGACCTGGTGGGCGAATAAGCCCTTCGGCCCACCCGGGAGGAGACCTCGCCTTTTGTTTAATTCGCCCATTTCTGGTTTGGCTAGGAGGAGCTTGATTCGCCCATAGGTTTGAGCCAGCCGACTTCTACTTAATTCGCCCGGCGTTCTTTTTCCTTTATCTTTTTCTATCTTTGTACTCACATTGAATATCATTTTCTTACATATGTATTTTATATACTTGCTTAATTCATCAACTCTGGGGTACCCGGGGGTACACCTCCGACATTAGTCCCCGAGGCCATGTGGGATTCGTAGAATCGTTCATGGGCTTTAAATCTAAATATCCCCAGAGTTGTTTTCTGACATACAACTTCTTTGTCACTTATTTCTTGGTCGCATAATCCCTTTGGGAAAATCTGTGACTTTGTCCTTCTTGGGCTCTGCTCATAACCTTTCTGGGTAGGTTGCTTGACTTCTGGCCCTCTTGGGCTCTGGTCATAACCCCTTTGGGTGAGTTTCTGGACTCCTGGCCTTCATGAACACTGGTCATAACCCCTTTGGGTAAGTTTCTAGACTTCTGGCCATCATGGGCACTGGTCATAACCCCTTTGGGTAAGTTTCTAGACTTCTGGCCATCATGGGCACTGGTCATAACCCCTTTGGGTAAGTTTCTGGACTTCTGGCCATCATGGGCACTGGTCATAACCCTTTTTGGTAAGTTTCTGGACTTCTGGCCATCATGGGCACTGGTCATAACCCCTTTGGGTAAGTTTCTAGACTTCTGGCCATCATGGGCACTGGTCATAACCCTTTTTGGTAAGTTTCGACTTACCATCATGGCACGTCATAACCCTTTGGGTAAGTTTCTAGACTTCGCCATCATGGCACCGTCATAACCCTTTTGGTAAGTTTCGACTTCGCCATCATGGGCACGGTCATAACCCTTTGGGTAAGTTTCTAGACTTCGGCCATCATGGGCCTTGGTCATAACCCTTTTGGTAAGTTCGACTTCGCCATCATGGGCACTGGTCATAACCTTTGGGTAAGTTTCTAGACTTCGCCATCATGGGCACTGGTCATAACCCTTTGGGTAAGTTATGAGTTCGCCTTCTTGCACCGCTTTAACCTCTTTGGGTAAGTTATGAGTTACGGCCTTCTTGGCACGCTTTAACCCCTTCGGTAAGTTTCACCGCCTTATTGGCACTGCTCCTTTAACCTCTTCGTAAGTTATGAGTTCGCCTTCTTGGCACCGCTTTAACCTCTTCGTAAGTTATGAGTTCGGCCTTCTTGCACTCGCTTTTAACCTCATTGGGTAAGTTATGAGTTCTGGCCTTCTTGGGCACTGCTCTTTTAACCTCTTTGGGTAAGTTATGAGTTCTGGCCTTCTTGGGCACTGCTCTTTTAATCCCATTGGGTAAGCTATGAGCTCTTGCCTTCTAGGGCTTTGCTCTTTTAACCCCATCGGGTAAGTTATTACCCGGGTTATCTGATCTCAAAGCCGAGTTACTTTATTTAAAATTGAATTTATGTCTTGAGTCTGAGTTATCTGACTCAGATCCGAGTTATATGACTTAAATCCGAGTTAACCCATCCTAAATCCGAGTTACTTTACTCAATTTTGACTTGCATTCCGAATCTGAGTCTTCTGACTCAAATCCGAATTAACTCATCCAAAATCCGAGTTACTTTACTTAATTTTGGCTTGCATCCCGAACCTGAGTCTTCTGACTCAAATCCGAGTTAACTCAACCAAAATCCGAGTTACTTTACTCAAATCCGAGTTACTTTACTCAAAATTTTCTTTACTTCTTAAGTCTGAATCATCTGACTCAAATCCGAGTTAACTCAACCAAAATCCGAGTTAACTCAACTCAAATCCGAGTTACTTTACTCAAAATCGACTTTATGTCTTAAGTCCGAGTCATCTGACTCAAATCCGAGTTAACCCAACCCAAATCCGAGTTAACTCAACTCAAATCCGAGTTACTTTACTCAAAATTGACTTTATGTCTTAAGTCTGAGTCATCTGACTCAAATCCGTGTTAACTCAACCCAAATCCGAGTTAACTCAACTCAAATCCGAGTTACCTTGCTCGCCATGATATAGCTTGATGACGATAATTTGTCTTTGATATGGATCCGAGATATAGATCCGAGATTAAGCTTTGGGATATGATAATGGGGCTAACCGCTGCGAGATCTGATTCGAGATGTAGATATGAGATATAGATTCGAGATATGGTAAGCTGGCCAATAGTCACCCGAGATATGGGATAATCAGGCAAGATGGTGAGATATCACTCCGAGTCATGACATAACCGCAATCGAACTAAATAAAGCTTCGCCTGAATCGAGATATGATTAGTAATACCAATCCGAATTATAAAGTACCCTGGCAAGCTGAATCAAATGTTAGTCCGAATCAAAGACAATTTGCTGAGCTGAGTTAAAGGTTAATTCAAAGCATAAATATACTAACTCAAAATCTATCTGAATCACGAATAAGATGATTCAACTTATGGCCGAGTTAACAAATAAGCTGGCTGGAGAGCTGAGTTAATGGGTAATCCAAAACATAAACTAATTGACTCCAAATCTATCTGAATCACAAATAAGATAATTCAACTTGTGGCCGAGTTAATGACAAGTCGGAGTATAGATCCAAATCAACATAATGCTCTTAATCTAAAGGTGACTCTATGGATAAGTTGACTAGTCCCCTGTTGAGTTATTTTCCCCGGGATGAAGGATTGAGTGTGGGTGGTCGAGTTACCGGCACTTACAAAGATACTTGAGAAGTGTTTGGGTGAGTTTTGCTAGGTCATACCTGCCTTGCTAAGTTACTTGGTACTTACAGTAAGCTTGTAGTAGTGCTTGAGTCCTTCCAGCTGAATCTTACCAACTTTGATGAGTTAGACTTGTTGAGCCTCTGCGCTTACCTCTCTGTTCTCTGTTGACTTGGTGAAGCTGAATGAGCCCTATGAGGAAGAAGTTGATGAAGATGCTCCCGTCCGGATGGAAACCCAACCAACGCCACTAGTCGGCCCCACGGTGGGCGCCAAATGTCGTGGTGGTATCACGGCATATGCCATGGGTAGGCTAAAGTTGGGGCCGATGGACGGAGGAACTGGGAGGGATGATGCAAAGAAGACCGCACGCATGTATAAAGAGAAATACAATGTATATTGGATTGAAGCTATCGATGGGATAACACCTCCTTCTATACATCTAATCTCATATAATCTTGCCATGCTTGTGGCTACAATCATGCTCCCCGGAGTTCTCCTATCCTTCTATCTAGATCTCTATGAGAGTGGAGGAAGAGGAAGAATGGGATCTCCTAGTGAGCAGAGAGGGGAGGAGCCCTTCGGGGCCTCTCTCAGAACGATCCCCCTGGTGCTCCTTATAAAGGGGAGCCCAGGGGACTAATCTTGCTCCCTACGATTGGTATCTAGATGGCATATTCCGGGCATCTTCCGAAGATGCTCAGCATATGCTGGCATCTTTGAGATGCCAGGAATATTCCCTAGCCTCTTGTTAGATGCCATTGGCATATTCCATACATCATGTGCCAGTCTGAGCAGGTGGGCTCCCAAGACTGGCACAACACTTGTTGGTCTTGTCTTGATCTGATGGAGTATTCTGGTGGAGACCGTGGGGCGCTTGGAGGTGAATAGGCGTGCCTAGATCGTTGCTACCGCCCAAGAGCTCGTGAAATTTGGTCGGGAAGGAGTTAATTGCCTGGGTGACAAGGCAGCCCCCAAACTACAAGGCCAGGTTCCCTCTTTAGTCGGCCGGAGTGGCGTGCCCGGATTGTGCTCGAATTGAGGGAGAGCCCGGTGGCCGAGATGACCGAGGTCGGCCCACCCGGGAGGCACTTGGGCTGGTGAAGTTTACTGCGTGGGCGAAGGATCATCCGCCCACCCAAGAAGCATCGAGGCATCGACGCCATGGTACTTGGCGAGGAGGAGGCGGTCTGTGGTTCGAGCGGCGTGGCGAGGAGCGCTTGGTTTGACCCGTGGTGGAATAAGCCCTTCGCCCACCCGGGAGGAGACCTCGGCTCCTTTTGTTTAATTCGGCCCAGATTTCTGGTTTGGCTAGGGAGGAGCTTGATTCGGCCCAAGGGTGTTTGAGCCAGGCCGACTTCTACTTAATTCGGCCTGGCAGGTTCTTTTCCTTTATCTTTTTCTGCCTATCTTTTGTACTCACATTGAATATCATTTTCTTACATATGTATTTTATAGACTTTCTTAATTCATCAACTCTGGGGTACCCGGGGGTACACCTCCGACATTGGCAGCGAAGCACCGCGCGGAGAAGGAACTAGCCACCGTCCAAGAGGCGAATAGGGGGCTTCAGGCGGTTGCCGCGAAGGCGGAGGAAGCTCGCCAGGGGCTTGTCCCAGCGGGTGAGTTGGCGGTGGCTCAATCGACACTGAGCTTGGCTGAGGAGCGGATTGCCGAACTCGAGCGCGAGCTGAGGGAGGCGAAGGAAGAAGAGAACTCGGCGGATGGGCGAGCCAAGGCCACTATTACCGCCGCCGCAGAGGATCGTAAAGTGTCAGACGCCCTTGTTGCTGGGCTTCAGGACGACTATACTTCGCTTCAATGCTTCATCACGGATCTCTCCCGCCCATTGATTGGTAAGTGTATCCGCCTCTGCCAATAACATGTGTTCTGTTGTGATACCCGACGTACTCATTGTTGTCTTCTATTCGCAGGTCGCATCCTTGATAGCGCGGAAGAGGCAAGCTTGTTCGATGCGCGGCAGTGTGTGGACACGCTTGTCGACTCGGCGACGTTGTCGGCGACGTGCATCCGAGCCTACCTCCAGGAGATATCACCCACAGAGGTAATTCCCAGCGACCTCGTCGAGGTGTGGAAGTACTTGGAGAAGGCGCCCCCGGTCGTTGAATTCATGACGCGATCGGCGTTTCGGCGTGGAGCAGCGATGGCGCTTAGCCTTGTACTTGCTCACTTCCCGGAGGACTTCGACCTCGACGACGTGACGAGTGGCTACCCGTCGTCGACTGGCGCAGTGGAGCTTCCCGAGGTGCTCAAGTTGACGGACCGCCATGATGTACTCCGGAAGCGTGTCGGTAATGGGCGACCTCCTCCGTACCAGAGACGGTCGTCGCGTAACGACCTGTGGACGGGAAACAAATGCCAATGGGGTCATATCTATATCCTCTCTATGACAAACAATTTATAAATCATCATGAGTTAGTACTAATTAGTGAAGGTTTTGAACATTTTCATTGGGGTCACCGCGACCCCGAGCCGCTGCACCGATTTCAAGGTCGAGCAGCCCTTCGCGGCGATGGCGGGTGAGCTGACGACGTACCATCAAACCCGCATACGCCGCTCATCCGCAATCTCCGGTCTTTGGCGATTCGCCGTCAAGCCTCGCAGAATAGGGTAGTTTGCCCGGGCGTTAGTAGCAGTCCGCCAGATGGGCATATTTTGTAATTTGAGACAATGCGACATGCTATTGAATGAGACATCGTGTCTGTTTTGGGATTTGTCATGTGTTTTGTGATTGTGGTTTGAACGAGTCCCCGGCGCATCCGCTTTTGTGGGGTTTACCTCGTGTGATATGTTTGTTGTTTTGAATGTTTTGTTATTGTGGTCAACTCGCCTGCATCAAGAGCCATCGCTAGGCGACTCCTTGAGCGCTCATTTGGCCGCTTTCCTTGCGCGAACTAGGTCGGGTGGCCGAGTCCCCGAGCGTGGTACTTGGTTGTTCTAGGCGCGACTCGAGGGTGGGGAGGACTTGGCGTGTTAGTTTGAGCGCATCACTCCTGCCTGGCCCGTGGGGTCAGTCGCGTGGCGAGTCCTGGGCATGCTCTCATACTTGGCGTTTTCCCGAGCCGCTCGCGCTGAACTGGTCATCAGTCCCCGAGCGTGGTACGTGGCCGTTCGAGTAACTATGTCGAGGATACGGAGGATCGTGGTCGCTGTGAGAAGCGAAGCTTGTCTTGGCTCAGAGAGCCACCGGGCTAGGCTACTCAATGGGGCTCCGGTAGGCGTTTTCGTGGACGATGTAAAACCGAGGTGACCAGGCTTTTGCATCGCACTACTTAGCCGTGCATCGCTTGACCAAAGGTTGAATTCTCGGTTAGCTTGACGCTATTACGAAAAGTAGTGGCACAAGACACGGAGAGTAGACGCAATTTGCGGTAACCGATTCTTTTTATTTCATAGCGACTGGAGAGTACATATGTGGGGTTCTAGGGGTGGAACTTCCGTAGGAGGTTTACATTCCATGGTCGCTTGACGTCGAGTTCGCCATCCCCATGGACGTCGATGAGGTAGTAGGCGTCGTTGCCGAGTACTCGCCCGATGGAGAATGGTCCCTCCCACAGAGGGGAGAGCTTGTGCATGTCCTTCTTGTCCTGGATGAGGCGCAACACTAGGTCGCCTTCTTGTAAGGTGCGAGTTTTCACCCGCCGGCTGTGGTAGCGGCGGAGTCCCTGCTGGTAGATGGCGGTGCGTGACCGAGCGAGGTCACGTGCCTCGTCGAGTTGATCGACTCCGTCTTGGCGGGCGAGTTCGTTTGTAGCCTCCGTGTAGTGGACGACCCGCAACGAGTCGTGCTCGAGGTCGGTGGGCATGACTGCCTCGGCGCCGTATACCATGAAGAAGGGGGTGAATCCTGTCGACCTGTTGACCGAGGTGCGGATCCCCCAGATGATAGAGGGCAGCTCCTCGACCCTACACCCGGCGGTGCGCTCGAGTGGTACTTGGAGTCGCGGCTTCAGGCCGTGGAGGATGCTTTGATTGGCCCGCCCGCCCGGCTTGGATTCGGTGGGCGACCGACGCGAGGTCGAGCCGGATGTGGTGCTCTTCGCAGAATTCGGCCATGGCTCCTTTGGCGAAGTTGGTGCCTTTGTCCGTGATGATGCTGTTTGGGAACCCATAGCAATATATGAGCTCGCGTAGGAATTTAGTGGCGGTCTTCCCGTCGCATTTCCGGACTGGCTTGGCCTCCACCCACTTTGTGAATTTGTCGACCGCGACCAGGAGGTGGGTGTAGCCGGAGGGAGCCTTTTTGAAGGGGCCTACCATGTCCATGCCCCACACGGCGAATGGCCAGGTGATGAGGATTGTTTTGAGCGCTGACCTAGGCACGTGTGTCTGGTTGGCGTACTTATGGCACCCAGCGCACCGCTGGACAATGTCGACAGCATCGGCGTGTGCGGTGGGCCAGTAAAAGCCATGCCGCATAGCCTTGGCGACCAGAGAGCGGGCGCCGGCGTGGTGGCCGCAGTCACAGGAGTGGATGTCGTGGAGGATCTTGCGTCCTTCGGCGGGTTGGACGCAGCGTTGGAACACGCCGGTGACGCTGCGCTTGTGGAGCTCGCCGTCGATGATGGTGTAGGACTTGCATCGGCGTGCGATCATCCGAGCGTTCGTCTCGTCTGCCGGCCTCCAGGTAGGCGATGTAGGGCTTGGTCCAGTCGTCTGGCTCGGTGACGAGTGCGACCAGGGCTGTCTCCGGCTGTAATGGGACTCCGATGTCGATCTCCCTCGGGGGAGAGACTGATGGCTTGGTTATTGTGTCGAGGAAGACGCCGGCGGGTGGTGCGAGTCGGGCCGACCCAATGCGAGAGAGTGCGTCGGCCTCCTCGTTCTTCCGCCTGTCGATCCACTCGACGGAGTAGCCTGTGAAGTGTCCGCCCAGCTTGTCCACTGCTTGGCGGTACGCCGCCATGGTGGGGGAGACGGCGTCGCAGGTGCCAGCGACTTGCCCCGCGACGAGGTCAGAGTCTCCGTAGCAGCGTAGGCGGTTGACATTCATCTCCTTGGCAGCTCGCATGCCGTGGAGTAAGGCCTCGTACTCGGCCATGTTGTTGGTGCAGGGTGTGAAGTCGAGGCAGAGGACGTTGCGCCGTCCGCGTTCTTGGAGCCGTCGAAGTGCAGGCTCCAGTAATGGAGGTATGGCAGCTTCTCTGGCTGCTGGGCCTCTTCCCAGTCGGCGATGAAGTCCGCTAGGGCCTGCGACTTGATCGCTTTTCGTGGATCGTATTTGATGTTGTGGACACCGATCTCGACGGCCCACTTGGCGACCCGCCCGGTCGCCTCGCGGTTGCGGATGATGTCTTGAAGTGGTGCTGAGGAGACGACCGTGATCGGGTGCTCCTGGAAGTAGTGCGGCAGGCGCCGCTGAGCTCTGAAGACCGCGTATACCAGCTTTTGGTACTGTGGGTATCGCTGGCGCGACTCGGTGAGGACCTCGCTGATGTAGTACACCGGTCGCTGTACTGGGCGCTCCTTTCCTTCCTCTGGTCGCTCGACGACCATGACGGCGCTGATGACGCGCTCGGAAGCCGCGACGTAAACCAACATGGGTTCTTTGTCGGCGGGGGCGGCGAGTAGCACCTTCTTGAGGTCGCGAAGCGCGTCATCCGCCTCCTTGTCCCACTGGAAGGTGGGGTTCTTGCGCATCAGGCGGTATAGGGGCATCGCCTTTTCGCCCAGGCGGGGGATGAAGCGACTGAGAGCCGCCACCGCCCGCCAGTTTCGACGCCGCGCAGCACCGGGTTTGCCGCCGAGCGGCGATCATGTCGATTTCGGGGTTCGCCTCGATCCTCGCTTGAGAGACGCACCCGATGGTTGTCCTGCTGGTACACCGAAGGTGCATTTGCCTGGGTTAAGCTTTATCTTGTATTTTCGCAAGTTGGCGAATGTTTCTGCCAGGTCGGCGAGTAGGTCACCCTAGCGAGCGGACTTTACGACCACGTCATCGATGTAGACGTGGATGTTGCGGCCAATTTGGCTCGCGAGGCACTCTTGCATGCATCGCTGGTAGGTCGCCCCGGCGTTCTTGAGGCCGAAGGTCATGGCGGTGTAGCAGTAGTCTCCGAATGGCGTAATGAACGCCGTCTTCTCCTCGTCCTCGACGGCCATTTTGATCTGGTTGTACCCAGAGTAGGCGTCGAGGAAACATAGCGACTCCGAGCCCACGGTGGAATCGATTATTTGGTCGATCCGCGGGAGGACGAACTGCTCCTTTGGGCAGGCGCTGTTCAGGTTTGTGTAGTCGATACACATCCTCCAGGTCCCGTTCTTCTTCTCGACCAGGACTGGGTTTGCCAGCCACTTGGAGTATTTGATTGGCCGGATGAAGCCTGCAGCGAGTAGACGCTGCACCTCCTCGGCGATTGCTCGGCGGCGCTCTTCATTGAAGGGCCGCAGCGACTGCTTGACGGGTCGCACTTTGGGGTCGGCGTTTAGCTTGTGCTCAGCGAGCTCCCCAGGGACACCAGGCATGTCAGAGGGCTTCCATGCGAAGATGTCCCTGTTCTCACGGAGGAACTCGATGAGCGCGCCTTCCTAGGCTGGGATCATACCCGTCCCGATCGTTACCGTTTGGCTGGAGTCGCCTGGGACCAGCTCGACGGCGAAAAGGTCGTCGCCTCGAGGTTGAGGTGTTTGCGCCCGAGTTGGGCTTCTTGAGTATGGTGGGGTCGTTGTTGACCCCGCCTTGCATTTGGCGAGCTCATCGGAGTGGTTGGTCTCTCGCCGATGACGGCGTCAGCGAAGTTCGCTCCTTTGGCCTCGACTCGGGCCATGTCGGGTCGCCATTGATGGTGATGACGCCGCACGGGAGCTTCATTGCGTTGTACGCGAGGTGGCGCTGCCATGAACTTGGCGCCCAGACGCAGTGATAGGGGCTGTCGAAGGGCACCAGCTCGAAGACGATCCACTCAGTGCGGAAGTTTGCTAGTGTGCCGAAGGTGACTGGCAGCGTGACCTTGCCGATCGGGTACGCCTTCCGACCGGGGATGATGCCATGGAACATGGTGTGGGTCGTCTCGATCATGGACTGCGGGAGTCGCAGCCACCTGAAGGTGTCCAGGTACAGGATGTTGATGGAGCTGCCGCCGTCCATCAATGTCTTGGGGAGCCAGTAGTCGCCGACCTTAGGCTTGACCACCAGGGCGACTCGGCCTGGGTACTCGATGTGTGGCAAGTGGTCTTGACGGCTCCAGGTGATGGGCTTCTCCGACCAGTTGAGGAACTGGGGAACGTCCACCTGAGCCACCGCGTTGACGGCGAAGGCGCGGGTGATGACCTTCTTCTCGCGCTTCGTGTTGAAGCCTGTGAAGGTATGGAGCGAGCCGGCCACTTTGCCGAATTTTCTGCCGTTTGGCGAGTCGTTTTCGGGGTCCTCCCGTGCTCGCCGTGCCTTCTCAATCTCCCTGAGGGTGTGGCAGTCGGCGGTTGTGTGCGTTGCGGGCTTCCCTTCCCTGCTATGAAGCGCACATGGTTGGTTAAGGAGGGCCGCGGGGTCGAACCTTGGATTGGCCTTGTAGTTGCCACCGTAGCGGCGTTGTCCTCCGTCGCGTCGGAAGCTCTTGGGATCGCGTTGTGCGTGCCCGGCGTTGGCGACGAAGTCGACTCGCCCGTCACTGCGGCGCTTGCCGGTGAGGCGAGTGTTGCTGTAGCGTAGGTTGGACCGTCGTCCGCTGTCGTTGCCTCTCATGCGGCGTTGACCTCCCGACTCGTCGTCGGTTTCCTGGTTTGGATCTTCCTCCGCGTACCATTTGGGGATCTCGAGGAGGTCCGTTATGTTGTCGAGTGTGCGGGAGTGTCGCTTGATCTTGGCGACCAGAGGCTCGTAGCGGCATGAGGTCTTGAAGCAATCGATCGCAGTGTCCGGGTGGATGCCGACTGCGTTGTACCAGAGTTCTTGCCACCGTTGGACCCAGATGGTCGATTCTTCGGGGTCCCTGGACGATCGCCAGGTCCTCGATGGTGGTGGCGCGGTGTAGGAGCACTCAAGTGCCCGACGGCGTCGTCGCATCTCCTCCGTGAGTCGACATCGCCCGGGAGGGTGTTGATCCATCGCTCGCACGCCCCTCCATCATCGGGGAGGTAACAGGCGGCTAGCAGGTCGGTGTGGCTGCGATCCCCATCGCCATGAGGTATGTATTGAGCGAACGGGGTCGCACGAGGGTCATACTTTTCTATCTCCTTCGCGCCTTGAAGTTTGGCGGTACTTCTCGCCTCGGATCATTGGTCCGGCACTTGGGCCGAGTCGACCGAGCGACCATGGGCTCGCCGTCAGCGATTGGTTAGGTGTGTCGGTCGCCGGGCTGGCGCGGCGCGCCAGCTTTGGTTGTTGATGATGTGGGTGCGGGCGTCGATGGGTTGATCGTTGGCGGCGACAAAGTTGGTCGCTGCCCGGGGTCACAGGGAGAGTCGCGGTCGGTATTGGAGCTGCAGTGGCTCCGGTGGCGGGCAGTTGAGGGTGTTTGCCGCCATTGGGCGGCCGCTTGAGACCGCTCTGCTTCCCGAAGAACGCGAGTATACTCGACCCTGCGAGTCGGCGCCCTGACGTACTGGATCTGTAGGGCGCCGTCGCCCGTGGCCGTGATGTTGTCGGCTGCTCCTCGGCCTGCCACGAGGTTGTCCATCGGGGTGGAGAACAGTGGGAGGCCGTTTGCATCTCGCTCGCGTGAGGAGACTACTATCCGCGGCTGGTCCCTGGAAGGTGTGCGGTTGGGTGGAGGTGGGGCGCCCATCGCCGTCGACCCTGGCGGGGGCCGGGCGCTTCCTCCTGGTGGCGCGTTCTCGCAGATCGCGGCCGCCACGCAGGCCGTCATTTTCGTCAGGCGCGCCGAACGGTGGGGGTTCAGCGCGACCGATCCACCGATGGTAGCGCGATAGCTCCTCGGCCACTTGCTCGAGGCAAAAATTTCGCGCCGGCTTGCTCCTGCGCACCGCCTCCGAGCCAGCGGTTCCTCGACCTCCGTTGCCGTGGCGTTAGGAGGGATTGGGGTGGATAGGGGTCCTCCGTGGCTCGTGCGGTTGCCATGTAGGTCGCGCGTGGCGACCGGTTCCGTCAGAGGTCGGCGGAGTTTTCCGACCCGAGTCGAATTCAAAGATCCCGAGGATGGAGGGGTCTCAAGTCTCCCACGTTGGAGACCGATGGAGCCCGCGGTGAAGCAGGTGATGGACCCGGCGAGTGACGCCGGGTCGCCGAAGTCGGCGTGCCGTTGAGGGCCGCGTCTTCGCGGCCATCGAAGCCACGTCGCTGTGGGCCGAGTTGTACTCGGAGGCGAGGCGATGGATCGTGCGGATCTGGCTCTCGGAGAGCCGATCGCATGGCGGCGACTCGCGGATGCGAGCCGAGTCCTCCGAGACGATGACGTCGGTGAGGCCGACGAAGAGGCTGATCGTGCCGACCGGCAGGATCACGCTGTGCGTGACGGGTCGCGCCGCCGGGACGTAGCTGCTCGGCAAGATTTGGAGCATCTCGCCGATCGCTATCATGCGGCCGGTGGCGACCGTCTCGTTGATGGGAAGATTGGATCTCGCCGCAGAACACCGGCCAGACCGGCCAGGCCCCACGGTGGGCGCCACTGTCGTGGGAATGGTCACGGCAGATGCTGCAATCGGCAGCGAGTAGTAGAACGAGGGGCAAGGGCGGCCAGCCATCTGCGGTGCGAGATGAGGGCGGAGACACAGGGTTTACCCAGGTTCGTCCCCCCGGAGGGTAAAGACCTACTCCTGCTAGATTGTATTATGGAGGTGGTACAATGGGTGAACTCGGCGGCTAGGCGGCGAGTCGCTTGGGTGTATGATGGAACGTATCTCTACACGCCCTGCAGGGAGGTTTATATAGGCTCACCTCACCTAGGGTTTACATATCTCAACCGAATCAGTTAAGGCTTCGGTACTCGTTTAACCTAATCCGACTGGGCCTTCAGCTTCCAGTCGCTTGGATCCTCGCTGGGATTCGATCTAGTCGCCGTCTTGCAGGCCCACTCGCCAGTTCTTGGGCCAATCGGAAACGTCCTACTGGGTATACCCCGGTAGGAACATCCCCATCAAGGTTACATGCAGCTAAAGGCATGGGCAAGGGTAGGGGACGATGCAGTGTCTCCTGGCGATGCTCAACGACATGGTCTCGAGGCATGGGGCGGTGCGGCTTGGTCTGGAACGGGCGATGCTCTGCGCGGCAAAGGCGGCGTCTTCGACGGCGGGCGGTGGCTGTATGGCACGGGGCGACAAACGGGGATGTCTGGCGGCCTCCTGGGTCGGTGGTTATCGTGTGTGCACGCGGTGAGGGCGGCGCGCGGTCTGTGGGCGCTGGTCGAGGGTGGTGCTCCGGCGCGCGCTCGGCATGCTCTCTGGCGGTCTAGGCGCGGCTTGTGCGCGTGGTCCAGGGCTTGGCAACGCTCGCAGCTGGGACAGGGAGTGGCGGTGGACGGTGGGCTGCCTCCCAGACATGCTGGCTAGGCTTGCTGCTGCTCCTAGCTTGATGTCGACTATGGGGTGGCAAGAGGGTGCTCGGCTATTCACCATTGATGACAATGGCAAGCTCACAGTGGTGCTAGTGCCTGGCTAATCTTCCTAGATGATCTACTGAGTTGTGTGTGAGCTAAATGGGGAACCAGTTAGGCAAGAATCACTGCTCACAATAGTGTTTGATGTTTGTTTGATTTGTGTCTGCAACCTGTTTGATGAAATGGCCGCATGAAATCAAGTTTTGAATTTTGAAATGAATTTTGGTGGGTTTGCTATATTGGTGCTGGTGAGTCTGCAGATGCTTGGGTTTTGAAAGTTGAGCTTGTTTGAGTGGTTTTTGAATAAGTGGGATCTTCCCATATGATAAAGATTCAATTTTGAATTGTCAATTAAACTATGCATTTGAAAGTTTCTGGATGATCACAAGGTGGGCCTTGATACCTTGTTATGAGTACATTCAAGGGGTGCAAAGATCCAGAAAATTTTCTGTTAGGTTTTGAAAGTTTGAGACAGCCAAAGTAGGCATGAGAGTTAAATTGGTCAAAGTGACCATTCATTTAATATATGTGTTTTGATTTACTTGTCTTTAGGAAGAGTGTGGGAAATGTTTTAGATGATGTTTATTTAACCTAAGAAACATTTTACAAGAAAAGAAACAAACAAACAAACAAGGTGGGTTTAAAAGAATTCAAAATCAATGCATACACATATGCATGCATTCATAATTTTATTTAGAAAAGTTTTTGTTAACCCTAAATGTGAGGATTAGAATTTGATGATCCAAGTTTAGTATTTTTGGGATGTTACACGCGCGCAAACCTCGCCGGCGGTTTTCTGCCGTTAAACGCTCGCGTGAATACGCGTTATTGCCTCCGTTACTCCACCCCGCGACCATGCCCTCTTATTCGCCTGCCTCTCCTCTTCCTTTCCCCTCTGTCGCCTCACCCTAGCGCGCCCCCAGGCCGCCCAATTTCCCCCCGCACCACACACTGTTCCGACGAGCTCCGGCGAAGATTCCGGCCTGCCTCCTCCGCCCCTCGCCTCCTCGAGCACACGGACGTGACCCCAGACCCTGGCGCATCTCTCTGCATCCTCAGCTCGCTCGCGCGTGCCCCACATCGTCGGCAGCGACCACGACTGACTACACCGCCGTCTGTCTCCAACTCCGTCGACCTCTCCCCGTAAGCTCCGTCCTCCCCTTCCTCTCCTGATGATGCATGCATGATCGCCAATCTCGTGCGCAGCTAATGCCGTTCTTACTTTGTCTTTTTGTGCACCGTAGCGTCACCCTCGACGACGAGTGACCGAACCCGACGCCTTCGTGAACTCCGGTGAGGAATCCACGCCACCACCGTGCGCCCCTTGCCTTCTCGTGAGCACCTTGAGCTTCCCCACGCCACGGCGAACCTGGTGAGCCACACCTTTCTCTCCCTCGCTTCCTGTAACCGCCGCGACGCCGTAGCCAGACACGCCGCCGCCACCTGCCGCCGCCAGCGCCGCCCGTCTCTAGCAAGCGTGCTGTGCGCCGTGCGATTAAGATCCATCGGCTAGGATAGAAACTAGACGAAGGGGTAAGAAGTAGTCCGTGCCGCAAGATCGTCATTAGATCCAACGCCTCATAGAGCCGACCCGTGCGAACCGGTACCAGCTAGTAGTATCACGCCACGTGGCCTCTGTTTGATTTAAAAACCAGAAACTTATCTGATTGATGTTCCAATTTGAATAATTCATAACTTTTAATCTACACGTCCAAATTTTGCAAATTTTATATAAATGGATTCAGCAAGACAAGCCCTAGCCAACCATGCACTTTGTTTAGTAAAAATCTTCTATTAAATTGTTTGTTTTTACAGAAACTTGTGTATGCATGTTTAGGATATAAAATTTATTCCAAAATGATTTTGAGGATAATTTTTTTGGCAAATGGTGTGTTTTGAACCTACTGACCGTAGGAAACAAATTGTGGTTTCAAAAATGTATTCGGTAAAGCAAAAGAATAAATCTTTGATTTAAACCATTTCTAGTCAAATAAAAATATGGTTTAATTGTTAAAAATGAGTTTGGAGGAAAACCTTTGGGAAATGTTTTGGAAAATAAACTCTCTGACCCTAAACACCAAGTTTTATGGTTTGAAAACATATTTTGTGAACCCTATAGAATGTTGCCTTAATAAAAGCATTTCTTCACCACATAAAATAATGACTTGGTTTAAAAATGGTTTACGAGGTAAAACCTTCTGCAAATGGTTTTGACACTTTATAAAATGACCATTAGGTGTTTTCAAATGTTTATGAACCATTATAAACCACTTTTACAAATAAAACAATCTCTTGCATGCTTGCATGCATTATTTTGTTTCTATAATTTTATGTGATGAATTGCTTGAATGGTAGATTGAAATATTGTTTGCTTGATTGAATTGTAGTGACTTGAAGATTGTGATTGTTTCAAATACAAGGAGTGAACTTATACTCTCTACCAAAAAGGAAAGTGACGCTTCATACTTTTGTCCCATTATTTTCACTATGCATTAGTGATATTTCTAAGTAGGACATGCATGGAATTTTGCTAAGTATAAACTATGCCATGGGAAATCCTAGTAGATGTAACCTTAGTAGAAATTTCCTAAGTTAAGGTTCCTACTACTATCATGCTTAGCTTAGCTAGTAGAAAACAAGGGTGGAATATATATTCATGCTATGGAAAATTTCTAAGTTTGAGGACTTGTGTTTTGTTTAATAAAACAACTAAGTGAATGAATCACCTGGGTGGAATGGAAGGAATGGTTTGTGTTGAGTGGTTCACAAGGCCCATTTCTATGGTTTACCTTGTGTATCTCACTTGTGGATGACCACCCAGGAACAAAGAGATTTGAGATGTCAAATGTTGAGAAGCTTCAAGTGCAGCCACTTGGCATTATGGGCTCTGCCTGCATCATAAAGGTTGCAATAACTTAGCCAAATGGACAGTTGGTGGTAGGGGTTGATAGGTTGGAACACGTCCATTCTGGTCTAAGGTAATGCTTCTGAAAGATCTTGTCTTGGTGAAACCAAGTCTTGTGGGGAAAGTGCACCACCTCTGCAGAGTGTAAAATACAAGTACTTAGCCATGTCCCTGGCAAAGGACAATATGAGCATCAAGATATGGAAGCTATCAAGAATCTCATCATCCCAATTTCTAAGTTAAAAACTTGTGGTTGAACAAGGGTTGAAGGATCACCAATTTCTATTGGGAGATGCCTTGGGAAAGATTATTTTGTCAAGCAAAAACTTAGTGTTTTCAAATGATAAGGAAAATCTATTTTGAGCAATGCAAGCCTAAGCTGCACTTAGCCAAATGCATATAGATGATAGACTCCACTATACTACATTAATATCACTTGCCAATACAATTCAAATGTATTGACCCTTGTGGCTGTAACTTGTTATGTTGCAGGTTTGTTTGATATTAGTGAAGTTTAATGATTAGGGTTACAAGTGTACAACCAACATGTCTGCCTGTGGCACTTTGAAGATGAAGGACCCCATGCTATTGTTATATTCTGCTGCATTGTAATGAGATAGCCAAATGATCTATGTAAGATGTAATAAATTATGTTATTCCTGGTTATAAAGTTGTATTATGACCTTTGTTTCTTGATATTACATCTTAACTGTGGATGCTAGCTATTGATCCAGGGACTAGCATTGTAAACACATGGATCTCTACCTTATTAAAGGTTGGGAACCTTACACCATCGCGAGGAGAGGATAAGGAGGCCACCGTGACGTCCTTGCTCGTTGTCATCCTCAATTTCCCCCTCTACAGCTCTCTCTCTCTCAATTTGTTCTTCTGACCCGAGAACCCTAGCTCGGAGGTGAGCTGGAGCCAGCGATTCCGTGCTCGCCTCGGCCATGTATGACCACGGTGGAGACTGCCGTGCTCTTCTCGTCCGTTTGCCCCAACTCGTACTAGCGGAGAAGGCGTGAATCAACCCAATCGAACCCTCGTTTCCGACGTTGTTCGTCGACCTCGCCGGCGTCTCCGACCATGCCTCGCCAAACCAAGCACACCATCGCGTTCCTGGTGAGTCACTGAATCTCCTAGTATGCGTAGATATTTCGTTTGCTTCCTAAATCCATGCCACCGTGATCGACCGCAAGCACCGCCGCATGAGCTCGTCGCCGGTTGACCTCCGGTGACCAAAAAAGGGCGGCGCCACCATCAACAGGTTCGCCTCAATCTCCTCTGTCCAACGAACCTAACCACAGACCCGCGCATGCACCAGATCAATCGATTGATCCTCAACCAGTGAGGATCAACTCGAGTGACGTCATGCCTACATCAGATTCGAACCACGTCAGCTAGTTTGACCAGTCTTTGATATCGTGGCGTGTGACGTGGCCTAGGGCCCATGTGTCATCGACTGTGAGTAGAGAGAAGGTCGGTAACAAAATATATTTAATAACCTAAGTGCTGAGGTGGCCACTGGCCCACCAGTCAGTGACTGAGGCTAGCTTTAGGTGCGGTGTAAAAAGTAATTCCTGTTTAAGAAATAAATAAAATGATATAACTCAATTAATAATATTCCTGAAATCAAATAAATGATTAAATCTTGTTTAATTAATAACTTTTGATTTATAATTCAGAAAAATGTGTATAATTTATGAATTTTTGTATAAAAATAAAATCTATAACTTAAAATTATTATCAAATATTATTATGATGATTATTTAAATAAATATTATTTAATAAACGTTTTATAAGTAATAAAACTTTGATAATTCATATTTTAATAATGGTAAATGTTAAGAATATAAATAAATACCAAAAATATTGAAAAAAAACAATATTTTAAAAACTATAATCTTTTATTATTATTTCACTTACTTAAATGTTTATTATTTATTAAGTATTTTAAAGGTATTAAATCTTATAAAAATCATATCTTATTATTTATAAATTATAAAAATAAATGTAATATATCAAAATGATCATAAAAAATAATATTTACATATTAAAAATATAATATTCCACTTTTGAGTTAAATAAAAAAATTCAAATACTTTAATAACTCAAATTTAAACTTATTTACTTAATTCATAATTCATATAAGGATAAATAAAATTTGTTAATATTTCTAAAATGAGTAAATTAAGTTTAATAAATAGTATTAGTCTTAAATATTAATAATATGAAGCCATAATGGTTTAAAACATTATAAATACCTTTTTATTAAGTTATCTTCAACCTTAAATGAAGATCATACTCTAAAAAGGATTCCTATTCATAATAAAAACCTTAAAGCACAACTTGTGAATAAATCAAATCCTTTCTATCTACTTTACCCACAAGATTACAAAAACTACCCCAACATTATAGTAAGTCCATTAGTAGTGAAGTAATATTATATCTTGGTTTATAAACTATAACCCCTCATTTATAAAAGGTAAATGATACTACTCCATTATAAAATCAAGAAACCACCACACTAAGTAAAAGTATAACCATTTTTAAGTAACCTTAAGGAAACATTACCAGGTACACAAGATACAAATATCATAAACATTATACTTTTAAACTATCTTTATTTTAAAGTTAAATTTAGTCTAGAAGAATCTAAATATAACACTATAAACATTGATATACATTTTATAGTTAACTTTGGTCTGAAGTAGTTAAGTTATAAAAACATCTCAAACCCAAACCATTCGAGCAAACATAAATAACATCGACCAAACTCAACTAACCACAAAGCTTGTTTAGACCTTAGAAGAGAAACCATTTCTTTGAAGGTTATTCTTTTTGCCATTTCAAACAACAACTCTTGTATAAGCAATCTTGACTAGCATTTCATAAGTATATATTTTATTGCTACATATGTGTTGCTCACAACCACTCACAAGCTCTAATAGAAGCACAAATGTGAAACTTATCTAAAAGGACCACACATTTTAAAGTAACCATTTCCGGAATCCAAACCCTAGGACAACGTTATCCCCGGGATTCGCGTTTAGAACGTGCATCACATTACTTATGCATAAACGCATATTGCTTCTTTAAACATTAGTCCTTACTGGACCAATGATGTTGATTTCAGATTTTGAATCTTATACTAACTCGAAGACCGTGAGTGCATAATCTTGCAATCACAGAAGGCAAGTTCGCACTTGCTCATTTCCTTTATCTATTTTCTGTAATGTATTTTACAAATCCAGTGTTGTCATCACCTGCATTTGAAAAAGGTCAGAAAACACTATTTTCTATAATATTGTGAATTATTGGTTACTGATCCAGGGTGATAAGCTAATCTAGTAAATCTAACAGTTGGAATACCTATGTTCAAAACTATATCACCTAGGACTTAACAACCAATGTCGCCAGTGATTCTTGCGCCGTATATTACGCGTTAACCATGAGATTTGGAATGGGACGGAGAATTCAGCTGTATCTTCTTCCTCTCGCATGAAGCCGGATGTGAAGGTCGTGGCTGTTATCCTCGAAGCGTGCATATTAATTGGTAATTCGTAGAGGATATGCAGCATATGGGTGGGAACCCTCAACGTCCCATGATAGTTCTGACATCTAACGGTTTGGACAAACCATTACTGTAATTCTTTATGTGGGCATGGTGTACACCAAGGAGGCATGCGAGGTCGCGAAGGGGGCAGTGATTGGCTTGGATCATCTTCTGGGCCCCACATCATGGAATTGTGGACGGGAATAAGCTGCCAGTGCAACAAAGAGTTGATCTCTCATGGGTAAAGTAACGACCTCTCAGAGTGTAAGAATCAGAACTTGTTACTCCCTGTTCTGGGAAGGAGCTGTGAACGCTGTGGGAAAGGAACTCCATGAAAGTTCTGGTAAACCCGTGAAGGCTGACGGACATAGCTTTTCAGAATAAAAGCAACCTTTGAAGAAATCTTTATGAAAACTTGCATTTCCTACGACCTATGGTCTGTGGCTGTAGTTATAGTGCATCAAACAATCCTTTTCTAGTGAATTTGCTGAGTACGCTCGTACTCAAAGTATCTTCTTAACCCTTGCTAGATTCTAAAGCCGGGATTGACAACATCCACATCAAGTTATTCTCTAGGACTCGCAATCTAAAGTCAAAGCTCTTCCATGAAGTCAAGGAAGTCAACATATACATCAACTCAAGTGAAGACAAAGTTACTGATTAGATAGAATTATAATCTCTAGCCAAAGAACCTAATTCTGTAGTGTATTGCAATAGCAGCAATGCCAATCCCTTAGTTAAAATGCTAATTTTAATAGTATGATAATTCTTATGATGATTATCTTTGATTCTTCTCCGTAAGAAGTTATTTCTCTCTCTTTAACCTAGAGTGTTCTCTGGATCTTGTGTAAAGAGTGAGTTGTAACCTTTAGCCATGTATTGGACCTGCTGTGTTTCTATTGTGCCATTCTGAGGGATATAATACTAGTGAACGGTGTTTCATTGGTGTTATGTCCACGACTATAGTATACTACATCATGCAGTGGTATGCTGGGTCACCGCAGTTGGTATCAGAGCATATGCTTTGACCTTAGGTTGGAAACCTAGTAAATGGGTAGAACCTGTAAGACACATCCTAGCAATAATAAAGAGTTCTCTAGTGATATGAGGGATATTCACTTGAGAATAATCCTGTCATGTTACTAGTGCGATAATTCTTTTATAAGATTGCAATTTCGATCTTAACCCAAGAGTTTTAACTCTATGTGACTGATGATAATTTCTTATCTATAGTTCCACATGGCACCCTGATATCCACCCCGGAATGTTCAAGTGATGAACATGACACTGAATGACTACAGAGGGGATTGGACAAATAATCTCCAACAACTTCTATGGAGTTTGGAATATGAATCGAGACTTTTGGTCAAGATTTACCATTACTATGATGGGCAGGTATTAGCTAAATACCGTGTCATGATCATGTTACCCAAGAAGTTAGGACTTAAGGAAGAAATGCCATCAGGAGAGGCAAGGTGCATGGCATCTGCATATCATATTGCCGTAGCAGCAGCCATAACCATGATCCGAGAACAGAAAGCCCAAGCTCTAGAAGGCAGTACTCATACCATTATACCACATGAAACCTCAAACCCAGAGCATGAGTTAGATCACTCTACTCTAGTCCAAGCTGAACCTACTCTATCTGTAGAGTATATGGATAGTTATCGGTCTTTGCTAAACACTTATCATAACACTCATCAAGTCTTAGTCCAGGAACTAGATACGGTCATTGAGGATTTCACTGATCCTTAAAGCAATGGCTCATAGGAAGAAGTTAGATAAAGAAGCTAGGCATCCCAAATACATACCTTCAGGAGGAGTGTATGAGGAAACTGAGTTTGATGACCCAAACTCGGAAAATTATGTGACGAGGTTTCGACTCGTCAATGCCCATTGTTCTGGACTTGGGTTTTGGAGAAGATGGGGATGCTGGAGATCGTGGAACGGTTAGCAAACAAGCAACACGGGGACTCGAGGTTTACCTGTGTTCAGTTCTGAGGGAAAACCCTACTCCTGCTTGTCTGCTCTTGATTACGGCGGAACCAGTGATTACAGGGGTGCGCAGATGCAATCTGGCATGGAGGTGTGTATGCGGAAGTATGAGAGAGAGATCTAGATCGTACCCTCCTGGCCTTTATATAGACTTAGGCAGGTCCCGGGCATAGATCTAGTCGGTTATAGATTCTAGGGTTTACCCCTTTGAATTTCCTATCTTCTCTAGTCTTGCTCTCCAAGGATCCGAAGGCGTCATGGGCCTTGGCCACCCGAAAATCTTCATGGGCTGGCGTATATTTATCGTGGGCCTTCCTTGGGCTGGACCAGGTATGCTCAGATCGTGTACTCGCGGGGTATAACCATGTCATTAGCCCCCGAGTGTTCAGTCGAATCGTAGATTCGGCTGAGTACTCTTCAATCCTTCGGGTGCAACTCTGTCTTTCAAGAGAATGTGTAGGGATTGTTGATGCATGTGCCTGACTCTCCCGATGGATCAGGGTCAGTTAACTGTCTTAGGACAAAACAACATGATCTTCTTCAGGTTTGAGTCCCTCGACTCGAACCCGGAACATATGCTGGCGTAATTCGACTCAAGCCACGGAGGACTTACAGGAGTGGAATTCCAGTGAATTTAATTAATGTACCCAACGCGTCCGTCGGGATTTTTCGTCGCACCAATTGGCACGGGTTTATACTAGCAGAGCGCAGTCATGTGCGTTACCAGGCCATCAGATGATATGTGTAGGTCTTATCTTTGCGTCGCAGACACAGCATCCGAATTTTGTCACCGCGGAGGTGTTTCGGGTGGCCAAGGAGAATGTTACTCACTTAGCGTTAAGTGGGGCAGAGTTGCCGAAAAGTTTTTGCATACTGATCCGAAGGATTGCAGTCGAAATTTTATAGGGTGCACGACGAGCGCTCCCTTGGGAGTAGCCCCCGAGTGTCTGTTCGAGTCGTACACTCGAGCGGAGACTTTAATTCAGCCGTTGTTCAGTGTCAGGTCCGTAGGACATAAATTTTTTCGGATGCTTAAATCCATCCTCCCTATGGGAGTAGCCCCCGAGTCCGTAGTGGAGTTGTAGACTCAACGTAGGACTCGAAGAAACAGTTCAGTGCTATAACGTGTTATTCTTTTTCGGGTGCGCGGCTAGCGCTCCTGATAGGAGTAGCCCTCGAGTAATTGGTCGAATCATAGATTCGAGTGAGTACTCTTAGATTTGAAGCCAAAGAGATTGTAGCTGTTACTAGTGTAGCTTTTGATGACGTCAGTGCTGATGATCGATGACCTCAAGCGTCTGCTGCACCAGAGATGACTTGACTGGACGAACATGGGTCCCACTGTCTGACCTTGAATTGACCGGTCACGCGCGGCATGGACATAATTACGGCGTCGCCTCGGTTTCTGCGCGTAGTGGATGGCGTGTTAGCGATGGTTCGTTAAGATGCTGACACGTGTATGGCCAGATCCTGCCGTTGGCGTTAGGTCTTCTTGATGGACGGTTGTCGTGCATCGTCTTCGTCTTTATAATCATTAGGGAAAACTTTAGTTTGTTTTCACCGCAGCTATTCTCGTTTCACTGCTTCCTTGTTCTCTGAGAGTTCTTGTTGCGCGCTGGAATATCCTTTCACATTTCCTTCTTCCATCTTGCGCTCTCGCCGCTCGCACCGCCGTACCGCGATGGGGAAGTCGAAGAAGTCTTCTTCTGCGGTTGGTACCAGCGCTGCTGGAGGGAAGAAGAGTGCCACCGCTACCCGTGTCACCAACGGTGGCTGGCGGCGATCGGAGACGCGGGAGAGTGATCTCCGCAAGCTTCGTGAGCGGGGCTTGATCCCGAAGGATAGGGAGGCCGTCAAACTCCCAGGCAATGAGGTAATCCCCCGTCCCCCCGCTGGGTTTCGGGTTATGTTCCTCGCCTTCGTCATTCACGGATTTTCCTTCCCAGTCCACGACTTCCTTCGTGGACTGCTTTTTCTGTACGGTGTCCAATTGCACCATCTTTCCCCCAATTCTCTTCTTCACATTGCTTGTTTTATCACTTTCTGCGAGTGCTGGCTCGGTATCGATCCGCACTTTGGCCTCTTTCGGAAACTCTATTCCGTGAAGAGGCAATATGGTTCGGATGGTGTTTATCCTATTGGGGGTTGCATCATCTCCCTCAAACCCAATCTGCTTTTCTTTTCTTTTTCCATGTCCGAATCTGTCCAGTACTGGCGGAGGCGATGGTTTTATATCCGCGAATCCATAGTGCATGGGCACAATTTTGGTCTTGCTCCTTTCGACCCCTCCCAAAAGATCGAGCCGAAAAGGTCCTGGAAAAACCAGATCTTGGATGGAGAGGTGGCGGAGATAGAGGCTCTCTATCGTCGAGTGGAGGATCTCCAGTTGATTCCGGAGAAGGAAGTGAACGGTGTGGATATCATCCGCACTTTTCTTGAGCGTCGGGTGCAGCCACTCCAGGCTAGGGCGCACCCGATGTTCCTTTATGCTGGCCGTCGTGATCCGACGAGGGGTTCGGCTGAGAAATTCTCCCAGGGAGATCTCGACAGGGCCCTTCGTTCGCTGCTGAAGTTCAAGGCTGGAGAGGATATCCCAGGGAAGTCGCTGACTTCTCCGTTTTCTTCTTCGCTTCCTGTTCCATAGGTGTAGATCCGTGCGCGTAGCGCTTTTTTTGACTGCATTGTATTTGTGTTTGTTTGCTAACAAATTTTCTTCTCTTGTGCAGAGCTTCAAAGTGCCGGGCATGTCACCTCCATTACCCGAAGTATTTCCGGATGCTCCAGATAATGATGTGGTGGATTCCATGTCCGAGCTACCGTCGGCGCGGTCTCCGGCTGAAGAGGCCAACGAGTCGAGCAAGGACCACACTCGCAAACGACCACGGAGCTCCAGCGAGTCTTCGGATGCCTCGATTCCTCCGACTCCTAGGAACCCGCTGTGTCTTGAACATCACAGTGGTGGGCATGGAGGCTCTTCCTCTCCGATTCCTGCCCTTCCCGTGCGGGCTGTAGCGCCGCACCCACCGGCGAAGCGGAAGAAGGAAGAAAAGAAGGAAGAGAAGGAAGAGAAGAAAGAGGAGAAGAAAGTCCGGAGGACCCCTCCTGTCTTTAACCTGAGGGAGCTTGACTCGTAAGTTTCCTTTGTCCTACACTGCTTTTTCTTGTCTGTTTACTTTGTACTTGTGCTGATTTGTCCTTGTGCAAGCACTCTTCCAACGACTCCTCCAGCGATGGTGCTCGGGAGATGATGGGGGAGTCGAAAGTCGCGTCTCCTCCTCCTCAGACAGTGGCTACCTCTGAAGGTGCTGCTCCGAACCCTTCTCCGCAGGAGGTTCAGGTGGTTGCGCCTCAAAAGGCTGCAAGAGGACCTTCGGAGTCGCCATCGGATCATGTAAGTAGTTCTACCTCCTGCTACGGGGGAAGCCCCGAGCGTCTGTAAAGGAGTTTTTGTTGCGTGTTCTTCGTTCGAGTCTCAGGGGGAGCCCCCGAGCGCTTTCATGTGTGTAATTTGTTTCCGCTCTTTCTTTTGGGCGTAGCCCCCCCGAGTCCTTCTCTTGACTAATAGGTCTTTTTTCTGCAGCCTTTTGTGCAGGATGCCAAACGACTGGTGCAGCAGCACCTGGTGCTGGAGACCAGCCTCAAACAGCTTCAAGGTACTTTTATGCCTTGATTTTTGCTTCTTCTTGTATTCTTGTCCTGTTATCTGATGCTTGTATTATTTGAATGCAGAGGAGCACAACACCTCCCTTCGTGAGATTGATGCTCTCAAAAAGAGCCTCGGTCAAGCGGAGAAGAAGGCCGAGGTCGCCGTTGGTGCGAAAGAGCGCCTCGAGCTGGAGCTGGCCACTGCGGCCGAGGCTAAGGAGCGCCTGCAGCGGGAGGCCACGGACCGCGAGGAGCAGCTTGCTACCGCCACGGCTTCGCGCGAGAGAGAGGTGGCCACCAAGCTTATGGCGGCTGCCAAGGCTGTTTCGGGTGAGTATCTTCGCCGTCCTCTTTTTGTTTTCCTTGTCTTTCTTGTACGGTGATGTCATTCATTCTTCTTCCTTGTTGTTTTAGATGCCGCAAGCATTGAGTTTGATCGCGGTGCTCTGGAGCACGGGAGTGCTCTGGATGATGTTGCTGCGGCGGTTGAAGAACGCTGTGGCACCGTCGTCAGCTCGCTTGCCAAGGCCAAGGAGGTCCTTGGGTGCTTCTACAAGGAGCTTGTCCCCAAGGGCGCGACCCTTGATGATGTTGATGCTCTCGTGGAGGCGCTGTTAGCCGAAGCACCTGCGGCGTACAAGCGCAAGCAGAAGGGCATCGGTGCATCCGTCGGGCTGGCAATGGCCTTGGCAGTTGGGGCGGAGCTAGACCTTCCCCAGATCACTTCCCGGATGCTGACGACTGCTGATGGATCCGAGGTAGCCTTCTCTACCTATTATGCTCGCTGTAAGCGTTAAGGGCCGAAGCTGATTGATCTGCTGAAGGGTTCGCAGCATAGAAAACAAAAATTTTCCTACGATGTGAACTATATACCAAGATCTATTTATACTAGATACAAACAACGGGCGGATGTATATCCGTAGAGAACATACCCTTGAAGACCGACAAAGCTTAACGAGTCCAAACTCGTGGTTGATGTAGACGATCTCTTGCCGATCTCAAGATCGAGAGGAAGTCCTAGCGCCGCAAATCAGCAGCGCATCCGTGCTCGCACACACGTTCGAGGCACCGAGCAACCTCCGCCTCCTCGCTCCAGCGATGCAGCGGAAGCACAACTCTTTCTTGCCGAAAAGCCACCGGGAACATGTATCTCGCTAGTCCGAGACCATGGGGGATAAATTCTAGAGGGGGAGAGAGATCCTTCACGAGGAGGTGTGAGTGAGAAGTGAGAGGAGGGCTCCTTTTAGGAGGAGGGAACCCCAAGGGGTGGCGCATGGGGCTGCCCTTGCCCTCCCCTCATGTGGGTGGACACTCCACTCACAAAATGACCCTTCAAAAGTCCACTCAAAATCCCACTCAAAATCCCATTAAATTTCCACCAAATTTAATGCAAACTCTCATTAAATAAAACTCTTTTATTTTATTCAGAATTTTGTCAATTACTTTAATGACAAACATTCACAAATAACCTTGCTAGAATTCTATTTCACATGCATAACCACTTTATGCAATTTCACCCGAAAACTTTGTTTCTATCTAGTGAAATAAATTCCTGCGCTTGTTTATTCTTTTCGGCATGAAACTTTTGCTCCAATTGGATGTCGGTGTCTCTTAAGTGTGTCACCCTACGGTTCGTGAATAATGCGGACATGATCGAGACCCTCTCGGATCAATAATCGAGCGGGATCCGGAGACCCATCGACTCCACACATTCAACGATGACTTTCTCGTGATTGTCGGAACCTTTCACGCTAGTATCTTAATCCCTTTGTCTCACGATATATTACATGTCCGAGATTCGATCATGGTATCTCCATACCTAGTTTGATCTCATCGACATGCACTCTTTTCTCGTTCCGTGATATAACATTCTAGTGATCAAATCACTTGCTTGCAAGCTAATCAATGTGATATCACCGAGAGGGCCCAGTATATCTATCCGTCATCGGGATGAACAAATTCCACTCTTGATCCATGAGCCTCAACATAACACTTTATTAGTTACGAACCCATCTTTATAATCACCTCATTACGGTGTGACGTTTGATGTTATCAAGAAACTCTTCGGTGTTAGTGATTGACATGATCTCATGGTCTAAGGATTAGGATCACTTCGTAAGTTGTTATAGCAATATAAACTCAATGACTTTGATCGTAATGCTATACTTGGATGAATGTTCATCACATCATTACACTAATGTTGTGATCCGTTATTAACAACATCCAATGTCCATGATCGTGAAACCTTGATCATCTTGTTAATCAACGAGCTAGTTTATGAGAGAGGCTTAACTAGGAACTTTCTTGTTTATTAAACACACATGTATTAACTTTTCCGTATTAATACAATTATAGCATGCAAAATAAACATCTATCATATACTTGGAATACACATAATAAACAATTTATTATTGCCTCTCGGGGCATATTCCTTGATCTCCACTTGCACTAGAGACAATAATCTAGTTACATAGTGATATATCTAACACCCATTGAGTTACGGTGTTGATCATGTTTTGCTCTAGGGAGAGTTTTAGTCAACGGATCCTACATTGAGATCCGTATGTACTTTACAAATCTTTATATCTCCATCCTTGACATGCTCATGGATGGAGTGAAACCGCGCTTAATATGCTTGGAATGCTTGTGAGACCTTGGCTCTTTGGCATTGGCAATGGCACCATTGTTGTCACAATAGATCACCATTGGGTCCAACGCTGCCACAACTCCTAGTTCGGATATGAACTCCTTCATCCAAAGCGCTCGAGCCGCTCAAGCGACAACATATTCCTCCGTTGTTGATCCCGCCACGGGTTGTTTGGAGCTCCTCCAACTAACCGCTCCGCCATTCATGAGAAATACGTATCCGTATTGAGACTTAGAGTCATCCGGATCGGTGTCAAAGCTAGCGTCGACATAACACTTAGCGACGAGCTCTTCTTCACCTCAGATACAAGAAACATATCCTTAGTTCTTCTCAAGTACTTAAGGATATTCTTGACCGCTATCCGATGTTCAACACGATCCGATTGGTACCTACTAGTCAAACTAATAGCATGTGCCACATCCGGTCTTGTACATAGCATGGCGTACATTATAGAGCCTATGGTCAAGCATAGGGACTTTATCCATTATCTCTTTCTTCCTTTGCCGGACTTTGAGTCTTACTCAATGTCTTGCCTTGCAACATAGGTAAGAACCCCTTCTTACTTCCGTCCATTTTAAACTTCTTTAAAATCTTATCAAGGTATGTACTTTATGATAGCCCTATTAGGCGCCTAGATCTATCTCTATAGATCTTTATGCCTAATATGTAAGATGCTTCACCTAGGTCCTTCATTGAAAATTTGTTTAGATAACTTTTAACCTTTGTTACCAAAGTTCTATATAATTTCCGATCAATAATATGTCATCCACATATAGTATCAGAAATGCCACATTGCTCCCACTCACTTTCTTGTAAATACAAGCTTCTCCATAAGTTTGGACAAATCCAAACTCTTTGATCACCTCATCAAAGCGGAGATTCCAACTTCGTGATGCTTGCTTCAATCCATAGATGGATCGCTGAAGCTTGCACACCTTGTTAGCATCCTTAGGATCGACAAAACCCTTTGGTTATATCATATACAACTCTTCTTCAATATTACCATTGAGAAACGCGGTTTTGACATCCATCGCCATATTTCATAATCGAAATATGCAGAATTGCTAACATAATCCTAACTGACTTTAGCATCGCTACGGAGAGAAAGTCTCATCGTAGTCAACTCCTTGAATTTGTCGAAACCCCTTTGCGACAAGTCGAGCTTTATAGATGGTCACATTACCATCGACATCGCTTTTCCTTTTGAAAATCCATTTGTTCTCCACGGCCTTTCGGTGAGGTAATTCCACCAAGTTCCAAACTTGATTTTCATACATGGATTCCATCTCGGATTTCATGGCTTCTAACCATTTGTTGGAATCCGGCTCATCATCGCTTCTTCATACGCAGGTCATTATTTTCATCAACCATGAAATTTATGACAGATTTCCGTCATTTCGGAGCTGCACGCCCTGTTTGACCTGCGAGGTTCGGTAGTACTCTTTCGGAGTTTCATGATCATTATCATTAGTTCCTTCTTCAATTGGAGCCAACTCCGAACGACTTGTACAGGCTACTCGCCATACTTTGAAGAGAAGGTTCCATAACCTCTTTGAGTTCTACTTTCCGACTACTCACACCTTTCGCGAGAAACTCTTTCTCTAGAAAGGATCCATTCTTGGCAACAAAACCTTGCCCTCGGATTCGTGATAGAATGAATACCCAATAGTTTCTTTAGGGTATCCTATGAAGACGATTTTTCCGCTTTGGGTTCGAGTTTATCCGGTTGAAGTTTCTTCACATAAACATCGCAACCCCAAACTTTAAGAAATGACAGCTTAGGTTTGTTTCCAAACCACAATTCATACGGTGTCGTTTCAGCGGATTTAGATGGTGCCCGATTTAAAGTGAATGCAGCAGTTTCTAGTGCATAACCCCAAAATGACAACGGCAAGTCCGTGGAGACATCATAGATCGAACCATATCTAATAAAGTACGACACGACGTTACACACCATTTCATTGTGGTGTTCCGGCGGTGTGAGTTGTGAAACAATTCCACACTCTTTCATGTGAGTGCTAAACTCGTAACTTAGATACTCACCTCCACGGTCGGTCGTAGAAATTTGATCTTTCTATTACGATGATTTTCCACTTCATTCTGAAATTCCTTGAACTTTTCAAAGGTTTCAGACTTGTGTTTCATCAAGTAGATATAACCGTATCTACTCAAATCATCCGTGAAAGTAACAAAATAACGATATCCACCTCGCCGACACACTCATTGGACCACATACATCTGAATGTATGATTTCCAAATCGTGCCCATTCCATTGAACCGAAAACGGCGTTCTAGTCATCTTGCCCATAAGGCATGGCTCACATGTATCAAATGATTCATAATCAAGTGATTCTAAAAGTCCATCCGAATGGAGCTTCTTCATGCGTTTAATGCCAATATGACCTAGACGGCAGTGCCACATATATGTGGATATATCATCACTAAGTTTAATCCTTTTAGCATCAATATTATGAATATGTGTAACATTATCATCGAGATCCAACAGAAATAAACCATTCAACATTGGTGCATGACCATAAAAGATTTCATTCATATAAATGGAACAACCATTGTTCTCGATTTGAATGAAAACCACTTTGCATCAAACATGATCCAGATACAATGTTCATGCTTAGTGCACCAAATAATGATTATTTAAGTTTATAACTAATCCCGACGGTAAGTGGAGAGGTAGCGTTAACGGCGATCACATCAACGTTTGATCCATTGCGACACGCATCTTGACCTCACCCTTGCTAGCGTCGCTCCGATTCGAAAGTTACAAATATTAGCAACTGAACCGTATCAAATACCGGTGCTCAAGGACACTAGTCAAGTACACATCAATAACATGTATATCATATATACCTTTGTTTGCCTTGGCCTTCTTGTCTGCCAGATACTTGGGGCGCTTATGCCTAATTCTTCTCAGGGCCCCTTACAATAGTAGCACTCGGATCGGACTTAGGTCCAACTCGGGTTTCTTTTCAGCGCAACAGGCTTGCCGCCTTACTTCCTTCCGCTTTCCTTCTTGTCTTTCTTGAAACCAGTGTTCCTATTGATCATCAACACTTGATGTTCCTTTTGATCTCCACTTCGCGCTTTTAAGCATTGAAGCTCGGGAGAGACTTCTTCATGCCTTGCATATTATAGTTCATCACGAAGCTCTTATAGCTAGGTGGCGTAGACTACGAACACGATGGATGCCTAAGTCAATGGGAATCGTTATTCCAAGGACACAAGCTTATCGGCGTAATCCGACATCTTGAGTACATGCTCACTAACGAGCTGTTCTCTTCCATCATGCAGCTAAAGAACTTTTCAAGCATTGTAGCTCTCTGGCTGACATGTGTGTCGAAAATCATTTTCAACTCACCCATTGTATCAAAAGCATTGCCGCTTTGAACGCTTTCAAGTTCCGGCTCTAGCCCATACAATATGCCGCAATGAACTAAGTTGTGGTCCTCCGACGAGCCGATAGACATTCTTCTCCTCGTCGGGGCATCACAAAGGGTGGGGGCCTAATGGCGCTTCTAGCACATATTGCTTTTGTGCAGCAGAGAGGAGAATCCTCAAATTCATGGCCCATTCAGTAAAGTTGCTACCGTTCGTTGCTAGTTTCTCTTTCTCCATGAACGCATTGAAATTAAAAGCAGGTGCCATCTACAAGAATTTGTAAAGTTTAGACTAAGTGTATGATAGATTGAGTTCAACTAATCTATATTACGAATGAACTCCCACTCCAGCGACATCCCTCGTGTCCTTTTGGTGATTACATGAACCAAATCCACTACACCAAGTCCGATCATCACGTGAGTCGGTATAGCTTCAAAGGCGAGCATCAAATGGGCATCATATCAACTATATGACTCATGCTTAACCTTTGTTCCGAGGCCATGTCTGTACATGCTAGGCTCGCCAAGTTAGAACCTTAGTATTGCGTGTGTAACTGTCTTACACCAAGTATGGTCGGATCCAAGTACACCCGATCATCACGTGATGTCTTGGAGCGAAAACATAATCGGTGCATACTAAAGGGAGAACACATTCTTATCTTGATATTTAAAATGAGGATCATCTTATTATGCTTAACAAAGCGCTAAACAAGCAATATAAGATGCAATCAAACATCATATGTTTAATAGTGAAATTATATGGTTCCCGCAGATGATCTCTATCATGTGCATCGTGGTATGATCACTATCATACCTATATGTATAAATCCACAATCTATGGGGTTTACACGCTATGTGTGTTGTAAGAATATCATCTCATACTTCTTCTTACAACACTACCATATCATAACACTAGCCCAGAACAATCTAAACTAGACGCTTCTAATTTATCCATTGCAAGTTTTACGTGGTGAGGGCTTTCGAGATAGAACCGTTCTTACCTACGAACATGAACCACAACGAGGATAATCAAATTGTTGACAACTCGCTTGCAAAATAGATATTGACTATAGTAGGAGAGAGACACCGCTAGCCACTTATGCAAACTAGTTGCATGTCAAGCGTGGAACAGGTCTCATGTGCGAGGACATGTAAAGTTTGTCCGGCCGCTTCATCCCACTATGCCACCAATATCCAAAATCACAAGAAAGGAGCAACAACATGATCATCATCGCCCACATACTCATATGTGTACTACCTGTAAAGTATCTACGCATAAACCCGGCTCGATACTCAAGGGTTCGCAGATAGAAAACAAAAATTTTCCTACGATGTGAACTATATACCAAGATCTATTTATACTAGATACAAACAACGGCGGATGTATATCCGAGAGAACATACCCTTGAAGACCGACAAAGCTTAACGAGTCCAAACTCGTGGTTGATGTAGACGATCTCTTGCCGATCTCAAGATCGAGAGGAAGTCCTAGCGCAAATCAGCAAGATCCGTTTCGCACACGCTCGAGGCACTGAGCAACCTCCGCCTCCTCGCCCAGCGATGCGCGGAAGCACAACTCTTTCTTGCCGAAAAGCCACGGAACATGTATCTCGCTAGTCCGAGACCATGGGGATAAATTCTAGAGGGGAGAGATCCTTCACGAGGAGGTGTGAGTGAGAAGTGAGAGGAGGGGCCTTTTATAGGAGGAGGGGGAACCCCAAGGTGGCGCATGGGGCTGCCCTGCCCTCCCCTCATCATGTGGGTGGACACTCCACTCACAAATGACCCTTCAAAAGTCCACTCAAAATCCCACTCAAAAATCCCATTAAATTTCCACCAAATTTAATGCAAACTCTCATTAAATAAAACTTTTTTATTTTATTCAGAATTTTGTCAATTACTTTAATGACAAACATTCACAAATAACCCCTTGCTAGAATTCTATTTCACATGCATAACCACTTTATGCAATTTCACCCAAACCTGTTTCGTATCTAGTGAAATAAATTCGCGCTTGTTTATTCTTTTCGCATGAAACTTTTGCTCCAATTGGATGTCGGTCTCTTAAGTGTGTCACCCTACGGTTCGTGAATAATGCGGACATGATCGAGACCCTCTCGATCAATAATCGGCGGAGACCCATATCTCCCCACATTCAACGATGACTTTCGTGATCGCCGAACCTTTCACGCTAGTATCTTAATCCCTTTGTCTCACGATATATTACATGTCCGAGATTCGATCATCGGTATCTCCATACCTAGTTTGATCTCGCTAATGACATGCACTCTTTTCGCTCCTGATATAACATTCTAGTGATCAAATCACTTGCTTGCAAGCTAATCAATGTGATATCACCGAGAGGGCCCGTATATCTATCCGTCATCGGGATGAACAAATTCCACTCTTGATCCATGAGCCTCAACATAACACTTTATTAGTTCCGAACCCATCTTTATAATCACCTGTTACGGTGTGACGTTTGATGTTATCAAGAAACTCTTCCTGTTAGTGATTGACATGATCTCATGGTCTAAGGATTAGGATCACTTCATAAGTTGTTATAGCAATATAAACTCAATGACTTTGATCGTAATGCTATACTTCGGATGAATGTTCATCACATCATTACACTAATGTTGTGATCCCGTTATTAACAACATCCAATGTCCATGATCAGGAAACCTTGATCATCTTGTTAATCAACGAGCTAGTTTATGAGAGAGGCTTAACTAGGAACTTTCTGTTTGTTTATTAAACACACATGTATTAACGTTTCCGTATTAATACAATTATAGCATGCAAAATAAACATCTATCATATACTTGGAATACACATAATAAACAATTTATTATTGCCTCTCAGGGCATATTCCCTTCATCTGCTAGCCGAGTACGCACTACGGCAGCAGGGGGAAGCCAAGGCGAGGCAATCCGGCTCCGAGGCTAGTTAGGGTGCCGCTTCTTAGGCGCCGAGCTGTAGGATAGTTGTAGTCTCTTTTGTTGTAATTATTCTGATGAAAAAATCCTTGTGCCACGTAGTGCATTTTGATGCACTTAATGAATTTGTTAAGTTATGTGCTTCTTCGTCTGCGTGTTCATGTCTTTGCCTTTCTGTTGATCTAGGGTCCTTCGGTTGCTGATCCCGTTGACACCTCTCCTGTAGCGCGGCTGCGGCCATCCTTGGATGATTCGTTGCACCTTGCGTTTCTTCGAGACCGTGTACGTAGTATCGAGAAAGAGTTGCTTGGGGTGCGTGGCCATGCCCACGTTTGGAAGTCCAAGGCGGATCGCGGTGCTGCCAGAGAGGAGTACTTGATGGCGGAATTGCTTCGATTATCCGGGCAGCTTCAGTGTAAGTTTTTCGAGCTGTTGCCCATTTCTTCGGATGTGCCTGCTGGCATTGCATCTTAATTTTGTGCAAGTATTGCAGGTGCTAACCTTGCTCCAAGGGAGGAGAAGGAGCGTGTTGCTATTCGGGTCAATTGTTTGACTAAATAGGACATGGAAGCCGGCGGGTTCTTCTGGATGGATCGTGACCGTGCTATGGTCCTTGCGACGGTGCAAGATCGCGTTCACCAAGTATCGCGGGTGCTTCGTCAGGTGCAGACTTCGCTCGCGTTGGTTCTGCATGTGATGTTTCTGTTGGATGCTGCACCAACAACCCTTTCAGGTCTTGTGTCGAAGTTTTGGAACGTGAATCGTGTCAAGGAGTTGGTGCGGCATCAACTCGTCGCAGGAGTGAAAGCTGCATTGTCCCTTGTGAGGCTGCATCGCCCTGATGTAGATCTGTCCGTTGTATCGGCTGGACCACCTCCTCAGCCAGATGGTGGTGTGTGGGATATGCGTCCGCATTACGTGGCTGTAGGCAGTATGCCGAAGAGATTATAGATCTATTTGAGCAGCGTGCTCAGGTTATTCTTCAGAATAGGTAGTGCCTGTAAAAGAGATAAATGTAAAATTTGTATATATTTGACTGGGCGTGCTTTGCCCTTTGTTATAAAGGTTTGGTTGTTGTTTGAGCACGTAGTGCTGTTGCATATCGTGTCCTTTTCGTTAGCTTTGACGTGGTCAGCTACTCAGCGATACGTGTTATCCTCGATCGTTAAATCGTGAGGTGGGGGGAGCCCCCGAGTGCGTTTGTAGCATGAAGTAAAAGTGCGGATAGAAAAACAAAATTTTTGGGGCGAGGCACTTAGCTTTATTTATATCATAATGGAGGAGGTACATGGTTCGGCTGAGTAGCCTTGGCTGAATAGCCTTATTGAAAGTAAAGGGATAGGTAGCTAGGGGTAGAAACGTCGCAAGTGTGCAATGTTCCATGGGTTGGACTATGCGACTCCAGACTCCACGTGCTTGAGGCGATAGGCGCCACCTGGGATGACTTCGGTGATGATGTAGGGTCCTTCCCATGGTGACTCGAATTTCTTCGGTCGCTCTTTCTTGAGTCGCAAGACGAGGTCTCCTTCGACGAAGGACCTTGGGCGCAACCGTCGGCTGTGGTAGTTGCGGAGACTCTGCTGGTACACCGCTGATTGAGCTGCTGCTATGTCTCGTGCCTCGTCGAGTGTGTCGATGGCGTCTTCGAGTGCAGCCGTGGATTCGGCTTCGCTGTAAGCGACGACCCGGGGGGCCTGATGGCGTACTTCGGATGGTAGCACGGCTTCGGCTCTGTGCACCATGAAGAACGGCGTGTAGCCGATGGAGCTGTTTGGCGTGGTACGCAAGCTCCATAGGACGGAGGGTAGCTCTTTCGTCCAGGCTCCGGCGAGTCGCTTGAGTGGGCTCATGAGGCGCTTCTTGATGCCAGCGCCAATTAGGCCGTTGGCCTTTTCCACCTGCCCGTTCGTTTGCGGGTGCGCCACGGAGGCGTATGTGATGTTGATTCCGAGGCCTTCGAAGAAGTCTTGGAATTCTTTGGAGATGAAGTTCGATCCATTGTCGGTGATGATGCTATGCAGTACGCCGAATCCTGTAGACAATGGATTCAAAGAACTTGACGATAGTCTTGCCCTTGTGGTTAGTGACCGGCATGGCTTCGATCCACTTGGTGAATTTGTCGACTGCGACCAGGAGGTAGACATGCCCTTCTTTCGAGGACCTTGGCAGTTTGCCGATCATGTCGAGGCCCCATTAGGCGAAGGGACAGGCCAAGGGTATGGGCCTGAGCTCTGACCCGGGTGCGTGTGGTTTGTTGGCGAACCTTTGGCACCCTTTTCATCTTAGGACGATGTCTTTTGCGTCATTCATGGCCGTTGGCCAGTAGAATCTAGCTCGTAAAGCTTTGGCGACAAGGGAGAGAATGCCTGCGTGATGGCCGCAGATGCCCTCGTGGATGTCTTGGAGGATGATTTTCCCGTCACCGACGGTGACGCATCTTTGTAGTACACCCGAAATGTTGCGCTTGAACAGCTCGCCATTGATGATGGTGAAGGCTTTTGACCGGCGAGATATGCGACGGGCATCTGTCGGGCTATCAGGTAGTTGTCCATCTATCAACTACTGGAGGTACGGTCGTGTCCCGGTTTCTTCGACTGCCATGACCTGCATCAGGTTGACCGTGGCAACCTCTGTGTCCAGTTTTTCGGGTCCTTCAGGTAGCGTAGCCCCCGAGTGTTCTGCTTCTTCGGGTGATCCCTTGGGGAATTTCTGCTTGATGGATGGCATGCAGATCTGCTTGAGGAACACACCTGGTGGCACCCTTGCGCAGGTGGATCCGATGTTGGCGAGTTTGTCGGCCTCCTCGTTGCTTTATGTTCCAACGTGCCGAAGCTCGCAGCCGTCGAATTCTCCTTCGAGTGCGTTGTAGAATGTGCGGTACGCGATCATGTTTTCGGCGTGTGCGTCGAACTCATTCATCGTTTTTTGGACGATGAGGTTGGAGTCACCGTAGATGACCAGACGTGTTGTGCCGCAGATCTTTGCCATCCTCATGCCGCGGATGAGGGCTTCGTATTCGGCCTCGTTGTTGGAAGCTCGGAATTTCATCCGAAGGACGTACTTCATCTTGTTGTCCTGCGGGGAGGTCAGTATGACCCCGTGTCGTGGTGGTGGCACGGCAGATGCCATGGGTAGCCTAAAGTATGGGGCCAATGGATGCTAGAGGGATCTGGGAGGGAAGATGCAGTTGATTCTACACACAAAAGACTAAGGCAAAGATCTTTATTTCTCCTCCCTTGGGCTACAAGTGCTCCTTGAGCTGTATACGGGGAGAAAAGATGAACTTTACCAGCCTAACAGTACCAAAATGAGCCGATGCCCTCCTCAGGGTCCAAGCCTCCCCTTATAAAGGAGAGCCTTGGGTTCCTTTAGGGCTGACGGGGCAAGCATATTCGAGGAATATGCTTGTCCCAATATAGTAGTTCGGCGGCCTCCTTTCCCAGTCGTCCTACTAATGACGGCAAGGCTCCAGAGGGCCCCTCCTGCGTGCCTCGGGATTCAGGATTGTCACCTCCGTGACCTCCTTCTGTCCCTCTGTCACTCTGCGCCTTTGTCCCTTGTGCTTGGCTCCGCTCAGATTCTCCCTAGCCTGCGGCTAGAGTTTGACTTTAGGCTTCTCCTTCCCATGCAAGCTTTGTATCATTCGGCCCCGCCTCGCGTAACTCGGCTTGTCCTTCTCCTGCATTAAGATTACTCGGGCTAACCCGACCGACTTATTCAGTATCTCGGCCGGGTAATGCCTTTCCATTATTACGAGGGTCCTGCCCTTCTCTATCTCGGCCGAACTCTAAAGGATTCGGCCGACTCATACTTTAACTCGGAAACTAGACGGGCAATCTCCTTTAATCTTTCCCCGTCTTTACCCTACCCGAGGTCATCTCCCCAACATTAGTCCCCGAAGCTGGTATGGCCCTGCCAATAACTTCGACCGGGTTGTATCAGTTTCAAGAGATTTATTTTGCCTTGTTTCCGAGTTAATTAGCTCGTGGTATCATCCTATCTTCTCGTGTACGCCTCGTCCTACGTGTCTTACTCATCATTGTATTTCTAGTTTTTTGTTCCCCCTCATCAGATTCATTGTCGGTCTACAGCCACCGCTACTCGTCTTCGCCGGCGACGCCGCGTCGCTTTCCATCGGGGATCGTGGCTTTCCTTCCCACCGTGTGGCCGCTGGTGCGGTTCCCCTCATCATCGTGCGTTGGTGCCACATACACGATCTACGCGGTCAACCGCCTACGTGCGATCCCACTACCTCGCAGGTTACACGGTTATAAAGAGGGGCGCGGCGCTGGGGGATTTACTTCCCTTTCGCCGCTTCTTCTTCCTCGCGCCCCGCCTCACGCTCACGCCCGCTGCGCGCTCTGAGTTCTCCACGGCAGGTTCCGCTGCATCGCGCCGCCTTCACCTTGTTTGCTCGCCGCCACCGCCGGTGAGTTCTTCCGGTCCCGTTGCCTAGCCTTCCCTCTAGAGATCTCTGTTCTTCTTCTTTACCCGCGCGGCAGTTCTTTCTCTTCTCCGCCGCCGTTTTTGGGTGGAACCACGACGGGGCCCTGTAGCTCTAGGTTTTCCTCCGCCGCTCTCTCTTCCTCCGCAAGTTTTTTCGGCGATCTCATGTATAGTTCCATTAGTGGTGCGCTCGTCGAGGACGATGATGTTGGATCTGGGCCCGAGCAGGGCTCATGGCAGGGTTCCTCTGTCACTTGCCGCGAGATCGAGTGGCTTATTCGGACTCGTCGGATTCCCGCCGAGGTATCTTGTCGCTTACCCGGCAGCGAGTCCTCTCCAGACCTTAGGGAGGGAGAGTATGTAGTTTTCATGTCGCATTTCGCACGCGGCTTTGGTCTTCCTCTTAGCGACTTTGCTAGGGAGTTTCTAGATTACTTCGGCCTTCAGCCACATCATCTCCCTGACAACGCCATTGCCTCTCTATCGGCCTTCATCTCTGCCTCGGAGGGATACTTTCGCCCGTCATCTGCATGTCGTCAAGTTTTTTCCAGATTCGTTCTAACGTTGTCCCGGACAAGTCTCTGCACCCTTCCGAGAAGTTGCTTACCCAATGTGGAGCAGCGTCCATTACACCTCGGAGGAAGTCCGTATTTCCTCGTGTCACGGGGCTAGAGTCATGCAAGAAGTGGCACAAGTCCTTCTTATATGTCAAGAACACGGGAAAGGAGGATAAGATTCGGCTCCCTACCTTCTCCATCGGCACACCTTCCAAGGAGAACTGGATTTATAATCTGAGGAAGAGTCACGCTTTGGCCGAGGCTTTTGAGATTCGTCTTATGAATCGATCCGCCGGTTACACGGCGAGATCGATGGCTATTCCACAAGAGCAACCGCCCATTCGAGCGCACGCATAAACTCTGCTACATGAGCGGTCCTCTTGACCCCAACCGAGTCTCGACCGTGGAGCTGGACAACTATCTCATCTTTAAGCGTGTCCGAGCTATCTTTAAGACGGACATGCCTGAGGATTGGGCTTGGGGATTGAAGCCGTTCACCCACGAGCATCCCCCTCCTGAAGTAAGCTTAATCACTAATGCTTTCCTTTCCCATTGCTTTCATAACCGTCTTTTCTAATCTTCTTCTTTCTTGTCTTACAGAGGTTTGCAGAGCAGAAGGATGAGGACGCCGAGGTTTTATCACTCCCGTGGCCTATGGACCGGAATACCCCGGAGAGTGGGGAGCCGGACTCGGAAGAGTTCGTCCCTAAGTGGGACCCCGCTCCGGCCCGTGCTTGTGGCAAGACCTCGGCCCATGAGGAGGAAGGTGATTCGGACGAGGTCCAAGTTCTAGAGGTAGTTGCCGCAATGCCAATTTCTTATGCATTTCCGGCTTCTACTTTCCCAGCTAATCCGGCCGGTTAGGTTCACGACGCCGAGCCTATTGCTTCCCGCCCCCTACTACCTTGGGGAAACGTGGGGCTCCAGCTGGTGACTCAGAGGCGACCCCCAAGAAACGAATGAAGAAATCCACTCCGAATCCTCCCAGGCACAAGACCATGCTTGGAGTCACAGGGTGAGTTTATTTTGCTCGTATTTCTTGTTTTTTTCTTTCTAATTTTTAACTTGACCTTTTTCATTTCCGCAGTGCTCCACTTTCTGTTAAGCCCGACGGTCCTAGCATGACGAGTCAGGACTGACAGCCCGCCTCCTCCGCCATCAAGATACCAGATTCCCACCTGTTCAACGCATCCCTCCAGCCCGAATCAGACGCCACCTCTCCACGATGCACCCGAGATTCCTCCCGTTGAAGTTGATTCCACTCGGCCCACAGATATTTCTTCCAAGCCTGCCGTAACTACCTCGATGAATTACGCTCCTAGATACAAGCCTGGATGAGCGGTAGTGGTTGAAATAGTACGGTGGGGCCCCAAAAGCCACTCACGGGTAGACCTTTCGGCCGTCCCAACCACTACCAACTCAACGGGACCTGTACGGGCGGCGTAATCGGCAGGCGAAGGGATCAACTACATACACAAGTGGGTATGTATGCAAGCCACCATACAAGAGTACATCAGAGCCATACCATCTAGAAAGAAAGGAAATATAGCAACGCCATACGGCAAGATTCAAATGACCTAGATAGGTATAATATTTTAGGATAATTCCTCATACAACACACATCAGAGTATCAAGCGGAAGCGGCAAAACAAAGTCCGGGTACGGACAAGAAGCAAATCGGCATAAGATGCCATAGAAGTAAGCACATCCCGCCCACAGATCTCACGGATCCCCGTTCCCGGAATCTCTACACCGAACGATCGTTGCCCGCATCATCAGCCTCTTCCACCCAGTATCCGTCCTGCGAGGGTACCTGTTCATCTGAACCAATAATTTATCGTGTGAGACCCTAAGGGTACTCAACAAGTCTTAATGCCTCTAAAGGGGACACAACCAGGGTGACGAATTGCAGCAAAAGATAAACCCTAGCGGTTCTACAGATACCGCTAACCATCCGCCTAACCAATGATAGACGGATGCCCGTGAATTAAGGACAATTATAATAGTAATTCATCCATCCATCCTCCTCGCTACCAACGAGGAAGCGGACGAACAACCCCATCCGCTGGCAATTTTATTAACCATTCCATGAGTGTGGCACTATTTACTAGTCAAATTACTTAGTCGATTAAAGCGGTACTTTAGTTATGCTTGTCTATGATCGAGAACTGTGCTCCAAGTCGTCCATAACCGTGGACACGGCTTTTGAAAGTTTTACGGCCGGGTGCACCAATAGCAACACACGCCGATCAACCTCGGAAAAACCAAATCAAAACCCAACGAGGCCTTCACGACAAAGCAATCACAAGATTCGAAATATTTTAGGGGCCACCCATTGAGTAGACCATAGAACGGGTTAGCGGACTCGAAGGCGGACTCAAGGTTTGCGCTGGGTCAGAAACGACTGGGAACCCGAAGTGTGACTGGCTTGTCGATACCGCGAAAACTCCGCTTACCTAAAGACAAAGCAGTGCTCCTCGCACAAACGTAAATAAAGCAAGAGCATGGCATAAGTACAGATAGTAAATAAAACCTCAAACTAGTTTGTGGCCCCAACAAATAAGACGGAATCAAGCTCGCCTGGGGGTCCCATATACCTCCCGGATGTGGATAGCGATAAATCAAGGAACATGAATCAAGTACTGGGTCTTACGGACACAAGTGAGCAGGAAAAACCAAATAGCGTATGTTGCTCACCGATGCCACTTTCTTTAGTTATCCCATTACTACTCGTGTTAAGTTGTTTAGGTACCTCTTTATCCATCGACTCACATACCCTACACATGTTGTTTCTACGACTCGCATGGCTCAAACAACTCCTGTAGTAATGGCTCATGGGATGGAGGAACAAGCTCGGTGGGGTTTAAAAGTAAAGGCTATGCAATACTTGGGATTCAATTTAATACAATCGCGACTCGATGATGCAATAATAAGATAGAGGCAATAGGTACTGTATGTATGCAAGCATGTGGAAGTGCTTGCCTGGCAACTCAGTAGAAGCGAGAGACGGATCTGGGTAGTGCTCCTGGTTCTCTTGATATATCCCCGCTTCGGCCTATTCGAAAGAAGAACCAAACAAGCAAGGGCCACATAAATAAAGTGCACAAGCATAGGAATAAATGCTACAAAACAATCATGCCATGATGAATGATGCACAAGTTGCATGGCAATAAAGTAGCATGGCATGGGTGAGGTGTGGAAGACAAGAAATAACATTTTAATGGGGTTCTGGATCACATTTTGTTGTCATATTAGTTGCTGTATATTATATATTTACATGATGCACGCTGCAATTGAAGTCAAGGATAGCATAAACAGAAAGGTCTCGTCGAGCTGATCATTTTAGACATATCATTTGTTAAATTCGGAGTTATAAATCAAAAGTTATTAAATTATTTAGTTCCAGTGGCATTTGTGTAATTTAATCAACTTGGAATTTAAAATGTTCAAATAATATTTTGAATGGCATATTTGAAATCCTTACATTTTTCTGATTCAAAAACATATATTATTTGTATTATTTGAAAATATGAATTTAAATTTATTTTAAGTCAAAATTAATAATTAGGGTCAAAGTCAAAGGTGGACTAAATAAAATAATTCTGAAAAAATTTGAATAAGGATTTGAATTATAATTCAAAAACTAAACATTTTTCATATAAGGTTTGAATTCAAATTCCAAACCAGGAATAAGTTATGAATTCAATTAAATTTGAACAGATTTGAATTTGAACTGATTTGAATTGATTTGAAAAATGTTTGAAATTTTGAATCAGCAAACTCTTGGTCTTTTGTTACTCAGCAGAAACTACACCAGAGAATGACAGGTGGGCCTCTTAGCTGACTGGGCAGACACACACACGCGCCAGACTTTTCTCACCCAGGCTCACTCTAGCCAGTGAGGTCGACAGTGAGTCTGTGCACCAGTTCAGCCCACTCGCGCCTTGGCGCATGCATCGGGCGATCCAGGACCGGCGGAAAACGCAGAGCTGAGGACCCTTTTGCAAAAGCCCGCAGCACCGGTAGGTGGGTCGGTGGTGCGGGTTTTAGGCGGAAAAGGAGGGCTTATGCAAAACGTGCGGTCGCCGTTGGCTGAACGCGGCGCTGGCGGTGGATCTGCCGGACTTGAACGACGATGGCGGCGAACCACGCGTCTCCGCCAAGCCGCAAAAACCAAAACGAAGAGGGCGTTACAGCTTCTGCTCAGGGGCTAGCTCGGAGGCGGTGCAGCTGGGTTTCATCGAAGAACAGGCAGACGCCACAGCTGGCGCCACGCAGCAGCGGTGACCGTGGGCGACGAGCGCCGACGCACGGTGTTCGACGGAGGCGCGAGCTATGGCGAACTAGAGAGGATCGGGGGTGTCTAGGGGTCGCAGGAGCTCACCGGTGTCGCCGGCGTGGCCGGGCGTTGAGGTGGCGAGGATCAGCGAGGGGGGTGAGGGTCGGGGCGCCCCGGCGTCACGGCACGGGCGGCGAAGCTTCCGCGAACGGGCGAACTCGCACCGTCGATGCAGGAGATCGAGGGACGCCTGACGCTTGGGCACCCTCTAGCACGCTCCTTCCGCCTCCTGCGATCTGGCCGAGCTAGGGTTTAGAGGGACGTGGGGACATGGGCGTGCTTGGGAAGGGAGGAAGGAGGGAGGAGGGTTCCTGGGGTGGACACGGAGTATCTGGGCGAGGCAGAGGCGGAGGGGGTGGATAAGAACAGGAGGGGGCAGGTAGATGGCGTGGGGGAGGGGAAGGTGGCTTCGGTGCCACCTTTCTCTCCTCACGTGCATGGGTCCTGGGTGCACATGGGGAGGAGGAGGCTGTGTGGGTCGGCTAGGCCAGGGTGGAGAGGGTGCTCGGTGTGGGGCAGCTAGGGCAGAGGGAGAAGAGAGAGGGAGGGGCATGGTTCGGTCTAGGGTTAGGCAGGGAGGTGGCTCGGGTTGGGGTTTGGATAGGAGGGGGCAGCTTCGGCATGGGGTGGTTGGTAGCTAGGGAGGGGCCTGCACGCTAGAGAGAGAGGAGAGGCCGCGAGAGAGGGAACATGTTAGCTAGGGTCGAGCTAGGTTAGCTAGAGGGGAGAGAAAGAGGGAAGAAAAACTTAGGGTTTGGTTTAGATTAGGTGGGTTTTAGGGTTTAGCTAGGATGGGGTATGGGGGTAGCTTAGGGTTTAGGTTTTTGAGAGGGGGAAGGTTAGATGCTAGGTGCTCTTTTGACAAGATCCAACCATGCACCAAACAACCCCCAACAAGAACCAAGACTAGAGCAAGGGGAAAAGGTGATGATGGCAAGGATGGTTAGGGTGATGGGGTTTAGGCATGATCAAACAAGACCAAACCCAAGGGGTAGAGGGAGATGATCCATTTTTAATCAAATAAAAACAAATGCCAAACTAAAGGGGTACTTGCATGGGCCATGCATAATTAATTGTTACCATATTTATCTTTGTGAAAACAAGATTAATCACATGGCATTTTCTTATGCATTCCAAAGTGTGGAATAAGGCCCAAGAAAAAGAATTTATAAAGAATTCCAAGTGGAGTATAAGGAGATGATCACATTGGATTATATTTGGGACTTGCTAGTGTGTATATGCCACTAGATATTTATTAAGCCCACAAAATATCCCAACATGATGATAACCCCATAGCAACACATATGGAAGCTAGGAAAAAGGGTCCCACTCACAAGGCATGCAAAGGTGGCCATGTGGCTCTCATGTATCAATAATGTGAAAACAAAATGATGCCAAGATGAGAACATGTGGAAAAGAATTGGATCCATCCCAACCCACATGAGCTAGAAATAAAACCCATAAATGCCAAGCTCATATTTAGTTGGATGGTGGAATTATAAGGTGGTGAAAGAAAGGTGGTGGAGTTAATAAGAGATATGCCCCCAAATCAACTTGGGCATTAACAATATATCAAGAACCAAATACAATATCAAGAGGCAACTACAATTAATAATGCACATGAGATAAGAACCAAACAAGAAGGGGTTTTATATGATGCTCAAATGCAAGGTGGCATGATGACATGAGCATGATATGATGATGATGCAACAATTATATGTAGGAAGTGGCCCTTTTATTACTAGAACAAGTAGCATTACAGGTGTTAGACAACCGGGATGCTACACTGCCTTCTCTCAGAACCCCGATGTCTCATCGAGCCTCTTTTCCGCCATGTTTCCACAAGGACTCCTTCCCGGGTCGAGGGCGTCCTTATCTCGGCGCCTGCGACTGCGTGACTCCTCCGCTCCTAAAGACGCTCGTTCCTATTGCCGAGGTATCAGCTCCCATCGATGCCTATTTTAAAACAAGAAAAGCCATCATCACTAAAGCCTCCTCCTCCCGAGAAGGTCTTGCCGGCTCTTCTCACCGAAAGTATAGCCGATGTGTCAAGCAAAGGAAGTGCTCCAAAGCCTCATATTCTACCGGCACCCATCTCGCTCTTCATAAAAGCCCAGCAGCGTGGTTTACAAAGACGTCCGAGAAGTCCTAACTCAAGACGGCGAGTGGGAACAGCCTCGGCTGGTTGAATACGCAATAATCGGAATGCTGCCGATCACCGAGGGTAATCCACCAAATTGCTTCACTTTTCCGACATCAAGAATACCGCATCAAGCCGCCAAGATCGTTCTTGATAGTAACAAGATGAATGAGGTAATTGCTTTTTTACGGAGTTTTGATTAATTCTCCAGATGCTATTATATATATTCTAGTCCCCGAAGCTTGCAAGCGAATAACTTGTTATTCGTTTGGAAGTTTTATGATGCTCTACTCAGTTGAATTTTATTTGAGAATTCGAACCTCCATTGTAGGGGTTCCAACCTTTAATAAGATTGATCCCTCCTGTGTTCTACAATGCTAGTCCCTGGATCAATAGCTAGCATCCACAGTTAAGATGTAATATCAAGAAACAAAGGTCATAATATAACTTTATAACCAGGAATAACATAATTTTATTACATCACACATAGCTCATATGGATATTACATTACATTGCAGTGGAATAACAATAATCATGGGTCCTTCATCTTCAAAGTGCCACAGGCAGATGTTGGTTGTAGACTTTGTAATCCTAAACAATCAATCTTCACTAAAATCAATCAAACCTGCAACATACAAGTTACAGCCACAAGGGTCAATACATTTGAATTGTATTGGCAAGTGATACTATGGTAGTATAGTGGAGTCTATCATCTATATGCATTTGGCTAAGTGGAGTTGAGGCTTGCATTTCTCAAAATAGATTTTTCTTATCATTTTGAAAATACTAAGTTTTTTGCTTGACAAAATCATTTCTTCAATCAAAGATTTCAAGATCCTTGTACCAAGCCATCTGTCCATCAATGATTGAAGAATTCAAACAACCCTTGTTCAAACCTCAAGATTTTAATTTAGAAATTGGAATGATGAGATTCTTGATTGCTTCCATGTCTTGATGCTCAAATTGTCCTTTACCAGGGACATGGCTAAGTACTTAGATTTTACACTCTGCAGAGGTGGTACACTTTACCCACAAGACTTGGTTTCCCAAGACAAGATCTTTCAAGCTTCCTTAGACCAAAATGGACGCTCCAACCTATCAAACACTACCACCCACTGTCCATTTGGCTAAGTTCTTGCAACCTATATGATCATGGCGAGCCCATATTGCTGTGTGGTTGCACTTGAAGCTTCTCAACATTTGACATCTCAAATCCCTTTGTTTCTGGTGGCCATCCACAAGTGTGATACACAAGGTTCACCAGTCCCCGGCCTTGTGTAACCACTCAACATATCCCAATCCTTCCATTCCACCCGGAGATTCATTAACTTAGTTGTTTTATTAAACAAAAACATAAGTCCTCAGACTTAGAATATTTTTCCATAGTGTGAATATATATTCCACCCATGTTTTCTATTAGCTAGGCTAAGCTTGGTAGTAATAGGAAACTTAACTTAGGAAAAATCCTACTAAGGATTCTTCTACTAGGTTTTCTTATAGCAATATCTATACTTAGCAAAATCCATGCAAGTTTTACTTAGCAAAATCACTAATGCATAGAGAAAGTAATGGGACAAAAAGTATGAAGCATCACTTGCCTTTTTGGTAAAGTATGGGTTCACTCCTTGTCCTTTCAACAATCACACTCTTCAAGTCAGTACAAATCAATCAAGCAAGGCACAAACTCAATCTACCAAACAAGCAAAACAACACATAAAAAGACAAAGTCAAAGTAATGCATGCAAGCATGCAAAAGATGGTTCTAATTGCAAAGGTGGTCTCTACTGGGCTTCTAAACTTTGTGAAGTCAAAAGTGGTCATTTTCCAAAGTGACAAAGTCATTTGCAAAAGGGTTTTGGTCCATAAACCATTTTTAAATCTATTCATTATTTCATGTGGTGAAAATTGTTTTTATTAAGGCAAAACTCTTAAGTTGTTCACCAAATGAGTTGCTATTGCAAAGCTTGGTGTTTTTAGGTCAGTAGGTTTGGTCCAAAACATTTCCTTAAAGTTTTCTTTCCATAAACATTTTTATAACAAAAACCATTCTTTTTATTTGGCTAGAAAATGACTAAGTCAAGTAATCTAACCTAAATTTTACAAAAATCACTTCTAACACTAAGGGTTGGTTCCTAGGGTCAGTAAGGTCACAACAATCCAAAATGCAAGGGTTTAATCCTTAAATTCAATTTTAAACAATTTTTATACTCTAAACAAGCATACAAATGTTTCTGCAAATTCAAACAAGCTAACAGATACTATTTGCTAAACTAAGGCCATGGTTGGCTAGGGCTTGTTCTCCTGATTTCATTGATATAAAATTTGCAAAATTTGGACGTGTGGTTTGAAAGTTACAAAGGTTTGAAGTTTGCAAATAAATCTGATTCAAAAATCCGTTTTAACTCAAACACTGGACACGCGTCGCCGTTTCATTGGTCGGCACCGTTCAGGATCGTGGGCTCGGGGCGTTGGATCTAGTTAGATCGAGCGTGCAGAGCGTACCCATTCGCTATGATTCTATCTAATGCGTACGATCCAGATCGAACGGTTGTGGGGTGCTCGACCACAGACGAGCGGCGCTGCGGCGGCTGCTGGCGGCGGAGCGATCGGTCAATGACGGTGCCGGCGATACAGGAAGCGAGAAGGAGGGAGAGGATGTTCACCGTGTTCGCAGACGCTTGGGGGATCTCAAGGAGGCACTGGCTGGTGAAGGGGCGCACGAGGTCAAGAGGAATTCCTCGCCGGAGTTCGGTCTGGCGACGGATGCGCGCGGTCGAGGTCGAGGACGACGCTGTGGTCCACGAGAAGACAAACGGAGGGTTGGGTTAGCTGCGTAGGACCATGGCAAAGATGTGTGCGTGATCCAGAGGGCACGGGGTGGTCGGAATTAACCTGTGGGTGTCGTCGGAGTTGAGGCAGACGGCGGCGGTACTGGAGTTTGTGGTTGGCGAGGCTTAGGGGTGCCCGCGGGTGCACTGTGACTGCAGAAGAGTCCGCTGGGGGTTGCTGATCACCGCTGCGTGCTCGAGGAGGCCAGAGGTGGAGTGTGTTGGCCGGATTCGGTGAGAACGGCCGTCGGAGGCAGAGGGAGTCGAGGAGAAATTGGAATGGTCTGGAGGCATGATCGGGGGAGAAGGAAGAGGGAAAACGGAGAGGAATCAGGGGCGATTAAGACAGCGTGGTTGCAGCAGTGATTAAGTGCGGCGCCAATTGACGCATGAATTCATCAAACGGGGAGAGGGGAAAAGAACGGGTTGCGGGTGAGGAGGATAAACAAGGAGCGGGTCCATCGTCTGGGAAAAGGAGGAGAGGGAGGTCCACATCACTGCTCGGCCAGTTCTTTCTGGTGAATAAAACGGTTCGCAAGGGCACAAGTGGGGAGTTGGCATTGCTAATGAGTTTGTCCTTTTCATATTTTTTTCCTCTGATTCCTTTTTCCTTTTCTAAATCTATTTTCTGTTTTGATTTTCAATCAACATTTCAAACATTCAAACCATTCAAACAATTCAAACTATTGTAATGAGTTTTTGGTTCTGTTTAACATCATAATTCACATTCTAAAATAAAATATTATTTTAAATATTTTTAGGTTCCATTTATTTATTAAATAAATGGATCATTAGTTATTTAATAAACTAGGGTTTGTTTTAATTAATAAAATCTTCATTTAAAATCCAATGCTTTCAAAACCCAATCAGTAGGTTTTATTTGGAAATAAAGAATATTTGGAAAACTTGTTTAAAATAAAATAATCCTTTTACTTTAGGGTCCATTAATAATTAAATAAAATGGACCTTAGTTATTAAATCAAAATAGGGTTTAATTTTATTAATAAAATCTTTATTTGTAACCTAAATATTTTCAAAACCAAATATTAAATACTTGGAAACTTGTTTTAAAACAAAATAACATTTTATTTTAGAGTCCATTATTAATTAATATAATAGACTTTCATTATTAAATCCAATAGGATTTGTTTTATTGAAATTTTTATTTTGAAATCTAAAATAAAGTCAAAACACTTTAGTAGGTTTTATTTGAGAATATAAAATACTTGGAAACTTATTTAAAACATTTTAATAAGTTTGATGTTTTAATTAAAATGGTAAAACCTTTTATTTAAATAAGATTTGGATATTTAATTCCTTATTATTTTATTTTAAATAAACCTTTACTATTTTTATTCAAAACAAAATGTTTTAATTCAAAAGTTTGGACAAGGATTAATTTGGCTTTATAAAATAATCTTTATTTACAAATCCATCTTTTCTTTTGAATACCAAATCTTTTATTAAAAGATCCAAAATAGTGTTTCCAAAATATCTTGTTTTCCTTTATTAAATGTTTTAACTTGTTAAATCCCTTTAGTTTTTATTAAATTCAAATGGGTTTGAAGTTCCAATTGCATTCAAAAAGTTTCTTCTGGCTCTGAAAATCAAACAAAGTTTTATTTTATTAATTTATTTTCACATTACAAGATTTGGAAAATCTTGGGATGTGACAGGCTACCACCCTTAAAATAAATCTCGTCCCGAGATTTGGGGAGGCTAGGGTTACAAGCAAGTTCAAAACAACTAGGGTACTACCACCCTTAAAACATTTCAAACAAAAATTACATATTGTCCTTCTTGGGATCATGAGAAATACTTTCTCTAAGCAAACAGTTGCATTTATGTCCTTAATTTCCATGCTTGACTCATGAGCCAAGGTTGAGATCCTTCATAGACTTGTTTAACTTGTTCTCCATCCTTTCTGGACAATTGTTTGCATAGTGGCTCAGTTCCCTGCATTTGAAACATGTGACAAGGCTGAGATCCCTCATAGGCTGGTTTATCTTATGCTTCATCTTTTCTAGACATTCATTGGCATAGTGTTCCATCTCTTTGCAATTGTAACATTGCAACTGGCTTTTGTCTTTCTTCTTCTTTTTGGGTCTCTCCAAAGCTAGGAGTTCCTCTAGTTCATGTTCTTCATAGGTGGGAGATCTTTCTCTCTTCTTGGGGCATTGATCTTCATGCTCTTTGGATGCATGATCCTTGTCTTTAAAAATATTGTGTCACATCCCAAGATTTTCCAAATCTTGTAATGTGAAAATAAATTAATAAAATAAAACTTTGTTTGATTTTCAGTGCCAGAAGAAACTTTTTGAATTTAAAATGGAAACTCAAACCCATTTGAATTAATTAAAATCCTAAAGGGATTTAAAAGGATAAGCATTTCATAAAAGGAAACAAATTGAAAGGTTATTTTAAAACAATCAAGTGAAAAGATTTGTTTTCAAATGAAATAGAAGTTTATAAATAAAGAATGTTTTATAAAGCTAAAACAAAACCTTGGCCAAGCTTATGAATTAAAACATTTAGTTTTGAATAAAACTAACAAAGGTTTAGTTAAAATAAAATGATAAGGAATTAATATCAAATTTTATTCAAATAAAAGGTTCTAACCATTTTTAATTAAAACATCAAAACTTATTAAATTATTTTAAATAAGTTTCTAAGTATTTTATTTTCTTAGTTAAACCCTACTAAAGTGTTTTGACTTTATTTTAGATTCAAAATAAATATCTCAAATAAAATAAATCCTACTTGAATTAATAAGGAAAGTCTATTATATTTAATTATTAATGGATCCTATAATAGAATGTTATTTTAACAAGTATTTCAAGTATCTTGTATTCTCAGATAAAACCTACTGATTTGGTTTTAAAAATATTTAAATAACAAAGGAAGATTTTATTAATTAAACCAAATCATATTTTAGTAATAAACCATAGTCCATTTTATTTAATTAATAAAAGGGTATAAAAATATTATTTTAATTAATAATTGGTTTATGTTGATAAACAGAACAAAATTCTTGGTTAAAATGTTTGGTGAAGATTTGAATTGTTTTGAATGCTTGAGAATTGTTTGAAATTCAAATCAGTAAATAAAAAGAAAAGAACACAGAATATAGTGCAAAGGCCCAGCCCACTAAGCCAATCCAGCCCAGACTTCTCCCCTCCCCCGAAGCGTTTCTTTTCTTACTCAGAAACCTACTCAGACAGAGACTGACCGGTGGCCCCTCTTCTCCCTCTTTTTTTCTCACGACCTGACCCCACTCGCCTGCTCATCGCTCTCCTCCGACTCCTTCTCCCTCACCATGGCCGTTTACCGTTGAAGCTGCGGCTTGAATTGCGTTAACCAGCCTTTACTCTCGCGACGCGCCTACTTAAAACGCCAATGACTTCTCCTCCATTTTCCTGCACTCCCTCTCTCCCTGTGCCGAGCAAATTTCGACTGAACGCCTTTCGAACAATGTTCGGTGACGATTCCGAAACCAGACCCTCCTTGCCATTGACCAAGCACACATTCCCACTCCAAGACGGTTCTCCCTGTGTTCATCACTCGACCGCGACGCCCTTAACCTTGGCTTGGCTTGACTAGCTCAGCGCCGCCGTCTGTCTTCTTCTCCGGCGAAGCTTCCTGTGTAAAATCCGTCGCCTTTGCTTCTCGATCATGCTAGCATCTTCGCCGACTTGTGCACCTAATCGTACTTCGCTTGACTTCTCGCGATCGACAGTCCGCCTCCGACCGCAACCAGACCACGGCCGCCACGAACTCCGGCGAGCAATCAAGCCCGACCCGGGCGCCTTCACCAAGCGATTCCACGTTGAGCATCGCCGAGTGTCGGAAACCTGGTGAGCAACTTTCCTGTTCACTTCACTTTGCTTAACGCCGCCGCTAATCGCTTGCTCGCCGTTGTTATCGCGCCGCCAGTTCGTGACCGCTAGATAGGAGCCGTCCGATATCAATCGAGTGGATGAGATAGAATGACTTAAACATGAAGGGGTACTCGATCTGAGCCACTCGATCTAACTAGATCTAACGTTCCACAGAGCCGATCCGGCCGAACCGGTATCGACCAGTAAGAACACGCCGCGTGTCACCTTTTGATTTAAAACAGATTTGAAATCTGATTTAGTTGTGATTTTCAAACCCTTATATCTTTTGATCCACACGTCCAAATTTAGCAAATTTTATATCAATAAAATCAGGAGAACAAGACCTAGCCAACCATGGCCTTAGTTTTGAAAATAGTATCTGTTAGCTTGTTTGAATTTACAGAAACATTTGTGTACTTGTTTAGAGTATAAAAATTGTTTAAAATTGATTCTAGGATTAAATCTTTTGCAAAATGGATTTGTGTGACATTACTGACCCTAAGAACCAACCTAATGTGTTAAAAATGATTTTTGTGAAAAATAAGTTGAATTATTTAACTTAGCCATTATCTAGCCAATTAAACCCCTTGATTTTGTCATGGAAATGTTTTGCAAGGAAATCTTTAAAAAAATACTTGGGACCAAAACTCACTGACTCAAAACACAAAGCTTTTTTAAGGACAACTCATTTGATGAAAATATATAAAGTTTGCTTTGAAAAGAATAAATTTTCACCACATAAAATGTTGAATGGAATTTTAAAATAGACCTTGGGCAAAACCCACTAACTAGTGACTTTGCCATTTTGGTAAATGACCAATGTGGACCTTACAAAGTTTATAAACCTAGTAGGAACCAACTTTGCAATAGAACCCTCTTTCTACAAGACTTAGGAACCATTGCTTTGGGTATGTGAATTATTGTTTGAAAGTTGGAATGCTACTTGATACTATGCTTGTTTGATTGTAGTGGAATTAGCAAGTGTGGGACTAGCAAAATCAAGGAGTGACTATCATTCCCTAAACAAAGAAAGGCAAGTTACACTATCATACAAAAGTCCTACTATTTTCAATATACTTAGTGGATTTTGTAAACATGCATGAAAATATTTTATACTTATGCTATGCTAATCCTAATAGGATTCCCTAAACACTCCTTAGTGAAAATATTAAAGTTGTACATGCTTAGCCATGCTATGTTTTGAAAAAGGGATACATGTTGAGATTTTACAAAGGTTGAGAAAAGGACTTGTGTTTTTATATAATAAAACAAGGACTCAATGAACCACCTAGGTGGTGGACACTTTATGTTTTGGAGAAGGTGGCAACAAAAGGGACCCATGTCTATGGCAATCACTTTGTGTTGTGCTCCAAATGAAAACCACCTAGGAAACTTAGAGATTGAACATGTTTCTCCAATTGTGGCTTTTGTACAACCACATGCTATTATGGCTCGCTTAGTCAACTACATTAGGAAGACCCATACATTGTCTTTAGTTACGGACATGGGGATCTGGAATGCTTCATGGGGGTGAAGACAAGCTAGCAATGATGTATGGGAGGACCTTTTGGAAAGACTTACACATTCTCGATGCCAAGATTCCATCTTGGTGAGCACTAATCCAGTAGGCCACTGGTGGCAACAAGATGGGATTGTGTCATGTGGGTAAAGTGTACTCCTTCTGCGGAAGTTAATAAAATCTAAGTACTTAGTCATGTCCCCGGTTATGGACAATACTGAGCAACTAAAGTTTGAACTATGGGAGATCTCGACATTCTAATTTCTAATATAAAAACTTGATGCACTTGGGGGTACCAAGGAATTCAAAGAGATTGATAAAGCTTGTTGCACTTGGGGTTACCAAGGTGCACAAGAGCATGATGTACTTGGGGTTACCAAGGAACTCATGAGTTTTGAGAAAACTTGTAGCACTTGGGGTTACCAAGGTGCTCAAGGATTTTTGACAAGTACTTGAACACTTGAGTGTCTACCAAGGAGTTCAAGGATCTTGGAAATGAGATTTGACAAAAGACCAAAACCATTTTTAAAAGATAGGATAAAATATTGCTTTATGCCAATGAACCCTAAACTCTACTTAGCCAAATTTGCATGTAATGATAGGATCCACTTATTATACATAAAGTGAAACTTGCCAATACAATTCAAATGTATTGACCCTTGTGGCTGTAACTTGTAATGTTGCAGGATGATTGTTTTGTTAGATGAAGATTGTTTGATTGACTAGGACTACAAAGTCTACAACCAACATCTGCCTGTGGCACTTGAAGATGAAGGACCCCATGATTATAATTATTCCGCTGCAATGTATTGTAATAGCCCAATGAGCTATGTTTGATATAATAAAATTATGTTATTCCTGGTTATAAAGTTATTTTATGACCTTTGTTTCTTGATATTACATCTTAACTGTGGATGCTAGCTATTGATCCAGGGACTAGCATTGTAAAACACAGGAGGGATCTACCACATTGGGTAGGGACCTCTACAGATGGTATCAGAGCATTATGTCGCCTGTAGGATTTGTAAACCCTAGGATTGGACAAAAACCCTTAGAAAAATAGGAGTGAATTTGTTCCAAAAACTTATTTACAAAAACACTTGTAAACTCTTCCCTTAACCATTTTGGTATCAACCCTACTACTTCAACTTGATGGAAAAGCCTAACCATGACCAAAGACTACATCATGTGCAAGGACTTCTTCAACCTCTTCAACTCTAATGACTTCAACATCTTCAACCTCTTCACCAAGGACTTCCAACATGGAAACTACTAAGGACCACAAATAAGATAAAGAAATCTTACTTAAGAAATTAGAGACTGAGGGAATGCAAAATAAGAAGAAACCATCAACAACTTTGAAGTATTGTAACCAAGAGTTTGTCTCAAGGAAGCCATGATCTCATGCAAAGGGAAGAAAGATCACAAGTGAACCATATAGATGGACCACCATAATTTAGTAAAGACAAAACACACCAACTTATGTGGTGTAATAAAAATATTTTATTGCCTAAGTATGTGCTTGAACTTTGTTGTTTGAGTGAATTGTTTGGTTTGTGATTGCATGCACATTGTTTGTGTGAATTGTGTTGTGTGTGATTAGAATTGAGTTCTTAGAAATATTTTACCTATTCTAATCTTCGTTCAAACCCAAACAGATGACTACTCCAAAGGACTCCAACATCAAGGTTGATGACACCAACACCAACCAAGCTGATAGCCTGGGAGAGCTCATAGCAACCCAACATCAATTGAACCAATTGACAGCTCAGTTCCTAGCCAACAATAGTAACGAAGATCCAGCACTGCAAAGGTTTTTGGAGGAGCAGTCCCAATTGATGCTTAAGGTGACTAATCAAATGATTAGCATGGAGGAAAATTATCCTAGAAAAGAGTATGATAGCAAGGATGACAAGAATGTTGTTCTAGATGGAGCCCCAGCTTGCATTATTTGTGGAGACAAGGATCATACTTCCAAGGAGCATGAAGGACAATGCCCCAATTGTGATGAAGACCATCCTGTTGGAGAATGCCCTACCTCTCAAGCTACTTGCTATCTTTGTGAAGGAAGTGATCATACTCCTGGCCTATGTCCTATCTATGCCATGGTAGAACAAAGGAAACAAGAAGGATCCAAGTCTACCAAAGGAAAAGGACCACTTATACCTCCAAGCAAGACAACCCAATTCAAAGGATCTAGGAAAATCAAGAAGCCCAAGCAAGACATGAGCCTTGTACAATGTCGTAAATGTAAGGAAATGGGACACTACTCTAGTGGATGCCCAGAGAACATAAAGAATAAAGGAATTGACCAAGTGTCGTGTAACAACTGTAATGAACCAGGTCACTTTGTAGCAACTTGCCCACAAGAGCTACGTAAAGAACTCAATGACATTCATTGCTTCAACTGCAAGAATCCAGGACACCATGCAAGCAACTGTCCAGAAAGGATGAAGAACAAGTTGAACAAGCCTATGGAGAAGCTCAACCTTGGTCCATGAGTCAAGCATAGGAATAAAGCAAAAGTTTAACATAGAGAAATTCCAGGACCCAAGAAGGCCAATATGTAATTTTGTTTGAAAATATTTTAAGGGTGGTAGTACCCTAGCTGCTTTGAACTTGCTTGTAACCCTAACCTTCCCAAATCTCGGGACGAGATTTATTTTAAGGGTGGTAGCCTGTCACATCCCAAGATTTTCCAAATCTTGTAATGTGAAAATAAATTAATAAAATAAAACTTTGTTTGATTTTCAGTGCCAGAAGAAACTTTTTGAATTTAAAATGGAAACTCAAACCCATTTGAATTAATTAAAATCCTAAAGGGATTTAAAAGGATAAGCATTTCATAAAAGGAAACAAATTGAAAGGTTATTTTAAAACAATCAAGTGAAAAGATTTGTTTTCAAATGAAATAGAAGTTTATAAATAAAGAATGTTTTATAAAGCTAAAACAAAACCTTGGCCAAGCTTATGAATTAAAACATTTAGTTTTGAATAAAACTAACAAAGGTTTAGTTAAAATAAAATGATAAGGAATTAATATCAAATTTTATTCAAATAAAAGGTTCTAACCATTTTAATTAAAACATCAAAACTTATTAAATTATTTTAAATAAGTTTCTAAGTATTTTATTTTCTTAGTTAAACCCTACTAAAGTGTTTTGACTTTATTTTAGATTCAAAATAAATATCTCAAATAAAATAAATCCTACTTGAATTAATAAGGAAAGTCTATTATATTTAATTATTAATGGATCCTATAATAGAATGTTATTTTAACAAGTATTTCAAGTATCTTGTATTCTCAGATAAAACCTACTGATTTGGTTTTAAAAATATTTAAATAACAAAGGAAGATTTTATTAATTAAACCAAATCATATTTTAGTAATAAACCATAGTCCATTTTATTTAATTAATAAAAGGGTATAAAAATATTATTTTAATTAATAATTGGTTTATGTTGATAAATGAACAAAATTCTTGGTTAAAATGTTTGGTGAAGATTTGAATTGTTTTGAATGCTTGAGAATTGTTTGAAATTCAAATCAAGAATAAAAGAAAAGAACACGAATATAGTGCAAAGGCCAGCACTAAGCCAATCCAGCCCACTTCTCCCTCCCCGGCGTTTCTTTTCTTACTCGAAACCTACTCAGACAGACCCGACCGGTGGCCCTCTTCTCCTCTTTTTTTCTCACCGCTGGACCCACTGCCTGCTCATCGCTCTCCTCCGCGACTTCTCCTCACCTTGGCTGCCGTTTCACCGTTGAAGCTGCGGCTTGAATTGCGTTAACCACAACCTTTACTCCCCTGACGACGCCTACTTAAACGCCAAATGACTTCTCCTCCATTTTCCCAGACCACTCCCTCTCTCGCCTCAGTGCCGAGCAAATTTCGACTGAACTCTGCTCAGACAATGTTCCGGTGACGATTCCGACGAAACCAGACCTCCCCTTGCCTCATTGACCAAGCACACACATTCCCCACTCCAAGACGCTTCTCACTGTGTTCATCACTCGACCGCGGACGCCCCAGAACCTTGGCTTGGACTAGCTCTGAGCGCCGCCGCGTCTGTCTTCTTCTCCGGCGAGCTTCCCAGGTAAAATCCGGTCGCCCCTTTGCTTCTCGATCATGCTAGCATCTTCGCCTGGGACTTGCGCACCTAATCGTACCCTTCGTTTGACTTCTCGCGATCGGCAGCCGCCCGACCGCAACCAGACCACCGACGCCGCCACGAACTCCGGCGAGCAATCAAGTTCGACCAAAGGCGCCTTCACCAAGCAGACCACGTTGAGCATCAGCGAAGCCGTCAAACCTGGTGAGCAACTTTCCTCTGCTTCGCTTCTGTTTAACGCCGCCGCCAATCGCCGCTCACGCCGCCGTTGTTATCAAGGCCGATTCGTGACGCTAGATAGAGCCGTCCGATATCAATCGAGTGGATGAGATAGAATGACTTAAACATGAAGGGTACGATCTGAGCCACTCGATCTAACTAGATCTAACGTTCCTGAGCCGATCCGCCGAACCAGATCGACCAAGAAGAACACGCCGCGTGTCACCTTTTGATTTAAAACAGATTTGAAATCTGATTTAGTTGTGATTTTCAAACCCTTATATCTTTTGATCCACACGTCCAAATTTAGCAAATTTTATATCAATAAAATCAGGAGAACAAGACCTAGCCAACCATGGCCTTAGTTTTGAAAATAGTATCTGTTAGCTTGTTTGAATTTACAGAAACATTTGTGTACTTGTTTAGAGTATAAAAATTGTTTAAAATTGATTCTAGGATTAAATCTTTTGCAAAATGGATTTGTGTGACATTACTGACCCTAGGAACCAACCTAATGTGTTAAAAATGATTTTTGTGAAAAATAAGTTGAATTATTTAACTTAGCCATTATCTAGCCAATTAAACCCCTTGATTTTGTCATGGAAATGTTTTGCAAGGAAATCTTTAAAAAAAATACTTGGGACCAAAACTCACTGACTCAAAACACCAAGCTTTGCTAAGGACAACTCATTTGATGAAAATATATAAAGTTTGCTTTGAAAAGAATAAATTTTCACCACATAAAATGTTGAATGGAATTTTAAAATAGACCTTGGGCAAAACCCACTAACTAGTGACTTTGCCATTTTGGTAAATGACCAATGTGGACCTTACAAAGTTTATAAACCTAGTAGGAACCAACTTTGCAATAGAACCCTCTTTCTACAAGACTTAGGAACCATTGCTTTGGGTATGTGAATTATTGTTTGAAAGTTGGAATGCTACTTGATACTATGCTTGTTTGATTGTAGTGGAATTAGCAAGTGTGGGACTAGCAAAATCAAGGAGTGACTATCATTCCCTAAACAAAGAAAGGCAAGTTACACTATCATACAAAAGTCCTACTATTTTCAATATACTTAGTGGATTTTGTAAACATGCATGAAAATATTTTATACTTATGCTATGCTAATCCTAATAGGATTCCCTGAACACTCCTTAGTGAAAATATTAAAGTTGTACATGCTTAGCCATGCTATGTTTTGAAAAAGGGATACATGTTGAGATTTTACAAAGGTTGAGAAATGGACTTGTGTTTTTATATAATAAAACAAGGACTCAATGAACCACCTAGGTGGTGGACACTTTATGTTTTGGAGAAGGTGGCAACAAAAGGGACCCATGTCTATGGCAATCACTTTGTGTTGTGCTCCAAATGAAAACCACCTAGGAAACTTAGAGATTGAACATGTTTCTCCAATTGTGGCTTTCGTGTACAACCACATGCTATTATGGCTCTGGCTTAGTCAACTACATTAGGAAGACCCATACATTGTCTTTAGTTACCGGACATGGGGATCTGGAATGCTTCATGGGGGCTGAAGACAAGCTAGCAATGATGTATGGGAGGACCTTTTGGAAAGACTTCGTCACATTCTCTCACAAGATTCCATCTTGGTGAGCACTAATCCAGTAGGCCACTGGTGGCAACAAGATGGGATTGTGTCATGTGGGTAAAGTGTACTCCTTCTGCAGAAGTTAATAAATCTAAGTACTTAGCCGTGTCCCCGGTTATGGACAATACTGAGCAACTAAAGTTTGAACTATGGGAGATCTCGACATTCTAATTTCTAATATAAAAACTTGATGCACTTGGGGGTACCAAGGAATTCAAAGAGATTGATAAAGCTTGTTGCACTTGGGGATACCAAGGTGCACAAGAGCATGATGCACTTGGGGTTACCAAGGAACTCATGAGTTTTGAGAAAACTTGTAGCACTTGGGGTTACCAAGGTGCTCAAGGATTTTTGACAAGTACTTGAACACTTGAGTGTCTACCAAGGAGTTCAAGGATCTTGGAAATGAGATTTGACAAAAGACCAAAACCATTTTTAAAAGATAGGATAAAATATTGCTTTATGCCAATGAACCCTAAACTCTACTTAGCCAAATTTGCATGTAATGATAGGATCCACTTATTATACATAAAGTGAAACTTGCCAATACAATTCAAATGTATTGACCCTTGTGGCTGTAACTTGTAATGTTGCAGGATGATTGTTTTGTTAGATGAAGATTGTTTGATTGACTAGGACTACAAAGTCTACAACCAACATCTGCTTGTGGCACTTGAATATGAAGGACCCCATGATTATAATTATTCCGCTGCAATGTATTGTAATAGCCCAATGAGCTATGTTTGATATAATAAAATTATGTTATTCCTGGTTATAAAGTTATTTTATGACCTTTGTTTCTTGATATTACATCTTAACTGTGGATGCTAGCTATTGATCCAGGGACTAGCATTGTAAAACACAGGAGGGATCTACCACATTGGGTAGGGACCTCTACATATTGCTAGCTTGGGTTCCTTCTAGATTAGCATCTTTGTCACCCTTGTTGTCATTAGCTCTTTGGGAAAAGTTTTCTCCCATGTTGACCATTTGAGTAACCAATCCTTGCAACAATTGGGATTGAAGTTTCAAATACTTTGTATGGTTGGGTCTAGTCCATTGTTGTTGGCTAAAAGCTGAGTTGTCATTTGACTCAACTGGTTTTGGTTTGTTATCAGTTCTCTCATGTTGTCTTCTTGGTTGGTGTTGGTGTCTCTTGGAGTATTCATCTGTTTGGGTTGGATTGGGATTAGAATAGGCAAAATATTTCTAAGGAAAATATTTCTAATCACACACATCACAATTCACACAAGCAATAAGCAAGCAATCACAAACAAAACATTCCACTCAAACAACAAAGTTCAAGCACATATTAAGGCAACAAAATATCTTTGTCACACCATATATGTTGGTGTGTTTTGACTTAACAAAATTATGGTGGTCCATCTATATGGTTTACTTGTGATTTTTCCTTCCTTCTTGGTTGCTTCTTCTTACTTTGAGATCATGGTTTCCTTGAGAAAAACTCTTGGTTGCCATACTCAAAGTTGTTGATGGCTCCTTCTTATTTTGCATTCTCTCAGTCTCTAAATATTGAGTAAGATTTCCTTGTTTCACTTGTAGTTCTTAGTAGTTTCCAAGTTGGAAGTCCTTGGTGAACATGCTGAAGATGTTGAAGTCATTAGAGTTGAAGATGTTGAATTCATTAGGATTGAAGAAGTTGAAGAAGTCCTTTGCACATGGTGTAGTCTTTGGTCATGGTTGAGGTTTTTCCATCAAGTTGAAAAAGATGAGATGTAGAGTTGAAACCAAAATGGTTGAGGAAAGAGTTTACAAGATTTGTTTGTAAATAAGTTTTGGAACAACATAACTCCTATATTTTCTAAGGGTTTAAGTCCAATCCTAGGGTTACAAATCCTACAGACAACACAATGCTCTGATACCATCTGTAGGGGTTCCAACCTTTAATAAGATTGATCCCTCCTGTGTTCTACAATGCTAGTCCCTGGATCAATAGCTAGCATCCACAGTTAAGATGTAATATCAAGAAACAAAGGTCATAATATAACTTTATAACCAGGAATAACATAATTTTATTACATCACACATAGCTCATATGGCTATTACATTACATTGCAGCGGAATAACAATAAGCATGGGTCCTTCATCTTCAAAGTGCCACAGGCAGATGTTGGTTGTAGACTTTGTAATCCTAAACAATCAATCTTCACTAAAATCAATCAAACCTGCAACATACAAGTTACAGCCACAAGGGTCAATACATTTGAATTGTATTGGCAAGTGATACTATGGTAGTATAGTGGAGTCTATCATCTATATGCATTTGGCTAAGTGGAGTTGAGGCTTGCATTGCTCAAAATAGATTTTTATTATCATTTTGAAAATACTAAGTTTTTTGCTTGACAAAATCATTTCTTCAATCAAAGATTTCAAGATCCTTGTACCAAGCCATCTCTCCATCAATGATTGAAGAATTCAAACAACCCTTGTTCAAACCTCAAGATTTTAATTTAGAAATTGGAATGATGAGATTCTTGATTGCTTCCATGTCTTGATGCTCAAATTGTCCTTTACCAGGGACATGGCTAAGTACTTAGATTTTACACTCTGCAGAGGTGGTACACTTTACCCACAAGACTTGGTTTCCCAAGACAAGATCTTTCAGAAGCTTTCCCTTAGACCAAAATGGACGCGCTCCAACCTATCAAACACTACCACCCACTGTCCATTTGGCTAAGTTCTTGCAACCTATATGATCATGGCAGAGCCCATATTGCCAGGTGGTTGCACTTGAAGCTTCTCAACATTTGACATCTCAAATCCCTTTGTTTCCTGGGTGGCCATCCACAAGTGTGATACACAAGGTTCACCAGTCCCCTGGCCTTGTGTAACCACTCAACATATCCCAATCCTTCCATTCCACCCAGGAGATTCATTAACTTAGTTGTTTTATTAAACAAAAACATAAGTCCTCAGACTTAGAATATTTTTCCATAGTGTGAATATATATTCCACCCATGTTTTCTATTAGCTAGGCTAAGCTTGGTAGTAATAGGAAACTTAACTTAGGAAAAATCCTACTAAGGATTCTTCTACTAGGTTTTCTTATAGCAATATCTATACTTAGCAAAATCCATGCAAGTTTTACTTAGCAAAATCACTAATGCATAGAGAAAGTAATGGGACAAAAAGTATGAAGCATCACTTGCCTTTTTGGTAGAGTATGGGTTCACTCCTTGTCCTTGCAACAATCACACTCTTCAAGTCACTACAAATCAATCAAGCAAGGCACAAACTCAATCTACCAAACAAGCAAAACAACACATAAAAAGACAAAGTCAAAGTAATGCATGCAAGCATGCAAAAGATGGTTCTAATTGCAAAGGTGGTCTCTACTGGGCTTCTAAACTTTGTGAAGTCAAAAGTGGTCATTTTCCAAAGTGACAAAGTCATTTGCAAAAGGGTTTTGGTCCATAAACCATTTTTAAATCTATTCATTATTTCATGTGGTGAAAATTGTTTTTATTAAGGCAAAAATCTTAAGTTGTTCACCAAATGAGTTGATATTGCAAATCTTGGTGTTTTTAGGTCAGTAGGTTTGGTCCAAAACATTTCCTTAAAGTTTTCTTTCCATAAACATTTTTGTAACAAAAACCATTCTTTTTATTTGGCTAGAAAATGACTAAGTCAAGTAATCTAACCTAAATTTTACAAAAATCACTTCTAACACTAAGGGTTGGTTCCTAGGGTCAGTAAGGTCACAACAATCCAAAATGCAAGGGTTTAATCCTTAAATTCAATTTTAAACAATTTTTATACTCTAAACAAGCATACAAATGTTTCTGCAAATTCAAACAAGCTAACAGATACTATTTGCTAAACTAAGGCCATGGTTGGCTAGGGCTTGTTCTCCTGATTTCATTGATATAAAATTTGCAAAATTTGGACGTGTGGTTTGAAAGTTACAAAGGTTTGAAGTTTGCAAATAAATCTGATTCAAAAATCTGTTTTAACTCAAACACTGGACACGCGTCGCCGTTTCATTGGTCGGTACCGGTTCGCTAGGATCGTGGCTGTGGGGCGTTGGATCTAGTTAGATCGAGCGGTGCAGAGAGCGTACCCATTCGCGTTTAAGTGATTCTATCTAATGCGTACGATCCATCGAGCGGTTGTGGGTGCTCGACACGCACGGCTGCCGGCGGCTGCCGGCGGCGAGCGATCGGTCAATGACGGTGCCGCGATACAGAAGCGAGAAGGAGGAGAGGATGTTCACCGTGTTCGCAGACGCAGGGGATCTCAAGGAGGCACCTGGTGAAGGCGACGAGGTCAAGAGGAATTCCTCGCGGAGTTCGGTCTCGCGATGCTGCGGCCGAGGTCGAGGACGGCGTGGTCCACGAAGACAAAGAGGTTGGGTTAGCTGCGTAGGACCATGGCAAAGATGTGTGCGTGATCCAGAGGGCACGGGGTGGTCGGAATTAACCTGTGGGTGTCGTCGGAGTTGAGGCAGACGGCGGCGGTACTGGATTTGTGGTTGGCGAGGCTTAGGGGTGCCCGCGGGTGCACTGTGACTGCAGAAGAGTCCGCTGGGGGTTGCTGATCACCGCTGCGTGCTCGAGGAGGCCAGAGGTGGAGTGTGTTGGCCGGATTCGGTGAGAACGGCCGTCGGAGGCAGAGGGAGTCGAGGAGAAATTGGAATGGTCTGGAGGCATGCTCGGGGGAGAAGGAAGAGGGAAAACGGAGAGGAATCAGGGGCGATTAAGACAGCGTGGTTGCAGGAGTGATTAAGTGCGGCGTTAACGCGAATTGACGCTCGCGAATTCATCACTGAAACGGGGGAGAGGGGGGAAAAGAACGGGTCGCGGGGTGAGGAGGATAAACAGTGGAGCGGGGTCCATCGTCAGTGGGAAAAGGAGGGAGAGGGAGGGTCCACCTGTCAGCTGCTCAGCGGGTTCTTTCTGCGGTGAAGAAAACGGTTCGGGCAAGGGCACAAGTGGGCTGGAGTTGGGCTGTTGGGCTGAGTTTGTCCTTTTTCATATTTTTTTCTGTCTGATTCCTTTTTCCTTTTCTAAATCTATTTTTCTGTTTTGATTTTCAATCAACATTTCAAACATTCAAACCATTCAAACAATTCAAACTATTGTAATGAGTTTTTGGTTCTGTTTAACATCATAATTCACATTCTAAAATAAAATATTATTTTAAATATTTTTAGGTTCCATTTATTTATTAAATAAATGGATCATTAGTTATTTAATAATATAGGGTTTGTTTTAATTAATAAAATCTTCATTTAAAATCCAATGCTTTCAAAACCCAATCAATAGGTTTTATTTGGAAATAAAGAATATTTGGAAAACTTGTTTAAAATAAAATAATCCTTTTACTTTAGGGTCCATTAATAATTAAATAAAATGGACCTTAGTTATTAAATCAAAATAGGGTTTAATTTTATTAATAAAATCTTTATTTGTAACCTAAATATTTTCAAAACCAAATATTAAATACTTGGAAACTTGTTTTAAAACAAAATAACATTTTATTTTAGAGTTGTTTTAAAACAAAATACTTTAGTAAATCAAAATAACATTTTATTTTAAAACAAAATACTTGGAAACTTGTTTTAAACCAATTAATATAATAGACTTTCATTATTAAATCCAATAGGATTTGTTTTATTGAAATTTTTATTTTGAAATCTAAAATAAAGTCAAAACACTTTAGTAGGTTTTATTTGAGAATATAAAATACTTGGAAACTTATTTAAAACATTTTAATAAGTTTGATGTTTTAATTAAAATGGTAAAACCTTTTATTTAAATAAGATTTGGATATTTAATTCCTTATTATTTTATTTTAAATAAACCTTTACTATTTTTATTCAAAACAAAATGTTTTAATTCAAAAGTTTGGACAAGGATTAATTTGGCTTTATAAAATAATCTTTATTTACAAATCCATCTTTTCTTTTGAATACCAAATCTTTTATTAAAAGATCCAAAATAGTGTTTCCAAAATATCTTGTTTTCCTTTATTAAATGTTTTAACTTGTTAAATCCCTTTAGTTTTTATTAAATTCAAATGGGTTTGAAGTTCCAATTGCATTCAAAAAGTTTCTTCTGGCTCTGAAAATCAAACAAAGTTTTATTTTATTAATTTATTTTCACATTACAAGATTTGGAAAATCTTGGGATGTGACATCCATCCAGCTAGATCTGCCTTAAATTTTGTTTGATTTGTTTTTATGTAAGCTTCGTTTATCCAGCCACCTAGGTCCGGGTTAAGTTTTGCTTGACTCGGATTTGTCATAGCTTTGAGTATCCAACCACCTAGATTCGGGTTAAGTTTCGCTTGACTCGGATCTGTCGTAGCTTTGAGTATACAACCACCTAGATCCGGGTTAAGTTTTACTTGACTCGGATCTGTCGTAGCTTTGAATATCCAGCCACCTAGATCCGGGTTAAGTTTTAAACTGACCGGATGCTTTGAATATCCAGCCACCTAGATCCGGGTTAAGTTTCGCTTGACTCGGATCTGTCGTAGCTTTGAATATCCAGCCGCCTAGATCCGGGTTAAGTTTTACTTGACTCGGATCTGTCGTAGCTTTGAATATCCAGCCACCTAGATCCGGGTCAAGTTTTACTTGACTCAGATCTGTTGTAGCTTTGAATATCCATTTACCATTTGCCTTATTGCTTAGGTTGCGCATGATCGGCGAACTGCCGAGTTCCAAAGGCTGCTTCTTGCGCATAGAAAGTTGGAAGAAAAGTACGAGAAGGTTATTCCTGTGGTGAAGAAAGCTGGTAAGTCGACAAACTCTTGCGTTATCTCCGAAGCTCTCATTTTTGTATACGAGATGTTGGCTCACTTTGTTGGTAAACAGGGAACATCAATAATCTTAACATTCGTCTTGAGAAGAAAGTTAAGACCCTGGAAGGTTAGTTACTCTTTTGCTTTATATACTCCCCTTTGAAATGGCACTAAGTTTCTTTTAACTTTTTTGGCTTTGGTAAAGCCGAGTTACAAACCTTTTCAGCATCTCATCAAGATTGCACGCCCATGCCTGATGTGATGCTGCATTTTTTAGAACAAAGTGCTACTCATTCGACACAGCTAAAACAAAAAATATGATGAGATAGCTCGCTTGCGCGCCGAGGTGGAGACCCTTAAGCTCTCTCAGAAGTCCAAATTAGAAAAGGTCGACCAGGAGTTCTCCGAGGAGAAAAATCGGCTAGCTCTGCAACTGCAGAAAAATAAAGAGCTCCTCGAGGCTGCCGAACTGAAGACTCGGGGAATGAGCGAGGAGATCGCTCGCTTTGAGAAGAGCAAGATTGACTGGGATAAAGACCTTCAGATAATGCTGAGTTATATTCATCGTAAGCTTCTTAGCACGGCCGGATTTTCTTTTTCTTTTTCATCGCCGATTGACGCGATGTGTTTCTGTGAATCATTTTCCGAAGCTAAGCCCGTGAGCTCTAAAGCAGTTCTTAATGCTCGTAGCGCCGAGGTGTCTGTTGACGCGGACTCGAGTACTCGATGGAAGATTTCGTTGTCGCCATTGCAGCTTGGTCCGATGAAGATTATGGGCGGATTTGGTGCGGTGCTATCCGAGCCTACCATGTTCTCTGGCCGAATACTTCTGGGACTCCTGATATCAATGAGGTCAAATTGCTGGTGGAAAGATTAATGGCATCCGAGAGGCAACTAAGTCTTTGGAGGGAATCAGCCGGACGAGCTGGCGCTGATATGGCTCTCACTGTCATCATGTCATGGTATGAAGATATTTCTCTTGATATCTTGAGAAATTTGCGCACTAGTTCCCGTTGGGTTGAGGACCCAACCTTTGTCGCTCTTCGGCAAGCTCGCGCCTTCCAGCTCGTTGAGTATGCCGACGTGCATACCTGGAACGAAGGTCCGAGTTTCCTTCCTAACCCGGAAGACGAGGTCGTAGTTGAGGATGCGTCGGATAACAACTCAGCTGAACAAGGAGAAGATGAGGATGACTCGGCTACTTCTGGTGATTCCAGTTCGAGCTCAGATGGCAATGGCGACGCGCGATCCTCATCCAAAGGTACTGGGCATTCTACTGCGCAAACTGACGCTCCTCAGCAGCCTCGGGCTTCCTCCGAAGTCGCTCCTGGGTCTGTGGAGGGCGAGGCAACCTCGGCCGAAGTTCCACCTACCTCGGAGTGCCCAGCCCCTGACCAAGTTATTGCCTCTCCAGCTAAAAACCTCTAAGTCATTTCTTATCCCTGGTATGCCGGGCGTATGATGTACGTGGAATATTTGTCCGTCTTCTGTATGGTATGACTTTCTTTTGCCGTGTGCTGCTGAGACATATATGGTTGTAATTGTTATCACTTTGTTTAAGTGGTCTTGTTCGTCCGAATCCTTGCTTTGGCGGCCTGCAATTTCTTGATTTTGGGATATATACTTGCCTTTGTACTCCCGTGGTTTAGACTATTAATCTAGGTGTGGGCTTCGAATATCATATGAGATTGAGCTGTTCTTACTTTGAGTGTTGAAGTTTGATACCTTCCTTGTATCAAAGGCTAACCACAATTTTGAAACAATATATGGCAGTCCCCGAATCACTGCCTATGGCGCCGAAGTCTAGTATGTAAACCAAATTTCAGAAATAATATTAGACGGTCGCCGAGTCGCTACTCAAGGTGCCGAGGTTTAATATACCACCTAAATCTGGAAATAACATGAGACCGTCTCCGAGTCACTACTCACGGTGCCGAGGTTTAGTATGTGAATTAAGATTAGAAATAAATCTGGGGCAGTCCCCGAGTCATTGCTCAGGGTGCCAGGTTTCAATACATAACCCAATCTTAAAAGAAATCTAGTGCAATCCTCGGGCCATTGCTCGAGGTTCCGAGGTTTAATACATAACATAGAATTGAAATAACATACGGCAGTCCCCGAGTCACTGCTCTGGATGCCGAGGTTTAATACATAACATAAAATTGAAATAACATATGGCAGTCCCCGAGTCACTGCTCTGGATACCGAGGTTCGAAACATAATTGGTGCTTGATCTTGAGATACTACTTTACAATGTGTCACTGATGACTGCTACGAGTAAAATGGACAGATTAAAGCTACGTTCCACAGCCTTTTCGTTTCTTCGCCGGCTTTGTCTGCCCTGTTCTTTCCAGGGGATTGAGCATCGATCAGGTAATAGGCATCATTGTGCAATGCTTTGCTCACGACGAATGGTCCTTCCCATGGAGGCGACAACTTGTGCATGCCGGCCGTGCGTTGCACCAGTCGGAGAACTAAATCTCCTTCTTTGAACACTCTTGGATTCACCTTCTTGCTGTGATATCATCGCAAGTTCTGCTGATAAATAGCTGATCTTGATAGCACCAGCTCTCTGGCTTCTTCTAGCATATCAACAGTATCTTGCCGAGCTACTTCATTTACTTCTGAAGTTGTATATTGAGTAACTCTTGGCGAGTCATGTATTATGTCAGCTGGAAGCACGGCTTCTGCCCCGTATACCAGAAAGAATGGTGTATAACCTGTTGATCTGTTTCGAGTAGTCCTGAGGCTCCATAATACTGCTGGTAGTTCCTCAATCCAACATCCTGCCGACCTTTGCAGCGGTTCAACGAGTCGCGGTTTTATTCCGGATAATACTAGTCCATTAGACCTTTCCACTTGCCCATTGGGTGTTGGGTGAGCCACAGAGGCAACATCTAATCTTATGTGCTTTTCTTGGCAAAATCTAGCGAAAGCTCCTTCTGCGAAGTTTGTGCCGTTATCTGTAATAACACTGTGCGGGTATCCATATCTTAAAATAATATCTTTGAGGAATTTCACTGCTGTGGGCCCATCGCATTTTTTTATTGGTTTCACTTCAATCCATTTTGTGAACTTGTCCACCATAACCAATATGTGGGTCATCCCACCTCGGGCCGGCTTAAATGGTCCCACCATATCTAAGCACCACACAGAAAACGACCAAGTAATGGGTATCGTTTTTAACTCGGACGATGGCATGTGTATCTTGGTTGCATATCTCTGACAACCATTGCATTTTTCAACCAGCTCTTTGGCTTCTTTCAACGCCGTTGGCCAATAAAACCCATGCCTGAATGCTTTGGCCACTAAGGCACGAGATGAGGCATGATGTCCACATTCTCCTTGATGTATATCTAGGAGGATCTCCTGGCCTTCTGCCGAACTCACACATCTTTGCAATACACTTGTGACGCTTCTTTTGTATAGCTCATTATTTATGATCGTATAAGCTTTAGCTCTCCTTGCTATCTGTCTTGCTAACACCTCATTATTCGGCAAAGTCGCATCTCTAAGGAAAGAGAATATGGGTTGCGCCCATACAGGTGTGATTTTCTCTGGTGTGGTCTCACTGTCTATTTCCATGTTTTCTGCCGACATAACTACCTCGGCTTTCTCCATAGTTATGCTTACCTCAGCTGTCTTTCTCTTGGGGAATTCCGGGTTATATTGCTGGTCAATTTCCATCGGCACACTATCTTCTGCTGAATTTGCCGGAATAAAGATGGATTCGGACTCTGGTGATGGTGTTATCGATGGTTTCCTTAGGTGCTCTAGGGCGATACCCGGGGAATTGACTGCCTGGTTGATCCTAGCTTTGACGACGTGTCTGCGGCATCATTTTCTGCCCGAGGTATATGGTGAAATTCACATCCTTCAAATTATCCACTGATCTTTTGCACATGAAATCTATACAAAGCCATATTATCATCCAATGTGTCCCAATTGCCCGAGACTTGCTGTACTACTAGATCTGAGTCCCCATAGCATAAGATTCGGCGTATGCCAATCTCTTTTTCCACCTTCAATCCATGGACCAGTGCTTCATATTCGGCTACGTTGTTTGACGCGGCAAAATGTATTTGTAGCACATATTTTAGCTGATCTCTTTTGGGCGAGGTTAACACTATTCCTGCCCCCAAACTATTTCTTAGTTTGGAACCGTCAAAGTGCATCGTCCAATAATTCGGGTATGGTAATGGTGGCTCATATTGCACCTCGGTCCAATCTACGAAGAAGTCGGCCACAGCCTGAGATTTGATTGCATCTCTCCTATCGAATTGCGGAGCATAAGGTGGCAATTCAATTGCCCATTTTTCTATTAGGCCACTTGCATCCTTGTTACTCAATATGTCGGCTATGGGTGCTTCACAAATCACTTTGATGGGGTGCTCTTCGAAGTAATGTTTAAGTTTCCTTGCCGACATGTACACTCCATAAGCCATCTTCTGATATTGTGGGTAATTTTGCTTTGAAGCGGATAACACCTCGCTCAAATAATACACCGGCCTCTGTATTGACTTATCATTTTCACTGTTCTCTGACGATTTACAAAGACTCACTACTCATTGGTAGCCGCTATGTAGAGTAACATAGGCTCTTTTGATAATGGAGAAGCTAAAATGGGCGCTGTGACCAACATCATTTTCAATTCATGAAATGCACTGTCTGCTTGTGGAGTCCAAATGAACTTATCTGATTTCTTCATCAGTTGATAGAGTGGTAATGCCTTCTCCCCCAGCCGACATACAAACCGGCTGAGCGAGGCTAAACAACCCGTGAACTTTTGTACGTCATTTAGACACCTTGGCAACTCCATCCTATCTACTGCCTTTATCTTGGTTGGGTTGGCCTCTATACCTCGGCTAGATACGAGAAAACCGAGTAATTTTCCTGCTGGCACGCCAAATGTGCATTTTTCCAGGTTAAGCTTCATTCGGAACCTTCTCAAGTTCGCGAAGGTCTGCCGTATATCGCCCAGTAGTGTTTTGCTTTCTTTGGTTTTGATAACCACATCATCCACATATACTTGTACATTTTTTCCTATCTGGTCATGTAGACATTTTTGCATGCATCTTTGATACGTTGCTCCTGCGTTGCACAGGCCGAATGGCATTGTGCGATAGCAATAAGCCCCGTACAGGGTAATAAACGCGGTCTTTATTTGATCGGCCGGATTTAACGGTATCTGGTGAAAACCAGAATACGCGTCTACAAATGACAACAGTTCAAAACCATCGGCCGAATCAATGACTTGGTCTATTCTAGGTAAGGGAAAAGGATCTTTTGGACACGCCTTGTTCAGGTTCGTGTAATCGATACACATTCGCCATACAATGGCTACATTCGGATCATCCTTCTTCTTTTCTACTAGCACCGGGTTTGACAACCAATCCGGATACATCACCTCCATGATGAACCCGGCTGCCAGGAGCCGAGCTATTTCATCCCCTATTATTTTTATCTTGTCTTCGGCGAAGCGGCGGAGAGGTTGCTTCACCGGTCTTGCTCCTGGACTTACATTCAGAGAGTGCTCAGCCAACTCCCTCGGAACACCTTGCAGATCCTGAGTTGACCATGCAAAGATATCCCGATTCTCACGGAGGAAGTTGGTGAGCTCGCTTTCCTATTTAGCATCTAGGCCTGCACCAATAGTAACAGTACGCTCTGGGAATTGCTCATCTATCTGAACCTTCTTTGTTTCTTTAGTCGGCTGAAAGGAGACACATCCATGTGGATTGGCTAATGCCGACATATTCAGCTGTGCCGACTGAGCGAGGGCTGCTACCTCCTGAATCCTTCTTTTTTCTCTTGCTATAACCAATGACTCGGCCAAATTTGACCCGGCTGAAGCACATTCCATTGACTTCCTGTAATCCCCTGCTACTGTTATCACTCCTTGTGGTCCGGGTAGCTTCATTTTCAGATAACTCACATGACAGCTGCCCATGAATTTGGCCAATGCTGGCCGTCCGAGTAAAGCATGATAACAACTCTCTAGATCCACCACTTCAAACTCTAAGTTTTCTGCTCTGCAGTTATCTCTTGTGCCGAATAACACATCCACTCGAACCTTACCAATGGGTTCGCACGAAAGCCCTGGTACTATCCCATGGAAAGTGGTCCTCGTGGATTGCAGCATGTTCTGCGATATTCCGAGTTTATGCATGGTATCTTTGTACATGATGTTGATACTGCTCCCATTGTCAATGAGAACCTTTGAAAATTTCACATTAATACTTGGTCCAACAAATGTTGGATCCAATACGAGTGCATACGACCCCGGACTCGGCATTATCTTGGGGTGATCCTTTATGCTCCAAGTTACTTCTTGATCTGACCAAGGCACATATCTTGGTACTGCCGGCATAACTGCATTTACTTCCATATGCCGGTGTTGTACACTCTGTTTGTCTTGCTGTTCCTTCGTGAACATGCAATACGACTGATGATGTTCTCTGTAATCATTGCGTCCATTGTTTCCTGGATTTGTCCTTCCATCCTGGCCTTGGTTCATCACTTGATGCACCGCATCTCTCCAGTCCGAGTTATCATATCTCGGGGGAGGAGGTGGTAACATCAGTTGCTGTGCATTTGCTCCAGTCAATCGGTGATGTCTTTGATGTACTTGGAGAGGTGCTGCCTGGATGCCTGCAGGGTTTCCCATTGCATTTTTCATCCATGCACATTGGCGGGTCGTATGGTTGGCCGGCCTGGCTGGGTTTGACGTGTGAAATTTACACGGCTGATCTAACATAGATTCGAACGTGTACTTCGGCCTCTCCTGCCATTGCTTCTTTTGTTCTGGGGTCCACTGTCTTTTTCCGTCATTCCTTGGTGTCCACTGCTGAGGACCATTCTTTTTCCGTTGAGTCGTCCCGTGACTCGGCTGATCTTGCGCTACCGCTGCCACTTGGGCCGAATTATATCTATAATCCGGCCTTTCTTCTCTTCTTCTTCCTCTAAAGTCATTGCGCCTGGATGACCCGGCCAAATCTCTTGCATACTGGTCTTGTTGCTCCCGATGATCTGCCGACATTAATTCTGGTTGCGTCGGATCTCCCAATGCATAGGAGTCCGCTATTCTGATGGTTTCTGCCAATGTGGTTGGCATATCTCTTTGCAGTCGCTGCCATAACACACTGGCATAACGGCATCCTTGAGCGAACCAAGCTATTGCTTGCGACTCTATAACTCCTTCACACGATTTTCTCAGGTTACACCACCGAGTTAAAAACTCTCTGTCTGTTTCATTCGGCCTTTGCTTGCACATGGCTAACTGTTGCGGCCTGTTTGGCCTCTTGTATGTACTGGTAAAGTTGATAACGAACATTTCTTCAAAATCCAACCAACAGTTGATACTGCCTGCTGGTAGATTATTCAGCCATACCCTAGCTGGTCCTTCCAACATTTCTGGGACATACCGTACTGCCCACTGTAAGTTTCCACCTGCTATTTTCACAGCAGTGGCATAATCAATCAACCAGTCTTATGGTTTGTTGCTCCCATTATATGTCTTTGTGCCTGTTACCAGCTGAAAGTTCGGCACAGGTGGTTCTCCCATGATCCGTGGTCCGAAGCACGTCGGACCCGGTGGACCCTGTTCTTCCAGCAACTCGGATCGGTATAGCCGGTCTAGCTTTACTCTGGCATCATTTGATGGAAAATCTCTATACAGAACTCTGTCTTGCATTCCATAGTGGTTATTTCCACCATGGATTGCATATTCCATCTCGGAATAACCATCATTGTACCTTTCATTTACTTGATTGTGGCGAGCTGGTCTTGCTTCTCTTTCCTGCCGAGGTTCATGTCTTGGCTGCGGGTTGAGCGGCGGTTCTCTCCTTACTTCAACCGGGATATTATTCTCGTGATTGCCTCTTCCGAGTTCTCTTCTGCCGAGGTCTCCATTGCCTCGGCTTCCGCCCTCTTTCTCAGCACGGCCGATATTCCTCTCACCGCTGTTACCTCGGCTTCCATTGCCGTTGTTCTCGTTTGCTTTCCCAGCTATCGCCGGATCATACGGAACGATTTACTTGTTTCTCTTTCCTGAAGTTACCGCTTTGTCCCTTCGTGCATTGTTTCCGGGTGAGGACATGGCTGCCACGGACAAGGCAGGTGCTGCTCCAGCCGAGTGAACCATTCGTGAGGCCCCTGGCCTCACCGGGTCTGCCCTGAGCATTTCTTCGTTTTGCTGGTTCGCGATGCGCACCAGCTCATTCACTCTTTCTTGTTGTTTCTGCCGGGCTTCGCCGGTCAATCCCTCTAACTCTAATGCTGTGGCATTTTCCGCTCTCAGGTTCTTTGCCGGGGTACTGTATCTCGGCAAGCCCAAATCAACTGATTCTGCCTTATGAGCATCATGCTCCTTGTTGATATCATCTATGAGGTTCTTCCCTCTTAATCTCAACTCGTCAACCCGTTCGGGAGCGACGTCAAGCTTATTAGCTTTGGCATATTCTCGCAGGGTCCTGTTTAAGGACTCCCGCAAGGCCGACACCTTTTTTGCTTCTACCAGCACCTTTTGCCTGGTTTCTTCTAACTCTGCCTAAGCATTAGCCGGATCAAGTATCGACGCTACAGGTGTAGTCAAGTTTTCTATGGTTGACTGAAGAATGTTTTCTGGTCTTTCCAGAGGTGGCCCTCTTACTCTTGGTGCCTTTGGGGTGGTGTCCTGTACTTCGGCCTGGTTGGTCACTGGAGGGATTACCTCGGTGAGCGGTGGTGCCGTCTGCCTGGGCGCGACCTGCACGCCCGCGGCAGGGTCTCTGGTTGATCCGGCACCCGCTACTCCCACCTGCGCTCCGGCTACAACCATCACCTCGACGCTTCTTACCGGATGCGCTCCGCGCGGACGGCTCGCAGAGCTAAGGGGTGGATCTCCTGCAACAACAACCTAGTGAGGATAAATGCCGGAGATGTCGACGCAGACATAGACCCTGTGCCCGCCCAAGCTGATGAAGACACCGTTGCACGGGGGAGTTTTTCCCCTGAAGCTGCCTGCATTGTCGCTGACGTGGTCACAGAGATCGAATCTCCGGACCAAGCCAGAAACAACGTGCTCGCCAGTGTTGATGAAGTTTCCCGTCCGGATCATGACTCCAGCTAGCATCGCTGCTAGCCCCACGGTGGGCGCCAACTGTCGTGGTGGTGGCACGGCAGATGCCATGGGTAGGCTAAAGTATGGGGCCAATGGATGCTAGAGGGATCTGGGGAGGTAAGATGCAGTTGATTCTACACACAAAATACTAAGGCAAAGATCTTTATTTCTCCTCCCTTAGGCTACAAGTGCTCCTTGAGCTGTATACAGGGAGAAAAGATGAACTTTACCAGCCTAACGGTACCAAAATGAGCCGATGCCCTCCTCAGGGTCCAAGCCTCCCCTTATAAAGGAGAGCCTTGGGTTCCTTTAGGGCTGACGGGGCAAGCATATTCGAGGAATATGCTTGTCCCAATATAGTAGTTCGGCGGCCTCCTTTCCCTGTCGTCCTTCTAATGACGGCAAGGCTCCAGAGGGCCCCTCCTCAAGGCCTCGGGCTTGGGACTGTCACCTCCGTGACCTCCTTCATCCTCTCTGAACTCTGCGCCTTTGTCCCTTGTGCTTGGCTCCGCTTAGATTCTCCCTAGCCTGCGGCTAGAGTTTGACTTTAGGCTTCTCCTTCCCTTGCAAGCTTTGTATCATTCGGCCCCGCCTCGCGTAACTCGGCTTGTCCTTCTCCTGCATTAAGATTACTCGGGCTAACCCGGCCGACTTATTCAGTATCTCGGCCGGGTAATGCCTTGCCATTATTACGAGGGTCCTGCCCTTCTCTATCTCGGCCGAACTCTAAAGGATTCGGCCGACTCATACTTTAACTCGGAAACTAGACGGGCAATCTCCTTTCATATTTCCCCGTCTTTACCCTACCCGAGGTCATATCCCCAACACCCCGTCTCCTGCTCCAGCTTCACGCTTGGAGCCGTCGAAGTGCATCGTCCATGACTGCGACATGTCTGGGGTGTCTGGCAGCTGCAGCTCCATCCAGTGTACCAGGAAGTCCGGGAGGACCTGAGACTTGATTGCGAGTCGCTTCTCGTGGATGATGTCTAGGGGTGATAGCTCGATGCCCCACAGGGCCACGCGTCCTGCGGACTCCGGATTGTTTAAGATGTTGTTTAGGGGTGCTTCGTTGACGACCATCACCTGGTGCTCCTGGAAGTAATGGCTCAACCGTCGGGCCGTCATGAACACGCCGTAGGCGAGTTTCTGGTAGTCAGGGTACCTCTGCTTTGTTGGCGTCAATACCTCGCTGAGGTAGTAGATTGGGCATTGGACCCCATGGGTCTTGCCTTCTTCGGGTCGTTCGACCACCAGCACTGTGCTTACCACCTGGTGTGTGGCTGCTATGTACAGCAGTAGGGGCTCGTGCTCCTTTGGCGTAACCAAGACGGGTGAGGTGGAGAGCAGTAGTTTTAGATCTTTGAATGCATCGTCCGCTTCAGGCGTCCACTCGAATTTATCTGCCTTGCGTAGCAGTTGGTAGAATGGCAGAGCTTTCTCGCCCATGTGGCTGATGAACCTGCTCAATGCTGCTATTCGTCCTGCGAGCTGCTGGACACCCTTGAGGTTCTTCGGCTTCTCCATGGCCATGATGGCCCGGATTTTCTTCGGGTTCGCCTCGATCCCTCGCTGGGAGATGAAGTAGCCAAGGAGCTGTCCTGATGGGACGCCGAAGGCGCACTTTTCGGGATTGAGCTTGATCCTGTAGCGGTCGAGATTATCGAACGTCTCGCGGAGATCGTCGATGAGCGTTCTTGCCTCCCTGGTTTTTATGACTATGTCGTCGACATAGACTTGGACGTTGCGACCGATCTGGTCCTTCAGGCATGCCTGCATGCATTGCTGGTACGTGGCACCTGCGTTCTTTAGCCCGAAGGGTACTGTGTTGTAGCAGAACACTCCGAACGGTGTGATAAACGCCGTTTTCTCTTGATCTTCGACATTGAGTCGGATCTGGTTATAGCCTGAGTAGGCGTCGAGGAAGGAGAGTTTCTCGCATCCTGCAGTCAAATCGATGATCTGATTGATCCGAGGAAGGGGGAAGTGGTCCTGTGGCATCCCGCAAAACCACTACTAGAAAATCGCGTTGAATTTGTGCATTGCATCGTCATCATCATGCATTGTTTGCATAAAACTATTTCGCAAAGCCCGTTTTGTTTTCTACAACGCCCCACCTTTGTTCTAATGCAAACCCCGGGTCTCCGGATTATTTTGTTTTGTTGCTATCGGGTTGCAAACGGTCCAATTAAATTAAATAAAATATTAAGTTATTTTAGCGGGCATGAGCAGCCGCTTTACCGAACGACCACCCCCAGGTTTTACAAACGGTCCACCAGACAATCCTAAAGCTACCCGAAAACCTACCCACACCCGCTGGCCACATCACCCCATCCAATGGTTAGTCGCCACCTCGCCCTCTCCCTCTCCTCCACCACTCCCTAGCTGCCACGTGGCCTAGCACTCACACCACCAACCCCAGCCAGCCCCACAACCCACACCACACAAGTCACGCACGCAGCACACACGACGCGCACGCCACGCTCACACGCGCCCAGCCCCTGGCCTGGCCCCACCTCCCCGTGGCCCGCCACCTGCCCAGCCCCGCGCCCCTGGCTCTCTCCCCCGTGCCCCCGTCTTCTTCCCTGGCTCCTCCCCAATCCCCGCAGCAGCCTCCCTCGCCTGGCCTCTCTCTGAGTCCCCGACGGCGCCGGAGCCCCGCCCCTCACCTCACCACCGGCCGCCCGCTCCCTCAAAGGCTCCACCCCCGCACGGTTACCAGCGTCTGCTCGCCCGGTTCACCGTCGCCCGCGCCCGCCGTCGCCCCACGCTGCCCCGTGCGCCTCGGCCTCCTCCCCGCCTCGGTGGCTCGCCCCTTTCGCCCTCGCCGGCCTCGCCACCCTGCCGAGCTCGCCCGCCTCCGGCTCCTGCTGCAGCTGCCCCTGCCCAGCGGCTCGCCCTCCTCCTCCACCGCCTTGGCCCAGCCAGCCGGCTGCCCACCGCTTGCTCGCCATGACGCTTGGGCCGTGCGTGCAGCCCCCGACCGGCGCCTCTGACTGGCCGCCCTCAGCTGGTCAAGGCCACAAGACGCCAGAAACTGCCCGCGCCTCGTCGCCTCAAGCACCTCAAGCCCGCCAGCGCCTCTGCCGGCCATGGCCCTGCGCGTGCCGTGCGACCTTGAGGACCCGTGGCCTCCGAGCTCCTCCGAGCCCGTCGCCGCATGCCAAGCCTGCTCGCCCCACCACCAAGACCAGCACGCCGCCAGCCCTTCGCGCCGCTCGGTGTACGTGCGTCGGTGTGCTCGTGTATGTGTGTCATGGAGGTCTGTTGTATCCTCTGACGCCGCTTTGGTGTCCAAGTTCACGACCGCCGGCGCGCCGAACCCGATGACCGCCAAGATCGGCACCAAGACGACTAGCCCTTCACCGCGGAACACCGAGAACGCCCCCAGAACACCCAGGTCGACGACACGGATACGACATGATCTTCCTCTCGGACGCCAAGGCCCGGACCCGAAACCCGCCAAGATCGCCACCGAACGCGAAGTCCTTCTTCCTGGATACGACAAGTACCCCTTCGAGGACGCCGAGATCTACAATCGGAATCGAGGACGCCGAGAGACCGAAGCGCCAAGTTCTTCGCCCCGCACGCCAAGACCGACAACATGACCCGAAGGCCCCGGATGCGACAAGGACTACCTCCGCTATCTGAGAACGAGCCCGTCGAGGTCGTTCCGTCGAACCCTGAACCCCGAGACCGACCCCGGACCCCGAACCCCGGAACCCCAAGATCGTCGAGACCCCTAATGTGTGACTCTTATCCGAGAACCCTATTTTATAATATAATAACAACTTGTTGCACATCAAATCATTCATCTCGCATGCATATCATTGGTTTGGGGGCCTTATGTCGATTCACTGCATAATTAAATATGGGGCCCATATGCGGGCAAATCTAGCCTTATATTGGCCTCATTGAAACATGTGTAGCGAACCGGTGCCATCTTCTGTCTTGCTAAATAACACTTAAATTGCGGGGTAGCTAAACAACATGCACCACCTAATTAATTGTCGGGACCCCGGTTCCACTTAATATGACCTAATTGCATCGCACCCTTTGCCATGTCATACATCATACATGCATCATGCCGATCTTCTGCCGTTGTATTAAATATTGCATCCGGTGTTTCTTCTAGTGTTTTGGTTCTTCGCGGATAAGGCCGTTGAGTTGATGTGAGTCATTCCGATCTTGGTTGAACCCTTCGACAATGTTTTCAAACGAGCATCTCCCTTTCTACCTATCTTACTTTTATAGTATTTATTCCTCCTGTTGATCTATTGCTATCGTGTTGCGATGCTTTAGTTCCGCACTGTGATATACCGTGCAGCCCTATATTGCCTTGGACACATCCTATTACCTGTTGTTTGGTAGATAGTTGGACTTGTCAGAGTCGCTTGCTTTAGTGTTGCTATGCACGTCATGCCACTTATTGATGTATTGCCGCATGTTGATGTTGGAGACAATCATAGTTTTACTTATCGTTCATTTTAATTTCTTAACAACTAAAATTGAATAAGCGAGGCATCGGGTGATAGAAAATATTTGGTTTAACGCCCACTTGTGTCCGTAAGACCCCGAGTACTTGATACTGTTCCTTGATTTATCGCTATCCACATCCGGAGGTATATGGGACCCCGAGCGAGCTTGATTCAGTCTTATTTCTTGGGGCCACAAACTAGTTTGAGGTTTTATTTACGATCTGTACTTATGCCATGCTACTTATGTATTTACGATTGTGCGAGGAGCACCTTTGTCTTGTTAGGATCGGGACACGATTCATGTGTCGACAAGCCCAGCCACACTTTCGGGTTCCCGATGTTCACGAGTCTACCAAACCTTAAGTCCATCTCGAGTCACCGTTGCGGATTCTACTTAAGGGTGGCCCTCAAATATTTCTGAATCTGTGATTGTTCAATGTGAAAGCCTCGTTGGGTTTTGATTTGGTTTTCGAGGTTGATCGGCGTTGTTATTGGTGCACCCCCGCGGGTAAAACTTTCTCAAAGCCGTGTCCGCGGATATGGACGACTTGACATATCTCGATCATAGACAAGCATAACTAAAGTTTATTGCTATAAATTTGACTTTATAATGACTAGTAATCAGCTTCACTATAATGGAATGACTAATAATACTGCCCACAATTGCTTGTTTGAATTGTCGCCATACCATTGTACTGACTAGTAAGTATTGCAACTACAACGGAATGGCTGAATAAAAGTACCAACAACTGCTGGGTTTTGGGTTATCTCATGCTAATTGTATCTGACTAGTAAGTGTTGCCACTATAACGGAATGATTAACTAAAAGTGCCCACTGCTTATTTTATCAGGATGATTATCTATACCTGACTAGTAATTGCTGCAACGATAACCGAATAAAAACGCCAACCGTGTGAGTTCTCGGTTGACTTCCTCGTTTGGTCTCGAGGGAAACGCCAGATGGGTTTGTTTGATGATAGAATCATGTTGGTTCCGAATAGGTCCTTCTCACCCCTCTCGCTTTGGCCAAATGTATCGAGTCTCTATAGGTTGTTTAGTGCATCTTGCCGCCTCGATCCACCATACCTATGTAGGCGAGGACCGCCAATTTAGCCTCGCCGTGTCTGGCCTCGATCGACGCCTTCTTTTCCTTTGCCCTTTGTCGGCACCCCTTTTGTTTAAGCAGGTTTTGAGATCGGCGTCGTTAGTGGTTACCCTTCCGGCTTGGCAGGCAGGGTTATGGGCCATTGGTTATTCTTCAGGCTCTTAGCCCCGTTTGCATCTTGTCCGTAGTTGGACGCCTATCGTTTTCAAGGTGATCTGGATCTTTGTATATTATATATGTATTCTTGACTCTCTGCATTATATATATCTGCGTGGGTCCCATCGAGGACTGTTGTGTAATGTTATTACTGTTTTCCACCCGCACGAAGTGCTGGTGAGCACCTTTGAATCGTTTCTATGCGGTTTGGCGAATTTAGCTCAAACTTGCATAGGTCCGATTCGAGGGTGTTACTGAGTGGTATCGAGCTCATGATTGCGATACCACAAGTCCAAATGTGGGATAACCTAGCTAACGGCCGAAGTAGAGTGTCAAAACTATTGTGCAAAATCGGTTGGATAGTTCTGGTTAGGTCTGATTTTACTCCTTACCTCTCTGCTGTTCTCCTCTTACCCCCTACGTGTTTTGAATCCTCTCTCTTCTCTTTCTTCGAGTCCAGGATTTCTCGTGGTTGGGTTTCCGTCGTACCTTCAGGGTTTCTCTTTCTCCCCTTTTGTAACGGAGGTGCTACGATCATCAATCTACAACTTGTCTGTGGTACCCCTCCTCCAATCTTTTGTTCTTGAGCTCCTTATCCATATGTGTTTCTTGCCGGATGTCAGTGTCGTTGAAAAACATATGAGAAGGACGAGCATTGGTGAAGTTGGAGTATACCTTGAGCATGTGTTGTTCATGCCAATGGAACCATCGCGGAACCTAATCATTGTGTCTTTCATACAATTCCTGCTGGCATCATCCCTTTGTTCCGGATACTTCCTATGAAGATCTTCAGTCTAAATCTCGAGAGCTGAGTTGCCTGATTCTCCTACTCATGGATAGAGTTGATAGTTTGGGTACGGGATGGACTGATCACCCTACCCGACTCTTACTGTTCGCTCTGTACATCGAACTGGTGGATCAATGTAACTTTTCCCTCTTCTAATGGAAGTTAGAGGTGGCCCTATCGTTTGATACCTCTATCTTCGTCCTTTGTTTCTCTGGAGTGTTCTCTCGACGATCAAGGACAACGACCCTTTGTTGGTGGTGTCGCCGATTTCAAGATGGAGGATGAACCCTTGTTAGTGGTGTCGCGAGGATCTACACGAAGCGAGAAGACGCGGTGTTGGGAATATGCCCTAGAGGCAATCATGTATGATGATATTTCCCATTGTATTCATAAAGTTATTAAGTAGTCCTTGTATAAACATCTGATGTGTATCATTGAATATGTGATTCAGTTGTGGAACTATGCATTCATGTTGTTTGTACTAAATATCCTTGGTCATTGAGGTTGTGCTGGACACACAACTTAGACCAATGTGAAAGTTGGCTTGATGACTCGGTTCCACTTGTCATGGGCATGGAGATGCTATTCCAACTTACAGACTAGGCTAAAGAGTTTAGCGAGTCGGATTGACCCATATTGAGGTACAACGAACTAAGCTGTCATTTGTATATCTCAATCAATGTAATCCTTAGACCTGAGGTTATTGCATAGTCCGAGTTGAGGATCACCGACTTAGGTTACTCAAACGCTGATCCGAATCGGGCGATTATAAAGCGAGGGTTCGGACCGAGAATCAAGCTGCGTGATGTGAATAACCAGGGATGGGATTTTGCCCCTCCACTTGGAGAGATATTCTCTGGGCCCTCTTGTGAGATATGATTCGGAAAGCATGGCCATGCACAACTCGGTTAAGTGTTAACCGAGGCGATCGACTAAGAATTAGTCGGGTGAATCACTTATCTCGGATCAAGAAGAGAGTAGGACTATTTAAGGGATGACATATATTCGCCTATAGTCTGACAAGGTATATCGTGAGGCAAAAGGGACTCGGACGCAAGTCGCATTGGAAAGGCAAGTCGTCATGACTCTTTGGTACTTGGGAATCGATGCGTTACGCTAGGAGCCGATGCGATTGATCGATTGTGAGTAGGACTCAAATCGTGTCCAAGTAACCATGAGCTCGGGTCACACACTTAAGGCGGGAGCAGGTTGGATTAGATCCGAATCATATAATCTGGTTGGGTTGGACCTAAACCAGATTAGGATCGATTAGTGAGTTGGACTCACGGTGACTAATGTTATATGGGCTTTAGTGAATGGGTCGCATGGCAGAGCCCACGTTCACTCCCTATATAGTGGAGCACAGAACCCGAAGGTTAATCGTTGTTCGGTTAGGTTATTCCATGTGTTGGAAACCCTAGCTCCTGACGATCCACGCCGTACGAACCTAGCAGTTCGCCCCGGTGCTCCTCCTTATGCGTGTGGATACCAAGAGGTTGTACGATCAGCACCAGGACGATCGGATCGTGAGGACTGCACTGCATCAACTGACGCGCTTCATCAGTAATCCACAACCGCGCGTCTAGTGGTAAACCTCGTGGCCTTCTACCTCAGCTAGATCTTGGGATCACCACGTTAGAGGAATTTTTTGTTTTATCTCTGCGTGGCCCAACACGCGGATCACCGACCTTCTTTCCGGTACCATGAGGCGGATCTCGAGGGCGAGATCCCTTGTTAGTGGTGTCGAATTGTGGCATCCCGCAAAACCACTACTAGAAAATCGCGTTGAATTTGTGCATTGCATCGTCATCATCATGCATTGTTTGCATAAAACTATTTCGCAAAGCCCGTTTTGTTTTCTACAATGCCCCACCTTTGTTCTAATGCAAACCCCGGGTCTCCGGATTATTTTGTTTTGTTGCTATCGGGTTGCAAACGGTCCAATTAAATTAAATAAAATATTAAGTTATTTTAGCGGAGGCATTCGAACGGGCCGTTTCGACCCAAACGACCACCCCCAGGTTTTACAAACGGTCCACCAGACAATCCTAAAGCTACCCGAAAACCTACCCACACCCGCTGGCCACATCACCCCATCCAATGGTTAGTCGCCACCTCGCCCTCTCCCTCTCCTCCACCACTCCCTAGCTGCCACGTGGCCTAGCACTCACACCACCAACCCCAGCCAGCCCCACAACCCACACCACACAAGTCACGCACGCAGCACACACGACGCGCCCGCTCACCGCCCAGCCCCCCCGCCTGTGGCCCGCCACCTGCCCAGCCCCTGGCTCTCTCCCGTGCCCCTCTTCTTCCTGCTCCTCCCTCCCCAGCAGCCTCCCTCTGGCCTCTCTACGAGTCCCGGCCGGAGCCCGCCCTCACCTCACCACGGCCGCCCGCCCGCTCCCTCAGCCGCTCCACCCCCATGCAGTTACCAGCGTCTGCCTTGCCGCCCTTCCGCTCGTCGCCCGGCCAGCGCCCGCCGTCGCCCGTGCGCGTCCACCCCAGCGTCTGCCTCGCCCGCCTCCCCAGCCCCCGCTCTTTGCCGCCTCGGTGGCCTCGCCCCTCGCCCTCGCCCCTCCACCCTCGCGTCGAGCTCGCCCGCCTCGGCTCCCCACTGCGGCCGCGGCCCCCAGCCCCAGCGCCCTCCTCCTCCTCCGGCCAGCAGCCCTCGGCAGCCCTTTGCTCCCGCCGCGGCCTGGGCCGCCCGTCTGCAGCCCCGACCGTCCCGACCAGCGCCGCCTCTGCTGGCCGCCCTCCGGCTGGCGTCACCGCCAGAAGCCGCGGCGCCCCGCCCTCCGTCGCCCTCAGCACCTCCGCGGCCCGCCTTGCGCCTCTGCCGTGCGCCATGGCCTGCGTGTGCATGCCGTCGACCTTGAGGACCCGTGGCCTCCGAGCTCCTCGCCCGTCGCCCATGAGCCAAGCCTCGCCACATGCCGCGCCGCCCCCACCAAGACCAGCGCCGCGTATACGCCCGCCGCTCGCGTGCGTGCGTCTGGTGTGCTCGTGTATGTGTGTCATGGAAGTCTGTTTGTCTATCCTACGGCCGCCTTGGTGTATCCCAAGTTCGCCCACGACCGTCGGCGCCGAACCCGATGACCGCCAAGATCGGCACCAAGACGACTAGCCCTTCACCGCGGAACACCGACGCCCCGAACACCAGTCGGCGACACGGATCGACATGATCTTCCTCTCGGGCCAAGGCCGGACCGAAACCGCCAAGATCGCCACCGAGCGAAGTCCTTCTTCACGGATCGACAAGTACCCGCCGAGGGCCGAGATCTACAATCGAATCGAGGGCGCCGAGACCGAGCGCAAGTTCTTCGCCCGCCACGCCAAGACCGACAACATGACCGAAGGCCCGGATGCGACAAGGACTACCTCCGCTATCGAGCGAGCCCGCGAGGTCGTTCCGTCGAACCACGAACCCGAGACCGACCCGGACCCGAACCCCGGAACCCCAAGATCGTCGAGACCCCTAATGTGTGACTCTTATCCGAGAACCCTATTTTATAATATAATAACAACTTGTTGCACATCAAATCATTCATCTCGCATGCATATCATTGGTTTGGGGGCCTTATGCCGATTCACTGCATAATTAAATATGGGGCCCATATGCGGGCAAATCTAGCCTTATATTGGCCTCATTGAAACATGTGTAGCAAACCGGTGCCATCTTCTGTCTTGCTAAATAACACTTAAATTGCGGGGTAGCTAAACAACATGCACCACCTAATTAATTGTCGGGACCCCGGTTCCACTTAATATGACCTAATTGCATCGCACCCTTTGCCATGTCATACATCATACATGCATCATGCCGATCTTCTGCCGTTGTATTAAATATTGCATCCGGTGTTTCTTCTAGTGTTTTGGTTCTTCGCGGATAAGGCCGTTGAGTTGATGTGAGCTTCGTCCCGATCTTCGGTTGAACCCTTCGACAATGTTTTCAGGCGAGCATCTCCCCCTTTCTACCTATCTTACTTTTATAGTATTTATTCCCTCCTGTTGATCTATTGCTATCTGTGTTGCGATGCTTTAGTTCCGTACCTGTGATATACCGTGCAGCCCTATATTGCCTTGGACACATCCTATTACCTGTTGTTTGGTAGATAGTTGGACCTGCTCTTCGTAGTCGCTTGCTTTAGTGCTGTTGCGTGTCGTCAAGTGCCACAGTTGTTGATGTATTGCCGCATGTTGATGTTGGAGACAATCATAGTTTTACTTATCGTTCATTTTAATTCCTGTTTAACAACTAAAATTGAATAAGTAGAGGCATCGGTGGGTGATAGAAAATATTTGGTTTCCGAACACCCACTTATGTCCCGTAAGACCCCGAGTACTTGATACCTGTTCCTTGATTTATCGCGCTATCCACATCCGGGAGGTATATGGGACCCCACGAGCGAGCTTGATTGAGTCTTATTTCTTGGGGCCACAAACTAGTTTGAGGTTTTATTTACGATCCTGCTTATGCCATGCTACTTATGTATTTACGATTGTGCGAGGAGCACCTTTGTCTTTATTTAGGATCGGGACACGATTCCGGTGTCGACAAGACCAGCCACACTTCCGGGTTCCCGATCGTTCTGACCGTCTACCCAAACCTTAAGTCCGTCTGGTCGGTGGCTTCGTTGATTCTACTTAAGGTGGCCCTGAAATATTTCTGAATCCTGTGATTGTTCGATCGTGAAAGCCTCGTTGGGTTTTGATTTGGTTTTCGAGGTTGATCGGCGTGTGTTGCTATTGGTGCACCCGGCGGGTAAAACTTTAAAGCCGTGTCGCGGATATGGACGACTTGGAGCACAGTATCTCGATCATAGACAAGCATAACTAAAGTTTATTGCTATAAATTTGACTTTATAATGACTAGTAATCAGCTTCACTATAATGGAATGACTAATAATACTGCCCACAATTGCTTGTTTGAATTGTCGCTTGCGACCATTGTACCTGACTAGTAAGTGTTGCAACTACAGCGGAATGGCTGAATAAAAGAACCAACAAGCTACTGGGTTTTGGGTTATCTCATGCTAATTGTATCGACTAGTAAGTGTTGCCACTATAACGGAATGATTAACTAAAAGTGCCTGCTTATTTTATCGGGATGATTATCTATACGACTAGTAATTGCTGCGATAAGCGAATAAATAAAGCGCCAAGCTGTGAGTTCCTCGGTTGACTTCCTCGTTTGGTCTCGAGAAGCGCCGGGATGGGTTTGTTTGATGATAGAATCATGTTGGTTCGAATAGGTCCTTCTCACCCTCTCTGTTTGGCCTTGATGTATCGAGTCTCTATAGGTTGTTTAGTGCATCTTTGCCGCCTCGATCCACCATACCTATGTGGCGAGGACCGAATTCTAGCCTCGCTGTCTTGGCCTCGATCTTGGCGCTCCTTCTTTTCCCTTTGCCCTTTGTCGGCACCTTTTGTTTAAGCGGGTTTTGAGATCGGCGTCGTTAGCGAGGTTACCCTTCCGGCTTGGCGGCGGGTTATGGGCGCCATTGGTTATTCTTGAGGCTCTTAGCCCCATTTGCATCTTGTCCATAGTGGGCTCTATCGTTTTCAAGGTGATCTGGATCTTTGTATATTATATCTGTATTCTTGACTCTACGAGTCGTTATATATATCTGTTACATGGGTCCCATCGAGGACTGTTGTGTAATGTTATTTACGTTTTCCACCAGCGAAAGTGCTGGTGGCACCTTTAAATCGTTTCTATGCGGGTTTGGCGAATTTAGCTCAAACTTGCATAGGTCCGATTCTGAGGGTGTTACAGAGTGGTATCAGAGCTCAGCAGTTGCGATACCCCACAAGTCCAGCCTGTAGGATAACCTAGCTAATGGCCGAAGTAGAGTGTCAAAACTATTTTGCAAAATCGGTTGGATAGTTCTGGTTAGGTCTGATTTTACTCCTTACCCCTCTGCTGTTCTCCTCTTACCCCCTACGTGTTTTGAATCCGCTCTCTTCTCTTTCTTCGAGTCCAGGATTTCTCGTGGGTGGGTTTCCGTCGTACCTTCAGGGTTTCTCTTTCTCCCCTTTTGTAACGGAGGTGCTACGATCATCAATCTGCAACTTGTCTGTGGTACCCCTCCTCCAATCTTTTGTTCTTGAGCTCCTTATCCATATGTGTTTCTTGCCGGATGTCAGTGTCGTTGAAAAACATATGAGAAGGACGAGCATTGGTGAAGTTGGAGTATACCTTGAGCATGTGTTGTTCATGCCAATGGAACCATCGCGGAACCTAATCATTGTGTCTTTCATACGATTCCTGCTGGCATCATCCCTTTGTTCCGGATACTTCCTATGAAGATCTTCAGTCTAAATCTCGAGAGCTGAGTTGCCTAATTCTCCTACTCATGGATAGAGTTGATAGTTTGGGTACGGGATGGACTGATCACCCTACCCGACTCTTACTGTTCGCTCTGTACATCGAACTGGTGGATCAATGTAACTTTTCCCTCTTCTAATGGAAGTTAGAGGTGGCCCTATCGTTTGATACCTCTATCTTCGTCCTTTGTTTCTCCGGAGTGTTCTCTCGACGATCAGGGACAACGACCCTTTGTTGGTGGTGTCGCCGATTTCAAGATGGAGGATGAACCTTTGTTATTGGTGTCGCGAGGATCTACACGAAGCGAGAAGACGCGGATCACCGACCTTCTTTCCGGTACCATGAGGCGGATCTCGAGGGCGAGATCCCTTGTTAGTGGTGTCGAATTGTGGCATCCCGCAAAACCACTACTAGAAAATCGCGTTGAATTTGTGCATTGCATCGTCATCATCATGCATTGTTTGCATAAAACTATTTACATAAAGCCCGTTTTGTTTTCTACGCCCACCTTTGTTCTAATGCAAACCGGGTCTCCGGATTATTTTGTTTTCTTGCTATCGGGTTTAAGCGATCCAATTAAATTAAATAAAATATTAAGTTATTTTAGGGGCATTGAGCGGGCGTTTCGACGACGACCACCCAGGTTTTACAAGCGGTCCACCGGACAATCCTAAAGCTACCAAAACCTACCCACACCCGGCCACATCACCCCATCCAATGGTTAGTCGCCTCGCCTCTCCCTCTCCTCCACCACTCCCCTAGCTGCCATGGCCTAGCACTCACACCACCAACCCAGCCAGCCCCACAACCCACCACACAAGTCACGCCACACCTTGCAGCACACGCCAGCTCCTGCCAGCCCACAGCCTAGCCCGCCTGCCCGCCACACCCTCCCTGGCTCTCCCGTGCCCCGTCTTCTTCCTGGCTCCTCCCAATCCCCTTGGCAGCCTCCCTCCCTTGGCCTCTCTGAGTCCCAACGGCGCCAGCCCCGCCCTCACCTCACCACCGGCCGCCCGCCCGCCCTCCTCAGCTCCACCCCTTGCAGTTACAGCGTCTGCCGCCGCTGTTCCGCTGTCGCCCGGCGCCCGCCGTCGCCGTGCGTGTCCCCCCAGCGTGCGCCTCGCCCGCCTCCCCGCCGCGCCTCGGTGGCCTCGCCCCCCCACTCGCCCTCGGCCTCGCCACCCCTCGCCGTCGAGCTCGCCCGCCTCCGGCTCCCCACTGCGCGCCGCGCCCCAGCCTGCGCCGCGCCCCTCCTCCTCCACCGCGCCCGCCGGCCCGCTCCGCCCCGCCTGCTCGCCATGCGCTGGGCGCCCGTGCGTGCAGCCCGACCCGTCCCGACCCGGCGCGCCTCTGCAGCCCGCCCTCCGGCTGGCGTCACACCGCCAGAAGCCGCCGGCGCCCGCCTCCGTCGCCCTCAAGCACCTCCGCTGCGCCCGCCTTGCGCCCTCTGCGTGCCGCCATGGCCCTGCGTGTGCATGCCAAGTGCGACCTTGAGGACCCGTGGCCTCTGCCGAGCTCCGTCGCCCGCCAAGCCTACACCGCATCGCCCCCACCAAGACCGGCAGCGCCGCTACGCCTTCGCTCGGTGTGCGTGCGTCGCGTGCTCGTGTATGTGTGTCATGGAGGTGCATTTGTGTATCCTGGCCGCCTTGGTGTATCCAAGTTCGCCCATGACCGGCGCGAACCCGATGACCGCCAAGCTCGAACGAGCGACTAGCCCTTCACGCGGAACACCGAAACGCCCAGAACACCAGTCGGCGACACGGATACGACATGATCTTCCTCTCGGGCCAAGGCCGGACCGAAACCGCCAAGATCGCCATCGAGCGAAGTCCTTCTTCTGGACAAGTACCCCTTCGAGGACGCCGAGATCTACAATCGGAATCGAGGACGCCGAGAGACCGAAGCGCCAAGTTCTTCGCCCCGCACGCCAAGACCGACAACATGACCCGAAGGCCCCGGATGCGACAAGGACTACCTCCGCTATCTGAGAACGAGCCCGCCGAGGTCGTTCCGTCGAACCCTGAACCCCGAGACCGACCCCGGACCCCGAACCCCGGAACCCCAAGATCGTCGAGACCCCTAATGTGTGACTCTTATCCAAGAACCCTATTTTATAATATAATAACAACTTGTTGCACATCAAATCATTCATCTCGCATGCATATCATTGGTTTGGGGGCCTTATGCCGATTCACTGCATAATTAAATATGGGGCCCATATGCGGGCAAATCTAGCCTTATATTGGCCTCATTGAAACATGTGTAGCGAACCGGTGCCATCTTCTGTCTTGCTAAATAACACTTAAATTGCGGGGTAGCTAAACAACATGCACCACCTAATTAATTGTCGGGACCCCGGTTCCACTTAATATGACCTAATTGCATCGCACCCTTTGCCATGTCATACATCATACATGCATCATGCCGATCTTCGCGTTGTATTAAATATTGCATCCGTGTTTCTTCTAGTGTTTTGGTTCTTCGCGGATAAGGCCGTTGAGTTGATGTGAGCTTCGTCCGATCTTGGTTGAACCTTCGACAATGTTTTCAGCGAGCATCTCCCCTTTCTACCTATCTTACTTTTATAGTATTTATTCCCTCTGTTGATCTATTGCTATACGTGTTGCGATGCTTTAGTTTCCACTGTGATATACCGTGCAGCCCTATATTGCCTTGGACACATCCTATTACCTGTTGTTTGGTAGATAGTTGGACTTGCGCTTCGTAGTCGCTTGCTTTAGTGCTGTTGCGTGTCGTCAAGTGCCACAGTTATTGATGTATTGCCGCATGTTGATGTTGGAGACAATCATAGTTTTACTTATCGTTCATTTTAATTTCTGTTTAACAACTAAAATTGAATAAGCAGAGGCATCGGTGGGTGATAGAAAATATTTGGTTTCCGAACGCCCACTTGTGTCCCGTAAGACCCCGAGTACTTGATACCTGTTCCTTGATTTATCGCTATCCACATCGGGAGGTATATGGGACCCCAGCGAGCTTGATTCATCTTATTTCTTGGGGCCACAAACTAGTTTGAGGTTTTATTTACGATCTGTACTTATGCCATGCTACTTATGTATTTACGATTGTGCGAGGAGCACCTGTCTATTTAGGATCGGGACACGATTCATGTGTCGACAAGCCCAGCCACACTTTCGGGTTCCCGATCGTTCTGGCCGTCCCAAACCTTAAGTCCGTCTCGAGTCACCGTTCGCGGATTCTACTTAGGGTGGCCCCCTGAATATTTCGAATCCTGTGATTGTTCGTGAAAGCCTCGTTGGGTTTTGATTTGGTTTTCGAGGTTGATCGGCGTGTGTTGCTATTGGTGCACCGGGTAAAACTTTACGGCCGTGTCCGCGGATATGGACGACTTGGAGCACAGTATCTCGATCATAGACAAGCATAACTAAAGTTTATTGCTATAAATTTGACTTTATAATGACTAGTAATCAGCTTCACTATAATGGAATGACTAATAATACTGCCCACAATTGCTTGTTTGAATTGTCGCTTGCGACCATTGTACCTGACTAGTAAGTGTTGCAACTACAACGGAATGGCTGAATAAAAGAACCAACAACTGCTGGGTTTTGGGTTATCTCATGCTAATTGTATCTGACTAGTAAGTGTTGCCACTATAACGGAATGATTAACTAAAAGTGCCCACTGCTTATTTTATCAGGATGATTATCTATACCTGACTAGTAATTGCTGCAACGATAACTGAATAAATAAAACTGCCAACTGTGTGAGTTCCTCGGTTGACTTCCTCGTTTGGTCTCGAGGGGGAAACGCCAGGATGGGTTTGTTTGATGATAGAATCATGTTGGTTCCGAATAGGTCCTTCACCCTCTACATTTGGCCTTGATGTATCGAGTCTCTATAGGTTGTTTAGTGCATGCTGCCGCCTCGATCCACCATACCTATGTGGCGAGGACCGGTCTAGCCTCGCTGTCTTGGCCTCGATCTTGGCGCTCCTTCTTTTCCTTTGCCCTTTGTCGGCACCCCTTTTGTTTAAGCAGGTTTTGAGATCGGCGTCGTTAGCGGTTACCCTTCCGGCTTGGCCTGGGCGGTTATGGGCGCCATTGGTTATTCTTGGGGCTCTTAGCCCCATTTGCATCTTGTCCGTAGCGGGCTCTATCGTTCAAGGTGATCTGGATCTTTGTATATTATATCGTATTCTTGACTCTGAGTCATTGTTATATATCTGTACGTGGGTCCCATCGAGGACTGTTGTGTAATGTTATTACTTCGTTTTCCACCCGCACGAAAGTGCCTGGTGGGCACCTTTGAATCGTTTCTATGCGGGTTTGGCGAATTTAGCTCAAACTTGCATAGGTCCGATTCTGAGGGTGTTACAGGTCCTTTGGGCAATGCTTGTTCAGCGACATGAAGTCCACGTACATCCGCAGGATGCCCGTGTCCTTCCTGGGGACCATCACTGTATTTGCGAGCCACTCGCTTTCTTTGATCTCCCTGATGAAGTCTGCAGCGAGTAGTCTGTTGATTTCCATCCCGATGGCTTCGGCCCGTGGCTCGGACAGTCTCCGGATGGACTGCTTGACGGGCTTGGTGTCTGGAAAGACGTTGAGTGCATGCTCGGCGAATTCCCTGGGAACTCCTGGCATCTCCGCAGGACACCAGACGAAGATTTCCCAGGACGAATTCGACGAGCGCGCTTTCCTAAGCGGGGCTGAGGTCGTTGGCGATCAGCGCCATCTTGGAGGCATCCGTCGGGTGGACCTGCACCTTCTTTGTGTTGACGGTGGAGTCGAAGGACATGTCAGGTGCGTTTTGTCGTGCTACTGGGGGTGCCCCATTGTCCGTCACCTCGTGGAGCCTTACGAGCTCATCCTACATGCCGAATGACTGGGAGATTCTGTTGAAGTCCCTGTCGTAGTGGTCCGATCGGGTGAAGCTCCCGTGGACCGTGATGACGCCCCTGGGTCCTGGCATCTTGAGTAGCAGGTATGCGTAATGTGGGACAGCCAAGAACCTTGCGAATGCTACACGCCCGAGGATGGCGTGGTATTGTGATGGCCATCCACGCATCGAATTGAGCGCCGCCGGAAGTTGTCCGGCTTGCGAAGATGTCAAGCCATATTTTCCGGGGAATATGCCCTTTCACGGCGATGCCGTGGAACGTTGTGTCTGTTCCATTCCGCTGCCGCAAGGATCCGCATTGCTGCTAGAGTGCTTGCGAACATCAGGTTGATGCCGCCGCCGCCGTCCATGAAGACGCGGCTCATCTCGAAACCTCCGATATGCGCCTCCAGCACTAGGGCAGCATGACCTGGGCGAGGGATCTGGCAAGGATGATCCGAGCGACTGAACGTGATGCAGGACTCCGATCCGCTGAGGTATTCAGGGATGGCGGGTGGAGTGGTCATGACCAAGTTGATCTGACGGGTGATTTTCTTCTGCACCCTATTCATCGGGCGCCCCTTCTGGATCATCAGTGCTCCTTTTGGTGGGGGATACCCGTGCCCAGCGTTGTTCTGTGCTGGTGCGACTGGTTGGTTCGGGCCTCCTGCAGGTGGCGGTGGAGGAGCTCCATGCGCTATTTCACCTGGTGCGGGTGCGTTTCCGAACCCAGGGGGTGGAGCTTGCTGCCTCATCTGAGCCATGCTTTCGCTGAGCTTCTGGAACTCGCGGCAGTCCTTGAGCATGTGTCTTGCCTTCTTCTTACCATCCTGCTTGTCGATGTAGAAGTGGATGGTGCATGGACAAAGTTTTCGTATCTTTGAGGTTCGTTATCGCGATCGCGACGCTGCCACGACTGTGCTGGGCGTCCTCCATCGCGGAAGTTGCCTCCGTGGTATCCGCCACTATTGCGGTTGGCATCGTTGCGGCGATCGGCATAGCCGGCCGCGACCATGTCGGGTCCATCGCGATCGTCGTATACGCACGGTCTCCTCTTGTTACGGCGTTCCCGTCGTCGGCTGTAATCGTCCTCTTCCTCCGATTGTGCCCGGTGGACGGAATCTTCACCGTCGGCCCACCTGTTGGCGATGTCCATGAGGTGGTCAAGTGTCTTGGGCTTGACACGCCCGAGTTCCTCCTTGAAGTCCTGGCGCTTGACGTCGTCCTTGAAGGCGTCGATGGCCCTATCTTCGAAGATGTGCGCTGTAGAGTTCTTGGTGTTGGACCAACGTAGTATGTACGAGCGAATGGATTTGCCCGTTCGTTGAGTGCAGGCTCGCAACTCCTCGATCGATGCGGGCCTCTTACTGGTGCCTTTGAAGTTTCGGATGAAACTGTAAGCCAGCTCCTCCCAGCTTCGGATGGATCCTGAGGATAGGCTGCTAAGCCAGATCCGAGCTGCACCTGTCAGCTGCAGCTGAAGGCATTGCATGGCGGTTTCCTTGTTTCCACCGTGCAGCTTGACGGATGACAGGTGGTCGCTGAGCCATGCCTTGGGGTCTTGTGTGCCGTCGAACTTCGGAGTATCCGAAGGAAGCTTGAAATTTCATGGCATCCGTGTCCGTCGGACAGATCTGCTGAAGCACCGGGCTCCGCAGAGTTCTCCTTCATCTTCGTCCATCTCGGATTCAGACGAGCATGCGCGCTTGGCTCGTGCTTTGTCGATTTTGCGCTGTGTTAACACATCTCTGGCGTCATAATTGCGGTTGCGATGACGTGAGTTCTTGTGCCTTCGAGGAAGGTCATGGTCTTCTTCTTCAGATGAAGGAGTGGGGCTGCGGTCGAACCTGACTATAGCTTTCTTTTTCGGCTCATTAGGAGTTTCTTGATGGAGCGCAGCTCCGACGAGTCCGAGTCCGGTGAGTGCGGACTTGTGCATGGCTCTCTTCGGGTCCCCCTCCGAGGTGGGTAGGTCGCGAGGTATGCAGTGGCTGTTATGATCGCAGCTTGCGGTGTCTTCTGGATGATGTTGTCGTTGGCATCCATCTCCATGAAGGATGCGTTGAGGGTTCGGGTCACCTCACGGCGCTCCTTGGGGTCCGTGTTCTCTGTTCGGGAGCGGTGCTTGTTGCCATGGTTGCCGTTCGAGCTGGATCCGATGCCCATGGCGGAGAGCGCAGCTCGTCGTGCGCTGGATTCTGAGGCTGCTTGCTTGCGTTTGTCAAGAACCTCTTGCATCTTGACCTAATTCTTGTGCTCCTCGATCAGGAGCAAATGGTATGCCATCAGTAGGTTCCGTGAGGAGTCTGCTGGCAGGACTATGCTGCCCGCCACGGCGGAGCGTTCCTGGGCCCATCCTTCTTTGCTAAGGTGGATGACATGGCCGGTGTTGTTCCCTTCGAGTGGGGGGACTGGCTTCTTCTATTCCCGCAGTTTCGGTCTTGCGGGTTAGGTGTCGGGTTGGGCGGCGGGTTGGGTGTTTGCTGCTCCACGTTGCTCTGGATGACTAGGGCGCATTGGCAACGCTCGTAGATTGGTCCGTTGCTGCCACAACTTTTGGATCCGTAACCGTAGGTCCCTTCATCCGATGGCGGATCGCATAGATTAAAGTTGTAGCTGCTGTTGTCGTATGACTCATCTGTTGATGATGATGTGCATAGCACAGGGTGTGGGTCCCATGAAGCGGGCCTGATTGAAGGTAAGGGCACCCGCTCTAGGAGGCGGAGGGTGCCGGTTTGCCCCACCTGGAAGCAGAAGCTCCCGAACAGGATCTCGAGTCCGTCGCCTACGGGCTCGAAGTCCTTCATGGTGGCCGGTGAGTGGGCGGTGAAGTCGAAAGATCCAAAGAGGAGGTGATCTCCGTCGCCACAGAGTTGTAGATCGCTCGGGTTGGGACCGTCACAATCGCACAATCCGCGTCCCCAGTTCCCACAGACGGCGCCAATTGACGAGGTTTCGACTCGTCAATGCCCATTGTTATGGACTTGGGTTTTGGAGAAGATGGGGATGCTGGAGATCTCGGAACGGTTAGCAAACAAGCAACACGGGGACACGAGGTTTACCAGTTCGACCCGGAGGAAAACCCTACTCGCTTTATGCGCTCTTGATTACGGTGGAACCGGTGATTACAGGGGTGCGCAGATGCAATCTGGCGTGGAGGTGTGTATGCGGAAGTATGAGAGAGAGAGAGATCTCGATCGTACCCTCCTGGCCTTTATATAGACTTAGGCAGGTCCCGGGCACAGTTCTAGTCGGTTACAGATTCTAGGGTTTACCCCTTTGAATTTCCTATCTTCTCTAGTCTTGCTCTCCAAGGATCCGAAGGCGTCATGGGCCTTGGCCACCCGAAAATCTTCATGGGTTGGCGTATATTTGCCGTGGGCCTTCCTTGGGCTGGACCAGGTATGCTGAGATCGTGTACCCGCGGGGTATAACCATGTCATTATGCCTACTACCAAAATGACTTCAAGCCACCTAAAGACCTATGGAGAAAGTGTAAATCCTAACAACATGAATGGAATAGAGTTATTCCAAATAACCCTAAGCAAAACAAGTATGGATGGGAAGTAGAATCTCAAGGTAGAACCATAGGAAATCCTATATCTTGCGATACAGGTATCGAAGAAGAGACTAACTATAACCCTAGAGAGCCTTATGGACGATATGGGGGTGATACCAATGCAATCAACTTAGAAGAGTATTCCGATAGCTACTACACCAATATATATGACTGGATCTAAGAAAAAGCTAAGGAGCCAACTTACTATGAGGAAGCGTTACCGGACAATCAGGAATATCCTGAAGAGGATTACGCCAACTCGAGTCATTTTTAATGACTAATCTCAGTCTCGGTACTTCTAATCAAGAATACGCACCTCCTAGATGCTCTTACGCTCCAGAAGGCAGTCGTAGGACTTCACGTCATCATGGACGGAATTCCAGGAAGCACTAGAGGAAGATGAAAGTAAGGAAGGAACGACATCCCAAGGGATAAGTGCTTGAATAATTTACTTAGAGGGTAATGCGTATTGTAGTTTGAAGGGTTTGCCGAAATAAGTGAGGATATATCCACAAGAACAAGAAGTTATTGTAATATAGTTGTGTAAATAGGTGAGAAGCAAACCGTTGGAACATCTAGTACATTTGTAAATTATCTAGAACCCATGTGTAATACATGGTATATGTTTTGTTGTTTATCGACTTTTGGATCTTATTCAATTTTCTTGATTGCCTAGATTTGTACATGGAGTTTAATTAGGTGTGCAAATGCATGATGTAACACCCAGTTATTACTTGATGTTATAGACCTAGATAGTAATGGGAATTCGAGTAAGGAAGTGACGAGTTTCAAAGATCATAAGGAAAACTTACTTGAAGGGTGAAGCAAAAAAAAGGAGTATTAACACCTTTGGAGGATGGATAGAACATAGGTTATTCCTAGTTGGCTTTGGAAGAAAGCTTATCATAGAAGACGTATGGAGCAACTAAAAAGTAATAAACTTAAGGCCCATTCAAAATAGGTAGCATTGCTTCGAAGTTAATAAAATAATAGTACCCAGTTTATGGAAGCGTCATGAACTAGTACAAAGATAAAGTTGTGGAGCAAAATGGTATGTAAGCTCTGACAATACAGAGGGAATGTCAGTACTAGGTCAAAAACAGTAGGGTAATCCATACAACCTATAATGATCCGCCTTTGGTACTTAGTCCCTAGTCGGTATTTTGATCCACAGTTGGTATTTTGTCCGCAACTGGTATCTGGTTAACTTAGTTAACTAGACATTCTTAAAAGTTGCATAAAGAGCATAAAATTTGGCCTAATCTAAGTAAGACCTAAATAAGTATAAAAATTAAAGGAGATCGTCTTTCGAGATGTTTCGCAAAGTCAGACTTATTCCCAACGAAAATATCCAATATTAAGTACATCAGGTAATGCTGAAAGATCTGCTTCGGAGATCCACCACTATGTGGATACACCGTACAATCTTTCATCAGACCCTAATTAGGTAAAGTATAACTGAACAGAAGCCAACATTCTAGTTATTAAGCCAATAAATACTATACAGACACTTTAAAGACTATTAGTAAAACCTAAGGGGGAGAGCAAACATTATAAATAAAAGTTAAAGAAGTACTATAGGTAATAAAGAGAGATTATCTAAAAACTTAATAAGGTAAAAGCTTGAAGGTGATCAAAGGTTAATCCTAACCGACCAATTCTAGAAGAAACAACTTTTAAGTGGTCCCTAAGAGGTAATAAAGCACATCCAATTGGGAGTATGTGTAGGGTTTCGTAGCATGGAAAACAAAAAATTTCTACCGCATACAAACAAACAAGCCAAGATCTTGTAGGGGTTCGTAGCATGGAAAACAAAAATTTTCTATCGCATACAAACAAACAAGCCAAGATCTATCTACTAGATTGTAGCAACGAGTCGATGGAATAACTTACCCTCGAAGATTCCAAAGTGGTTAACTAGAGCAGATTCTCGTGGGTGATGTAGTCGTACTCTTTCCGATCTCAAGATCGTGTAGACGATCCTTCCGCATTCGGCGCTTCATGATCGGTCACACGTTGAAGACCTTCCTCTCCCTTGTTCCGGCGGAGGTTGTAGCACTCTCTCGCGATCCGGCGGCCTGGCAGTGGTGTAGTAGAGGGAGATCCCAGAGCTTCGCCATGTGGCGAGTATGGTGGATTATGAGAGGGCTATTAGTGGTCTAGAGATTAGACACACCAATTAGAAGGCTCTAAACCGCAGGCTAAAGCAATTAGAAGCTCTAAACCAAACGGTTCTAAAGGAGATTAGAGGTAGAAACTTGTGTGTCTCAAGGAGGCCCTGCCCATCCTTTTATAGGTGGAGGGCTAGGCGCGCAGGAGGGAGGAGTCCCTCCCAACTCCCTAGGGCTTGGGCGGCACCAGAGGTGGGACTCCTCCTCCAAGTTGGTTCAACTCCTCTTGCTTGTTTCCACAGTTTCTGTTTCCCACAGTTTCTGTTTTCCACAGTTTCTGTTTCGTTTAACTTTCAAAGCGCAATTTGACTTTCATGTTTTGGAACAGCAGAACACTTAGTACATGATGCAATCATTCAATGACACACTCATGTACCCTCCCGGAGTCTGGACAATCGGACCCTTCTAGAACATTCGATGAAAACACGGAATCATTCCCGAACTCAAAAGGACTTTCCTTATATGAATCTTATTCTCGGACCATTCCGAATCACCTCGTGATATCCGGATCCCATCCGAGACTCGAACAACATTCGGTATCTTTCTCATAATACCATAACTACTCAAAACAATGAATCCTTAAGTGTGTCTCCCTACGGTTCGTGAATTGCGGACATGATCGAGACACTTCTCGAACAATAACCAATAGAGGAATCTGGAAATTCATATGGCTCCCACATATTTCTACGATTACTTTGCGATCGAATGAACCACTTACATACGATACCAATTTCCCTTTGTATCACGATAGTTTACTTATCCGAGGTTATGATCGTCGGTATCTCTGCATACCTAGTTCAACCTCGTTACCGATAAGTACTCTTTTCTCGTTCCCGTGATATGTGATCCCTTGTGAGCCAGTCACATGCTTGCAAGCTAATTGGATGACATTCCACCGAGAGGGCCCAGAGTATATCTATTCGTCATATGGATGGACAAATCCCACTCTTGATCCATGTGTTTCAACCAATACTTTCCGAACACTTAATGCCACCTTTATAGCCACCCAGTTACGGTGTGGTGTTTTATGTCATCAAAGCATCCATCCGGTAAAGGTGATATGCATGATCTCATGGTCGAAGGAATTATGTTACTATGTATCATAAAGCATATAGCAATTGAACTATTGAAATGACTTGATCTTTATGCTACGCTTATCTATAGGAGTATGTCCATCACATCATTCTCCTAATGATATGATCTTGTTGTTAATAACATCTCTATGTTCATGATCAGGAAACCATGATCATATATATTAACCAACAAGCTAGTTTAGCAAGAGGCTTTACTAGGGACTCTTATTTTAGTTTACAAATCACACAAGTATTAATGTTTCCGGTTAATACAATTATAGCATGGTATGTAAACATTTATCATAAGTGTGAAGATATGATAATAACCACTTTATTATTGCCTCTTGGGTATATCTCCAACAGTCTCCCACTTGCACTAGAGTCAATAATCTAGTTTCAAACCTTTGTGTATATAACACCTATGGCTTTCGGTGTTGTATGTACCACGATTGCTAGTGGTCATCTCGGATTTGACACTTCCGGTCGTGTGTAATTGCATTTCTTTGCGTCTCGCATCACTCATTCTCTAATGAGATGGCTTTGTATAAATTTGGTCTTTCGGTGTGACCTTTAGTTCTTTGGGGTTAAAACATGTTGATAATATTGTCGCACAATATATCTTCATAGTATTATCCCTCTGTGAACTACACCTAGTTTGATAACAAACTACTTGACACAAATGCCCTCTTTGCTGTTATAATAGCAGTCATATAAGCCTTTTGTTGTAGTATCTGTCACAATGTCTTAACTTTGGAAATCATCCAAATCCATTATGGAACTCACTTTCCATTATATTGTGCCACCCTTAGTTTAGATTGAGATAAACTTAATTTGTACTTTGTGACAAAGCTAGTATCAATGTAGTACTTTTACAATGAACTAACTATCTATTTGTCTCTTCTACAAATAATATACTCTTAGTTCTTCCAAAAGATCATAAGAATATCCTCACTACTGTCCAATGATCATCTTACAAATCATTCTGGTATATGCTCACAATATTTAGAGCATAGGACATATCTGGATTTATACATATCACAGTATGATTGATATAAATATTCTTTGTGATTTCATACATCAAGTATCAATCTATACTTGATTATTTGTTTCACTTTACCAAATGTCAATACACTTGAATGTATCATCAATATTGAACTCATTCAATCCTTTACGTATGACAAGAACCTTTCTTGTAGTTTCTATATTGAACTCATTCAATATCTCGTCTATGTACTTCTGGCACAACCATATTAGCATCTATTGATGCCAAATATTTGGGTTTTGCCTAAGTCTTTCATCGGGATGAAATTCTTAATATGTGTTAATAAAAGATACATTATTTCCAATCAACAATATGTCTTCCACATAATGTATTAGAAATATGTATTAGCGCTCCCACTTAATTTCTTGCAAATGCAAGCATCTCCATTGTCTCTGATGAAATTTTAAACTCCTTTAACAGTTTCATCACAGTGAAGATTCCAACTCCGCGATGCTCACTTTAACCATTGAAGTTTGCATATGCTTTTAGCATCCTTTTTAATTAACAAAACCCTATGGACCATGTCATGTACATGTCCTAGGTAACGATTCTATTAGAAGAACTTGTTTTGTTTATTCAACTACCATATAACAAATTATATGTAGTGGTTGCTACATTAATCCGTCTAGACTAAATATCGCTACGAAAGATCAGATCTTGTCATAGTCAACCTTTGAACATTGTTGTGAACTCTTTCCCAACATGTCGACTATTTCATAGATGTAAAACATCCATGTCTATTTCTTTATAGATCCAAACACAACTGTAAGGTCTTACACCTTTCTCGAGGTCCTTCAAGTTCAAAACTTGATTTATCGTGTATGGAACTATCACGGATTTTATGGCTTCAAGCCATTTGAGTCGGGGCCCATCATCGCTTCTTTGCATGTAGTCGGTTCATTATTCTCAAATAATGATTCAACCCTCAAATCTTGGTATTTGATTGTTTACCGACCTACTTGTTTCAATAGGAACTTAGATCTCTGTGACCACAACCTTTGAGGCACGTGAGCCATGAGCATTGTTCGCCTCGGAACACTTTTGGGTACTGCTGGACACATATAGCTAAGGTTCTTTTAACCTTATCAAAGTTCTATTGTCCTCCCACTTAACTTTTCACGAAAATTCCTTCTCAAAGAAACTTGGCGTTTTAAGTGACAAACACTTTTGTCTCCGTTGTTATGGAGGATTACTTAGTTATTGAAATAACATACAAAGACAAAGTTCATCCGACTTTGGTTGCAAACATCTTTCTTATGCATAGCAGACCAATGTTTAAGAAAGGACAACTTGGGTTTTATCCCAAACCATAACTTTATATGGTGTCATTTCAACGGATTATGATGGAGCTCTTTTCAGTGGAAAAACGGTAATCTCTAAAGCTTTTAATCTTTAAAATATAATGGAAGTTTTATGAATTATACCTTTGATCTTACCATGTCAAACAAGGTTTAATTACATATCTCGAGCTCCATACTCTTATGGTGTTTGAATGCAAATCCACGGAACGATTCCTTAAATCTTAGGTATTATGCTAAACTTGTAACTTAAATATTTTCCTTTATGATCTTATCATAAACTATTCATATTCTTGTTACAATGATTTTGTACTTCATCTTGAAAGTCTTTGAACTTTTCAAGTGTTTCATACTTTATCCTTATTAAGTAAATATTCATATATTCACTCAAATTTTCGGAGAAAGCATATGAAGTTGAAATCCATCGCTTTTGACTACACATAATGGATTTAACAATATGTACAAGTTCCAATAAGCTAGTCTATCATTCCCTTTTGGCCTATGAACGAAGTTTTAATTATCTCTAGGAAAGTTTCACAAGCGTCATTTGATGAAAATCAAATAGACTCCAAAATTCCATCCATATGGATTTTCTTCATGTTTTCTTTCCAATATAATTTAAACGGCGATGTCACTTCCTAAGTGATCTTTCAATCAATTTGTCTTTCGACATCTTTAGCACTAGTTTTATGGATGTGATACCTCCAACGAGATTTGCAAATCATCTATCTTTTATAGATTACGACAATTATTTGAACAACCCTTTTGTTCTCATAATACCTGATAAAACAAATCTTGAAGGCAAGCTTTGATGTTTTAACGAGCAACACAATAACCCTTTATTTGTTCTCGATCAACATCATCACATATTCTTTTGCTAGTTACTTAGGCCATTGTAGTTCATGAATTGTGTTGTTTCGTATGACGATTCACACCAACAAATTCAGTATCAAATACTTGAGAACCACATTGTTTAATAAGCAAATAATATAGCCATAACATGTATATCATCTATATACTTAAGCTGAACAATTCTAGTCTTTTTCTCGCCATATATTTATGAGATTCTCTTTCATTTCCTTTTCTGTTTGAAATAATCTATCAACATCAATAGTGGAGTCATACATATGACATATAGTCCAAAGCGTGTATAATTAAATACCAATGTCTTTGGACTTGCACTTTGAAGTAGATCACCATCATCAAATATTTGGTGTTCTTTCAAATTCCTTTCTTTAGTAATCTCTTGGTGTAGTAAACATTTTACCTACATCAAATATTCACCCTTATCATGGAATCGTAAATGATCAAGCTCTTAGCTTATGATGAATTATGAGTATAATGTTGCTATCCAAAACCTTTTGGAGGATTAGGACAACAAGTGTCTCCAACCTTTTGCAAATCCTCATCAAAATATGAGAACATGAACTTTGCCATATTATACTCTATCATGTTGTAACCAAAACTTCGTTTGATATCACAATATCTTCCACATCATGGTTTCGAAACAACTCTTTCGGATCCTTAGATAACCTTGATATTAAGACAATCCTTTGAATATCAAGAATCATGGAAACAAACATGATACTAACACTTGGAATTGTTACTCTTGATTTAATACTAATTATTAAACTTCATGGAGTAATGGAACTTCTTGAAAGTTTGCAATAGGACCTTTAAACTTTAGATTAACACTTCAAAACAATACGATACCAGTTAGAAAGTAACTAACCAGAATTCTATAGTTCTATTATCTCAATTATAACTAAGCGCAAGATGGTAAACGGATGCCAATGACTACAACAACTATGCAAATTCACTTTGATTTAGTTTATGATAAATTGAGTTCTAATTAATAATTAAATTAATCTAGGTGAACTCCCACTCAAAACAATATCCCTCACATTGTTTTAGTGATCACACGAACCAAATCCACCATATCAAAACCGATCATCACGAGAGTTGATATAGCTTCAATGGCGAACAATCGTCATGTTCATCATATCTACTATATGACTCATGCTCTACCTTTCGGTAATCCGTGTTCCTGAGGCCATGTCTGTACATGCTAGGCTCGTCAAGATCAAACCTTAGTTTCCGCATGAGCAAATCTGGCTTGCTCACGTTGTATACACTTGTAGAATCTAACACACCCGATCATCACGTGGTGCTTCAAACAACAAGCTTTTAGCGGTGCTAACTAAGGGTGAACACTTTATGACTTGAAATTCATGTGCATGAGGATCATCTTATATTGCTACCGTTTTCTACTAAGCAATACAAGATGCATAAAGGATTAACATCACATGCAATTCATAATATGTGATATGATATGGCCTTTCTTCTTTGTGCTTCCGATCTCCATCTTCAAGCGAACATGATCTCCATCATCACCGGCATTGCATCAAGGTCAATGACGCTTCACCATGGTTGTAGCCCACGGCTTCAACTATTACAACTACTTTGAATAGACACGGGTCTTAACATAAATTAAAGACAACCATATGGCTCTAGGTTGCCAACTTACAATAAAGGACATTGCATACATCAAATATAATCACAATCATGGCCATATCACATCATCGACACCCTGCAAAACAAAGTTAGACGCCTCTACTTTCTTTGCATATTTTACGTGGTTTGGGGCTTTCAATAAGTGTCCTTCTAACTTACGAACAAGAACCACAACATTGATACTAGCATTGTTGATTACCCGTTGTAAATTGGATCTTAACTATGCTAGGAGAAACAGCACCCAAAGCCACTTATGCAATACAAGTTGCATGTCAAGCGGAGCAAGTCTCATGAACGATGTCATGTAAGGTTAGCCCCCGCTTCATCCCAACATACCGCAAGATGCAAAGTACACAAGAAGTAATCGACAATAAAGCATCAACGCCACAATGACCATTGTGTTCTACTCGCAACAGATCTACATATAGACACGGCTCGATACCCTCGGGGTTCGTAGCATGGAAAACAAAATTTTCTATCATACAAACAAACAAGCCAAGATCTATCTACTAGATTGTAGCAACGAGTCGATGGAATAACTTACCTCGAAGATTCCAAAGTGGTTAACGAGCAGATTCTCGTGGGTGATGTAGTCGATCTTTCCGATCTCAAGATCGTAGACGATCCTTCCGGCGCTTCCTTTGATCACACATTCGGTACTCGACGAAGACCTTCCTCTCCTTGTTCCAAAGAAACGGAGGTTGTAGCACTCTCGCGATCCGGCACCACTAAGATAAGTAGAGGGAGATCCCGAGGACTTCGCCTTAAGCCGGAGCGAGTATGGTGGATTATGAGAGAGGGCTATTAGTGGTCTAGAGATTAGACACACCAATTAGAAGGCTCTAAACCGCAGGCTAAAGCAATTAGAAGCTCTAAACCAAAACGGTTCTAAACCGGAGATTAGAGGTAGAAACTTGTGTGTCTCAAGGAGGAGCCCTGCCCATCCTTTTATAGGTGGAGGGGCTAGGCGCGAGGAGGAGGAGTCCCTCCCCAACTCCCTAGGGCTTGGCGCCCGGCAGAGTGGGACTCCTCCTCCAAGTTGGTTCCAACTCCTCTTGCTTGTTTCCCACAGTTTCTGTTTCCTTTCTGTTTTCCAGTTTCTGTTTGCCGTTTAACTTTCAAGCGGCAATTTGACTTTCATGTTTTTGGAACAGCAAGAACACTTAGTACATGATGCAATCATTCAATGACACACTCATGTACCCTCCCCAGTCTTGGGACAATCAGGACCCTTCTAGAACATTCCGATGAAAACACGGAATCATTCCCGAACTCCAGCGGGACTTTCCTTATATGAATCTTATTCTCCGGACCATTCCGGATCACCTCGTGATATCCGGATCCCATCGAGACTCGAACAACATTCGGTCTCTTTCTCATAATACCATAACTACTCAAAACAACGTCGAATCCTTAAGTGTGTCTCCCTACGGTTCGTGAATTATGCGGACATGATCGAGACACTTCTCGAACAATAACCAATAGAGGAATGGAAATTCATATGGCTCCCACATATTTCTCGATTACTTTGCGATCGAATGAACCACTTACATACGATACCAATTTCCCTTTGTCTCATGATAGTTTACTTATCCGAGGTTATGATCGTCGGTATCTCCGCATACCTAGTTCAACCTCGTTACCGATAAGTACTCTTTCTCGTTCCGTGATATGTGATCCCTTGAGCCAGTCACATGCTTGCAAGCTAATTGGATGACATTCCACCGAGAGGGCCTGAGTATATCTATCCGTCATATGGATGGACAAATCCACTCTTGATCCATGTGTTTCAACCAATACTTTCCGAACACTTAATGCCACCTTTATAGCCACCCGATTCGGTGTGGTGTTTGATGTCATCAAAGCATCCATCCGGTAAGGTGATATGCATGATCTCATGGTCGAAGGAATTAGGTTACTATGTATCATAAAGCATATAGCAATTGAACTATTGAAATGACTTGATCTTTATGCTACGCTTATCTATAGGAGTATGTCCATCACATCATTCTCCTAATGATATGATCTTGTTGTTAATAACATCTCTATGTTCATGATCAGGAAACCATGATCATATATATTAACCAACAAGCTAGTTTAGCAAGAGGCTTTACTAGGGACTCTTATTTTAGTTTACAAATCACACAAGTATTAATGTTTCCGGTTAATACAATTATAGCATGGTATGTAAACATTTATCATAAGTGTGAAGATATGATAATAACCACTTTATTATTGCCTCTTGGGTATGTCTCCAAGAGATCTATCAACTAGATTGTAGCAACGAGTCGATGGAATAACTCACCCTCGAAGATTCCAAAGTGTTTAACGAGAGCGGATTCTCGTGGGTGATGTAGTCGTACTCTTACCGATCTCAAGATCGCGTAGATGATCCTTCCGGCGTTGCGTTCCGGTAGCGCTCCCGCAGTCGGTCACACGTTCGGTACTCGACGAAGACCTTCCTCTCCCTTGTTCTAGCAGGCAACGGAGGTTGTAGCACTCTCCTCGCGATTCGGCCTGGCACAGTGGTGCGAAGTAGATGGGAGATCTCGCAGGGCTTCGCCTTAAGCCGGAGCGAGTATGGTGGACTATGAGAGAGCTCCTCGGCGATCTATGGTTTAGACACACCAAGGAGGAGGCTTGGCCGGCGGCTAGGGTTAGCTAGGCGGCGGCGGCGGCTTGCCCTAGGGTGGCGGCGGCTGCAGGAGGGTCGGCGGCTTAGGGCTAGGGTTGGCGGGTGGAGGTGTTGTGTGTTGGGAGGGGCAGCCCTGCCCCTCCTTATATAGGTGGAGGGGCCGTGCCAGGGGAGGGGAGTCCCTCCCCAACTCGGTTTCCCAAGGGGGCCGACGGTGGAGGGGAGGAACTCCTCCCCAACTCGGTTTCCACCTTCCCCTCCACTTTCCAAAATAGTTGTTTGACTTTTCAAATTGGCATTTGACTTTCCAAACTAGGATTTGATTAAACCCTTTATTTTGTTCAGCGATGACACCTAGTACATGATGCAATCATTCCAACTTGGTATGACACATTCATGTACCCTTCCCCTTCGGAGTGCCGGACCTTCCGGAACCTTCTAGAACATTCCCGATGAAAACACCGGAACCATTCTCCAACTCCGAAACAGGACTTTCCTTATATGAATCTTATTCTCCGGACCATTCCGGATCTCCTCGTGATATCCCGGATCCCATCCGAGACTCCAAAAAACATTCGGTTTCTTTCTCATCATTCCATAACTACTCAAACAATGTCGAATCCTTAAATGTGTCTCCCTACGGTTCGTGAATTATGTGGACATGATCGAGACACTTCTCCGAACAATAACCAATAGAGGAATCTGGAAATTCATATGGCTCCCACATATTTCTACGATTACTTTGCGATCGAATGAACCACTTACATACGATACCAATTTCCCTTTGTCTCACGATAGTTTACTTATCCGAGGTTATGATCATCGGTATCTCTGCATACCTAGTTCAACCTCGTTACTGATAAGCACTCTTTTCTCATTCCCGTGATATGTGATACCTGAGCCAGTCACATGCTTGCAAGCTAATTGGATGACATTTCACCGAGAGGGCCCACAGTATATCTATCCGTCATATGGATGGACAAATCCCACTCTTAATCCATGTGTCTCAACCAATACTTTCCGAACACTCAATGCCACCTTTATAGCCACCCAGTTACGGTGTGGTGTTTGATGTCATCAAAGCATCCTTCCGGTGAAGGTGATATGCATGATCTCATGGTCGAAGGAATTAGGTTACTATGTATCAGAAAGCATATAGCAATTGAACTATTAAAATGACTTGATCTTTATGCTACGCTTATCTATAGGAGTATGTCCACCATATCATTCTCCTAATGATATGATCTTGTTGTTAATAACATCTCAATGTTCATGATAGGGAAACCACAATCATTTATTAACCAACAAGCTAGTATTATAAAGAGGCTTTACTAGGGACTCTATTTTAAGTTTACAAATCACACAAGTATTAATGTTTCCTTGTTAATACTATTATAGCATGAATGTAAACATTTATCATAAACACAAAGATATAATAATAACTACATTTATTATTGCCTCTAGGGCATATCTCCAACAGTATGTATAGAATAAGAAATTCCAATGGGTATGGACTAACTGAGTTCAAATCCAATATTGGAAGGAGTATCAGTATCAACTATACTATGACCGGAATAGAAATATAGTCTTCTGACCATAAAACACGGGTCTATAGAAACTTAAAACTTGTTCTAAGGAGATTCTTTAGACTGTATCTAACATAGTAATAAAGTTTGATGATTAAATAAAAAGAATTAGATTAGGATATCTAATCAAGTTATAGAATACTACAAATAATTACATTTATGGTTATCATGGAGGGGAGAAATGCAGCAACCACTACAAGACAATTTCTTACTCCGAAACATGAGAGTTTGCGAACTTCGAGGACGAAGTTTATTTTAAGGGGGAGAGTCTGTAACATCCCACCATTAGAGCTCAGAAATAAGCTGAACCCAGATGTGTGCATTGCATTCATACATAGAAAATCTGAATAATTTTCGCGCTTTTGAACAAAACTTGTCAAAGTGATTGGAGCTTCTCTTAACTTGATGAAATTGAAGTAGATCACCAAGTTGACTGTGATAAGTTTCAATATGACCTTTGCTAAAACCTTATTTGGATAACCATGAATTGATCTACGGGAAGATCAGATATAATAAATGCTACTCATAGTACATTGCTTAAATAAGTAGTCTCTGATCCTTAAGAGATCCTATCATAATACTCATCCCAACAACTCATAAATGCCCAAGTTAAGATTATAACTAAAGTAATCTAAAGGTAATTACTAATCCTGACTTATCTTATTCTTATCTATTCTTACTGTGAGTATCATAGTAATACCTAACTTTTATTCTTTAACGAGACTGAGTTGGCAAGAGACTAAGTCAAGATCATTCAATATATATATTTCTTTCCATATCAATTTTTATGGAACTTATTATAATATCTGCTTTTCATCAATGTTGAGTAATCCACAATTGATTCACCAATTCTTTAACTATCAATCCTTGATCTACTATTTCTTGATCTTACCATAACATTTATTTAAATCTTTTAAAGAGGGCATAATCCATGAATACCCTTAATCCAATATGAGATACGAAGGAGATAATTTCAATACAATTAAAAGTAGGATTGATAAAGCCTTTCTTAGCCAACTAAGGACTTAAGCAATAAATGATTAAAGGATTATAATGGTGATGCTTTAGGCACCAATATTGAATGCTTATATTTAGTATAAGTGATACTGGTGGGTAGAACATGATTGAAACCCTAGTAGAGATAAGATATCCTAGAGTAGTCATTACAAGCCACATAAATATGATTTAGGGTTGGAGTGTGAGTTATTGGAGTAAAGTGAATATAGGATGATATTATTCAATTAAAGCTAGTGTAGCATAGAGTTATAGAAGTGGTGTTATTCATCTTAAAGGATAGTCAACTTTATAGAAAGGTAGTTGGTTGCATACAACTATTAGAGATACATTAGTGATGAATGATTAAGGAAGATTATGAGTAGAGTTTGAAGGAACTATTTGTTGGATGGAAGGCTATCAATAGTAGAGTAGTAGATACAACCAAGCAAGGATATGAGGAAGTTATGAAATACTATAGTATCAAACTCATTGGATTCATCCATGAGTTTAGAAGGTTAATCAGTGAATGAGAATATTTCTATGAAGTAAAACTCATCATGTTAATCATGATGATAGATAGGAAAAGGTAGTATATCTAGGAAAGGAATTCCTTAATAAGAAGTCTAGAATTATGAATTATGGAAGATAGTAATTCTTGGTAAACAATGAACTTTAAATCTTAAAACCAAGTATAGTATGCATTTCATATTAAGAATTCCTCATCTTATATCTATATCACTTGATAGGAACATTTTCCCTATAACAAATCACATAAGCACATCTCTGCCAATTCCAACCATCATAATTATATGTGCTTAGGAGTATATTTATCAATTCCTTTCTATAAAACATTCTAAATATAACTTTCTACTCTTAAGGGTGATGTCATCAAATATCCCAAACAGAAAACAATATGCTTAGATCTTAAATCTTTACTCACATCCATAAAGGAATATAAATATGTTAAAAAACCTAAACCCTAGGGTAAATATTCATAATTCAAAACCCTAAACTTCTTTGTTTATCATAATAGAATATATACATTGCCATTTTACAAATTAATGGAAGTAGTAAGAACCATATTAATTTCTTTCATATTTCATGCATCAAATAATGATATAGGATCATTATACATATAAAAATTTATTTCAAACTCTGAGCCAACTAGAGTTAAGTCTTATAAACAAATAAGAATACATCATTCAAGAAATCCATAATTAAAAGAGGAGAGAAAAATAATAAGAAAAGTTTCTACAAATTATTGAAAGGGGTTCATATTGAGAAAATAAAAGAAATATAAAAAGATTATATAATAAAAGTTCACTAATGATACTAAATATATTCTAGTATTACTACAATTATTCAGCAAATAAATTCTACAAAGAAAATTTCAAATTAAAAGATTATATACAAATCTAAAAAGGAAAATAGAAAACAAATAAAAAACATCACCTGGCCATAGCCCAACACCTCTGTACTTATCTGACGCCTAGGTGCATCCCACAAAGGCCCAGTAACCAGCCGAACTCGTTTCCATCTGTGACTGACAAGTGGTACCAGGGAAGGACTATGGGTTGAGAGGAAAGAAACGCTAGGGGGTTATCCGCAAAACAACACGTCGTTGTCATCCTCACGCACACAGACATCTCGCTGGAGGAGCTCGTCGCCGCTCGATGCCGTCATCGTCGTCCTTGCGCCAAGATCAACGCTGCCGTCGCCAGGAGAGGATAAGGAGGCCACCGCGATGTCCTTGCTCATCCTCATACTCAATTTCCCCCTCTGTAGCTCTCTCTCTCTCTCAATTTCTTCTTCTGACTCGAGAACCCTAGCTCGAAGGTGAGTTGGAGCCGACGATTCCGTGCTCGCCTCGGCCATGTAAGACCACGGTGGAGACCGCCGTTCTCTTCTCGTCTGTTTGCCCCAAATCGCACTAGCGGATAAGGCGTGAATCAACCCAATCGAACCCTTGTTCCCGACACTGTTCGTCGACCTCGCCGGCGTCTCCGACCGCGCCTCGCAAAACCAAGCACACCATCGCGTTCCTGGTGAGTCACTGAATCTCCTAGTATGCGTAGATCTTTCGTTTTCTTCCTAAATCCACCACACCGTGATCGACCACAAGCACCGCCGCATGAGCTCGTCGCTGGTTGACCTCCAGTGACCAAAAAAGGGCGGTGCCACCACCAATAGGTTCGCCTCGATCTCCTCTGTCCAACGAACCTAACCACAGCCCTACGCATGCACCAGATCGATCGATTGATCCTCAACCAGTGAGGATCAACTCGAGTGACGTCATGTATACATCAGATTCGAACCACGTCAGCTAGTTTGACCAGTCTTTGATAGCGTGTCGTGTGACGTGGCCTAGGGCCCATGTGTCATCGAATGTGAGTAGAGAGAAGGTCGGTAAAAAATATATTTAATAACCTAAGTGCTGAGGTGGCCACTGGCCCACCAGTCAGTGACTGAGGCTAGCTTTAGGTGCGGTGTAAAAAGTAATTCCTGTTTAAGAAATAAATAAAATGATATAACTCAATTAATAATATTCCTAAAATCAAATAAATGATTAAATCTTTTTTAATTAATAACTTTTGATTTATAATTCAGAAAAATGTGTATAATATATGAAATTTTGTATAAAAATAAAATCTACAACTTAAAATTATTATCAAATATTATTATGATGATTATTTAAATAAATATTATTTAATAAAGGTTTTATAAGTAATATTATTCAAAATGATCATAAAAAATAATAGTTACATATTAAAAATATAATATTCCACTTTTGAGTTAAATAAAAAAATTCAAATACTTTAATAACTCAAATTTAAACTTATTTACTTAATTAATAATTCATATAATGATAAATAAAATCTGTTAATATTTCTAAAATGAGTAAATTAAGTTTAATAAAGAGTATTAGTCTTAAAAATTAATAATATGAATCCATAATGGTTTAAAACATTATAAATACCTTTTTATTAAGTTATCTTCAACCTTAAATGAAGATCATACTCTAAAAAGGATTCCTATTCATAATAAAAACCTTAAAGCGCAACTTGTGAATAAATCAAATCCTTTCTATCTACTTTACCCACCAGATTACAAAAACTACCCATACATTATAGTAAGTCCATTAGTAGTGAAGTAATATTATATCTTGGTTTATAAACTATAACCCCTCATTTATAGAAGGTAAATGATACTACTCCATTATAAAATCAAGAAACCACCACACCAAATAAAAGTATAACCATTTTTAAGTAACCTTAAGGAAACATTACCAGGTACACAAGATACAAATATCATAAACATTATACTTTTAAACTATATTTATTTTAAAGTTAACTTTAGTCTAGAAGAATCTAAATATAACACTATAAACATTGCTATACATTTTATAGTTAACTTTGGTCTAAAGTAGTTAAGTTATAAAAACATCTCAAACCCAAACCATTCGAGCAAACATAAATAACATCGACCAAACTCAACTAACCACAAAGCTTGTTTAGACCTTAGAAGAGAAACCATTTCTTTGAAGGTTATTCTTTTTGCCATTTCAAACAACAACTCTTGTATAAGCAATCTTGACTAGCATTTCATAAGTTATATTTTATTGCTACATATGTGTTGCTCACAACCACTCACAAGCTCTAATGGAAGCACAAATGTGAAACTTATCTAAAAGAACCACACATTTTAAAGTAACCATTTCCGGAATCCAAACCCTAGGACAACGTTATCCCCGGGATTCGCGTTTAGAACGTGCATCACATTACTTATGCATAAAAGCATATTGCTTCTTTAAACATTAGTCCTTATCGGACCAATGATGCTGATTTCAGATTTTGGATCTTATACTAACTCAAAGACTGTGAGTGCATAATCTTGCAACCACAGAAGGCAAGTTCACACTTGCTCATGTCCTTTATCTATTTTCTGTAAAGTATTTTACAAATCCAGTGTTGTCATCACCTGCATTTGAAAAAGGTCAGAAAACACTATTTTCTATAATATTGTGAATTATTGGTTACTGATCCAGGGTGATCAGCTAATCTAGTAAATCTGACAGTTGGAATACCTCTATTCAGAACTACATCACCTAGGACTTAACAACCAATGTTGCCAGTGATTCTTGCGTCGTATATTACGCGTTAACCATGAGATTTGGAATGGGACGGAGAAGTCAGCTGTATCTTCTTCCTCTTGCATGAAGTCGGATGTGTAGGTCGTGGCTGTTATCCTCGAAGCGTGCATATTAATTGGTAATTCATAGAGGATATGCAGCATCTGGGTGGGAACCCTCAACGCCCACGATAGTTCTGACATCTAACGGTTTGTACAAACCATTGCCGTAATTCTTTATGTGGGAATGGTGTACACCAAGGAGGCATGCGAGGTCGCGAAGGGGGCAGTGATTGGCTTGGATCATCTTCTGGGCCCCACATCATGGAATTGTGGACATGAATAAGCTGCCCGGTTCTGCAACAAAGAGTTGATCTCTCATGGGTAAAGTAACGCACCTCTGTAGAGTGTAAGAACTGTAACTTGTTACTCCCTGTTCTGAGAAGGAGCTGTGAACGCTGCGGTAAAGGAACTCCATGAAAGTTCTGGTAAACCCGTGAAGGCTGGTGGACTTAGCTTTTCAGGATAAAAGCAACCTTTGAAGAAATGTTTATGAAAACTTGCATTGCCTACGACCTATGGTCTGTGGCTGTAGTTATAGTGCATCAAACACTCCTTTTATAGTGAATTTGCTGAGTACGCTCGTACTCAAAGTATCTTCTTAACCCTTGCTAGATTCTGAAGCCGGTATTGACAACATCCACATCAAGTTATGCTCCAGGACTCTCCATCTAAAGTCAAAGCTCTCCATGAAGTCAAGGAAGTCAACATATACATCAACTCAAGTGAAGACAAAGTTATTGATTAGATAGAAATATAATCTCTAGCCAAAGAACCTAATTCTATAGTGTATTGCAATAGCAGCAATCCCAATCCCTTAGTTAAAATGCTAATTTTAATAGTATGATAATTCTTATGATGTGTATCTTTGATTCTTCTCCGTAAGAAGTTCTTTCTCTCTTTAACCTAGAGTGTTCTCTAGATCTTGTGTAAAGAGTGAGTTGTAACATTTAGCCATGTATTGGACCCATTGTGTTTCTGTTGTGACATTCTGAGGGATATAATACTAGTGAACGGTGTTTCATTGGTGTTATGTCCACGACTATAGTATACTACATCATGCAGTGGTATGCTGGGTCACCGCACATACTAGTTTGATCTGAACATGTATACAATACGTGAAACATATGCACCTATCAATACACCATACACATAATGAAACTTGCAATCTCATAAAACAAAGATCCACCACAAGGAGTTACATATGTGTGACATAATAATGTAGGGCAACTCATATCGTTCCAAAACAATCATAGCAAGAGAGAGAGAGAGACCAAGTTTCTTCCACAAACCCATAGTCAGAGGGCGGGCTACTCTCTTTTCATCATGGATATGTTGATGGTGTTGTTGGAGAGGTTAGAGATGCATCTGGGATGACTCTGGCAGTGTTTCTCCCTCCAATTTTCGAAGCTCTTGACTTTTGTATATGGTTTTATATGTTTTTGTCTCCATGTTCTGCCTCATGTATGTGAAGGGAATATGTCCTGAGAGGCAATAATAAAGTTGTTATTATGTATATTCCAAGTATATGATAGATGTTTATTTTGCATGCTATAATTGTATTAATACGGAAATGTTAATACATGTGTTTAATAAACAAATGGAAAGTTTCTAGTTATGCCTCTCTTATAAAGAGGTCACAACATTATTTGAATGGTGTGATGAACATTCATCCGAAGTATAGCACTACAATCAAAGTCATTGAGTTTATGTTGCTATAACATCATACGAAGTAATCCTAATCCTTAGACCATGAGATCATGTTAATCACTAACACCAGAAGAGTATCTTGATAATATCAAATGTCACACCGTAACAGAGTGACTATAAAGATGGGATCGGTGATAAGAAGGTGTTATGTTGAGTGTCATGGATCAAGAGTGGAATTTGTCCATCCCGATGACATATAGATATACTCTAGGCCCTCTCGGTGATATCACATTAGTTAGATTGCAAGCAAGTGATTTGATCTCTAGAATATTATATCACGGGAACGAGAAAAGAGTACATGTTGGTAACGAGATCAAACTAGGTTTGGAGATACCGATGATCGAATCTCGGACATGTAATATATCGCGAGAAAAAGGGATTAAGATTCTAGCGTAAAAGGTTCTCACAATCACAAGAAGTCATCATTGAATGTGTGAGAGTCAGTATGGATCTCCAGGTCCTGCTTCTAATTATTGATTCGAGAGGGGTCTCGATCATGTCCGCATTATTCGTGAACTGTAGGCTGACACACTTAAAACACACTGACCCCATTTGGAACAAATAGTTTCTAGACGAAAATATTTACAAAGCGCAGAAATTTATTTCACTAGACACCGGAATTGTTTCGGGTGAAATCGCTGAAAGTGTTTCTGCATGTGAAATAAAATACCAGCAAGGGGTTTTATGTGAATGTTTGTCCATTAATGTAATTGACAAAATTCTGAATAAATAAATAAAAGGAGTTTTATTTAAAGAGAGATTGCATTAAATTTGGTGAAAATTTAATGAGATTTTTGAGTGGAATTTTGAGTGGAGAAATGAAGGGGCTAAATGTGAGTGGGATCTCCACCCACATGAATTGAAGGCGGGGAGGGGGCATCCCCCATGCGTCAGCCACCCCCTTGGGGTACCCCCTCCCTCCTATATAAAGCCCCCTCTCCCTCTCTCACACTCACACATCCTCGTGAAGGATCTCTCTCCCCCTCTAGTTTATTCCCCATGGTCTCGGACTAGCGAGATACATGTTCCTGGTGGCTTTTCATTGAGAAAGAGTTGTTGCTTCTGCTGCATTGCTGGAGCGAGGAGGTGAAGGTTTCTTGGTGGCTTGGACATGTGTGCGAGCATGGATGCGCTGCTGATTGGCGGCGCTGGACTTCTTTTCGATCTTGAGATCGGAAAGCGTTCGTCTACATCATCCATGAGTACAACCTCGTTAAACTTTGTCGGTATACAAGGGTATGTTCTCTATGGATGTATATCCACCAGTTGCTTGTATCTAGTAGATAGATCTTGGTACATAGTTGTTCCCATCGTGATTTTTTTTTGTTTTCCATGCTGCGAACCCTATTGTGGTATCAGAGACGGTTCTATGCGTAGATTCTTTGCACGAGTAATACACATATGAGTATGTGGGAAATGATGATCATGTTATTGCTTCTTGTTTGTACTTTGAATATTGGTGGCATGGTGGGATGAAGCGGCCCGAACAAACTTTATTTGTCCTCGCACATGAGACCTGTTCCATGCTTCACATGCAACTAGTTTTGCATAAGTGGCTAGCGGGTGTCTGTCTCTCCTACTATAGTCAATATATAATTTACAATGAGTTGTTAATAATTTGGTTATCCTCGTTGTGGTTCCATGTTCGTAGGTAAGAACGGTTCTATCTTCGAAATCCCTAAGCCATGTAAAACTTGCAATGGATATATTAGAAACGTCTAGTTTAGATTGTTGCGAGGCTAGTGTCATGATATGGTAAAGTTGTAAGTAAAAGTATAATTCATACTCTTACAACACACCTAACGTGTAAGTTCCATAGACGTTGGACTTACACACAAAGTAATGATAGAGATCATACCACGATGCACATGATGGTGATCAAGTGCAAGAACCATATCATTTCACTTTCACATATGATGTTTGTTGCATCTTATATTGCTTGTTTGGCATTTTATTACCATAATAAGATGATCCCTCATTTAGATATCAAGATAAAAATGTGTTCTCCCTTAAGTATGCACCGATTATGTTTTGCCGCTTCAGGACATCACGTGATGATCGGGTGATCTTGAATCCAAGATCATATTTCAGGTGTAAGATAGTTTTACACACGCTAAATACTATGGTTCTTACTTGGCGAGCCTAGCATGTACAGAGATGGCCTCGGAACACGGACCGGAAGGTTAAGCATGAGTCATATGTTGATATGATGCCCATATAGATTCTCGCCTTTGAAGCTACACCGAATCATGTGATGATCGAACTTGGTGTAGTGGATTTGGTTCATGTAATCACCAAAAATACACAAGGGATGTCGTTTTTGAGTGGGAGTTCATTCATAATTTGGATTAATTGAACTCGATCTATCATAAACTTAGTCTAAACTTTACAAATTTCTGTTGTAGATGGCACCACCTTCTTTTAATTTCAATGTGTTCATGGAGAAAGAGAAACTTGGAATGAATGGTAGCAACTTTACCAACTGGTTCATGAATTTGAGGTTTTTTCCTCAATGCTGCACAAAAGCAATATGTGCTAGATGGTCCGACAGGTGATGCTCCTACAAGCACTGCATCTCAGTATGAGCGTAATGTGTATGACACAAAGCATGATGACTACACTCTTGTAAAATATGTGATCCTTCTATCATTGGAACCTGAACTCCAAGAATGCTTTGAACTTAGCAGCACTGATGCTATGGTGAAGAAACTCAAAACCATGTTTGAGAGCCAAATCCACGCTGAGAGATACACGATCTCTAGCGAGTTCTTTAGTGTAAAGATGAAGGAACACAGCTCTGTGAATGATCATGTCATGTTGATGATGGGATATGTTCAACGTCTTAGGGCGTTGGGATATGATATCCCAGTTGACCTTGCGATGGATAGAGTTCTGCAGTCGCTCCCACCCAGCTACAAAGAGTTTGTGCTGAACTACAAGAAAAGTGGTGTGATTGGATCGTTCACCGAACTTGCTGCCATCTTGGTAGCTATCGAAGTAGACATAAAGAATAGGCACCTAGAGTTGATGGTCGGTAAGGCCGCATCCTCTAGAAAAAGAACGAGGCCAAAGGAAAATTCAAGATGGGCAGCACATTTGTTGTACCTCAAAAAACGGTCAATGGAGGTCCTAAGCATGATACTGAATATTTTTATTGCAAAGGGTTGGGTCACTGTAAATGGAACTGCCCCAAGTATTTAGTAGACAAGAAGGCTGGCAAGGCAAACAAAGGTATATATGATATACATGTTATTGATATGTACTTGACTAGTACTCGTTGTAGCACCTGGGTATTTGATACCTGATCAGTTGCTAATATTTGTAACTCGAATTAGGGGCTGCGGAACAAGTGACCTCTAGCAAGGGGTGAGGTCAAGATGCGTGTCGGCAATGGATCAAGTGTTGATGTGATCACTGTCGGAACGCTGCCTCTCCACTTACCGTAGGGATTAGTTATAAACCTAAATAATTGTTATTTGGTGCCTACACTTAGCATGAACATTGTATCCGGATCATGTTTGATGCGCAGTGGTTATTCATTTAAATCCGAAAACAATGGTTGTTCGATTTATATGAATGATATCTTTTATGGTCATGCACCTGTGATGAATGGTTTATTTCTATTGGATCTCGATAATAGTTCTACACATATTCATAATGTTGATGCTAAAAGGATTAAACTTAATCATGATATAACCGCATATATGTGGCACTGCCGTCTAGGACATATTGGCGTTAAATGCATGAAGAAACTCCATTCAGATGGACTTTTAGAATCACTTGATTTCGAATAATTTGATACATGTGAGCCATGCCTTATGGGCAAGATGACTAGAACGCCGTTTTCCGATCCAATGAGTGTGACGGCGTGAGGTGGATATCGTTATTTTGTTACTTTCATGTATGATTTGAGTAGATACGGTTATATTTACTTGATGAAACACAAGTATAAAATCTTTGAAAAGTACATGGAATTTCAGAATGAAGTGGAAAATCATCGTAATAGAAAGATCAAATTTCTATGGTCTGATCGTGGAGGTGAGTATCTAAGTTACGAGTTTAGCATACATATGAAAGAGTGTGGAATAGTTTCACAACTCACACCTACCGGAACACCAGAACAAAATGTTGTGTCGGAACATCGTAATCGTACTTTACTAGATATGGTTCGATCTATGATGTCTCTGACTGACTTGCCACTGTCATTTTGGGGTTATGCACTAGAAAGTGCAGCATTCACTTTAAACCAGGCACCATATAAATCCATTGAAAAGACACCGTATGAATTGTGGTTTGGAAAAAAACCTAAGATGTATTTTTTAAAGTTTGGGGATGCAATGTTTATGTGAAAAAACATCAGCCTGATAAACTCGAACCCAAAGCGGAAAATGCGTCTTCATAGGATACCCTAACTAAACTATTGGGTATTCCTTCTATCACAGATCTGAGGGCAAGGTTTTCGTTGCCAAGAATGGATCCTTTCTAGAGAAAGAGTTTCTCGCGAAAGGTGTGTGTAGTCAGAAGGTAAAACTCGAAGAGGTTATTGAACCTTCTCTTCATAGTATGGCGAGTAGCACAGCACCGGAAGTGGTTCCGGTGTTGACTTCACCTAATGAAGACGGAACTAATGATAAAGATCATGAAACTCCAAAATAGAATACTACCAAACCTCGCAGGTCAAGCAGGACGCGTGCAGCTCCCGAACTGTACGAAAATCCTGTTATGAATTTCATGGTTAATGAAATAGATGAACCTATGACGTATGAAGAAGCGATGATGAGCCCGGATTCCAACAAATGGCTAGAATCCATGAAATCTAGGATGGAATCCATGTACGAAAACCAGGTTTGGACCTTGGTGGACTTCCTCACGACCGAAAGGCCGTGGAGAATAAATGGATTTTCAAAAGAAAAACTGATGCTTATGGTAACGTAACCGTCTATAAAGCTCGATGTAGAGGGAGTTTCCCAACCTTTAAACAATATAAGGTGGAGTCCCCTGTGTTTACAATGCTAGTCCCTGGATCAATAGCTAGCATCCACAGTTAAGATGTAATATCGAGAAACAAAGGTCATAATATAACTTTATAACCAGGAATAACATAATTTTATTACATCTTACATAGCTCATTTGGCTATTACATTACATTGCAGCGGAATAACTATAGTCATGGGGTCTTCATCTTCAAAGTGCCACAGGCAGATGTTGGTTGTAGACTTTGTAATCCTAATCAATCAATCTCCACTAAAATCAATCAAACCTGCAACATTACAAGTTACAGCCATAAGGGTCAATACATTTGAATTGTATTGGCAAGTTTCAGTACTATGTAGAATATAAGTGGCTCCTATCATTACATGCATATTTGGCTAAGTAGAGTTTTGAGCTCATTTGCATAAAGCAATAATTTATCCTATCTTTTCAAAATGGTTTTGGTCCTTTGTTAAATCTCCTTTTCAAAATCCCTTGAACTCCTTGGTAAATTCCCAAGTGTTCAAGTCCTTGTCAAAAATCCCTTGAGCTCCTTGGTAACCCCAAGTGCATCAAGTTTTATCAAAATTTCTTGAGCTCCTTAGTACCCCGAAGTGCATCAAGTTTTATCAAAATCTCTTGAGCTCCTTGGTACCCCCAAGTGCATCAAGTCTTTAAAAGTTTTCTTTTAGAAATTAGAATGTCGAGATTTCCCATAGCTTCAAACTTTAGTTGCTCAGTATTGTCCATAACCGGGGACACGACTAAGTACTTAGATTTTATTATCTTCTGCAGAAGTAGTACACTTTACCCACATGTCACAATCCATCTTGTTGCCACCAGTGGCCACTGGATTAGTGCTCACCAAGATGGAGTACTGGCAGATTGAGAATGTGACGAAGTCTTTCTAGAGGGTCCTCCCATACACCATTGCTAGCTTGTCTTCAACACCCATGTAGGATTCCAGGTCCCCATGTCCAGTAAACTGAAGGCAATGCATGGGTCTTCCCAATGTAGTTGACTAAGCCAGAGCCATAAATAGCATGTGGTTGCACATGAAAGCCACAATTGGAGAAACATGTTCAATCTCTAAGTTTCCTGGGTGGTTTCCTTTGGAGCACAACACAAAGAAATTGCCATAGACATGGTTCCTTTTGTTGCCACCTTCTCCAAAACTCAAAGTATCCTTGTCCACCCAAGTGGTTCATTGAGTCCTTGTTTTATTATATAAAAACACAAGTCCTTTTCTCAACTTCATAAAAATCTCAACATGTATCTCTTTTCAAAATATAGCATGGCTAAGCATGTAACAACTACATTGTTTTCACTAAGGAATGTATAGGGAATCCTATTAGGATTTAGCATAGCATAAGTGTAGAAATTATTTTCATGCATGTTTCAAAACCCACTAAGTATAATGAAAATAGTAGGACTTTAGATGATAGTGTCACTTGCCTTTTTGGTAGGGAATGTTGGTTCACTCCTTGATCTTGCTAGTCTCACACTTTTCTAACTTCACTACAATCAATCAAGCAAACACAATATCAACTAGCATTCCAAACCAATAATCAATCAAACAATTCACTCACATAAAACAATGGGATCTAAGTCATGCAGGTAAGCATGCAAGAGGTGGTTCTATTTGCAAAGATGGTCTCCACTAGGCTTCTAAACTTTGTAAGGTTCAAAGTGGTCATTTTCCAAAGTGGCAAAGTCATTTGCAAAAGAGTTTTGTCTAAAACCATTTTTAAATCCAATCATTATTTTATGAGGTGGAAAAATATTTTTATCAAAGGAACAACTTTAAGTGGTTCACCAAATAAGTTGTTGTTTTCCCAAAACTTGGTGTTTTTGTAGGGGTTCGTAGCATGGAAAACAAAAATTTTCTATCGCATACAAACAAACAAGCCAAGATCTATCTATTAGATTGTAGCAACGAGTCGATGGAATAACTTACCCTCGAAGATTCCAAAGCGGTTAACGAGAGCAGATTCTCGTGGGTGATGTAGTCGTACTCTTTCCGATCTCAAGATCGCGTAGACGATCCTTCCGTCACACATTCGGTACTCGACAAAGACCTTCCTCTCCCTTGTTCCAGCAGGCACCGGAGGTTGTAGCACTCTCCTCGCGATTCCGGCAGCACAACGGCGTGGTACCGGAAGTAGAGGAGATCCATGAGCTTCGCCTTAAGCGGGCGAGTATGGTGGAGTATGAGAGAGAGCTATTAGTGGTCTAGAGATTAGACACACCAATTAGAAGGCTCTAAACCGAAGGCTAGGGCAATTAGAAGCTCTAAACCAAGCGGCTCTAAACCGGAGATTAGAGGAGAGGAACTTGTGTGTCTAGAGGAGGAGGCCCGGCCCATCCTTTTATAGGTGGGAGGGGCGGCCAAGGGGAGGGGAGTCCCTCCCGAAGTCGGCCTTGGTTGGCGCGCCGGCTTGGAGGGGCTCCTCCCCCAAGTCGGTTCAACCACCTCTTGCTTGTTTCCTCCCACAGTTTCCCACAGTTTCTGTTTTCCACAGTTTCTGTTTAGCCGTTTGACTTTCAAACCGGCAGTTTGACTTTTCAGTTTTGGAACAGCAGAACACTTAGTACATGATGCAATCATTCAATATGTAATGACACATTCATGTACCCTCCCTTCCGAGTGCGGACAATCCGGAACCTTCTAGAACATTCCCAATGAAAACACGGAATCATTCCCGAACTCGGCGGGACTTTCCTTATATGAATATTATTCTCCGGACCATTCCGGATCACCTCGTGATATCCCGGATCCCATTCGAGACTCCGAACAACATTCAGTCTCTTTCTCATAATACCATAACTACTCAAAACAACGTCGAATCCTTAAGTGTGTCTCCCTACGGTTCGTGAATTATGCGGACATGATCGAGACACTTCTCCGAACAATAACCAATAGAGGAGTCTGGAAATTCATATGGCTCCCACATATTTCTACGATTACTTTGCGATCGAATGAACCACTTACATACGATACCAATTTCCCTTTGTCTCACGATAGTTTACTTATCCGAGGTTATGATCGTCGGTATCTCTGCATACCTAGTTCAACCTCGTTACCGATAAGTACTATTTTCTCGTTCCCGTGATATGTGATCCCTTGTGAGCCAGTCACATGCTTGCAAGCTAATTGGATGACATTCCACCGAGAGGGCCCAGATTATATCTATCCGTCATATGGATGGACAAATCCCACTCTTGAATCATGTGTTTCAACCAATACTTTCTGAACACTCAACGCCACCTTTATAGCCACCCTGTTACGGTGTGGTGTTTGATGTCATCAAAGCATCCATCCGGTAAAGGTGATATGCATGATATCATGGTCGAAGGAATTAGGTTACTATGTATCAGAAAGCATATAGCAATTGAACTATTGAAATGACTTGATCTTTATGCTACGCTTATCTATAGGAGTATGTCCATCACATCATTCTCCTAATGATATGATCCTATTGTTAATAACATCTCTATGTTCATGATCAGGAAACCATGATCATATATTAACCAACAAGCTAGTTTAACAAGAGGTTTTACTAGGGACTCTTATTTTAGTTTACAAATCACACAAGTATTAATGTTTCCGGTTAATACAATTATAGCATGGTATGTAAACATTTATCATAAGTGTGAAGATATGATAATAACCACTTTATTATTGCCTCTTGGGCATATCTCCAACAGATCTCCCACTTGCACTAGAGTCAATAATCTAGTTTCAAACCTTTGTGTATTCAACACCTATGGCTTTCCGGTGTTGTATGTACACGATTGCTAGTGGTCAATGATCCGGATCGACACTTCAGTCGTGTGTAATTGCATGTCTTTGCGTCTCTACGCATCACTCATTCTCTAATGAGATGGCTTTGTATAAATTTGGTCTTTCGGTGTGACCTTTAGCTCTTTGGGGTTAAAACATGTTGATAATATTGTCGCACAATATATCTTCATAGTATTATCCCACTGTGAACTACACCTAGTGTGATAACAAACTACTTGACAAAGTTGCCCTCTTTTGCTGCTAAAATAGCAGTCATATACTTAGCCTTTTGTTGTAGTATCTGTCACAATGTCTTAACTTTGGAACTCATCCAAATCCATTATGGAACTTACTTTCCATTATATTGTGCCACCCTTAGTTTAGATTGAGATAAACTTAATTTGTATTTTGTGACAAAACTAGTATCAATGTAGTACTTTTACAATGAACTAACTATCTATTTGTCACTTCTACAAATAATATACTCTTAGTTCTTCCAAAAGATCATAAGAATATCCTTACTATTGTCCAATGATCATCTTTAATCATTACGGTATATGCTCACAACATTTAGAGCATAGGACATATCTGGATTTGTACATATCACAATATGATTGATATAAATACTCTTTGTGATTTCATACATCAAGTATCAATCTATACTTGATTATTTGTTTCACTTTACCAAATGTAAATACACTTGAATATATCATCAACATTGAACTCATTCAATCCTTTCTGTGCGACAAGAACCTCTCTTGTAGTTTCTATATTGAACTCATTCAATATCTGTCACATCCCAAGATTTTCCAAATCTTGACATGTGAAAACAAATGATTAAAATAAAACTTTGTTTGATTTTCAGAGCCAGAAGAAACTTTTTAAATTCAATTAGAACTTCAAACCTATTTGAATTAAATAAAACCTAAAGATATTTAAGATGATAAACTTTTATTAAAGGAAAGTAAAAATAATTAAAATATTAATTTGAAAACTCTTAAATGAAAAGATTTGTTTTCAAAAGAGAAGGTAGAATTATGAATAAAGATTATTTAATAAAGCCAAATTAAAAACTTTGACCAAACTTTGGAAATTAAAACATTTAATAAAATGGCAAAAGTTGATTTAAATAAATTAATAAGATTTTGTTATCCACCTTTATTTAAATAAGAGGTTTTACCAATTTAAAGTGAAACATCAAAACTTGTTAAATTATTTAAAATAAGCTACCTCAAAATCACAAATAAAATCTACTAAAATATTTTGGTTTATTTTTAAGATTTAAAAATAAATATCTCAATAAAATAAAACTTGTTAGAATTAATAATGAAAGTCTACTTTATATAATTATTAATGGACCCTATATAATCAAATGATATTTTTATAACAAAGTTCCAAGCATTCATTATTTCCAAATAAAACCTACTGAATTGATTAGGAAAATGTTTAGAATTCAAATAAGGAGTTATTAACTAAATCAAAACATATTAAATAAATAAAGGACCCTCTTATTTAATTAATAAAAGGTTGTAAAAATATTATTTTAATTAATAATTGGTTTAAGTGGATAAACAGAACCAAAAACACATTACAAATATTTGAAATTATTTGAATTAATTTGAATGTTTGAATAGTTGGCTGAAATTCAAATCAGGAAATACAATAGTAATGGAAAAAGAACACAGAATAAAAAAAATGAAACTTGACCCAACTCAGCCAGGAAGCCCACCAACCCATCTGCGTATTCCCGAACGTTATTTTTCACCACTTAAACGACCCTCGAGAAAGGCGACAAGTAGACCCTCCTCCTTTCTTTTCCCATCGGCTGGACCCCTCGACCACATTCATCGTTCTCCCAGCGACTCCTTCTCCCTCCTGCTGTGCCGTTTCTGCCGTTGAAACTACGGCTTAAATTCGCGTTAACCACGGCCTTTACTCCCCCTGCGACAACGCCTACTTAAACGCCAGCGATTTCACCTCCTTTTCCCCCAGACCACTCCCTCTCCACCTTTGGCCGAGCAAATTTCGACGACGCCTCTGCTCCGGCGATGTTCGGTGGCGATTCCGGCAACACGACCACCCTTGCCTCCCTAAGCACACTCACACCCTCCTAGCCTTGGCGCTTCTCCGTGCCTCCCACTCACCCGCGGAAGCCCGAGCGTCGGCGGCAGCGTCATCGCCACCATCTGGTTTCTCCGACGAGCCCTCCCCGGTAAGCTAGACCACCCCCTTTCCTCGCGTTGATGCTAACTTGTCAGGGAACCGCACGAAACTAACCCCATTCTCCGTTTTCTCTCCCGTGCTTGGTAGCAGCATTCCCGAGAGAGCAGCGCTACCGACGGCGAACTCGGCGACGATTAGTATCTCCCAGTGCACCCTCGCCTCCTCGAAACCACGTTGAGCATCAGCGTCGCTCCACGAACCGGTGAGCTTCTCTCTCTCTTCCTCGCTCGGTGTCACCTGCTCATGTGAGACCTCGCCGCCAACCACCGTCGCCCGCGCCGCCGTGGATGATTGATCGGGACCGTTCGATTTAGATCGACGCGTGAAACAGTGACTTAAGCCGCGAAGGGGTACGTTATCTGGACCACCCGATCTGACTTAATCCAACGCCCCACAGCGTGATCCACCCCGAACCGGTACCTTCCAACCAGAGCATGCCGCGTGTCACCTAACTCGTTTTAAAAGAAATTTGAATCTGATTTAACTACAAACTTCAAACCTTTATATCTTTTGATCCACACGTCCAAATTTGACAAATTTTATATCAATGGATTCAGGAGAACAAGCCCTAGCCAACCATGGCCTTATTTTTGAAAATAGTATCTGTTAGCTTGTTTGAATTTACAGAAACATTTGTGTACTTGTTTAGAGTATAAAATTGTTTAAAAATTGATTCTAGGATTAAATCTTTTGCAAAGTGGATTTTTGTGACCCTACTGACTCTAGGAACCAACCCATAGTGTTAAATTAATTTTTGTGAAATTTAAATTGAAATTAGTTAACTTAGTCATTTTCTAGCCAAATAAACTCACTAAAATTTATGATGGAAAAGTTTGTGCATGGAAAACTTTGAGAAAATGTTATGGACCAAACTTACTGACCCAAAACACCAAGCTTTGCCAAAGGAAACTCACTTGGTGAAAAATATAAAGTTTTACTTGAAAAAGAATAAATATCCATCACATAAAATGTTGAATGCATTTTAAAATAAGCTTTGGGCAAAACCTCTAACTAATGACTTTGCCATTTTGGTAAATGACCAATGTGGACCTTACAAAGTTTATAAACTTAGTAGAGACCAACTTTGCAATAGAACCCTCTTTTTACAAGACATAGGAACCATTGCTTTGGGTGTGTAAAATATTGTTTGAATATTGGTTTGGAGTGTTACTTGATACTATGCTTGTTTGAATGATTGTAGTGATATTAGCAAAGCGTGAGACTAGCAAGATCAAGGAGTAAAACCCTCACTCCCTACCAGAAAGGCAAGTTACACTATCATACAAAAGACCTACTATTTTCATTCTACTTAGTAGATTTTGTAAACATGCATGAAAATGTTTTATACTTATGCTATGCTAATCCTAATAGGATTCCCTATACACTCCTTAGTGAAAATATTAAAGATGTACATGCTTAGCCATGCTAAGTTTTTGAAAAGAGATACATGTTGAAATTTTACAAAGGTTGAAAAAAGGACTTGTGATTTTATATAATAAAACAAGGACTCAATGAACCACCTAGGTGGTGGACACTTTATGTTTTGGAGAAGGTGGCAACAAAAGGGACCCATGTCCATGGCAATCACTTTGTGTTGTGCTCCAAATGAAAACCACCTAGGAAACTTAGAGATTGAACATGTTTCTCCAATTGTGGCTTTCGTGTACAACCACATGCTATTATGGCTCTGGCTTAGTCAACTACATTAGGAAGACCCATACATTGCCTTTAGTTACCGGACATGGGGATCTGGAATGCTTCATGGGGGCTGAAGACAAGCTAGCAATGATGTATGGGAGGACCTTTTGGAAAGACTTCGTCACATTCTCAGTCTGCCGATTACTCCATCTTGGTGAGCACTAATCCAAAGAGGCCACTGGTGGCAACAAGATGGGATTGTGTCATGTGGGTAAAGTGTACTCCTTCTGCAGAAGTTAATAAAATCTAAGTACTTAGCCGTGTCCCGGTTATGGACAATCTTGAGCAACTAAAGTTTGAATTATGGGAGATCTCGACATTCTAATTTCTAATATAAAACTTGATGCACTTGGGGTACCAAGGAATTCAAAGAGATTTGATAAAGCTTGTTGCACTTGGGAGTTACCAAGGTGCTCAAGAGCATGATGTACTTGGGATTACCAAGGGACTCATGAGTTTTGATAAAACTTGAAGCACTTGGAGTTACCAGGTAGCTCAAGGGATTTTGACAAGGACTTGAACACTTGAGTTTCTACCAAGGAGTTCAAGGAACTTGGAAAAGAGATTTGCAAAGAGATTTGACAAATCAATTTGAAAAAGATAGGATAAATGTTGCTTTATGCAAATAAGCTCTAAACTCTACTTAGCCAAATATGCATGTATGGATAGGATCCACTCATATTATACAAAAAGTGAAACTTGCCAATACAATTCAAATGTATTGACCCTTGTGGCTGTAACTTGTAATGTTGCAGGTTGATTGTTTTGTTAGATGAAGATTGTTTGATTGACTAGGACTACAAAGTCTACAACCAACATCTGCCTGTGGCACTTTGAAGATGAAGGACCCATGACTATATTTATTCCGCTGCAATGTATTGTAATAGCCATATGAGCTATGTATGATGTAATAAAATTATATTATTCCTGGTTATAAAGTTATATTATGACCTTTATATTTTGATATTACATCTTAACTGTGGATGCTAGCTATTGATCCAGGGACTAGCATTGTAAACACAGGAGGGATCTACCACATTGGGTAGGGACCTCTACAATATCTTGTCTATGTACTTCTGGCACAACCATATTAGCGTCTATTGATGCCAAATATTTGGGTTTTGCCTAAGTCTTTCATCGAGATGAAATTCTTATCTTGTGTTAATAAAAGGATACATCACTTCCAATAAACAATATGTCTTCTACATAATGTATTAGAAATATGTATTAGCGCTCCCACTTAATTTCTTGCAAATGCAAGCATCTTCATTGTCTCTGATGAAATTAAACTCTTTTAACAGTTTCATCATAGTGAGGATTCCAACTCCGCTATGCTTACTTCAACCATTGAAGTTTGCATATGTTTTTAGCATCCCTTGAATTTAACAAAACCCTTTGGACCATGTCATGCACACGTCCTAGGTAATCCCTTCTATTAGAAGAACTTGGTTTTGTTTATCCAACACATAACAAAATTATATGTCGTGGTTGCTACATTAATCCGTCTAGACTAAATATCGCTAAGAAAGATCAAATCTTGTCATAGTCAACCCTTGAACATTGTTGTGAACTCTTTTCCCAACATGTCGACCATTTCATAGATGTAAAACATCCATGTCTATTTCTTTATAGATCCAAACACGACTGTAAGGTCTTACACCTTTCTTGAGGGTCCTTCAAGTTCAAAACTTGATTTCTCATGTATGGAACTATCATGGATTTTATGGCTTCAATACATTTGACGGAGTCAGGTCTCATCATCGCTTCTTTGCATGTAGTCGGTTCATTATTCTCAAATAATGATTCAACCCTCAAATCTTGGTATTTGATTGTTTACCCGACCTACTTGTTTCAATAGGAACTTAGATCTCTGTGACCACAACCTTTGAGGCACGTGAGCCATGAGCATTGTTGCTGCCTCCGGAACACTTTTCGGTGCTGCGCAACTCTGCACATATAGCTAAGGTTCTTTTAACCTTATCAAAGTTCTATTGTCCTCCCACTTTTCTTTTCACGAAAAATTCCTTCCCAAAGAAACTTGACGTTCTAAGCGACAAACACTTTTGTCTCCGGTGTTTGTGGAGGAATACTTAACAGTTATTCGAAATATCATACAAAGACAGGTTCATCCGACTTTGGTTGCAAACATCTTTCTTATGCATAGCATACCAATGTTTAAGAAAGGACAATTTGGGTTTTATCCCAAACCATAACTTTATATGGTGTCATTTCAGCGGATTATGATGGAGCTCTTTTCAGTGGAAAACGGTAATCTCTAAAGCTTTTAATCTTTAAAATATAATGGCAGTTTATGAATTACACCTTCGATCTTACCATGTCAAACAAGGTTTAATTACATATCTCGAGCTCCATACTCTTATGGTGTTTGGGAAAATGCAAATCCACGAACGATTCCTTAAATCTTAGGTATTATGCTAAACTTGTAACTCAAATATCTTCCTTTATGATCTTATCATAAACTATTTATATTCTTGTTACAATGATTTTGCACTTCATCTTGAAAGTCCTTGAACTTTTCAAATGTTTCACACTTCATCTTTATTAAGTAAATATTCATATATTCACTCAAATTTTCGGAGAAAGCATATGAAGTTGAAATCCATCGCTCTTGACTACACATAATGGATTTCGTACAACAATATGTACAAGTTCCAATAAGCTAGTCATTCGTTCCCTTTTGGCCTATGAACGAAGTTTTAATTATCTCTAGGAAAGTTTCACAAGCGTCATTTGATCAAAAATCAAAATAGACTCCAAAATTCCATCCATATGGATTTTCTTCATGTTTTCTTTCCAATATAATTTAAACGGCGATGTCACTTCCTAAGTGATCTTTCAATCAATTTGTCTTTCGACATTTTTAGCACTAGTTTTATGGATGTGATATCTCCAACGAGATTTGTGAATCATCCATCTTTTATGGATTACGGCAATTATTTGAACAACCCTTTTGTTCTCATAATACCTGATAAAACAAATCTTTGAAGGCAAGCTTTGATGTTTTAACGAGCAACACAATAACCCTTTATTTGTTCTCGATGAACATCATCACGTATTCTTTTGCTAGTTACTTAGGCCATTGTAGTTCATGAATTCTGTTGTTTCGTATGACGATTCACACCAACAAATTCAGTATCAAATACTTAAGAACCACATTGTTTAATAAGCAAAGAATATAGCCATAACATGTATATCATCCATATACTTAAACTGAACAATTCTAGTCTTTTCCTTTCTGCCATATACTTATGAGATTTTCTTTCAATATTTCCTTTTCTTGTTTGAAAGAATCTATCAACATCAATAGTGGAGTCATACATATGACACATAGTACAAAGCGTGTATAATTAAATACCAATGTCTTTGGACGTGCACTTTGAAGTAGATCACCATCATCAAATGTTTGGTGTTCTTCCAAATTCCTTTCTTCAGTAATCTCTTGGTGTAGTAAATATTTTACCTACATCAAATATTCACCTTTATCATGGAATTATCCATGATCAAGCTACTTTTAGCTTATAAAGATGAATCGTGAGTATAATGTTTCTATCCAAAACCTTTTGGAGGATTAGGACAACTAGTGTCTCAAACCTTTTGCAAATTCTCATCAAATATGAGAACATGACTTTAGCCATATTATACTCTATCATGTTGCAACCAAAACTTCGTTTCAGATATCACAATATCTTCCACAAATCATGGTTTCTGAAACAACTCTTTCAGATCCTAGATAACCTTGATATTAAGAGAATCCTTTGAATATCAAGAATCATGGAGACAAACATGATACTTATATACTAACACTTGGAATTGTTACTCTTGATTTAATACTAATTATTAAACTTCATGGAGTAACGGAACTTCTTGAAAGTTTGCAATAGGACTTTTAAACTTTAGATTAACACTTCAAAACAATACGATACCAGTTTAAGTAAAGTAACTAACCAGAATTCTATAGTTCTATCATCTCAATTATAACTAAGCGCCAAGGTGGTAGCGGATGCCAATGACTACAACAACTATGCAAATTCACTTTGATTTAGTTTATGATAAATTGAGTTCTAATTAATAATTAAATTAAGCTAGGTGAACTCCACTCAAAACAATATCCCTCACATTGTTTTAGTGATCACACGAACCAAATCCACCACATCAAAACCGATCATCACGAGAGTTGATATAGCTTCAATGGCGAACAATCAACATGTTCATCATATCTACTATATGACTCATGCTCTACCTTTCGGTAATCCGTGTTTCTGAGGCCATGTCTGTACATGCTAGGCTCGTCAAGATCAAACCTTAGTTTCCGCATGAGCAAATCTGGCTTGCTCACGTTGTATACACTTGTAGAATCTAACACACCCGATCATCACGTGGTGCTTCGAAACAACAAGCTTTAGCAACGGTGCTAACTAAGGGTGAACACTTTATGACTTGAAATTCATGTGCATGAGGGATCATCTTATAATGCTAACGTCGTCTACTAAGCAATACAAGATGCATAAAGGATTAACATCACATGCAATTCATAATATGTGATATGATATGGCCTTTCTTCTTTGTGCTTCCGATCTCCATCTTCTAGCACGAACATGATCTCTATCATTACCGGCATTGCATCAAGGTCAATGACGCTGCTCCATGGTTGTCGTCCACCGGCTTCAACTATTACAACTACTTTGAATAGACACGCGGGTCTTAACAGAAATTAAAGACAACCATATGGCTCCTGCCGGTTGCCGACTTACAATAAGGAACATTGCATACATCATATATAATCACAATCATGGCCATATCACATCACTGCACACCCCTGCAAAACAAAGTTAGACGCTTCTACTTTCTTTGCATATTTTACGTGGTTTGGGGCTTTCAATAAGTGTCGTTCTAACTTACGAACAAGAACCACAACATTGATACTAGTATTGTCAATCACTCGTTGTAAATTGGATCTTAACTATGCTAGGAGAAGCAGCACCCATAAAGCCACTTATGCAATACAAGTTGCATGTCAAGCGTGGAGCAAGTCTCATGAGCGATGTCATGTAAGGTTAGCCGGGCCTTCATCCCAACATACCGCAAGATGCAAAGTACACAATAAGCAATCGACAATAAAGCATCAACGCCCACAATGACCATTGTGTTCTACTCGTCAAGATCTATATATAGACACGGCTCGATACCCTTTGTAGGGGTTCGTAGCATGGAAAACAAAAATTTCTATCGCATACAAACAAACAAGCCAAGATCTATCTACTAGATTGTACCAGCTCGATGGAATAACTTACCTCGAAGATTCCAAAGCGGTTAACGAGCAGATTCTTGGGTGATGTAGTACTCTTTCGATCTCAAGATCGCGTGAAGCGATCCTTCCGTGCTGCGTTCCGACGGCGCTCCATGATCGGTCACACCGTTAAATTTCGGCGAAGACCTTCCTCTCCCTTGTTCCAAAGACGTGGAGGTTGTAGCACTCTCGCGATTCCGGCTGACATGGCGTGTACCGAAGTAGAGGGAGATCCGTGAGAGCTTCGCTTAAGCGGAGCGAGTATGGTGGAGTATGAGATAGAGAGCTATTAGTGGTCTAGAGATTAGACACACCAATTAGAAGTCTCTAAACCAAGGCTAGGGCAATTAGAAGCTCTAAACCAAAGCGGCTCTAAACCGGAGATTAGAGGATAGGAACTTGTGTGTCTAGAGGAGGAGGCCCCGCCTCCTTTTATAGGTGGGAGGCGGCCAAGGGAAGGAGTCCCTCCCAAGTCGGCCTTGGTTGGCGCCGGCTTGGAGGACTCCTCCCCAAGTCGGTTCCAACCACCTCTTGCTTGTTTCCCAGTTTCTTTCCCACAGTTTCTGTTTTCCACATTTCTGTTTTAGCGTTTGACTTTCAAAGCGGTTTGACTTTTCAATTTTGGAACAGCAAGAACACTTAGTACATGATGCAATCATTCAATATGTAATGACACATTCATGTACCCTCCCTCCGGAGTGCGGACAATCCGGAACCTTCTAGAACATTCCGATGAAAACAGGAATCATTCCCGAACTCCGAAACGGGACTTTCCTTATATGAATCTTATTCTACGGACCATTCCGGATCACCTCGTGATATCCCGGATCCCATCCGAGACTCCGAACAACATTCGGTCTCTTTCTCATAATACCATAACTACTCAAAACAACGTCGAATCCTTAAGTGTGTCTCCCTACGGTTCGTGAATTATGCGGACATGATCGAGACACTTCTCCGAACAATAACCAATAGAGTAATCTGGAAATTCATGTAGGGGTCCCAACCTAATAAGGTAGAGTCCTCCTGTGTTTTACAATGCTAGTCCCTGGATCAATAGCTAGCATCCACAGTTTAGATGTAATATCAAGAAACAAGGGTCATAATATAACTTTATAACCAGGAATAACATAATTTTATTACATCAAACATAGCTCATTAGGCTATTACATTACATTGCAGCGGAATAACTATGGTCAAGTGGTCCTTCATCTTCAAAGTGCCACATGCAGATGTTGGTTGTAGACTTTGTAATTGATGGGGATATGCCTACTGGGGTATCCTCAGCGGGACGTTTCCGACTGGCCCAAAGGCTGGCGAGTGGGCCTGCAGAACGGCGAGTGGATCAAAGCGCATCGGTACCAGAATTTGGAGGTCGAAGGCCCAGTAGTAGATAGGCCAGTCGGTCGAGTTAAGCGATTGACAAAGTTGTAACGAATCGGTTGAGATATGTAAACCCTAGGAGAGGTAAGCCTATATAAACCTCCCTAAGGGGTGAGTAGAATCGTTCCCTCATACACCCAAGCAACTCGCCGCCTTGTCGCCGAGTTCGCCCATTGTAAACACCTCCATAATACAATCTAGCAGGAGTAGGTCTTTACCCTCCGGGGGGCCGAACCTGGGTAAACCCCTGAGTCTCCGCCCTCATCTCGCACCGCAGATGGCTGGCCGCCCTTGCCCCTCGTTCTACTACTCGCTGCCGATTGCAGCATCTGCCGTGGTCATTCCCACGACAGTGGCGCCCACCGTGAGGCTTGGCGTGGCGGTGTTCTGCGGCGAGATCCAATCTGCCCATCAGCGAGGCGGCCACCGGCGCGCATGATAGCGATCGGCGAGATGCTCCGGATCTTGCCGCGGCTACGTCCGGCGCGACCCGTCACGCCGCGTGATCCACCCGATCGGCGATCAGCCTCTTCGTCGGCTTCACCGGCGTCATCACCTCGGAGGACTCGGCTGCTCGCGTCGCCACCTGCGATCGGCTCTCCGAGAGCCAGATCCGCCGATCCACCGCCTGCCTCGAATGCGACTCGGCCCAAACAACGTGGCGAGAACTCAGCGGCCGCGGAAAGGCGACCCTCACCGGCGCCGACTTCGGCGACGGCGTCACTCGCCGGATCCATCACCGCGGCCTCGTCGCGGGCTCCATCGCTCAGGTCTCCAGCGGGAGATTTGAGACCCCTCCATCCTCGGGATCTTCGACTCGACTCGGGTCGGAAAACTCCGCCGACCTCCACGGCGGTGCCGATCGCCATGCGACCTACGCAGCCCGCATCGATCCACCGGAGGACCCTTTCTCACCCGATCCCTCCTAGCCCGCAGCGATGGAGGTCGAGAACTCCGCTGAAGTTGGCGGAAGCGACGCATAAAGCGGGCCGGCGAAAAATTTCGCCTCGGCGGTGGCAGCCGAGGCATCACGCTACCACCAGCAGCGGATCAGGTCACGCTGAATCCCACCGTTCAGGCGTGCCACGAACTTCGGCGATGAAAGCGACCGGCGCGCATAGCCGCGCGATCTGAGCAACGCGCCACGGAGGAAGCAACGCCCTCCGCCGGGATCGGCAGCGATGGGCGCCCGCCCACCAACCGCACCCTCGAGGACCAGCGCGGATAGTCGTCTCCTCACGGGGCGAGATGCGAATGGCCTTCCACTGTTCTCCACCCGATGGACAACCTCGTGGCGAGCGAGCGCGTACAAACATCACGGCGACCGGCGCCTTACAGATCCAGTATGTCAGGGCCCTACTCGCGAAGGCCGTGGAACAGCAGAAAGCAGGCGCCGACTCGCAAGGGCGAGTGTACTCGCGTTCCTCGGGAAGCAGGGCGGCCTCAAGCGGCCGTCCAGCGGTGGCAAACACCCTCAATTGCCCGCCGCCAGAGCCACTGCAGCTCCAACGACGACCCACGAATGCGGCACTCTCCACCAACGATCCCAGGCCGGCGACCAACCTTTATGCCAATGGAGAGCCAATCGACGCTCGCACTCACATCATCAACAACCAAAACTGGCGCGCACGCCAGCCCGACGACTTGCGGCACACCCTAACTACTCGCCGCGATGGCGAGCCTATGGTCGCTCGATCGACGACTAGGGCCCAAGTGCTTGGGCCAATGATCCGAGGCGAAAAGTACCCACCCAACTTCAAAGGCGCTGAAGGAGATCGAAAAATCGACTCCTAACGACCCAGCAGTCCGGCTTGACACATACCTCATGGCAATGGGGATCGCGGGTCACCGACCTACTACGCCCGTTACCTCCCACGATGATGGAGGGGCGTGCGCAATGGATCAACACGCTCCCCGGGGCGATGTCGACTCACGGGAGGAAATGCGAGCGCCGTCGCACGCCGAGTGCTCCTACACCCGCGCCACCACCATCGAGGACACTGGGCGATCGTCCGGGGACCCAGCGAGTCGACCCGCCTGGGTCCAACGGTGGCAAGAGCTGCGGTACAACGGTCGGCATCCACCGGACACCGCGATCCATTGCTTCAAGACCTCGTGCCGCTCTGAGCCCCTAGTCGCCAAGCTCAAGCGACATGCCCGCACACTCGACAACATCCCGACCTCCTCGAGATCGCCAAGCGATCGCCGAGGAGGATCCCAATCAAGACGTCGACGGCGAGTCCGGAACAACGGCGCAGGCGGCAACGGCGGCCCGAGCAGACCCTCGCTACGGCTTTTCGCCTCACGAGCAAGCGCCCGCAACGATGAAGTCGACTTCGTCACAATGCTGAGCACGCTAACGCGACCCCAAGAGCTACCGCGCGACGGAGAACAGCGGACGGCGGGAACTACAAGAACAAGCCAAGGTTCGATCGCGGCCCTCCTTAACCAACCATGTGCGTTTCACAGCGGGAAGGAAAGCCCGCCACGCACACCACCGCCGCGCCACACCCTCGGGGAGATCGAGAAGGCACGGCGCAGCGGAGGACACCGACAACGACCGCAAAATGGCGGAAAATTCGGCAAAGTAGCTCGCTCCACACCTTCACGGCTTCAACACGAGCGAGAAGAAGGTCATCGCCAGCGCTGTCGTCAACGCGGTGGCCCGAACAGACGTCCCCGGTTCCTGAACTGGTCGGGCAGCCATCACAGGCCGGCAAGACCACTGCCACGCGCCAGTATCCGGGGCGAGTCGCCCTGGTGGTCAAGCCCAAGGTCGGCGACTCGGCTCCCCAAGACTACGATGGGCGGCGGCTCCATCAACATCCTCTACCTCGACACCTTGAGCGATGCGGCTCCCGCGATCGATGATCGAACAACCCACCACGTTCCGGCGCCGTCCCGGTCGAAGGCGTACCCGATCGGCAAGGTCACGCTACCCGTCACCTTCGGCACTCGGCGAACTTCCGCACCGAGCGGATCGTCTTGGTGGTGCCCTTCGACAGCCCCACCATTGCGTCCTGGGCGCCAGCGTTCGCCAAATTCATGGCGGCACCCACTACGCTGCATAACGCAATGAAGCTCCCGGGCGTGCGGCGTCATCACCATCAACGGCGACCCGACATGGCCGCGAATGCGAGGCCAAAAGGCGAACTTCGCCCGGACGCCGTCATCGCGGCGGAAGCCAGTCACGCCGATGAGCTCGCCAAATACGCGAGCGGGGTCAACAATGACGACCCCACAATACTCAAGAAGCCCAACTCAGAGGGCACAAACACCTCAACCTTCGAGGCCACGACGCACACCCGCACCGTCGAGCTGGTCCCAGGCGACCCTAGCTAGACGGTGACGATCGGGACAGGCATGAGCCCAGCATAGGAAGGCGCGCTCATCGAGTTCCTTCGTGAGAATAGGGACATCTTCGCATGGAAACCCTCCGACATGCCTGGTGTCCCTAGGGAGATCGCTGAGCACAAACTAAACGCCGACCCCAAAGTGCGACCGGTCAGCGATCGCTACGGCCATTCAACGAAGAACGCCGTCGGGCAATCGCCGAGGAAGTGCAGCGTCTCGCTGCCGGCTTCATCCGCCAATTAAATACTCAAGTGGTGGCAAACCCAGTCCTGTCGAGAAGAAGAAGCGGGACATGGAGAATGTGTATCGACTACACAAACTGAGCGCTTTGCCCAAAGGCGATTCGTCCTCCAGCGGATCAATCAGATAATCGACTCCACCGCGGGCTCGAGTCGCTATGTTTCCTCGGCGCCTACTGCGGGTATAACCAGATCAAAATGGCTGTCGAGGGCGAGGAAGACGGCGTTCATCACGCCATTCGAGGCCTTCGCTACCGCCATGACCTTCGCCTCAAGAACGCCGAACAACGTATCAGCGGTGCATGCAAGAATGCCTCGCGAGCCAAATTGGCCGCAACATCCGTCTACATCGACGACGTGGTCGTAAATCCGCTCGCCAAGGCGACCTACTGCCGACCTCGCAGAGACCTTCGCCAACCTGCGGAGGTACAAGATAAAGCTCAACCCAGCAAGTGCACCTTGGTGCCGCGGGCAATTACTAGGGTACGTCGTCTCCAAGCGAGGATCGAGGCAAACCCAACGAAGATCGACACGATCGCTCGGCAAACCCGAGTGCCTGCGCGGCGTCGAGCTGGCGGGCGTGTGGCGGCTCTTAGTCGCTTCATCCCCGCTGAAAAGGCGATGCCCCTATACGCTGATGCGCCAAAATCCCACCTTCCGATTGGGACAAGGAGGCGGACGGCGCTCGCGACCTCAAAAATTGCTACTCGCCGCACCACTACTCGCCGCACCCGTCGACAAGGAGCCCATGCTGGTTTACGTCGGCGTCCGTAACGTCGTCGTATTTGTAATGGTCGTCGAACGACGAGAGGAAGAAAAGCGCCCAGTCCAATGGCGGTATACTACATCAGCGAGGTCCTAACGAGTCGCGCCAGCGATACCCACAACCAAAAGCTGGTATCGCGGTCTTGAGCTCAGCGGCGCTGCCGCACTACTTCCGTGAGCACCCCATCACGGTCGTCTCCTCGGCTCCACTACAAGACATCATCCGCAATCGCGAGGCGACGGGCGGGTCGCCAAGTGGGCCGTCGAGATCGGCGTCCACAACATTAATCTGAGCCGCGAAGCGATTAAGTCGCAGCAATCGCCGACTTCCTCGCCGCCGGAGGAGGCCAGCGGAGAAGCCGCCGTACCTCCATTACTGAGCAGCACTTCGACGGGTCCAAGAACGCGACGGCGCGAGGCGGGATAGTCTTGACCTCACCAAAAGGCGACAAGCTCCGCTACATCCTCCGCCTCAATTCACGCCTGCATGAACAACATGGCGAATCGAGGCCCTACTCCTGACATGCGAGCCGCAAAGGAGATGGCGTCAATCGCCTTGATGCTACGGATACTCCGACCTCGTTGCGGGTCAAGTCGCCGGCACCTGCGACGCCGTCTCCCCTACCATGGCGGCATACCGCCAAGAGGTGGACAAGGTGGGTGGCCACTTCACAGTTACTCACGAGTGGATCGACGGAGGAAACGAGGAGGCCGACGCCCTCTCTCGCGCATCGGGCTCGACTCGCACCACCGCCGGCGTGTTCCTCGACACCATCTTCATGCCGTCGGTCTCTCCCCGAAGGAGATCGACATTGAGTCCGCTCCAACAGAGGCAACCTTGGTCGCACTCATCACCGAGCGAACGTGGACCAAGCCCTACGCCGCCTACACAGGCAACCTGCCCGCAGAGACAAGCGCCGAATGATCGCTCGCCGATGCAAGTCCTACACCATCATCGACGGCGAGCTACACAAGCGCAGCGTCACCGTGTTCAACGCTGCGTCCAACCGGTGAAGGGCCAAAATCTTACACGACATCCACTCAGCGATCATGCGGCCACTGCCGCGCTTCCTGGTCGCCAAAGCCATGCGACACGGCTTCTCTTGGCCCGCACATGCCGGCGCCGATATCGTCCAGCGATCGCCGGTGCGGCACGCCAACCGCACCTGCGTTCAAGTTCGGCGCTCAAAACAATCCCCATCACTGGCCATTCGCCGTGTGGGGCATGGACATGGTAGGCCCCTTCAAGAAGGCCCCTCTGGCTACACCCACCTGCTGGTCGCCGTCGACAAATTCACAAAGTGGGTAGAAGCCAAGCCAGTCCGAAATGCGACGGAAGATCGCCACTAAGTTCCTCGCGAGCTCATATACCGCTGGTTTCCCCAGCATCATCACGGACAACGGCACAAACGCCAAGGAGCAATGGCGAGTTCGCGAGCACCACATCCGGCTCGACCTCGCGTCGATCGCACCGAATCAACGCCAGCGGAACGAGCCAACCAAAGCATCCTCCACGGCTGAAGCGACTCAAGTACCACTCGGCGCACGCTGGATGCTGGGTCGAAGAGCTCCCTCCGTCATCTGGGAATCCGCACCTCGGTCAACGGTCGGATTCACCCCTTCTTCATGGTCTCTGGCGCCAAGCTGTCATGCCAACCGACCTCGAACACGACTCGCCGCGGATCGTCCACTATACGGAGGCCGCGAACGAATCGCCCGCCAAGGCGGGCTCGACCAACTCGACGAAGCCGACCTCGCCCGATCGCGCACCGCTATCTATCGGCAAGGGCTCCGTCGCTACCAGCCGACGGGTGAAAACCCGCACTTTCCAGAAGGCGACTTGGTGTTACGCCTCATCCGGGACAAGAAGGGAATGCACAAGCTCTCCTCCGTGGGAAGGCCGTTCGCTATCGGCGCGTACGGCGCGCCTACTACCTCGTCGGCGTCCGGGGCGGTGAACTCGGCGTCAGCGGCCGTGGAATGTAAATCTCCTCCGGAAGTTCTATACCTAGAACCCCACATATGTATTCTCCGGTCGCTATGAATAAAAGCAGTTCTTTGCAAAATTGTCTACTCTCCATGCCTTGTGCCACTCTTTTCGTAATTAACGTCATGCTAAAATCTGAAGTCAACCCTTGGTACAGCGACCGCACGGCTAAGTAGTGCGATGTAAAACCTTGAGTCATTTCAGGTCTTGCATCGTCCACAACGCCAATCCGGAGCCCCATCGAGTCGCCTAGCCCTGGTTTCTGAACCAACATACATCCTCGCTTCCACAGCGATCCTGGTCCTCCGCATCCTCGACATAGCGACTCGAGCGGCTAAGTACCGCTCGGGGACTGGATACGATTCGTCTCGATCGGACAGGAAAAGCCAAGTAAGAGCATGCCGGGACTACGCCGCGATCGACCCACGGGCAGGCGGGGAGTGACGCGCTCACCAACGCTCGATCCTCAACCACCCTCGAGTCGCGCCTTGAACTACCAAGTACCACGCTCGGGGACTCGGCCACCGGCCCGTTCGCGTGGGGAAAGCGGTAAAATCTGAGCACTCGAGGAGTCGCTTTACGGCTCTCGAGCTTCGGCGAGTCGACTCAACCAACAACACACATGATAAACAACAAAACATCATATCTAAGGTGAACCCCAAAAGGCGGACGCTCGGGGACTCACCCAAAATCAATCAAACACGCAAACAAATAGCAAAATGAACACAACGTTCCATTCAATCGCATATCGCATTGTCTTACATTACAAAATATGCCTATTCGGCAGAATCGCTACTAACACTATTCCGCAGCTTCGACGATGATGCACCAGCGTCCGGCGCTTCGGATGAATGCGATTATGCGGGTTAGATGGATAAGTCGTCGCCGCCCGCCATCGCCCAGCGGAAGGCTGCTCGACCTTGAAGTCGCGATGCGGCGGCTCGGGTCGTTCGCGCGACGACCGCTTCTGGTGCGGAAGAAGGTGCCCATCGCCCAAAACGCGCTCGAGTCTGGCGCGTTCCTCAGCTTAAGAACTTGCAGATCCACCGCGCCACGATGAAGGATAACCACTGCCGTCGTCAAGGTCGAAGTCTTCGGGAAGTGGGCGAGTCCAGGCTCGAGCCGTCGGCGCTCCGTCGAAGCCGACCGCGTCATGAACTCCACGACCATGGCGCCTTCTCCAAATACTCCCACACCTCAACGAGGTCACTGGGAATAACCTCCGTGGCGACATCTCTTGAAGGTAGGCGCGGATGCAAATCGCCGACAAGCGTCGCCGAGTCGACGAGCATGCTCACTCCCTCGCATCAAGAGAACTCGCTTCTTCATGGCTACCAATCACATGGCCTGCTAGGCGGAAAGCGATCGTGAGCACCACGGAAACCACAAACAATATAACTACAAGACTGGGAAGACGCACTCACCGAGCAACGGGCGGGCGAGCCCCGTGATGAAGCTTTGAAGCGATGTTTTATCATCCTGAAGCCCAGCGATGAGGGCTTCCGACACCTTCCGGTCTTCTTCCGCGGCAACGGCGGCCTTAGCCTGCCTCGCCCGAGCTCGCTTCTTCTTCGCCTCCGCGATTCGCGCTCGAGGTCGGCGATCCTTTGCTCAAAGGTGCCGCAGACCTCGCCCGTCGGCTCGCCCGGCGAGGACAAGCTCTGGCGAGCCACCTGCACTGCAGCAATTGCACAAGCTCCTTGTTTACTTCTTGGGCGCCCAACTCCTTCTCAAAGACGCTGCTTCGCCAATCGCTCTACCGACTCCAGTTGTAAACCCTGCAAAGTGTCAAAGTCAGTACACACGAAAATTACTCAGTGCCCACCCGCTACAATTTAGCGGGTGCGCACTCGGGGACTGGCAGCTCGAAAATCACTCAGTGCCCACCCGCTACAATTTAGCGGGTGCGCACTCGAGGGAGCGGCTCGAAAATTACTCGGTGCCCACCGCTACAATTTAAGTGCGCACTCGAGACTAGAACGACGCACAAAACAATAAACTATAAAGAATCAGGCCTGCAAAACACCGACCTGATCCTCGGGGACCTGAGGTACTGGATGGCGCGCCAAGCATGCCGTGCGATTGCGCCGCGTCCACGGACGCAAGCGCCGGTGTGTGCCGACGTTGGTCATTCTCAACGTCGGCGGTCTCGAGCGAGTTGAGTCGCAGCCTCACTCGCCGTGGCCGCCTTGGTCATGAAGCGGGGAAGGTAGCACCGCCCCAAAGGCTCGCTTCTTCGGTCTAGGCAATGAAATGCCTCCCTTCGTGGACGCGGTCGCTTCCGCGGGCCCGGCCGGCTGCCGTGTCGTCGAGCGATGGCGATGTCATCGCCTTGGCCTTCTTGCTGCCTTCCGTGGGCGGCCTCATCCACCTTCCTCTTACGGAAGGGTCCTCCTCGCTAGTGGCGGAGGCACCTTGGCCACCGTCGGGTGGCCCATCTTCTTCACTCGGTCCTCGCGACGAGACAATTCAAAAAACATTCAAAATACTAAGAGAAAGAAAGCCGAGTACACTCACTTGGCGATGGAATGAAACGCAGCCCTGGCGAAGGCGGCGGTTTCTCAGCTCGGGGCCAAGCCGGCTGAGCCCAGTTCAGGGGCCCGGGATACAGACGGTTTCTTTGATGTTGAGGTAGCGATTGGCGCCTCGGCGCCTCGTGAGGTTTCCTTGCTAGGAGCTGCATGGCGAGCCTCCTTGCGGCGACACCGCCACGCCGGGACCCCTTTGCGGTATCGCCTCAGTTGGAGCCTTCCCTAGCCCGGAGACCGGCGCGAAGGGCGGGGGCATCGAGGCCAGCGGTGCCTCCATGGATGGTGCATCTAGCGCGGTTGTTGCCGGGGCCGCCCCGTCACCGGCCGAGCTGTGGGCATCGCTGCTCGCTGGCCAGCGGTGAGGCCATCTTCGGCCGTCCTCCTCCTTAGGGGCCCTCGCCTCTTTCTCCTTCTTCTTCTTCACGGAGTGGCTGGCGGAGCGAGGTGGTCTCGGAGTTCGTCATCGTCATGGCGCCGAGGCTCCTGCTCTCGAGTTCGCTGACGCGTTGCCCATGGTCTTTCGGACCAGTGGGGCGATCTCCTCTTCGGATTCGTCCTCATCGTCCTCATTACCCTTGGCGGGAGGCGACTCGCTTGTGTCCTGGGCGGATGGCCCGGAGCTCTCGTCATCGGCGGGTGGGAGCCACCCTTCCACCACTTGAAATAGCTGCGTTAAACATGGAACAAAGTTAGAATTACCGCGACTGCATATGCTGCGACTGCGAACAAGATCAGATTATTACCGTTGGAGCCGGACGCTTCGCGGTGTATGGAGGGAGCCCGGCCTGCGCATCCGTGTATGCCGCCTGGGTGATCCTCTTCAGCGCCAGGAGGTAGTCCTCCAGCTTCCACTCGGCGAGGCAGGCCTTCGTCGAGTCTTCTCGGCCTGTGTACTGGTACATGTAATGCGCGTTAGGCGAAGCGGGCAATCGCCGCCCAAGCCAACAGTTATGCAGTTCACCGTCTGGAGCCCTTCTTCTTCGCACGCGAATGGTCTGGAGCATCTCGTCGACGACCATCCGCTGATCGTCGGGAAGCTTGGCGACCTGGAGATTGCGCGGCTCGGAGCGGTCGGCCGAGTACCGTGGGATCGCCGCCTCGTCCTCCGGGGTCGCCTCGGTCACATAAAACCAAGACTTTTCGATCGCCGCTGCTTTGGCGGCAAGATCAAGTCAAGAAGGAGGCTTTGGATTTTAGCTGGAAGGTTAAGCCGCCCGCTAGCATTGGGCCCCGCCTCCGCCTGATCCGTCCATGGAACAGATCTTGCCACAAGGGAAAATAGGGCGGCAGCCCAAGTAGCACTCGCGAGCATACAAAGATGGCGAGCTGCTCGATACTATGGGGACCCGGATCCGAGGCTGGATCCGTAGTAAGGCGCAGGAAGAACAGAGAAGTGGAAACCCTAAACCCGCTCGAGGTGACTAGTGAAGCAGATGAACTCTCTCTCGCTGGTTGGTCGTTCTCGGCTGCGAGGATTCGCGACAGCCGGCCCAGGATTCGGCCTCCTCGAAGGAGGCGATTCTCTGGTGCACTTGGATCTACCCAAGGTTGGTGGAGAGGGCCATGGTGAGGATTTGCTTGGAGGTCGGAGGATTGCGGGTCGGTCGGATCGAGATCAACGGGCGAAAGATGTGCGTACTCGGAAGAAATGGTGGGCGGTTGGCTTTCCGATGGCCTACCATTCCTCTTATATAGCGGAGCTGCCCGCCAAATTAGGGGCGTTAACGCGATGATTACGCCGAAAGTTACCGTTAAGTTACCTTAACGGCTAGTTTGACCACGCCTGACGGTCCGCCTCCACCCGGCTCGCTGAGTTACTCGCGAGGCGCGACCGCTGGTTCGGTTCACCCAAGACGCAACTCGGTTCGGCGGATTTTTCCTTTGTGCAGAGCCCGACGATTCATTTGGATGCCAACTTGAAGCCGTATACTCCATGCCAGCAGCCACCGCGCCTAATCAACGACGGCCTCGGGGACTCGATGGGGATATGCCTCTTGGGTATCCTCGGTGGACGTTCCGACCGCCCAAAGGCTGGCGAGTGGGCCTGCAGAACGGCGAGTGGATCAAAGCCATCAGTACCAGCGATGGCGGTCGAAGGCCCAAAGAGTAGATAGGCCCGTCGGTCTGAGTTAAACGATTGACAAAGTTGTAACGAATCGGTTGAGATATGTAAACCCTAGGGAGGTAAGCCTATATAAACCTCCCTAAGGGGTGAGAGAATCGTTCCCTCATACACCCAAGCAACTCGCCGCCTTGGCCGAAGTTCGCCCATTGTAAACACCTCCATAATACAATCTAGCGGAGTAGGTCTTTACCTCCGGGCGAACTGGTAAACCCCTGAGTCTCCGCCCTCATCTCGCACCGCAGATGGCTGGCCGCCCTTGCCCTTCGTTCTACTACTCGCTGCCGATTGCAGCATCTGCCGTGGTCATTCCCACGACAGTAATCCTAAACAATCAATCTTCACTAAAATCAATCAAACCTGCAACATACAAGTTACAGCCACAAAGGGTCAATACATTTGAATTGTATTGGCAAGTGATACTATGGTAATATAGTGGAGTCTATCATCTATATGCATTTGGCTAAGTGGAGTTGAGGCTTGCATTGCTCAAAATAGATTTTTCTTATCATTTTGAAAATACTAAGTTTTTGCTTGACAAAATCATTTTTCTCAATCAAAGATTTCAAGATCCTTGTACCAAGCCATCTCTCCATCAATGATTGAATAATTTCAAACAACCCTTGTTCAAACCACAAGATTTTAATTTAGAAATTGGAATGATGAGATTCTTGATTGCTTCCATGTCTTGATGCTCAAATTGTCCTTTACCAGGGACATGGCTAAGTACTTAGATTTTACACTCTGCAGAGGTGGTGCACTTTACCCACAAGACTTGGTTTCCCAAGACAAAATCTTTCAGAAGCCTTCCCTTAGACCAAGATGGACGCGCTCCAACCTATCAAACACTACCACCCACTGTCCATTTGGCTAAGTTCTTGCAACCTATATGATCATGGCAGAGCCCATATTGCCAAGTGGTTGCACTTGAAGCTTCTCAACATTTGACATCTCAAATCCCTTTGTTCCTGGGTGGCATTCCACAAGTGAGATACACAATCCAAGCCTATGGCATTGTGAACCACTCAACCATTCTCCACCAAGCAAGCCCATTCCACCCAGGTGATTCATTAACTTAGTTGTTTTATTAAACAAAACTTAAGTCCTCAGACTTAGAATATTTTTCCGTAGTGTGAATATATATTCCACCCATGTTTTCTATTAGCTAGGCTAAGCTTGGTAGTAGTAGGAATCTCTAACTTAGGAAAATCCTACTAAGGATTCATCTACTAGGTTTTCCTATAACAAGATCTATACTTAGCAAAATCCATGCAAGTTTACTTAGCAAAATCACTAATGCATAATAAAAGTATTGGGATAGAAAGTATGTAGCATCACTTGCCTTTTTGGTAGAGTGTAGGTTCACTTCTTGATCTTTGCAACAATCACACTCTTCAAGTCACTACAAATCAATCAAGCAAGGCACAAACTCAATCTACCAATCAAGCAAAACAACACATAAATAACAAAGTCAAAGAAATGCATGCAAGCATGCCAAGCTTTGTTTTGTTTGAAAAGGTGGTTCCTAGTGGGTCATAGTCATTTGGGTACATCTAATGGTCATTTCCTAAAGTGGTTAAGTCATTTGCAAAAGGTTTCAATTTAAAACCATTTTCAAAACAAAGTGTTATTTTATGTGGTGTAGAAATATTTTTTTACTAAGGCATTAGCCCATAGGGTTCACCAAATGAGTTGCTATTGCAAAACTTGGTGTTTTTGGGTCAGTAGGTTTGGTCCAAACCATCTACTCAAAGTTTTCTTCTTTTAAACATTTCCATGTTAAAATCACTAATTTTATTTGGCTAGAAATGGACTAAACTAATTAATCCATTCCAAACTTTTCCAAATTCATTTTCCAAACCATGGGTTGGTTCCTAGGGTCAGTAGGGTCACAATAAACCAATTGGCAAAGGTTTGATCTCAAAATTCATTTTTAAATGATTTTTCTAATGTTAGCAAGCACACAAAAGAATCTGCAAATTCAAACAAGCTACCAGGTACTATTTGCTAAACTAAGGGTAGGGTTGGTTAGGGCTTGTTCTCCTGAACTCATTGATATAAAATTTGCCAAATTTGGACGTGTAGTTCAAAAGTTATAAGGGTTTGAAAATTGTATCAAATTGATTTCAAAATCTGTTTTAACGAGAAACTGCCACGTGGCCATTCCTGATTCGCTTACGGTTCTGTGGATAGCCGATGTGGGTCGTCGATTTACATAAAGCGAACAGTGCAGATTCAACAAGGCTTGAGCTAGGCTGGAGGCTTGGCTCACGGCGTGTGGCTCGGCTAAAGCAGCTCGTGTCGTGTCGTGTCGAAGTGAGATCGAAGGGTGGGAACAGAGGGTGCTGGCTTACGGGTGGCTCAGGTCACCGGCGATGATGAGGACGGCGGCGGCCGGATGTGTCTGGCGAGGTTCGTGGTTCCCTGAAGACGGTGGAGCGGAGGCGATGCAGAAGTTCAAGGCAGGCTGGCGTTGGGCGGTGTCTGTTTGCTTCTGGAATGGTTCCTAGGGGTGGCGAGTCGAGCTGGCGGCGCTTTGACGTTGTCACCGCCGAATGCAGGGTCAAGAAATCGAACCAAGGAGTCAGAGGGGTACGCGTAAGAATACCAGGGAGATTCCACAGAAAAACGAAGGTGCGGGTGTGTTCTTTCCACCGGAATTTGGCTCTGGAACTTCGTCGGAGCTGGCTTCGATGGTTTCTTTGCCGGAGAGCGTTAAGGCGCCCGCGGGTAAAGGAAAAGTGTCTGGAGATGCTCCTGGGAGTGTAGAAGGTGTGAGGTTGGTCGGGGAGAAGAGGGGCGGCGAGAGGCAGCCGGAATCGGCGTCGGAGCGTCGTCGAACCTGAAGTGGGTCGGGGCAAAAAGAGTCTGGGGCGGGATTGGGGAAGGAAGCAGAGGGAAATGGAGAGGGGAGGAAGACGATTAAATGGGCGTGATCACTGCAGGCTTAACTCGCGGCATTAAGGTGAATTTATGTCCGAGGAATCACGTCTGCAACGGCTAAGGGAGGAGGAAGAACAGTTCGCGAGGGGGTGGGGAAGAAGGGTGTGGTGGTGGGGTCCTTTGATCAGTGGGGAAAAGAAATGAGGGGGGTCCACTTGTCAGGGGTTTGTGGGTTGTTTCATGTGAGAAAACGATTCGGGAGGAGGAGAGAGGCTGGGACTGATGGGCTTGAATTTGGGTAGTTGAAACTTTGTTGTTTCCTTTTTTTTGTCTGAAACATTTTCCTTTTTCCATTTTATTTACTGATTTGAATTTCATTTCACAATTCAAACAACAAGACAATCATTCAAATAATTCAAACTATTGTAATGAGTTTTGGTTCTGTTTATCATCATAATTCACATTCTAAAATAAAATATTATTTTAAATCTTTTTAGGTTCCATTTATTAATTAAATAAATGGACCATTAGTTATTTAATAAAATAGGGTTTGTTTTTATTTAATAAAAACTTCATTTAAAATCCAAATATTTTCAAAACCCAATCGATGAGGTTTTATTTGGAAATAAATAATACTTGGATACTTGTTTAAAACAAAATATTATTTTGCTTTAGGGTCCAATAATAATTATATATAATGGGCCTTAGTTATTAAATCAAATAGGGTTTGATTTTATTATTAAAATCTTTATTTGAAACCTAAATATTTTCAAAATCAAATTAGTAGGTTTAATTTGGGAAATATATAATATTTGGAAATTTGTTTTAAAACAAAATAACCTTTTATTTTAGTATCCATGATTAATTATTATAATAGTCTTTCATTATTAAATCCAATAGGATTTGTTTTATTGAGATATTTATTTTGAAATCTAAAACAAGCCCAAACACTTTAGTAGGTTTTATTAGAGAATATAAGATATTTGGAAAACCTATTTAAAACAATCTTAATAAGTTTTGATGTTTTAATTAAATTGGTAAAACTTCTTATTTAAATAAAGTTTGGATATTAATTATTTATTATTTTATTTTAAATAAACCTTTGTTGTTTTTATTCAAACTAAATGTTTTAATTCCCAAAGTTTGGTCAAGGTTTAATTTGGCTTTATAAAATAATCCTTATTTATAAATCCATCTTTTCTTTTGAAAACCAATCTTTTATTAAAATATCCAAAATAGTATTTCCAAAATATTTTATTTTCCTTTGTTAATTGTTTTATGTTTTTAAATCCCTTTAGGATTAAATTGTTCAAAATAGGTTTGAATATTCCTATTGGAATTCAAAAAGTTTCTTCTGGCCCTGAAATTCAACAAAGTTTTATTTTATTCATTTATTTTTCACATTACAAGATTTGGAAAATCTTGGGATGTGACAATTCATATGGCTCCCACATATGTCTACGATTACTTTGCGATCGAATGAACCACTTACATACGATACCAATTTCCCTTTGTCTCACGATAGTTTACTTATCCGAGGTTATGATCATCGGTATCTCTGCATACCTAGTTCAACCTCGTTACCGATAAGTACTCTTTTCTCGTTCCCGTGATATGTGATCCCTTGTGAGTCAGTCACATGCTTGCAAGATAATTGGATGACATTCCACCGAGAGGGCCCAGAGTATATCTATCCGTCATATGGATAGACAAATCCCACTCTTGATCCATGTGTTTCAACCAATACTTTCTGAACACTCAATGCCACCTTTATAGCCACCCTGTTACGGTGTGGTGTTTGATGTCATCAAAGCATCCATCCGGTAAAGGTGATATGCATGATCTCATGGTCGAAGGAATTAGGTTACTATGTATCAGAAAGCATATAGCAATTGAACTATTGAAATGACTTGATCTTTATGCTACGCTTATCTATAGGAGTATGTCCATCACATCATTCTCCTAATGATATGATCCTGTTGTTAATAACATCTCTATGTTCATGATCAGGAAACCATGATCATATATTAACCAACAAGCTAGTTTAACAAGAGGCTTTACTAGGGACTCTTATTTTAGTTTACAAATCACACAAGTATTAATGTTTCCGGTTAATACAATTATAGCATGGTATGTAAACATTTATCATAAGTGTGAAGATATGATAATAACCACTTTATTATTGCCTCTTGGGCATATCTCCAACAGTTTTAGGGTCAGTAGGTTTGGTCCAAAACATTTTCCCAAAGTTTTTACTCCAAAAACATTTTCATAACAAAACCATTATTTTTATTTGGCTAGAAATGGGCTAAATCAATTAATCCATCCTAAACTTCACAAATCCATTTTCAAAAACCATGGTTTGGTTCATAGGGTCAGTAAGTTCACCACAAATTAATTTGCCAAGATTTCAACCTCAAAAACAAGTTTGAACAATTTTTCTAATCTATACAAGCATACAATTGTTTCTGCAAAAACAAGCAATCTAACAGGTACTATTTGCTAAACAAATTCAATGGTTGGCTAGAGTTTATTCCACTGATTCCAACGATATAAAGTTTGTAATTTTTGGACGTGTGGATCAAAAGTTATAAGAGTTTCAATTTGCAATTCAAATCTGTTTTCAATCTGTTTTTAAATCGAAAACCTGGCCACGCGTCACAAAGCCATTGGCTGGTACCGCTTCGGTCGGATCGGGCTCTGCGGTGCGTTGGATCTAAACAGATCGCACGGCTCTGGTTGCGTACCCCTTCAACGTTAAGTGATCTAATCGCATCCCTTCGATTTGGATCGAACGGCTCCTATTCAATAGCCAAGAACTGGCGGCGCAAGGTCAACGACGAGCGGCGGTGCGGTCAGATGGTGGCGGCGCTAGTGAAACAGGAAGCAAGGGAAGATGGGGAGATGCATACAATGATCGCAGGGCGACGCCGAAGCTCAACTTGGAGTCGTCTTGGTAAGGGGCGCACGGAAACAGGAGGAATTCCTCACCGGAGTTGGGTCTGGCGACGGGTGGTTCTGTTCGCGGTCGGAGGCAACGCTGTCGATCACGAGAAGGAAAGCAGAGGGTATGTTTAGACGCGTAAGATCAAGGAGATGACGCGTGCGTGAACTAGAAGGCGCGGGGTGGTCTGGACTTACCAGGAAACTTCGCCGGAGAAGTAGGCAGACGCGGCGGCGCTCGGAGGATTGTCATAGTCGACGCTCCGGGGCGCCCGCGGTTGAACAAAAGGTACTGGCAGGAGTGCCTGGGAGTGGTGAGTGTGCTCGTGTGCTCGGGGAGGCAGGAGGTGGCGAGGCTTGGCCGGAATTGGTCGGAGACGGTGGTCGGAGCAGTGAGAGGGCGAGCTCGATTCAGGGCAGCCTGGGGACAGAGAGAGGGAGGCGACAGAGGGGAAAGGAGGAGAAGACGCAGGCGTTTAAGAATGCGTGGTCGCAGGAGCGATTAACTGCTGCGTTAACGCGAATTGATGCTCGCGAATTCATCGCAGAAACGGGAGAGAGGGGGAGGAGGAACTGGTCGCGTGGTTGAAGACAGGTGAGCTGGCGGTGGGGTCTACCTGGCAGTGAGGAATTGAGAGGGAAAGAGGGGCCACCAGTCGGTGACTTAGCGGGTCAGTTAACAAGTGGAAATCGCTTCGCTGAGGGAGAGTGAAGTGGGCTGGTACTGGGCTTAGTGGGCTGGCCGGCTGGGCTGCTGCCTGTTTCTATTTTTTTCCTTCCTGAATGTTTTTCTTTTTCCAATTTCAATTTCTGTTTTGAAATTTCAAACAACACTCAAGCATTCAAATCACATTCAAACATTCAACACACTTTGCAATTGAATTTGGTTCTGTTTAACAACACAAACCAAAATCCAAGATAAAAATAATATTTTTATTTTAGGGTCCATTATTAATTAAATAAAATAGACCATTGTTATTAAATCAAATAGGATTTGTTTTGTTTAAATACTCCTTTTGAAATCTAATTATTTTCAAAACCAAATCAGTAGGTTTTATTTGGGAATATAAAATACTTGGAAAACTTATTTTAAATAAATAAATAAGTTTTGATGTTTTGGAAATAGTAAAACCTTTATTAATAAAACTTGGATATTAAATCCTTATTACTTTATGTAAATAAAACTTTTACTATTTTTATCAAAAAAAAATGTTTTATTTCAAAAGCTTGGCCAAGGTTTAATTTGGCTCTATAAAATAATCCTTACTTATAAAACTTCTATTTCTTTTGAAAACCAAAACTGTTATTAAAAGATCCAAAATAGTAATTTAAATATTTTTAAGTTTTATTGTTTAAATATCTTTTTAAATTCCTTTAGGATTTTTTTTGATCCAATTAGGTTTTGAAAGTTCCCAAATGGTAAACAAAAAGTTTCTTCTTACCCTGAAAATCAACAAAGTTTTATTTTATTCAATTAATTTTCACATTACAAGATTTGGAAAATCTTGGGATGTGACAGGCTACCACCCTTAAAATAAATCTCGTCCCGAGATTTGGGAAATCTAGGGTTACAAGTAGGCTCAACACAACTAGGGTACTACCACCCTTAAAATAAATTTTAAACAAAAAAATTACAAGTTGGCTTGCTTGAGATCTTGGGGAAACTTCTCTGGGAAAACTTCTGCTTAGTGTCCATTGTTTCCATACCTGACTCATGGGCCAAGGTTGAGTTTATCCATAGGCTTGTTCAACTTGTTCTTCATATTTTCTGGACAGTTGCTTGCATAATGTCCTGGGTTCTTGCAATTGAAACAATTAATATCTTTGAGTTCCTTACGTAGCTCTTGTGGACAAGTTGCTACATAGTGGCCTAGCTCTTTGCAGTTGTTGCACACTACTTGGCTAATCTCCTTATTCTTATGGATCTCTGGGCATTCACTGGAATAGTGTCCCATTTCCTTACATTTGTGACATTGCACATGGCTTTTGTCCTTCTTTTGCTTTTTGGGTTTCTCCAAAGCTAGGAGTGCATCCAGTTCATGTTGTTCATATGTTATCTGGTAGGTAGGAATGTCTACATGTTTCTTGGACCTTTTATTGACTTTTAGAAAATTCACATTCCTCTTATTTGATCCCTTGAATTGGGTTGTTTTGCTTGGAGGTATAAGTGGTCCTTTTCCTTTGTCATCAACCTTCTGGGTAGACTTGGATCCTTCTTGATGGTTGGCAATCATTTGTTGCACTCCACCTTGTTTCCTTTGTTCAACAATGGAATAGATGGGGCATTGGATAGGGACATGGTTGTTTCCTTCACATAAGTAGCAAGTAGCTTGAGAAGTGGGACATTGTCCAACAGGATGTTTCTCTTCACAGTTGGGGCATTGATCTCCATGCTCCTTGGAAGTATGATCTTTGTCTCCACAAATAATGCAAGCTGGGGCTCCATCTAGAATAACATTTCTGTCATCCTTGTTGTCATTAACTCTTTTGGAATAGCTTTCTTCCATATTGATCATTTGATCAGTCACCTTGAGCATCAGTTGGCCTTAAGTTTCCAAAAATACTTGCAGGGTTGGATCTTCTCCACTAGTGTTGGCTATGAACTGAGCTGTCACTTGGTTCAACTGGTTCTGGGTTGCTATGAGCTCTTTCATGCAGTCCTCTTGGTTGGTGTTGGTATCATCAACCTTGATGTAGAAGTCTCCTGGAGTAGTCATCTGTTTGGGTTGAAGGGAGATTTAGAATAGACAAAATATTTCTAAGGAATCAATTCTAATCACACACATCACAATTCACTTCAAACAATGTGCAAGCATTCACAAACAGCTTTTCACTCAAACAACAAAGTTCAAGCACTTACTTAGGCAACAAAATATTTTTGTTACACCACATAAGTTGGGGTGTTTGACTTAACTATAATATGGTGGTCCATCTATATGGTTCACTTGTGATCTTTCCAACCTTCTTGGTTGATCCTATTTGCATGAGATCATGGTTTCCTTAGGAGAATTTCTTGGTCACAAGCCTTCAAATGATGTAGGTTCCTTCTAACTTTTGCATTCCCTCAGTCTCTAAATCTTGAGCAATATTTCCTTGTCTCACTTGTAGTCCTTAGTGGTATTCAAGTTGGAAGTCCTTGGTGAATATGTTGAAGATGCTGAAGTCATTAGAGTTGAAGATGTTGAAGTCATTAGAGTTGATGAAGTCCTTTGCACATGGTGTAGTCTTTGGTCATGGGGTAGGTTTTTCCATCAAGTTGAAGTAGAAGAGATGTAGAGTTGAAACCAAAATGGTTGAGGAAAGAGTTTACAAGTGTTTTTGTAAATAAGTTTTTGGAACAAGTACAACTCCTATTTTCTAAGGGTTTTTGTCCAATCCTAGGGTTTACAAATCCTACAGGCAACACAATGCTCTGATACCATCTGTAGAGGGAGTGTCCCAACCTTTAAACAATATAAGGTGGAGTCCCCTGTGTTTACAATGCTAGTCCCTGGATCAATAGCTAGCATTCCACAGTTAAGATGTAATATCGAGAAACAAAGGTCATAATATAACTTTGTAACCAGGAATAACATAATTTTATTACATCTTACATAGCTCATTTGGCTATTACATTACATTGCAGCGGAATAACTATAGTCATGGGGTCTTCATCTTCAAAGTGCCACAGGCAGATATTGGTTGTAGACTTTGTAATCCTAATCAATCAATCTCCACTAAAATCAATCAAACCTGCAACATTACAAGTTACAGCCACAAGGGTCAATACATTTGAATTTTATTGGCAAGTTTCACTACTATGTAGAATATAAGTGGATCCTATCATTACATGCATATTTGGCTAAGTAGAGTTTTGGGCTCATTTGCATAAAGCAATAATTTATCCTATCTTTTCAAAATGGTTTTGGTCCTTTGTTAAATCTCCTTTTCAAAATCCCTTGAACTCCTTGGTAAATTCCCAAGTGTTCAAGTCCTTGTCAAAAATCCCTTGAGCTCCTTGGTAACCCCAAGTGCATCAAGTTTTATCAAAATTTCTTGAGCTCCTTGGTACCCCCAAGTGCATCAAGTTTTATCAAAATCTCTTGAGCTCCTTGGTACCCCCAAGTGCATCAAGTCTTTAAAAGTTTTCTTTTAGAAATTAGAATGTCGAGATTTCCCATAGCTTCAAACTTTAGTTGCTCAGTATTGTCCATAACCGAGAACACGGCTAAGTACTTAGATTTTATTATCTTCTGCAGAAGTAGTACACTTTACCCACATGTCACAATCCCATCTTGTTGCCACCAGTGGTGTAACTACCTCGGTGAATTACGCTCCTAGATACAAGCCTGGATGAGTGGTAGTGGTTGAAATAGTACGGTGGGGCCCCAAAAGCCACTCACTGGTAGTCCTTTTAGACGTCCCAACCACTACCCTCTCAACGGGACCTGTACGGGCGGCGTAATCGGCAGGCGAAGGGATCAACTACGTACACAAGTGGGTATGTACGCAAGCCACCATACAAGAGTACATCAGAGCCATACCATCTAGAAAGAAAGGAAATATAGCAACGCCATACGGCAAGATTCAAATGACCTAGATAGATCTATATTTTAGGATACTTCCTCATACAACACACATCAGAGTATCATGCGGAAGCGGCAAACAGAATCCGAGTACGGATAAGAAGCAAATTGGCATAAGATGCCATAGAAATAAGCACATCCCAACTACAGGTCTCACGGATCCCCGTTCCCGGAATCTCTACACCGAACGATCGTTGCCCACATCTTGACTTCTTCCACCCATGTCAAATCTGCGGAGGTACCATCCATCTGAACCAATAATTTATCGTGTGAGACCCTAAGGGTACTCAGCAAGTCTTAATGCCTCTAAAGGGACACAACACAGGGTGACGAATTGCAGCGAAAGATAAACCCTAGCAATTCTGAGATAACGCTAACCATCCGCCTAACCAATTATAGACGGATGTCCGTGAATTAAGAACAACAGTTATAATGGTAATCTCATCAGATCCATCCTCCTCCCTGCTTACCAACAAGGAAGCGGACGAACAACCCCCCATCCGTTGGCAATTTTATTAACCATTCCATGAGTGTTGCACTATTTACTATTCAAGTTACTTAGTCAGATTAAAGCGGTACTTTAGTTATGCTTGTCTATGATCAAGAAACTGTGCTCCAAGTCGTCCATATCCGCGGACACAGCTTTCAGAAAGTTTTACCCGGCCGGGGTGCACCAATAGCAACACACGCTCGATCAACCTCGGAAAAACCAAATCAAAACCCAACGAGGCTTTCACGGTGAACAATCACAAGATTCAGAAATATTTGGGGCCACCCTTAAGTAGATCCATAGCGAAGCGGTGACTCGAGACGGGCTCAAGGTTGTGGGGACGGTGAGCATGGGAACCCGAAAGTGTGGCTGGGCTTGTCGACACCGCGGAATCGTGCCACGATCCTAAGCGATCTGATGTGCTCCTCGCACAAAAGTAAATACTGATAGCATGGCATAAGTACGGTATAGTAAATAAAACCTCAAACTAGTTTGTGGCCCCAAGAAATAAGACGGAATCAAGCTCGGCCTGTGGGGGTCCCATATACCTCCGGATGTGGATAGCGCGATAAATCAAGGAACAGGAATCAAGTACTCGGGGTCTTACGGGACACAAGTGAGCAGGAAAAACCAAATAGCAGATGTTGCTCACGGTGCCACTTTCTTTAGTTATCCCAACTACTCGAAGTTAAGTTGTTTAGGTACCTCATTATCCACAGACGCTCACATACCCTACACATGCTGTTCTACGACTCGCATGGCTCAAACAACTCCTATAGTAATGGCTCATGGGATGGAGGAACAAGCTTGGTGGAGTTTGAAAATAAAGGCTATGCATACTTGGGATTCAATTTAATGCAATCGCGACTCTATGATGCAGGAATAAGATAGAGGCAATAGGTACTGTATGTATGCAAGCATGTGGAAGTGCTTTCCTGTCAACTCAGTTGAAGCGAGGGACGGATCTGGGTAGTGCTCCTGGTTCTCTTGATATAACCCCTTCTCAGTGTCTATCCGAGAAAAACCAAACAAACAAGGCCAACATGAATATAAAGCACAAGCATATGAATAAGATGCGTCAAGCAAACAATCATTCCATGATGAATGGTGCACAATTTACATGGCAATAAGGTAGCATGGCATGGTGAGGTATGGAAGACAAGTAATAACATTTTAATGGGGTTTTGGAATCACATTTGTTGCCATAACAGTTGCTGTACCCTATATTTTTATATGATGCATGCTGCAATTGTAGTTATGGATGGCATAAACAGAAAGGTCTCGTCGAGCTGATCATTTTAGACATATCATTTGCTAAATTTGGAGTTATAAAGCAAAAGTTATTAATTATTGAAATTCTAGTGGCAATTGGGTAATTTAAATAAACTTGGAAATTTAAATGTGCAAAAGGCAATTTGAATGGCATATTTGAAATCCTGGCATTTTTCTGATATCCAAACATATATCATTTGTGTCATTTGGAATTACAAAGGAAAAGTTATTTAAATCAATTGATTTTGAATTTGAAATAATTTACTTAGTTTTGAATTTTTAAACAGTCTGAAAAACACATTCAACACCGAGGCCACTGACCCTAGGCGCTTCATGTGGGCAGGGCTCCTGCGGTCCCACGTGCAGCGTCTGAAAGATAGGGACCATGGGTTGAATTGGAAAAGATGGGGATCCTTTTACAAAAACGCCAAGACACGGTGGGCTCAAGGGGCTGGGTTGGAAAACAAAAGAGGGCGGGGGGTCTTGTGCAAAGCAGTGCCCGCGGCCACTGTTTCTCTTCCTCTGCCTGGGCCAAAAAGAAAGCAGCGGCAGCGGAGGATCGATCAGCGTCATGCGTGCGCCTGATGGCGGAACCCAGCTGCGCAGTGCGCTGGTGCTAGGAAGGTGGTTCGTGTCTAGGTGAGCTGGTGCGCGACGCGCGCAGAGGGACGCCTTGCGCGCACGCCTGGCGCTTCGCTAGGTCCGGCGGGCACAGGGCTACTGGCGAGGAGGGAGGGGTTCGGGTGCTCACCGGCTCGGTGGGCTCGGATCTGGTCGGGCGCAGCAGGGGCAGCGGGAGGCAGAGCGTGCTAGGGTTTCCGTGGGCGACCCGGCGTGCGGTGCAGGCCTTCTCCTCCTCGTTGGCGCGGTCCGGTGCAAGAGGCGTGCTCGACTCCGCGGCTCCTTCCACGACGAGCTTGACGTCCGGCAAAGGCGGGCGGCGGATCGAGCGGTGGGCGGCGGCGGGCTGGCGTCGTCGGGAGAGAAAAGGGAAGGAAGGGAGCGGCTCTGGGGGAGGGATCTGGCGAGGCAGAGAGGGGTGAGGGAGGATAAGAACGAGGGGGTGAGGTGGGGCTTGCGTGGGGGAGGAGTTGATGGAAAAAGGTGGCCTCGGTGCCACCTCCCTCTCCTTCCTCACGTGCTAGGTCGGGCAGCAGCAGGTGCATGGGGGAGGGGAGGCTGCAGCTGGGCCAGGGCGAGGAGCAGGGCAGGGTCAGGCTCGGCTGGAGGTGGTGGTTTGGTGGGGTCCTCATGCAGGGAGAGGGGAGGCCGAGGGAGATAGGGGCAGCTAGGGTAGAGGCTTGGGTGGGGAGAAAGGGAGATAGGGGAAACTTAGTGTTTTGTTTAGATGTAGCTTAGGGTTTTGTTTAGAGGAGATGTAGATTAGGTTTTGTTTAGGTAGGATGGGGGATGGCAAGATAGATTTTAGGGTTTAGCTAAGAGGGGGGGTAAGAGAGAGGTGGTACCTAACTTGATCATGCAAGGTCCAAACAAGCCCTAACAAGATCAAGGCAAGAAAAAGAGGGAGAAGGAGAGAGAGATGATCATGTGATGATGGGGTTGTTTCTTATGCTCACACATGATCACATGTGTATGCATGGAGATGGGGATAGAGGTTTAGATGATTAGATTTAAAGATTAGCTAGGGAGGTAGAGAGAGAGGGGTGAGCTAGGGTTTTAAACTACCAAAACAAGATCAAGCAAGGAAGGAGTGATCCACTTAGAATTCAAGTAAAAACCAAATACTAGAAAAGGTGGCACTTGCATGGCCCATGCAGAATAATTAATGCCAAATTTATCCTTGTGAAAACAATAATATTAACAAGGCATTATTCATATGCATTCCCAAAAGGTGGGCAAGGCCAAGCAAAGATTATGGGTGGATTCCAACCAACCAACATGAGCTAGAGATAACCCAAATTAAAATGCCAAGCTCATATTAATTGGATGGTGGAATTATAAGGTGGTGAAAGAAAAGGTGGTGGAGTCAATAAGAGAGATGCCCTCAACTCAACTTGGGCATTTAACAATATATCAAGAGCCAAATACAATTAATCATGCACATGAGATAAGAACCAAACAAGAAAGGGTTTTATATGATGCTCAAATGCAAGGTGACATGATGACATGAGCATGATATGATAATGATGCAACAATTATATGTTGAATTGGCCCTTTTTTATTATTATAACATGTAGCATTACAGGAGTTAGACAACTGGGATGCTACAACTCTCCCCCACTAAACAGGAATCTCACTTGAGATTCTAGGAAGAAGATAGAAAAAGAGAAGGATGGTTGGCACGGAGTTCATCTTCACGCTCCCATGTGGCTTCATCAATGAATGGTGTGACCACTGCACCTTGCAAAACTTGATGGACTTGTTGCAGTCCTTCGCTCTGCGGTCTCAAGGATTTTGGTGGGGTGTTCTTGATAAGACAGATCTTCTTGGAGGTCGATTAGCTCATGATCCACGGTCTTGCGGGTCTTTGAAGCACTTCTTGAGCTGAGAGATGTGGAAAACATCATGGACTTTGAGTTTTTCCTAAGCTCCAGATTAAGCAACTTCTCCTCTTCTACCACGTATCTTGAAAGGACCGATGTATCTAGGAGCCAACTTTCCTTTGATCACAACCGCGGTGTGTTCCTCTCATGGGAGTGACACGAAGGTAGACTAGATCACCAGGGCATACACCATATCTGTGTGCTTCCTGTCATAGTTGCTCTTGACGACTTTGAGCAATCTTGAGTTCTCGAATGATATGCACCTTCTCCTCTCGAAAGTTACAATGTCGGGCCAAACCGATTCTTTCTCCCGCTGACCAACCAATTGGAGTTCTGCACTTGCGACCATAGAGAGCCTCGAATGGTGCCATCTTCAGACTCTTCTGGAAGCTGTTGTTGTAGGAGAATTCAGCATATGGAAGACATTCCTCCCACTTCATGCCAAACGAGATGACGCAAGCCCGGAGCATATCCTCCAAAATCTGATTGATTCTCTCCACTTGTCCTTGCGACTGAGGGTGGTAAGCAGTGCTGAAGTTCAACTTTGTTCCCAAAGCTTTTGGAAACTCTCCCGAACTTTGAGGTGAAGATGCTCACGGTCGAACTGATTTCAAGTGGAACCCCATACAGAGACAATTGTTGATATAGAGCTCACCAAACTGAATTCCAAAATTGTTTCTTTGATGGGAAGAAATGAGCCACTTTAGAAAGCCTGTCGATGACAACAAAATTGCATTGTTGCCCTTCTGCGACCTTGGAAAGCCGTGATGAAGTCCATCTCTACTTTCTCCCATTTCCATTCGGAGGTTTCAATGGCTGTAGAAGACCAAATGGTTTCGATGGACAGCCTTGACTCTGCGATGCACATCACATTCGAGACATACTTGGCACAATACCGTTTCAACCTGTGCCACCAGTATTGTGTTTTCAAGTCCATGTACATCTTTGTGCTGCCGGGATGGATAGAAAGAACCGAATCATGTGCCTCCTTGAGAACTTGGTCTCTCGCACCGGGTAGTTTGGAACAAACATCCGGTGTTCAAAGAAGAGCGTGCCTTGATCATCAACATGGAAGGACTCATACTTGGAAGGTCAAGCTTAGCGATGAGCTTTTGGTGTCGGATCACCAAGTCGACGAGAGCGAATCTGTTCTTCCAAGAGAGGAGTAGCGGAAGGTTCGAGATGCCCTTGTTCCACAATTTCGAGGTTCACCGGTGAATTCCTCGCACAAGAGAGGTTGCTCTTCCACCATGAGGTTGTTGACATAAGCTTTACGCTAAGCGCATCGCCATGACGTTTGCTTTGCACAGGTGTAGTTGATGGTCACATCAAAGTCATTGATTGCTTCAATCCATCTCCTCTGCCGAAGGTTGAGATCAGGCTGAGTGAAGATATACTTCAAACTCTTGTGGTCCGAGAAGATCTCACAACGGTTACCAAGCAAGTAGTGCCTCCATAGCTTCAAGGCAAAGACAACTGCTGCTAGCTCGAGGTCATGTGTGGGATAGTTGATCTCATGCGTCTTCAACTGACGAGAGGCATAAGCAACCACCTGTTTCTCTTGCATAAGGACCGCACCCAATCCTTGCAAAGAGGCGTCGCAGAATATCTGGAAAGGCTTAGATGTATCTGGAGGAACCAAGACTGGTGTGGAAGTGAGCTTCTCTTTGAGTGTCTCAAAACTTTCTTGACAAGCAGGAGTCCACAGGTACTTCTTGCCTTTCTTGAGGAGATCGGTAAGAGGCTTTGCTATCTTCGAGAAGTTCTGAACAAAGCGACGGCAATAGCTAGCCAAGCCGAGAAAACTCCGCACTTCCTTGACATTAGCAGGAGGAAGCCATTCAACTATTGTCTTCACGGTTTCCGGGTTGACTGCAATGCCCTTGGCGAGATAACATGACCTGTATGTTACTTCAGCAGCCAAACTCACACTTAGAGAACTTCGCCAAGCGGTTCTCACGAAGCTTGTTCAGACACACGCAGTGTTCTTCATGCTCCTCCTTGTACTTGGAATAAACCGAATGTCATCCAGATATACCACAACAAACTTGTCCAGTACTCCATGAAAGCGGAGTTCATCAGCCTCGAGAAGGTAGCAGTGCGTTGGTGAGACCGAAAGACATGACCGTGTACTCATACAGGCCATAGCGGGTGGTGAAAGCTGTTTTGGGCACATCTTCTTTGCGAATTTTGATTTGGTGATAACCACTTCTCAAGTCCAGCTTAGAGAACACCACCTCCACGCTAGCTGATCAAATGATCATTTATCCGTGGGAGAGGATATTTGTTCTTGATGGTTTTAGCATTTAGAGCCGGTAGTCAACACAGAGTCTATCGGTTACATCACGCTTCTTCACAAAGATTGTTGGGCTACCCCAAGAAGAAGTCTGTGTTGAATGAAACCCAACTTCTCTTGTTCATCAAGTTGTCGTTTGAGTTCACCAACTCGGAAGGACCCATTTTATATGGCCGCTTGGAGATAGGAGCCGTTCGGTTCAAGCTCAATCACGAATTCAACCTCGCGATCCGGAGGCATACAGCAACTCTTCAGAAAGACATCGGGAACTCACGGACCAGGTACCCTCTGAATAGCTTCCATAGCATCATCATTGAGCCGCCAAGGAAAAGAGCTGGACAAAGGGGTCGACTTGGAGAAAAGACTATATGGCCTTGAGGATCTTCGAGAGACCGGCGTTCAGCACAATCAATCACAGCTGCATTTGTCAACCAATCCATGCCCAAGATGACATCAATGTCGAGTTGCCCGAACAATCAAAGAAGCCAAGGAAGAACCACCAATCTCAATGATTGCCATGGCTGATATATGCAGCCCTCGGGTTGGACCCGGAGATAGGACCATTAGCTTCTTGGAGAGGATCCAGAGTTAACACATTCTCATATGCAAACTTGTGAGACACAAAAGAATGCGATGCACGAGAATCAAAGAGAACTCATGCAGGGAAGAGTTAAGCAAGCATACCCATCACAACTCCAAAGTGCAGCTCACTTGAGAGGCTTTGACGATTAGCACGAACAACCCGCAGACCGGGCTTGGTGTTGATGTTGAGAGCCCGAGGCGGTGGTGCACGAAGGAGAGCTTGTTGCGATCTTGGCGGGGTGGAGGAGAGCTTTGTTCTTCATTGGGCAGTTCAGTTGGGATGTCCATGATCTCCACATGTGAAACAAGCACCATGAGGATGTGGGCGAGTAGCCGAGGACTCGCCAGCGCTCAGGTAATGGTTGTTGTAGCCCCTGGGAGCCGCAGTGGTGAAGTTTGGTGGCCTTGACGTGAAACTCGCAGGTCTTGGTGGAGCCGGAAGCGACGGTGGGGTGTTAGGAACCCAGACACGCCGCTTAGAAGGAGCTGCCATAACTGCAGAGCTTGATGCATCCCTGTTGTGTTTCTTGGACTCCTCAAACATTTGCCTGCTTGCCTCCTCTTGCAGTGCTGTGTGCTGTAGTTCCAGGAAGGTTGCCGGTCTTGCATGCGTGATTGCATACTTGATCGACGCATTGAGCCCTTGCCTGAACCTTTTCTGCTTCTTCTTGTCATCAGATACCTCATCACCACCATAGCGAGATAGGTTCATGAAGTTCCTGATGTAGGTGTTGACGTTATCATTTCCCTGCTTCAGGTTGAGGAAAGCCTCCTTCATCCTTTCCATCACAATCTCTAAGAGAAACTGCTCCTTGAAAGCTGCAGTGAACCTCTCCCAAGTTGGCTGGAACCCGGTCAGCTTGCCTTCAAGTAGTTTTCCACCAAAGAGCCGCATCTCCCTTGAGAAGGTGAGTAGCACACTTGACCCACTCACTCGGAACATCGCCAGTCTCGAGCAACCTTGAGATCTCGCGCAGCCAATCATCCGCGTCAAGAGGTCGGTCGGACACATCAAACCGACGAGGTTGAACTTGAGGAAGCTCTTGATGTCTCCGCTTGGGAGGTGGAGGAAGTGGAGCAAACTCGTTTCTTCGACGCTCTCCTCAAAGCTGCTGGTTCTCTTGCATAGCTGCCAAAGCATTAGCAATGTTTGACAGCGCTGAGCCCAGTTCCGGAGGTATGTCCTCCTCAGTCCGGCGTGGTGGAGCCATCCTGTCATTGATATAAAACTCAAGTCAGTACTATAATGGAAGATGATAATAATCCAAAATAGTACCAAGATGGAATTAACCAAGATTAAAGGATACAATTTACTGAGATGATATTAAAATATCAACAAAGTTCATAGCACCTAAAAGATATTAAGCATATCGCACACGCTGAAAAGGAGTGTGGTACACAAATATATCAAAGAAAAATTTTCCACAAATTTCGGCATTAAAATACCAATAGATGCGCAAAATTACTTAACGAATCAAGATTAGTGACTCTACCGATTCAATATACAAAAGCGAATGATAAAAGTAGTGGTATGGTCGCGACTCCATCCCGCACTCAAATCATTACTCCGCACATGAACAAGTGGAACACATATCCTAACCCCTTCTTCTCACGACGAAACCTAAAGATTGGTAACTACAGAACGAACACCCCAAACAAGATAGCGTCGGATACAAAGAGGAAGATAGATTGCGTCGGTTTGCAAAAGCACGGTATGGAATGTACCAACAGTTGATAACCAAAGCGAGATAGGATAACAACTTGGATGCAGGTAGACAAGGGATTACACACATACACACACACAACCTATGGTACTACGGAAACCCCGAACACGTGAATCCTAGTTTGAATTTTGAGAAGAGGATTGAAAAACGTTGCACTTCCTTACCAGAAAAGGGTGGGTGGGAGGGTAAGAAGAAAAGTGGAAGCAGTCCTACTCTCGCGTTTTGTTTTTCCCTAATATACATAACTACCAAAATATTTGCTAGACTGACAACGACCGTTTGGCTGAAACCCTGAAGGTCGGGATGGCTCTGATACCAATTGTAACTACCTCGGTGAATTACGCTCCTAGATACAAGCCTAGATGAGTGGTAGTGGTTGAAATAGTACTGGGGCCCCAAAGCCACTCACCGGTAGTCCTTTCGACGTCCCAACCACTACCCTCTCAACGGGACCTGTCAGACGGGCGTGTCGGCAGCGAAGGATCAACTACGTACACAAGTGGGTATGTCGCAAGCCACCATACAAGAGTACATCGAGCCATACCATCTAGAAAGAAAGGAAATATAGCAACGCCATACGGCAAGATTCAAATGACCTAGATAGATCTATATTTTAGGATACTTCCTCATACAACACACATCAGAGTATCATGCGGAAGCGGCAAACAGAATCCGAGTACGGATAAGAAGCAAATTGACATAAGATGCCATAGAAATAAGCACATCCCAACTACAGGTCTCACGGATCCCCGTTCCCGGAATCTCTACACGAGCGATCGTTGCCCACATCTTGGCTTCTTCCACCCAAGATCCGTCTGCGGAGGTACCTGTCCATCTGAACCAATAATTTATCGTGTGAGACCCTAAGGGTACTCAGCAAGTCTTAATGCCTCTAAAGGGGACACAACCTGGGGTGACGCAATTGCAGCGAAAGATAAACCCTAGCAATTCTACAGATAACGCTAACAAACCGCCTAACCAATTATAGACGGATGTCCGTGAATTAAGAACAACAGTTATAATGGTAATCTCATCAGATCCATCCTCCTCCCTGCTTACCAACAAGGAAGCGGACGAACAACCCCCCATCCGTTGGCAATTTTATTAACCATTCCATGAGTGTTGCACTATTTACTATTCAAGTTACTTAGTCAGATTAAAGCGGTACTTTAGTTATGCTTGTCTATGATCAAGAAATTGTGCTCCAAGTCGTCCATATCCGCGGACACGGCTTTCAGAAAGTTTTACCGGCGGTGCACCAATAGCAACACACGCCGATCAACCTCGGAAAAACCAAATCAAAACCCAACGAGGCTTTCACGATCGAACAATCACAAGATTGAAATATTTCAGGGCCACCTTAAGTAGATCCATAGCAGCGGTGACTCAGGGCGGGCTCAAGGTTGTGGGGCTGTGAGCAGTGGGAACCCGAAAGTGTGGCTGGGCTTGTCGACACCGCGGAATCGTGCCACGATCCTAAACAGTACAGTGTGCTCCTCGCACAAAAGTAAATACAGAAGTAGCATGGCATAAGTACAGGATAGTAAATAAAACCTCAAACTAGTTTGTGGCCCCAAGAAATAAGACGGAATCAAGCTCTGGCTCAGGGGGGTCCCATATACCTCCCGGATGTGGATAGCGCGATAAATCAAGGAACAGGAATCAAGTACTCGGGGTCTTACGGGACACAAGTGAGCAGGAAAAACCAAATAGCAGATGTTGCTCACCGGTGCCACTTTCTTTAGTTATCCCAGAACTACTCAGGTTAAGTTGTTTAGGTACCTCATTATCCAACAGACGCTCACATACCCTACACATGCTGTTCTACGACTCGCATGGCTCAAACAACTCCTATAGTAATGGCTCATGGGATGGAGGAACAAGCTTGGTGGAGTTTGAAAATAAAGGCTATGCATACTTGGGATTCAATTTAATGCAATCGCGACTCTATGATGCAGGAATAAGATAGAGGCAATAGGTACTGTATGTATGCAAGCATGTGGAAGTGCTTGCCTGTCAACTCAGTTGAAGCGAGGGACGGATCTGGGTAGTGCTCCTGGTTCTCTTGATATAACCCCTTCTCAGTGTCTATCCGAGAAAAACCAAACAAACAAGGCCAACATGAATATAAAGCACAAGCATATGAATAAGATGCGTCAAGCAAACAATCATGCCATGATGAATGGTGCACAATTTATATGGCAATAAGGTAGCATGGCATGGTGAGGTATGGAAGACAAGTAATAACATTTTAATGGGGTTTTGGAATCACATTTGTTGCCATAACAGTTGCTGTACCCTATATTTTTATATGATGCATGCTGCAATTGTAGTTATGGATGGCATAAACAGAAAGGTCTCGTCGAGCTGATCATTTTAGACATATCATTTGCTAAATTTGGAGTTATAAAGCAAAAGTTATTAATTATTGAAATTCTAGTGGCAATTGGGTAATTTAAATAAACTTGGAAATTTAAATGTGCAAAAGGCAATTTGAATGGCATATTTGAAATCCTGGCATTTTTCTGATATCCAAACATATATCATTTGTGTCATTTGGAATTACAAAGGAAAAGTTATTTAAATCTGAATTGGATTTTGAATTTGAAATAATTTACTTAGTTTTGAATTTTTAAACAGAGTCTGAAAAACACATTCAACACCGAGGCCACACTGACCCTAGGCGCTTACAGGTGGGCCAGGCTCCTGCGGTCCCACGCGCCAGCGTCTGGGAAAGATAGGGACCGCGGGTTGAATTGGAAAAAGATGGGGATCCTTTTTACAAAAACGCCAAGACACAGACCGGTGGGCTCCGAAGGACCGCGGGTTGGAAAACAAAAGAGGGCGGGGGGTTTTGTGCAAAGCAGTGCCATGACCTTGTTTCTCTTCCTGCTGGGCGAAAAAGCAGAGCGGTGGCGGAGGGATCGATCCCGCGTCGCGGGCGTGCGCACGGTGGGCGAAACCGCTGCGCCAGGCTGCGCGCTGGTGCTAGGAAGGTGGTTCGTGTCTAGGTGAGCTGGTGCGCGTGGCCGCAGAGGACGCCAAGCACGCGACGCCTGCAGGCGCTCGGCCTAGGTCCCAGGCACAGAGGGCTACGGCGAGGACGGAGGGGTCAGGGGGGTTCGGGTGCTCACCGTGGGCTCGGCGGTGGGCTCGGATCTGGTCGGGGCGCAGCGGAGGCAGAGGGGCGGCCCAGCGTGCTAGGGTTTCCGTGGGCGACCAAGGCGTCTGTGGCGGTGCCTTCTCCTCCTCGTTGGCGCGGTCCCGTGCAGCGGGAACGTACTCGACTCCGGCTCCTTCCACGACGAGCTTCCGACGCAAAGGCGGGGCGACGGTGATGCAGACGGTGGGCGACGGCGGCTGCCGGGGCGTCGTCGGGAGAGAAAAGGGAAGGAAGGGAGCGGCTCTGGGGGAGGGATCTGGCGAGGCAGAGAGGGGTGAGGGAGGATAAGAACGAGGGGGTGAGGTGGGGCTTGCGTGGGGAGGTTGATGGAAAAAGGTGGCCTCGGTGCCACCTCCCTCTCCTTCCTCACGTGCTAGGTCGGGCAGCAGCAGGTGCATGGGGGAGGGGAGGCTGCAGCTGGGCCAGGGCGAGGAGCAGGGCAGGGTCAGGCTCAGCTGGAGGTGGTGGTTTGGTGGGGTCCTCATGCAGGGAGAGGGGAGGCCGAGGGAGATAGGGGCAGCTAGGGTAGAGGCTTGGGTGGGGAGAAAGGGAGATAGGGGAAACTTAGTGTTTTGTTTAGATGTAGCTTAGGGTTTTGTTTAGAGGAGATGTAGATTAGGTTTTGTTTAGGTAGGATGGGGGATGGCAAGATAGATTTTAGGGTTTAGCTAAGAGGGGTAAGAGAGGTGGTACCTAACTTGATCATGCAAGGTCCAAACAAGCCCTAACAAGATCAAGGCAAGAAAAGAGGAGAAGGAGAGAGATGATCATGTGATGATGGGGTTGTTTCTTATGCTCACACATGATCACATGTGTATGCATGGAGATGGGGATAGAGGTTTAGATGATTAGATTTAAAGATTAGCTAGGGAGGTAGAGAGAGAGGGGTGAGCTAGGGTTTTAAACTACCAAAACAAGATCAAGCAAGGAAGGAGTGATCCACTTAGAATTCAAGTAAAAACCAAATACTAGAAAAGGTGGCACTTGCATGGCCCATGCAAAATAATTAATGCCAAATTTATCCTTGTGAAAACAATAATATTAACAAGGCATTATTCATATGCATTCCCAAAAGGTGGGCAAGGCCAAGCAAAGATTATGGGTGGATTCCAACCAACCAACATGAGCTAGAGATAACCCAAATTAAAATGCCAAGCTCATATTAATTGGATGGTGGAATTATAAGGTGGTGAAAGAAAAGGTGGTGGAGTCAATAAGAGAGATGCCCACAACTCAACTTGGGCATTTAACAATATATCAAGAGTCAAATACAATTAATCATGCACATGAGATAAGAACCAAACAAGAAAGGGTTTTATATGATGCTCAAATGCAAGGTGACATGATGACATGAGCATGATATGATAATGATGCAACAATTATATGTTGAATTGGCCCTTTTTTTATTATTATAACATGTAGCATTACAGGAGTTAGACAACTGGGATGCTACAAGTGGCCACTGGATTAGTGCTCACCAAGATGGAGTACTGGCAGATTGAGAATGTGACGAAGTCTTTCTAGAGGGTCCTCCCATACACCATTGCTAGCTTGTCTTCAGCACCCATGTAGGATTCCAGGTCCCCATGTCCAGTAAACTGAAGACAATGCATGGGTCTTCCCAATGTAGTTGACTAAGACAGAGCCATAAATAGCATGTGGTTGCACACGAAAGCCACAATTGGAGAAACATGTTCAATCTCTAAGTTTCCTGGGTGGTTTCCTTTGGAGCACAACACAAAGAGATTGCCATAGACATGGTTCCTTTTGTTGCCACCTTCTCCAAAACTCAAAGTATCCTTGTCCACCCAGGTGGTTCATTGAGTCCTTGTTTTATTATATAAAAACACAAGTCCTTTTCTCAACTTCATAAAAATCTCAACATGTATCTATTTTCAAAATATAGCATGGCTAAGCATGTAACAACTACATTGTTTTCACTAAGGAATGTATAGGGAATCCTATTAGGATTTAGCATAGCATAAGTATAGAAATTCTTTTCATGCATGTTTCAAAATCCACTAAGTATAATGAAAATAGTAGGACTTTAGATGATAGTGTCACTTGCCTTTTTGGTAGGGAATGTTGGTTCACTCCTTGATCTTGCTAGTCTCACACTTTTCTAACTTCACTACAATCAATCAAGCAAACACAATATCAACTAGCATTCCAAACCAATAATCAATCAAATAATTCACTCACATAAAACAATGGGATCTAAGTCATGCAGGTAAGCATGCAAGAGGTGGTTCTATTTGCAAAGATGGTCTCCACTAGGCTTCTAAACTTTGTAAGGTTCAAAGTGGTCATTTTCCAAATTGGCAAAGTCATTTGCAAAAGAGTTTTGTCTAAAACCATTTTTAAATCCAATCATTATTTTATGAGGTGGAAAAATATTTTTATCAAAGCAACAACTTTAAGTGGTTCACCAAATAAGTTGTTGTTTTCCCAAAACTTGGTGTTTTAGTGTCAGTAGGTTTGGTCCAAAACATTTTCCCAAAGTTTTTACTCCAAAAACATTTTCATAACAAAAACATTATTTTTATTTGGCTAGAAATGGGCTAAATCAATTAATCCATCCTAAACTTCACAAAATCCATTTTCAAAAACCATGGTTTGGTTCCTAGGGTTAGTAAGTTCACCACAAATTAATTTTCCAAGATTTCAACCTCAAAAACAATTTTGAACAATTTTTCTAATCTATACAAGCATACAATTGTTTCTACAAAAACAAGCAATCTAACAGGTACTATTTGCTAAACAAATTCCATGGTTGGCTAGGGTTTGTTCCACTGATTCCAACGATATAAAGTTTGTAATTTTTGGACGTGTGGATCAAAAGTTATAAGAGTTTCAATTTGCAATTCAAATCTGTTTTCAATCTGTTTTTAAATCGAAAACCTGGCCACGCATCACAAAGCCATTGGCTGGTACCGCTTCGGTCGGATCGGGCTCTGCGGTGCGTTGGATCTAAACAGATCGCACGGCTCTGGTTGCGTACCCCTTCAACGTTAAGTGATCTAATCGCATCCCTTCGATTTGGATCGAACGGCTCCTATTCAATAGCCAAGAACTGGCGGCACAAGGTCAACGGCGAGCGGCGGTGCGGTCAGATGGTGGCGGCGCTGGCGAAACAGGAAGCAAGGGAAGGTGGGGAGATGCTTACAATGATCGCAGGGCGACGCCGAAGCTCAACTTGGAGTCGTCTTGGTAAGGGGCGCACGGAAACAGGAGGAATTCCTCACCGGAGTTGGTGCAGCGACGGGTGTTTACATCGGAGGCGGCGTCGCCGATCACGAGAAGGCAAGCAGAGGGTATGTTTAGATGCGTAAGATCAAGGAGATGACGCGTGCGTGAACTAGAAGGCGCGGGGTGGTATGGACTTACCAGGAAACTTCGCCGGAGAAGTAGGCAGACGCGGCGGCGCTCGGAGGCTTGTCGTAGTCGACGCACTGGAGCGCCCGCGGTTGAACAAAAGGTACTGGCAGGAGCGCCTGGGAGTGGTGAGTGTGCTCGTGTGATCGGGGAGGCAGGAGGTGGCGAGGCTTGGCCGGAATTGGTCAGAGACGGTGGTCGAAGCAGTGAGAGGGCGAGCTCGATTCAGGGCAGCCTGGGGGCAGAGAGAGGGAGGCGACAGAGGGGAAAGGAGGAGAAGACGCAGGCGTTTAAGAATGCGTGGTCGCAGGAGAGATTAACTGCTGCGTTAACGCGAATTGATGCTCGCGAATTCATCGCAGAAACGGGAGAGAGGGGGAGGAACCTGGCGTGGTTGAAGATAGGTGGGGCGGTGGGTCTACACAGCGGTGAGGAATTGAGAAGGAAAGAGGGCCACCAGTCGGTGACTTAGCGGTTAACAAGTGGAAATCGCTTGAGGGGAGTGAAGTGGTCTTGGGCTTAGTGGGTCGGGTCACGGCTGCTTTCTTTCTATTTTTTCCTTCCTGAATGTTTTTCTTTTTCCAATTTCAATTTCTGTTTTGAAATTTCAAACAACACTCAAGCATTCAAATCACATTCAAACATTCAACACACTTTGCAATTGAATTTGGTTCTGTTTAACAACACAAACCAAAATCCAAGATAAAAATAATATTTTTATTTTAGGGTCCATTATTAATTAAATAAAATAGACCATTGTTATTAAATCAAATAGGATTTGTTTTGTTTAAATACTCCTTTTGAAATCTAATTATTTTCAAAACCAAATCAGTAGGTTTTATTTGGGAATATAAAATACTTGGAAAACTTATTTTAAATAAATAAATAAGTTTTGATGTTTTGGAAATAGTAAAACCTTTATTAATAAAACTTGGATATTAAATCCTTATTACTTTATTTAAATAAACCTTTTACTATTTTTATCAAAACAAAATGTTTTATTTCAAAAGCTTGGCCAAGGTTTAATTTGGCTCTATAAAATAATCCTTATTTATAAAACTTCTATTTCTTTTGAAAACCAAAACTGTTATTAAAAGATCCAAAATAGTAATTTAAATATTTTTAAGTTTTATTGTTTAAATATCTTTTTAAATTCCTTTAGGATTTTTTTGATCCAATTAGGTTTTGAAAGTTCCCAAATGGTAAACAAAAAGTTTCTTCTTACCCTGAAAATCAACAAAGTTTTATTTTATTCAATTAATTTTCACATTACAAGATTTGGAAAATGTTGGGATGTGACACTCGACTTGTCACAAAGGGATTTTGAAAAATTCAAGGAGTTGACTACGATGAGACATTCTCTCCCGTAGCGATGCTAAAATCAGTTAGGATTATTTTAGCAATTGCTGCATATTTCGACTATGAGATATGGCAGATGGATGTCAAAACTGTGTTCCTCAATGGCAACATTGAATAAAAGTTGTATATGATGCAACCGAAGGGTTTTGTCGATCCTAAGGATGTTAACAAGGTATGCAAGCTTCATCGATCCATCTATGGACTGAAGCAAGCACCCCGGAGTTGGAATATTCGCTTTGATGAGGTGATCAAAGAGTTTGGATTTATCCAAACTTATGGAGAGGCTTGTATTTACAAGAAAGTGAGTGGGAGCAATGTGGCATTTCTGATATTATATGTGGATGACATATTACTGATCGTAAATGATGTAGACCTTTAAAAAGTGTTAAAAGTTATCTAAACATCAAATTTTCAATGAAGGACCTAGATGAAGCGTCATACATATTATGCATAAAGATCTATAAAGATAGATCAAGACGCCTAATAGGGCTATCACAGATACATAACTTGATAAGATTTTAAAGAAATTTAAAATGGATGAAAGTAAGAAAGGGTTCTTACCTATGTTGCAAGGCAAGACAATGAGTAAGACTCAAAGTCCGGCTACAGCGGAAGAAAGAGAGATAATGTACAAGGTCCCCTATGCTTCAGCCATAGGCTCTATAATGTACGCCATGCTATGTACAAGACCAGATGTGGCACATGCTATTAGTTTGACTAGTAGATACCAATCTGATCTAGGACCAGAACACTGGATAGCGGTCAAGAATATCCTTAAGTACTTAATAAGAACTAAGGAAATGGTTCTCATGTACGGAGGTAAAGAAGAGCTCGTCGCTAAGTGTTATGTCGACGCTAGCTTCGACATCGATCCAGAAGACTCTAAGTCTCAATCAGGATACGTATTTCTCATGAATGGTGGAGAGGTTAGTTGGTGGAGTTCCAAACAACCAGTGGTGGCGGGATCAACAACGGATGCCGAATATGTTGCTTCTTCGGAAGCGGCTCAAGAAGCAAATTGGATTAAGGAGTTCAAAACCGAACTAGGTGTGGTTGCTAGCGCGTTGGACCCAATGCCAAATAACCAAGGTCTCGCAAGAATTCCGAGCATATTAAGTGCCGGTTTCACTCCATCCACGAGCATGTCAAGGATGGAGATATAAATATTTGTAAAGTACACACGGATCTCAACGTAGAAGATCTGTTGACTAAAACTCTCCCTAGAGCAAAATATGATCAACACCAGAACTCCATGGGTGTTAGATTTATTACTATGTAACTAGATTATTGTCTCTAGTGCAAGTGGGAGACTGAAGAGAATATGCCGTGAGAGGCAATAATAAAGTTGTTAGTATGTATATTCCAAGTATATGATAGATGTTTATTTTGCATGCTATAATTTTATTAATATGGAAATGTTAATATATGTGTGTTTAATAAACAAATGGAAAGTTCCTAGTTATACCTCTCTTATAAACTAGCTCGTTGATTAACAAAATGATCAAGGTTTCCTGATCATAGACATTGGATGTTGTTAATAACGAGGTCACAACATCATTGGAATGGTGTGATGAACATTCATCCGAAGTATATCATTACTATAGAATTCATGGAGTTTATATTGCTATAACATCATACGAAGTAATCCTAATCCTGACACCATGAGATCATGCCAATCGCTAACACTAGAAGAGTATCTTGATAACATCAAACATCACACCATAACAGGGTGACTATAAAGATGGGTTCAGTGCTACGAAGGTGTTATGTTGAGGCTCATGGATCAAGAGTGGAATTTTTCCATCCCGATGATAGATAGATATACTCTAGGCTCTCTCGGTGATATCACATTAGTTAGCTTGCAAGCAAGTGATTTGATCACTAGAATATTATATCACGGGAACAAGAAAAGAATACATGTCGGTAACGAGATCAAAATAGGTATGGAGATATCGATGATCGAATCTAGGACATGTAATATATCGCGAGACAAAGGTACTAAGATTCTAGCGTAAAAGGTTCTCACAATCACAAGAAGTCATCGTTGAATGTGTGAGAGTTAGTATGGATCTCTAGGTATCGCTTCTGATTATTGATCCGAGAGGGGTCTCGATCATGTCTGCATTATTCTCAAACCGTAGGGTGACACACTTAAAAGAAACCGACACCATTTGGAACAAATAGTTTCTAGACGGAAATATTTACAAAGCGCAGGAATTTATTTTGCTAGACACCGGAATTGTTTCGGGTGAAATTGCTAAAAGTGTTTCTACATGTGAAATAAAATACTAGCAAGGGGTTTTATAGAATGTTTGTCCATTAATGTAATTGACAAAATTCTGAATAAATAAATAAAAGGATTTTTATTTAAAGGGAGATTGCATTAAATTCGGTGAAAATTTAATGGGATTTTTGAGTGGGATTTTGAGTGGAGAAATGAAGGGGCTAAATGTGATTGGGAGCTCCACCCACATGCATGGAACGATGGGAGGGGGCATACCTCATGCGCCGGTGTAACATCCCAACATTAGAGCTTAGAAATAAGATGAAAACAGAGGTGTGCATTGCATTCATGCATAGAAAATCCGAATAATTTTCGCGCTTTTGAACAAAAGTTGTCAAAGTGATTGAAGCATCTCTCAACTTGATGGAATTGAAGTAGATCATCAAGTTGACTACGATAAGTTTCAATATGACCTTTCCTTAAACCTCATTTTTGGGTAAAGATGGTTTGATCTAAGGGTAGATCAAATATAATAAACTAAACCACATCACATTGATGTGGTAAAGATTGGGAGCTCCACCCACATGCATGGAAGGATGGGAGGGGGCATACCTCATGCGCCGGTGTAACATCCCAGCATTAGAGCTTAGAAATAAGCTAAAAACAGAGGTGTGCATTGCATTCATGCATAGAAAATCTGAATAATTTTCGCGCTTTTGAACAAAACTTGTCAAAGTGATTGAAGCATATCTCAACTTGATGGAATTGAAGTAGATCATCAAGTTGACTACGATAAGTTTCAATATGACCTTTCCTAAAACCTCATTTTTGGGTAAAGATGGTTTGATCTAAGGGTAGATCAAATATAATAAACTAAACCACATCACATTGCTTAATGATTATTATCAGATCCTTAAGAGGTCATATCATAGAATTCATTACCAGAACCCCTGGAAATTAAGTGAAGGATATAACTCAAGTAACAAGAATTTAATAACTAAATCTTAACCTATCTTATTATCATATATTTTTTACCATGAGTACCATGATAATACTTAACTCTTCAGTTACATGGAGTAGGAAGGAAACCAATTCAAGACCATTCACCACATATATTTTTCCATATCAATCTTTATCATCTCTAACAACCCTTACTCTAATATCTATTGATCATCAATGTTGAGTATTCAATATTCATTCACCAATTCTTAGCTTATCAATTCTTGATCCATTAACTCTTGTCCTTATCACAACATTCACTTAAGTTCTATAAATAAATAAGTAAGAAGAGGTAGGTGGTAATGCTAGATTTATATATCATCTACATGATGGGAGAGTTTATAGAGAATCAAATCAATATGATAATTGATGGAGTTAACTCTCTCCTGAATGGATAGAAGAGTCATTTGAAATAATTATATGAGGTAACAAAGAGGATTATAAGGATGAATTCTAAAGATATTTACCAAGGAGTAATCCTATTGGATAAAGTAGGTATATTCAATGAATAAACCTCCTAGCCAAATAGAGGTACTAAGAAGATAATTATAATACAACTGTAATGTTGTAATAATAAAGCCTTGGTTAGCCAACTGAAAACCTAAGCCACAAATGATCCAAGGATTATAATGATCATGCTCAAGTCACTAAAAGTAATTGATTATATCATGTATAAGTGACATTGGTGGGTAGAACATGATTAAACCGTAGTGTAGATATGTTATCCTAGATTAGTCATGACAAATCACAATGGTATAATGAGAAGTTGGTGTATGAGTTACTAAGACAAGTAAAAGATAAGATAGTAGGATAAAGTTGATACTAGAGCAACATTGAGATGAAGAAGTAGTATTATTCCTCTTAGAGAATAGTAAGAAATTGAGAAAAGTAGAATTTGATATATAAATCTATTAGAGATTACTATTAGTAGAGTAGTTTGTTATAACCAAGTGTAGATAGAAGAAGGATTATGAAAAGCTTCAGCAACAAGCTTCTAAAATTTATAAGTGATCTTACAAAGTAATTCATGAAGTAAGAGAGTGATCATTCCAAATGGATTTGGGGTCATTAGAAGCATTCTAGAAGTGGGAAATATTCCCATGAGGAAAGTATTTAGAGCTTAAGTGTTAATGCTCATTAGATTTATAATTGGATTTAGGAGGAGAAAACATTAATAAGAATATTCTTGTAAAGTAAGGTTCATCATGTTAACACATGATGATGGATATGAAGAAATAGTATATCTAGGAAAGGAATTCCTTAAGTAGAAGTCTAGAATTGTGAAGTATGGAAGCTAGAAATTCTTGGTAAACACTAAACCTTAAATTTAGAATCAAACTTAATATCTAATTCATCTGTTTGATCTATCATCCTATTTCTCATTGGTTTATAGGAATATTTTCCTATAGCAAATCATTTAAGCACATCTTTGTCATTTCCAATTATCATAACCACATATGCTTAGAAACTATCCTTATCAATTATTTTCCTTAAGCCATCCTAAAGAACAACTTTATTACTTTACTTCAAATAATGGTATCATTCCTAATAACAAGCATAAAGACAATTGTCTTAAACTTTAAATGTTATTCCTATCTATAAAATAATATATAAATCAAGCCTCCTAAAACTCATAGTAAACAGTTATAATTTTAAACCCTAACTTATATGTGAGTTATCACAAACTATTTATCTTTATATCATTTAATTTAATGGGAATAATATTAACCATATTAATTCTTTAGAACCTTATGTGTCATATAATAATAAAAGATCACCGTATAAAAGTTCCTTTAATATTATAAGTTAATAAGAATCAAATCTCATGAATTAATAGTAATGCATCCTTTAATAAGTTATGGTGAATATAGGTAAATCAAATTATAACAAAATCCTCTACAAAATATTAATAGAAAAAGGACCTATATAAAGAAAATATAAACCTTATATAATAAAAGTTCACTAAAGGAATTTAAATATACTTTATTTATGCTACAAGTATTTAGCAAATAAAATTCTATAAGGAAGATTCAAAACAATGGTTTAAATACAAAAGCTAGAAAATAAAAGAGATTTAGAAAAGAAAGAAATCAAATAAAATACCCAGCCTAGAATCTGGCCCGAGGCCCATTTCCTATCTTTCCTATCTGCTACTCACGTGCAGCACACAACAGCCCAATAACGGCCCAGCAAGAACAACCCTAAGTAATCTCTCTCTATGGCTAACAGTTGGGATCATGCTAGGGTCCGTGGGTTTGTTTCGAAGAAGCTCAAGGGGTTTTCTGCAAAACTGTCATCATCGTCATCCTCACGCACACAGGCACCTGCGTCGTCATCCAAATTCGACCGTCGTGATGCTCGCCGCCCACCATGAGAGTTGTAGATAAGACCGCCGCGTTCTCCTCTCTCTGTCCAAACCGATCTTATCGTCTCTCTCGCCCTCTAGAGAAAATCCCCTTTCCCCACTGAAAACCCTAGCTCGGAGGAGAATCCGTGACGTCGAATCCGTGCTCGCCTCGACCAGATCAGACCATGGTGAATACCGTCGTGCTCCCCTCGTTCTTTTGCCCCAACTCGCACAAGCTGGGGAGGTGCTCATCATTCCAAGTGCAACCTCAGTCACCGACATTGTTCGTCAACCTCACCATTGTTTTCGACCTCGCCTCGCTTCACCGACCGCACCATCGCGTTCCTGGTGAGTTACTGATCATTCAAGTGTCGTCTATTTCCTGGATTGCTTATGGAATCACCGCCGCCACAAGCACCTGACACCGCCGCCGTTGTTCGCCGTCGTTGCCCGGCCTCCGACGACCATTAACTAGCGGCGCCACCATTATTAGGTTCGTTTCTACGCCCTCTTATAACAATACCAACCACAACCACGCGCGCGCACCAAATCGATGGATTGGATTTTGATCTGAGAGGATCAGTTCGTGTGACGTCATCTCGACGTCATGCTCACGTCATCCTTGACCTGATCCACTGGTTTGACTAGTCCACGCCAACGTGGCATGACAACATGGCCACTGGCCCACTGGTCAGTGACCTGAGATAGATTTGGGTGCGGTGTAAAAAGAATTTCCTTATTTAGAAATTAATTTAGAAAATGATTAAATCTTAGAAATTCAATAACTTTTGTTTTATTATTCAGAAAAATATGTTTAATATGTGAAAATTTTCAGAAAAATAAAATCTATAACTTAATCCTATTATAAAATATTAGTATGTTAATAATTTAAATAATAATTATTTAATAAAGATTTTATAAGTAATAATACTTTGATAATTCATATTTCAATATTGGAAAATGTTAAGAATATAAATAATATATCAAAAATCTTTGAAAAATAAGAAATATAATTTAATACTATAATCATGTATTATTATTTCACTTAGTTTAATATCTAGTATTTATTAAGTGTTTATAAGGTAATAAATCTTATAAAAATCATATCTTATTATTTATAAATCACAAAAATAAATATAATATACCAAAATGATCACAAAAATAATACCTATATGTTAAAAATATAACCTTACGCTTTTGAGGTAAATAAAAAATTAAACACTCCAATAACCTGAATTTAAACCTATTTCCTTAATTGATAATTCATATAAGGATAAATAAAAATTGTTAATATTACCAAAATTATTCCTTTAAGGTCAAAAAATAATATTAGTCCTAAATATTGATAATATGAAGTAAAACTAAGTTCAACAAATTTTAAATACATTTTTCTTTGAATTATCATACAACAGTAAGTGTATACTATTTTCCAAAAGGAATAGTCAAGTATTAAATTCTCAAGATTATTATTTTGGCTTAATAAAATCTTTTACCATTACTTCAACCACAAAATCATAAACATAATATAATAAAAATAAAATTCATAAGTAGTTAAGTAATATTGGTTCCTTGTTTACAAACCATAACCACTCATTCATAAGTAGATAAATGATTTTATTCCATTATAAGATTAAGAAATACTACTCAAATAGAAGTAGTATCACTCTTAAGTAACTTTAAGGAAACATTATGAAGTGAACAAAGTAAAAATATCATAAGCATTGCACTTTAGTCCATCTATGTCCTAAAGTTAAACTTTAGTCTACAAGACTATAAATACCTTGTGAAAGGTTTTAGTATGTGTTTTATAGTTTACTTTGGTCTGTTTCAATTAAAACCTAATGCATCTCAAGACCAAACTAACCGAGTAAACACCAAGAGACATTGACCATATTCTATTAACCATCAAGATTGTTTAAACCTTAGAAAAGAAACTTTTTCTTCAAAGGTTATCCTTTTTTCCACTTCAAACAACCAATCTTATAATAACATCTCCAACTCTTAACAACTAAACCCAAGGAATTTTATCATAGACACCAGATGACAATTAATCATAATCACATTATTTCATACACTCCTTGTATATTTTAGATTGTTAATACTTAAATTTTAACTACTTTTGTTTAGTTAAGTAAACTTTTCTTCAAAAGTTATTCTTTTCAGATACACTAAAAGCAATTCTTAATCATTCCAAAATAAATCTACTTAAGTAACCACCTTTGAAAGGATCGTATGGGAACCTAGAGGGGGGTGAATAGGTGCTACTTCAAATTTTCTTTTTTTTCGAATTAGGGTTTGACAAGAAATGTAAATTCTCTAGATTATGCAACTAAGGTGAATTTACCTATATGTCAAACAAGCACTAACTAGCACAACACTAAGAAAGAAAAATTAAGTAAAGTGGGGACCTTCACCGGTGGGGAACGGATCCTAGCGGCAAGGGGAGGCAAATGGCTGGCGGCAACGGCAAGATCTGGGGTGGAGGAGCCCTCCCGGTGAAGGTCCTAGTCGAGGACAACAGTCTGAGAGGAAGAGAGAGTTGGGGAGAAGAAGGAGGACTGAACCGTCCACTTCTCCCTGATCCCTGATATCAAAACGAAACCGCTGGGGGTGGACAGTCCGGGTCATATGCGCCGGATAGTCCGGCCCTACAGGAATGACCGGTCTGTATCAAGCGGAGAGTCTAGCTAGGCCGGACACTCCGGTTGGTACAGGGCGGACACTCCGACCGCTTCGACCAGAAACCCTAGATTCAAGTGTTAGGAAAAATGTGTGGCAAGAGTAGCATGTTTGTAGGTGAGAGTAGGCCTAGGATTTTAGAGGATGTACTATGAAAAACCAATGAGTCAAAAAAGATCTAAAAAGATGGCAAAGTTAAATCCAATCAAAACACTCCAAAAACAAAATCTTCACTAAGAAGAGGGCAGTGGCCGAAGCCACCATATAGGAGTTTGTGGCATGACACCATGAAGAATTATCCTTGGGTTCATAGACATTACTCATCAATAAAGCTCACATATCACAAAATGATATTAAGAGAATCGATTTTCATTAATGTTGGCATTATGGGGGGAGGGATAGTCCAATGTATTAGGACCGCACTCCCCTATCTCCATGCCTACACCTAAACCAAATAAGGGTCAAGATATAGGTGAGTAAGCAAGGTGATCAAGTCAAGATCCTTGAATCTATGATATGTAGTTCATTCCTCAAATAACAAAACATTGCTTCATCAAGTGGCTTCATGAATATGTCGGCAAGTTGGTCTTTGGTTGACACATATGATATCTCAATATCACCTCGAGCAACATGATCCCTATTGAAGTGATGACGAATCTCAATATGCTTTGTCCTTGTGTGATCCACCGGATTGTAGGCAATCTTATAGCACTTTCATTGTCACATAGAAGAGGCACTTTGTCACAATGGACACCGTATTCCTTTAAAGTTTGCCTCATCCATAGCAATTGAGTGCAAGCACTAGTAGTTTCCACATACTCGGCTTCGGCGGTGGAGAGAGATATACAATTTTGCTTCTTAGAAGACCAATATACCAAGGACCTACCAAGGAATTGGCAAGCGCCGGATATTGATTTTCTATCATCCTTATCACTAGACCAATCCAAGTCCGTGTATCCACAAAGAGCAAATGTTGACCCTCGAGGATACCAAAGACCATAATGTGGGGTATGAACCAAATATCGAAACATTCTCTTGACCGCCGTCAAATGGCTTTCTTTAGGAGCCGCTTGATATCTTGCACACACACCTACACTCAACACAATATCGGGTCTAGATGCACAAAGGTAATTCAAAGAACCAATCATGGACCGGTATACCTTTTGATCCACATCTTTACCATTTGGATTTAGTTCGAGATGAGTCTTTGTTGCCATGGGAGTAGGAGCTCCATTTAAATCTTGCATATTGAATATTTTGAGCATATCTTGAGTATACTTGGCTTGGTTGAAGAATGTCCCTCCTCTAACTTGCTTGATCTCAAAACCAAGGAATACCCTTAACTCCCCCATTATAGACATCCGGAACCTACTAGTCATAATCTTTGAGAATTCATCATTAAAAAGTTTTGTTATATGAGCCAAAGATAATATCATCAACATATATTTGGCATACAAAAAGATCCCCATTGACCTTCTTAGTAAAAAGACTGGGATCGATTTTCCCAACCTCAAACCCACGGTCAAACAATAACTCTCTAAGGTGCTCATACCACGTGCGTGGGGCTTGTTTGAGCCCATAGAGCGCCTTATCAAGTTTGTAGACATGGTTTGGGAAGTTGGGATCCTCAAATCCTGGGGGTTTCTTTACATATACCAACTAATTCAATGGACCATTAAGAAATGCACTTTCAACATCCATTTGTTGCAACTTAAAGTTATGATGTGCCGCATAAGCAAGAAGGATACAGATGGACTCAAGGCGAGCCACGGGTGCATATGTATCTCCATAATCAATGCCTTCAATTTGAGAGAACCCTTGTGCAACTAATCTTTCCTTGTTCGTTACTATAATTCCATGCTCATCTTGCTTGTTCTTGAATATCCACTTGGTGCCTATAACATTGCGGCAATCCTTTGGCTTCTCAACTAACTTCCATACATCATTTCTCTCCAAGTTGTTGAGCTCTTTGTGCATTTCTTCCAACCAATCCGAATATTCAAGAGCTTCCCACACTTTCTTTGGTTCAATCATGGAGATGTGTTCTTGATGTTCACTAAACCTCTTCAATTGTGATCTTGTGAAAATTCCTCTCCTAAGATCTCCAACCACATTCTCTAGAGAGTGATCTCTTAATTCCAACATCCTATCCATTCTAGCTTCGCGACAAGTGTGGATCTCCTTGTTGTTTTTTTGAGGGAACTCTTCATCATTTTGGTCCTCGTCTTGACCATTAAGTTGACCTTGATCATCATCGGAATCATTCTCTTCATTAAGAGGAAAAGATTAACCTTGGTCTTGATCAGGCACACTACTAGAATTGAGTTGAGCTTGTCTCAAGGCAGTTTGTATGGATCTTCCTTGTGTAATTGACTTGGCAGCACTTGGCATTCTGGAGAATGATGAATTAGGCTCCTCCTCACTAGAGATGTCACCTTGATCAACATGTTGAGGGTCCACATCTTGTATTTGGCTTGGGTCATTGTCCTCCTAGGTGTATGGAGCTTGTTGTTGTTGTGAAGATGTGGGCTCCACTTGAGTAGAGCATAGTTCTTCTCGATCCACCATAAGGGGTTCCTCAACAGGGCGGATATATCCCACACCCATTCTTCCTATGGTATCTTGAGGCATTTCATCATCTGCATCACAAGCATCAACACGCCCCCCTTGGGGACCATCATATTCTTCTAAGGTCACACTACAAGATTCTATGACGGCTCTGGAGAGCTTATCATAGATTCTATAAGTGTGAGATTTGAGACCATAGCCAACAAAAATACCCTCTAATACTTTGGAATCGAATTTGGACAAACGAACACCTTTTATGAGATAGAAACACTTACAACCGAATACCCGAAAATAAGATATGTTGGGATTCTTACCGGTAAGTATTTCATATGGAGTCTTGTTCACTTCCTTGTGGAGGTAGAACCGGTTTGCCTCATGGCAAGCGGTGGAGATGGCTTCAGCCCAAAAGTTGTATGGATATTTAAACTCCGCCAACATTGTCCTTGCCATCTCAATAAGAGTCCGTTTCTTCCTCTCGGCTACACCATTTTGTTGAGGGGTATATGAAGCGGAATATTGGTGTTTTATCCCCTCATCACTAACAAAATCATTCAAGGTGTAGTTCTTGAACTCGGTGCCATTGTCACTTATTATTATTAACACGGGAACATTGTATTGACGTTGAACCAAGTTGATGAAGTCGATGAAGGTATTTTGGGTCTCACTTTTCAACTTGAAGAAATATACCCATGAGTACTTGAATAGCCATCAACAATCACCAAACAATATTTCTTCCCACCAAGACTTGCGTGAGATGGAGGACCATATAGGTCCACATGAAGGAGCTCCAAGATCCTCGTTGACTTCATGCGGTTCTTTGGCTTGTGGGGAGCATCAGGCATCTTCCCTTCTACACATGCCCTGCAAACACGATCTTTGGCAAAGGAAACATTTTCTTTTAGTCCAACAATATGGCCATCCTTGTGGAGACTTTGCAAAGTTCTCATATTGACATGGGCTAGTCGGCGATGCCATAACCAACCCACATCGTCCTTTCTAAATAGGCACATCGCACTTGTAGTGGTTTTCCCCGAAAAGTCCACCACATACAAGTCATTTTCGACGTACCCAACAAAAGCGACCTTGAGAGACTTTCTCCACATGAGGACCACAATATCATCATCAATAAAGATGGCAAAGCCCATCTTTCCAAGATCACGGACTAAAAGTAAATTGTAACCAAGGGTCTCAACAAGCATGACGTCCACGAGTGTGATATTGTGAGCAACCACTACCTTGCCAAAACCCATTACCTTAGACTTAGAATTGTCGGCATATGTCACAGATATTCTATCATCATTTTTCCTTAATTCCTTGACAATAGAAGAGCTTCCGGTCATATGACTTGTGCAACCACTATCAAGCACCCACTTTGACCTTCCGGAAGCATATGTATACAAAAGATCAAGCTAGTTTTTATGTACCCATTTTTCAATGGGTCCTCTTTTGTTAGCAACAAGGGTCTTGGGGACCCAATATACCAAGCAATATAACCATCAAGTGGGCCAACATATTGTGCATATACATCACCATAATAATCACACATTAAAACATAGTGAGGGTTAGCACTTCCCGCAAAATCATCATGAGACATAGTTTTGCCACTTGTGGTCTTACTACCCACAATGGCCTTGTCTTTATCTTTTGCGGGTTTTGCCTTCTTATTCTTATTCTTCTTCTTCTTGGCTTTGGAGACAAAACCAATGCCCCATTTCTCACCATTTGACCTTTGCTTACTCAAGAGGTCATCAATGGACTTGTTTCCTTTTGGAAAGGTGGCCTTAGCTAGCTCCCCCTTCAACCTATCATTTTCTTCAAGAATATTCATGCTACTAGAAGGAATGAAATTACTAGGAGAAGAAATGTTGTTCATTGAAGCTTTTCATGTGACTTTGTGAGTAGCAATAGTTCACTTTCCAAAGCCTTGTGAGCCTTGTCAAGCATCCTATAGTCCTCGGCAAGTTTTTCATGAACAACACCAAACTCAATCTTGTCCTTTTTAGCCTTTTTATATTTAGCAACCGCATGATATCTTTCCTTGACGAGTCTATTAACAATTAAGTCATTATCCCCATCAAGCCCTTCAAGTTTTAGTTCAAGGGACACTCTAGTGTCTTGTTCTTCTTTTAGAGCATTATTTAGGGATTCTACCTGAATCATGTGTTCTCTCCATAGTTTACATGTTTCATCAAGAAGCTCTTGGGTGTGAGAAAGTTGATCTAAGAGGTCCACAAAATGTCTCTTGTGTTCCCCTTGTAAGTTATTCATGAACTCATCAAAAGCAATTATTTCCTTTTTGACCTCAAGAGACATTTCATTATCAATTTCATCATTGCTCAAGAGGGTCGGGGTGAGATGATGAAGATACCTCCGTTCCTCTTGCCATAAGGCAAGTGACGTTCTTGTTGGAGAGATTCTCATTTGGAGAGTCGAAGAGGGAGAATGTGGGAGTAGAAGTAGTGGAAAGAGCAACCACACCACTTGATGTTTCCTCTTCATCATCTTCATTGTCGGAGGAGTATTCTTCATGAGTGATCAACATAATTTCACCCTCCTTCTTGTTGATGGGATTCTTCTTGATGAAGGGTTTCTTGTAAGGAGCTTCGGAGGTTTTCTTCAACACAAGTTTACCCCCATGATCTTCTCTCTTCTTATAGGGACAACCCGCCAAAAAGTGATAGCAGTCACCACAATTGAAGCAAGTTCTCAATTTAGTGACATTTTCTCTTCTTCCATTTGGGTTGCTTCTTCATTGCATTTCCATCTTGGCCTTAGCGGGGTTCTTCCAAAAGTTCTTTGCATAGAAGGCCATATATTCACCATGAGCAATCTTGACGTCATCGGGGTGGCTCATGGAGAGGCCTTCATCACTATCATCTTCATCCCCATGTTCCACAACTTTGGCCTTCAATGCAAGATTGACAACATTGTTCATTCCAAGGGCTCGAGCATGTGAATCTTTGGCATTCTTGGTGGCAACCTTGAAAAAAGACATCTCTTGCATAACTTCATTGGAGGTCATGAGGTGGTAGTTGTGTCTTCCTTGTAGGCTCTTCAAGTCGGTGGGCTCAAAGGTCATGAGTGCACTCACATATTTCCTTTTTATACAAGCATCATCCACATGTGTGGCACCCACATTCCTAAAAGAGGTGGAAGTGGTCTTGAGCCTACGATACATGTCTTCATGATCTTCACCTTCCTTCATATAGAAGCCTTCGGCTTCATTGCTTAGTGCATCATACCGGTTCCTTCTCATGCTCTCATTCCCAACATACAACTCCGTGAGAGCATCCCAAGCTTCCTTGGTAGTGTTGAGGTGCTCAATGTGTGGGTAATCTTTTGTACCCAATCCTTGTTGTATCATGTGCAAGGCGGTGTCATTGAGTTGACTATTGACAACTTCTCTTTTCATCAAGTTGTTTGGATCCCCAATATAGAGTCCTTGTTCAATGATGTTCCATAACTCAATACAAGAGCTGCGCACATGAGATTTCATTAGAGATTACCATTGAGCAAAAGTAGATGCATCTAGCTATGGTGGGTCTCTTCTATTGTTTATATGAGGGTGAAGAATTGGAGGGTCGGGAGAGTACCATCCATGAGAGTCATGGTGCTCTCCCTTCCCACCATCCCTTTTTGTGGAGGAATTAGTGTTGTCTTGATTACCCCCCACCACCATACCCTCGGGTGATGCCGGGGCATTCACCTTATACTGATGGAGGTTCCTCTTGAGGAGAAGGGGATGATGAGACACCTTTATCTTTAACAAGTTGCTCAAGTAGTTTGTGCAATTGTTTGATCTCGTTGGCCAAGGTGGAGCTCAATCTTGTTTCCAAGTTATTGAGATATCCATGGTCACCGAGGTAGGCTCACCACCACCTTCCCCATCGTGGCTACCCATATACTCTTAGGCGGTAAAGCCCGAATAAAGAGCCGACACTCTGATACCAATTGAAAGGATCGTACACCTAGAGGGGGTTGAATAGGTGCTACTTAAAATTTTCTTTTTTTTCAAATTAGGGTTTGACAAGAAAGGTAAATTCTCTAGATTATGCAACTAAGGTGAATTTACCTATATTTCAAACAAGCACTAACTAGCACAATACTAAGCAAGAACAAGTAAGTAAAGTGTGGTAAAGGATAGAAGTAACCAAAGTGGTGGACGCAGAGACACAAGGATTTGTTTCTCGTAGTTCCTTCCTTTTGAGGGGAAGTACGTCTACGTTTGGAGAGGGGGTGGTTTCAAACCACCAACGCCACAAGATGCCTCCCTTGTTCTCCGATGAACCTCACCCCAAGGGGTTCGATTCACCTCTTTCACTATATCAGCAACCTTCTAGGTGGAAGCCGGCACCTTTACAACAAGTTCGGGGAACACATCCACAACCTAATTGGAGGCTCCCAAATACAAGCAAACTGTCAAACAATCAAAGACAAGCTTGTAAGAACCAAATCAAAGCTGGGGTTTCCAAAGAAACAATAGAGCAAGGGGCCCTCAAATGAATGAGGGGGAAATGAAGATCTCTCTTGGTGAAGCTATAGATCAAGGCCTCCTCCTTCGATTCTCCAAAGATCAAGGAGTTTGGATGGGTGAGTGAAGAGATCTTGTGTATTTGGTGGCACAAAATGTGTTGTTGTTCTTGAACTAGACGAGCAGGTTCCAAGGTAGAAGAAGGGGTACGTTTATAGGTCCCCAGAATTTAGAGCCGTTAGAACCACTTAACCTGGACAGTCCGTCTTGTATGAGCCAGACAGTCCAGTCCAACCGGACATTCCAGCGATCTTCAGTCGGACACTCCGGCCTGACCAAGTTTCCGGCCAGAGTCTGTCCAGTGTCCGGGTAGTGTCCGAGGGGCCTCACTGAGTGTCCACACCTGGGGATAAAATCTGACGAATTTCCACGGCCATACACTCCGATGGCTTTGGGGCGGAAACTCCGGATGGGCCGGACAGTCCGGCGCACATTAGCCGGACAATCCGGCCAGATACTGATCCCCCTTGTTTTTGTTCCTGTCAGGTCCTTTTTCCATGTTTATAAACTATCAATAATGAACCTGGTATTTCCTAAAACATTCAGCAATGTATTAAACCTATCCAAGTGTTGTCAACAAACATCAAAACAATATGAAAGGCATAAATGCCCTTTCAAACTTCATATACGGAGTCTTTAGATACCATTTCACACTTGAACATTTTATTTTTGTGTGTACTTTATTATACTTACATGATGTTTCACACACGCTCACAAGCCTTAATAAGAAGCACAAGTATGGACCTTAATCTAAAAGGGCAACACATTCCAAACAAACCAGTATCCAAACCCTAGAACAACATTATTATGAGGATTCGGGTTTATCAAATTGCATTACATTACTATGCATAATAGCATCTTGTTTCTTTAAACATTAGTCCTTACCGGACCAATGATGCTAATTTCAGATATTGGATCTTTTATTGTCTTGAAGACCATGAGTGCATAATATTGCAATCACAAAAGGCAAGTTCACACTTGCTCATGTCCTTTGATTATTTTCTATAAAGTATTTTGCAAATCAAGTGTTGTCATCACCTGCATTTCAAAAAGGTCAGAAAACACTATTTTCATAATAATATGATTATAGGTTATTTACCACGAGGTAATAACCTAATATGAAAGTTCCAGTGGTAAAGGAACATATCATCTAGGACTTAACAACCAATATCGCCAGTGATTCTTGCGCCGTATATCACGCGTTAACCATAAGATTTGGAATGGGACGGAGAAGTCAGATGTATCCTTTTCCTTTCATATGTAGGCAAGACGACATTAACGTGACGTTGTGATTCCTTGTGCGGATCCAACATATGGGTGGGAACCCTTAGTCCCCACACTTTTTGTAACACCCTCAGAATCGGACCTATGCAAGTTTCAGCGATTCCCGCCAAACCCGCATAGAAACGATTCAAAGGTGCCCACCAGAAACTTTCGTGCGGGTGGAAAACAAAGTAATAACATTACACAACAGTCCTCGATGGGACCCACATAACAGATATATATATAACAGCGACTCAATGAGTCAAGAATACAGATATACAATACAAAGATCCAAATCACCTGTAAAACGATACAGCGTCCGACTACGGACAAGATGCAAATGGGGCTAAGAGCCCTGAAGAATAACCAAGGGCGTCCATAACCCTGCCCAGGCCAAGCCGGAAGGGTAACCCTGCTAACGGCGTCGATCTCAAAACCTGCTTAAACAAAAGGGGTGCCGACAAAGGGCCAAGGAAAAAGAGGAGCGTCAGTACTGAGGCCAGTACACGGCGAGACTAGAATTCGGCGGTCCTCGCCTACATAGGTATGGTGGACTGAAGCGGCAGCGGCAGCATGCACTAAACAACCTATAGAGACTTGATACAACTGGCGGCAATCAGAGAGGGGTAAGAGAGGAGGGGTGAGGTGGCCGGTGGGTGGTTAGACTAGGACTGGGTGTAAAAGGGTTTATGGGTGGACCGTTTTGAACATGGGGGTGGTCGTTCGGGTCGGGTCGGCCCGTTCGACTGCCCCCACTAAAATAATATAATCTTTTATTTACTTTAAACGCACCGTTTGCAAACCGATAGTAGACAACAAAATATTCCGGCGACCCGGGTTTGAATTTGAAAACAAGACGGGGCGTTTTAGAAAACAAAACAGACTTTGCGAAAATAGTTTTAAGCAAACAATGCATGATGATGACGATGCAATGCACAAATTCAACGCGATTTTCTAGTAGTGGTTTTGCGGGATGCCACACTTTTGGTGTCTAGATTATCTATGAGTGGTTGTTGGAGGTATAGCCGGACCTATATGGTACTTACCAGGGACATCACCAGCTCATAGAGTCTTTGGAAACTCATCAGGGTTTTAGCCTACCCGAAAGGGGGCTTAACGGAGGTGAGCCAGCTCCGAAGGATCGTGTAGACATGTGGGGTCACGGAAAGGGCAGTGATTGGCTTGGATCACCTACTGGGCCCCACATCATGGAATTATGGACGGGTAAGCTGCCCAGTTGTGCAACAAGGAGTTGATATCTCATGGGTAAAGTAACGCACCTCTGCAGAGTGTAAGAACTGTAACTTGTTACTCCCTGTTCTAGGAAGGAGCTACGAACGCAGCAGGAAAGGAACTCTATGAAAGTTCTGGTAAACCTGTGAAGGCTGACGGACATAGCTTTTCAGAATAAAAGCAACCTTTGAAGAAATGTTTACGAAAACCTGCATTGCCTATGACCTATGGTCTGTGGCTGTAGATATAGTGCATCAAACACTCCTTTTCTAGTGAACTTGCTGAGTACGCTCGTACTCAATGTATCTTCTTAACCCTTGCTAGATTCTAAAGACATTAAGACGACGTCTACATCAAGTTATGCTCCAGGAATCATCATCAAAGACTCAAGCTCCCCAATGAAGTCAAGGAAGTCAATGTATACAGCAACAAAAGTGAAGATGAAGTTGCAAATTAGACGGGAATATAATCTCTAGCCATAGAACCTACTTCTGTAGAGTATTGCAATAGAAGCAATACAAGCCTAATAGTTATATGCTAATCTTACTGGCATAATAGTTATGAGTTGATTATTTCTGGTTCTTCTTTATAAGAAGTTTCTTTCTCTCTCTTTAACCTAGAGTGTTCTTTGAATTTTGTGTAAAGAGTCGAGTTGTAACTTATAGTCATGTCTTGGACCTGCTGTGTTTCTGTTGTACCACTCTGAGGGATGTAATACTAGTGAACGGTGTTTCATTGGTATTATGTCAACGACTATAGTGTACTACATCATGTAGTGGTATGATGGGTCACCGCAGCCGGCCACCCCCTTGGGGTGCCCCCTCCCTCCTATATAAAGCCCCCCTCTCCCTCTCTCACACTCACACCTCCTCGTGAAGGATCTCTCTCTCCCTCTAGTTTATTCCCCATGGTCTCGGACTAGCGAGATACATGTTCTCGGTGGCTTTTCGTTGAGAAAGAGTTGTTGCTTCCACTACATCGCTGGAGCGAGGAGGCGGAGGTTGCTCGGTGGCTTGGACATGTGTGCGAGCACGGATGCGCTGGTGATTTGCGGCGCTAGACTTCTTCTCGATCTTGAGATCGGCAAGCGTTCATCTATATCATCCACGAGTACAACCTCGTTAAACTTTGTCGTTCTACAAGGGTATGTTCTCTATGAATGTATATCCACCCGTTGCTTGTAGCTACTAGATAGATCTTGGTACATAGTTGTTTCTATCGTAGAATTTTTTTGTTTTCTATGCTGCGAACCCTACAGTATGATCACGAAAGGGGCCATATATAGCCTGTTTTAGGTCAAGGCGAAGAGATCGACACGAAGATGGACGACATCGGAGTCATCAGGCCAATACTAGGCCCCATGGCGCAGTAGATCTTTTTGGCCCCGCCATGGGCCCTATCTTGGGCCTCTGGCTGCCCCAGGTGTGATCCAAGTGCTCCATGCCTCCTTCTTGATAAAAAACTTTCTAGATCCTTTAGAGTTCGCGAAGGTCCCTGAAAATAAAAATACATAAAACAAGGTCTTCTTGTTCTATAAAGTTATAATCCAAATGGGGATCTTTTGGAAAATCTCCAAAATAAATGTAAAACATGACTATACCAACATATATGATACAAATATGATAGAATATGATCACAACATACTACATAGAACATGTATACATTTGACATGTATTAGTGTTTCATGTCAGCCCCTCCCATAGCAGTCACCGTCTTCTCTCCGACGGTGTCTCCGCGAAGCGATGTTTCGAGTTTGAGTTGGTTGTTCATGGGTTTGGAGTGGGCTTGTCCATGTAACGAGTGTGGTAGTGACCTTTTGGTGTTGTTGTATGTTTTCGCCGGTTTTCGCTAATTTACTGAACACATTGTTAACTAATGGATAAGACAAAGCTTTTGACTATTTTTTCTTTCGAGCCTTGTGGTCATGGCTTGGTAAAAAAAATTTGCGAATCTATGGCTTGGTAATTAGTGTTGACGTGTGTGAACTTTGGTGGCATTGCGATTATGTATTGTGTAACCCGATTTTCTCGTAAGGTCGTTTTGTAAGGCAATTTTAGCAGGTGTTATTTCACGAAATGCAGACAGCATGTAGAAGTCGCGTAACCCTGTTAGAGCTTGTGCAGCATATACAAAATCCTATGTCTAAGAGTAGATTTTTGGTGCTTGTCTCAAGTCTAAACGATGGACATGCTGAGTCTAGTGGAAAAGATTCTCTAGTCGAGTCTAGCACTAGACTCAAGTCCAAGAGAATAAGAAACCCAGCAGGACCCACTGATTAGACTAATAGCTGTTGACGAGGTTTCGACTTGTCAATGCCCATTGTTATGTACTTGGGTTTTGGAGAAGATGGGGATGCTGGAGATCAAGGAACGGTTAGCAAACAAGCAACACGGGGAAACGAGGTTTACCCAGGTTCAGGCCCCCGGAGGGAAAACCCTACTCCTGCTTGTCTGCTCTTGATTACGGCAGAACCGGTGATTACAGGGGTGCGCAGATGCAATCTGGCGTGGAGGTGTGTATGCGGAAGTATGAGAGAGATATCTAGATCGTACCCTCTTGGCCTTTATATAGACTTAGGCAGGTCCCGGGCACAGATCTAGTCAGTTACAGATTCTAGGGTTTACCCCCTTTGATTTCCTATCTACTCTAGTCTTGCTCTCCAAGGATCCGAAGGCGTCATGGGCCTTGGCCACCCAAAAATCTTCATGTGCTGGCATATATTTGCCGTGGGCCTTCCTTGGGCTGGACCAGGTATGCTGAGATCATGTACCCGCGGGGTATAACCATGTCAAGAGCCTTTAGTGTTCAAATAATCGTAGATTCGGCTGAGGACTCTTCAATCCTTCGGGTGCAACTCTGTCTTTCAAGAGAATTTGTAGGGATTGTTGATGCATGTGCCTGACTCTCCTGACGGATCAGGGTCAGTTAACTGTCTTAGGACAAAATAACATGATCTTCTTCAGGTTCGAGTCCCTCAACTCGAACCCGGAACATATGCTGGCGTAATTCGACTCAGGCCGCGGAGGACTTACAGGAGTGGAATTCCAGTGAATTTAATTAATGTACCAAACGCGTCCGTCGGGATTTTTCGTCGCACCTGTTGGCACGGGTTTATACTAGAAGAGCGCAGTCATGTGCGTTACCAGGCCATCAGATGATATCTGTAGGTCTTATCTTTGTGTCGCAGACACAACATCCGAATTTTGTCACCGCGGAGGTGTTTCGGGTGGCCAAGGAGAATGTTGCTCACTTAGCGTTAAGTGGGCGAGTTCAAAAGTTTTGCATCGATCCGAAGGATCGCAGTCGAAATTTTATAGGGTGCGTGACCAGCGCTCCCTATGGGAGTAGCCCCCGAGTGTATGTTCGAGTCGTAGACTCAAGCGGAGACTTTAATTTAGCCGTTGTTCAGTGTCAGGTCCGTAGGACATAAATTTTTTCGGATGCTTAAATCCATCCTCCCTATGGGAGTAGCCCCCGAGTCCGTAGTGGATTTGTAGACTCAACGTAGGTCTCGAAGAAACAGTTCAGTGCTGTAACGTGTTATTCTTTTTTGGGTGCGCGGCTAGCGCTCCTGATAGGAGTAGCCCCCGAGTAATTGGTCGAATCATAGATTCGAGTGAGTACTCTTAGCTTTGAAGCCGAAGAGATTGTAGATGTTACTAGTGTAGCTTTTGATGACGTCAGTGCTGACGATCGATGACCTCAAGCATCTGTTGCGCCAAAAATGACTTGTCTGGACGAACATGGGTCCCACTGTCTGACCTTGAATTGACCGGTCACGCAGGCGTGGAGATAATTACGGCGTCGCCTCGATTTCCGCGCGTAGTGGATGGTGTGTTAGCGACGGTTCGTTAAGATGCTGACACGTGTATGGCCAGATCCTGTCGTTGGTGTTAGGTCTTCTCGATGGACGATTGTCGTGCATCGTCTTCGTCTTTATAATCATTGGGGAAAACTTTAGTTTGTTTTCACCGCAGCTATTCTTGTTTCACTGCTTCCTTGTTCTCTGAGAGTTCTTGCTGCGCGCTGGAATATACTTTCACATTTCCTTCTTCCATCTTGCGCTCTCGCCGCTGGCGCCGCCGTACCATGATGGGGAAGTCGAAGAAGTCTTCTTCTGCGGTTGGTACCAGCGCCGTTGGAGGGAAGAAGAGTGTCGCCGCTACCCGTGTCACCGACGGTGTCTGGCGGCGATCGGAGACGCGGGAGAGTGATCTCCACAAGCTTCGTGAGCGGGGCTTGATCCCGCAGGATAGGGAGGCCGTCAAACTCCCAGGCAACGAGGTAATCCCCTGTTCCCCCGCTGGGTTTCGGGTTATGTTCCTCGCCTTCGTCATTCGTGGATTTTCCTTCCCAGTCCACGACTTCCTTCGTGGACTGCTTTTTCTGTACGGTGTCCAATTGCACCATCTTTCCCCCAATTCTCTTCTTCACATTGCTTGTTTTATCACTTTCTGCGAGTGTTGGCTCGGTATCGAGCCGCACTTTGGCCTCTTCCGGAAACTCTATTCCGTGAAGAGGCAATCTGGTTCGGATGGTGTTTATCCCATTGGGGGTTGCATCATCTCCCTCAAACCCAATCTGCTTTTCTTTTCTTTTTCCATGTCCGAATCTGTCCAGTACTAGCGGAGGCGATGGTTTTATATCCGCGAATCCATAGTGCCTGGGCAGGATTTTGGTCTTGCTCCTTTCGACCCCTCCCAAAATATTGAGCCGAAAAGGTCCTGGAAAAACCAGATCTTGGATGGCGAGGTGGCGGAGATAGAGGCTCTCTATCATCGAGTGGAGGATCTCCAGTTGATTCCGGAGAAGGAAGTGAACGGTGTGGATATCATCCGCACTTTTCTTGAGCGTCGGGTGCAGCCACTCCAGGCTAGGGCACACCCGATGTTCCTTTATGCTGGCCGCCGTGATCCGACGAGGGTTTCGTCTGAGAAATTCTCCCAGGGAGATCTCGACAGGGCCCTTCGTTCGCTGCTGAAGTTCAAGGCTGGAGAGGATATCCCGGGGAAGTCGCTGACTTCTCCGTTTTCTTCTTCGCTTCCTATTCCACAGGTGTAGATCTGTGCGCGTAGCGCTTTTTTATACTGCATTGTATTTGCGTTTGTTTGCTAACAAATTTTCTTCTCTTGTGCAGAGCTTCAAAGTGTCAGGCATGTCGCCTCCATTACTCGAAGTATTTCTGGATGCTCCAGATAATGATGTGGTGGATTCCATGTCCGAGCTACCGTCGGCGTGGTCTCCGGCTGAAGAGGCCAACGAGTCGAGCGAGGACCACGCTCGTAAATGATCACGGAGATCCAGCGAGTCTTCGGATGCCTCGACTCCTCCGACTCCTACGAACTCGCTGTGTCTTGAACGTCATAGTGGTGGGCATGGAGGCTCTTCCTCTCCGATTCCTGCCCTTCCCGTGCGGGCTGTAGCGCCGCACCCGCCGACGAAGCGGAAGAAGGAAGAAAATAAGGAAGTGAAGAAGGAAGAGAAGAAAGAGGAGAAGAAAGTCCGGAGGACCCCTCCTGTCTTCAACCTGAGCGATCTTGACTCGTAAGTTTCCTTTGTCCTGCACTGCTTTTTCTTGTCTGTTTACTTTGTACTTGTGCTGATTTGTCCTTGTGCAGTCACTCTTCCAACGACTCCTCCAGCGATGGTGCTCGGGAGATGATGGGGGAGTCAAAAGTCGCGTCTCCTCCTCCTCAGACGGTGGCTACCTCTGAAGGTGCTGCTCCGAACCCTTCTCCGCAGGAGGTTCAGGTGGTTGCGCCTCAGAAGGCTGCAAGCGGACTTTCGGAGTCGCCATCGATCATGTAAGTAGTTCTGCCTCCTGCCACGGGGGAAGCCCCCGAGCGTCTGTAAAGGATTTTTTGTTGCGTGTTCTTCTTTCGAGTCTCGGGGAGAGCCCCCGAGCTCTTTCGTGTGTGTAATTTGTTTCTGCTCTTTCTTTTGGGCGTAGCCCCCGAGTCCTTCTCTTGACTAATAGGTCTTTTTTCTGTAGCCTTTTGTGCAGGATGCCAAACGACTGGTGAAGCAGCACCTGGTGCTGCAGGCCAGCCTCAAACAGCTTCAAGGTACTTTTATGCCTTGATGTTTGCTTCTTCTTGTATTCTTGTCATGTTATCTGACGCTTGTATTATTTGAATGCAGAGGAGCACAACACCTCCCTTGTGAGATTGATGCTCTCAAAAAGAGCCTCGGTCAAGCGGAGAAGAAGTTCGAGGTCGCCGTTGGTTCAAAAGAGCGCCTCGAGCAGGAGCTGGCCACTGCGGCCGAGGCTAAGGAGCGCCTGCAGCGGGAGGCCACGGACCGCGAGGAGCAGCTTGCTACCGCCACGGCTTCACGCGAGAGAGAGGTGGCCAGCAAGCTTATGGAGGCTGCCAAGGCTGTTTCGGGTGAGTATCTTCGCCATCCTCTTTTTGATTTCCTTGTCTTTCTTGTGCGGTGCTGTCGTTCATTCTTCTTCCTTGTTGTTTTAGATGCCACAGGCATCGAGTTTGATCGCGGTGCTCTGGAGCACGGGAGTGCTCTGGATGATGCTGCTGCGGCGGTTGAAGATCGCTATGGCACCGTCGTCAGCTCGCTTGCCAAGGCCAAGGAGGTCCTTGGGAGCTTCTACAAGGAGCTTGTCCCCAAGGGCGCGACCCTTGATGATGTTTATGCTCTGGCGGAGGCGCTGTTAGCCGAAGCACCTGCGGTGTACAAGCACAAGCAGAAGGGCATCGGTGCATCCGTCGGGCTAGCAATGGCCTTGGCGGATGGGGCGGAGCTGGACCTTCCCCAGATCACTTCCCGGATGCTGATGATTGCTGATGGATCCGAGGTAGCCTTTGCTACCTATTCTGCTAGCTGTAAGCGTTATGGGCCGAAGCTGATTGATCTGCTGGCCGAGTACGCACTACGGCAGCAGGGGGAAGCCAAGGCGAGGCAATCCGGCTCCGAGGCTACCCAGGGTGTCGCGTCTTAGGCGATGTACCTGTAGGATAGTTGTAGTCTCTTTTGTTGTAATTATTTTGATGAACAAATCCTTGTGCCATGTAGTGGCTTTTGATGCACTTAATGAATTTGTTAATTTATGTGCTCCTTCGTCTGCGTGTTCATGTCTTTGCCTTTCTGTTGATCTAGGGTCCTTCGGGTGCTAATCCCGTTGACACCTCGCATGCAGCGCGGCTGCGGCCATCCTTGGATGATTCGTCACAGCTTGCGTTTCTTCGAGACCGTGTACGTAGTCTCGAGAAAGAGTTGCTTGGGGTGCGTGGCCATGCCGATGTTTGGAAGTCCAAGGCGGATCACGGTGCTGCCAGAGAGGAGTACTTGATGGCGGAATTGCTTCGATTATCCGGGCAGCTTCAGTGTAAGTTTTTCGAGCTGTTGCCCATTTCTTCGGATGCGCCTGCTGGCATTGCATCTTACTACTTTGTGCAAGTATTGCAGATGCTAACCTTGCTCCAAGGGAGGAGAAGGAGCGTGTTGCTGTTCGGGTCAATTGTTTGACTCAACAGGACATGGAAGCCGACGGGTTCTTCTGGATGGATCGTGACCGTGCTATGGTCCTTGCGACGGTGCAAGATTGCGTTCACCAAGTATCGCGGGTGCTTCGTCAGGTGCAGACTTCGCTCGCGTCGGTTCTGCATGTGATGTTTCCGTTGGATGCTCCACCAACAAACCTTTCAGGTCTTCTGTCGAAGTTTCGAAATGTGAATCATGTCAAGGAGTTGGCGTGGCATCAACTCGTCGCAGGAGTGAAAGTTGCATTGTCCCTTGTGAGGCTGCATCGCCCTGATGTAGATCTGTCCGTTGTAGCGGCTGGACCACCTCCTCGACCAGATGGTGGTGTGTGGGATATGCGTTCGCATTACACGGCTGTAGGGCAGTATGACAAAGAGATTGTAGATCTATTTGAGCAGCGTGCTCGGGTTATTCTTCAGAATAGGTAGTGCATGTAAAAGAGATAAATGTAAAATTTGTATATATTTGACTGGGCGTGTTTTGACCTTTGTTATAAAGGTTTGGTTGTTGTTTGAGCACGTAGTACTTTGTTCACATACATGTCCTTTTCGTTAGCCTGACGTGGTCAGCTACTCAGGCGTACATGTGTTATCCTCAGTCGACGAAATCATGAGGTGGGGGGAGCCCCCGAGTGCGTTTGTAGGATGAAGTAAAAGTGCGGATAAAAAAATAAATTTTTGGGGCGAGACACTTAGCTTTATTTATATCGTAATGGAGGAGGTACATTGTTCGGCTGAGTAGCCTTGGCTGAATAGCCTTATTGAAAGTAAAGGGGTAGGTGTAGGGTTTCGTAGCATGGAAAACAAAAATTTTCTATCGCATACAAACAAACAAGCCAAGATCTATCTACTAGATTGTAGCAACGAGTCGATGGAATAACTTACCCTCGAAGATTCCAAAGCGATTAACGAGAGCAGATTCTCGTGGGTGATGTAGTCGTACTCTTTCCGATCTCAAGATCGCGTAGACGATCCTTCCAGTATACGCTCCGGCAGCGCTCCCGATCGGTCACGTCGATTACTCGAAGACCTTCCTCTCCTTGTTCCAAAGAAAAGGAGGTTGTAGCACTCTCCTCGCGATTCCTAGACAACCAAGGCGTACCGAAGTAGAGGAGATCTCGCAGGCTTCGCCTTAAGCGAGCGAGTATGGTGGAGTATGAGAGAGGCTTTAGTGGTCTAGGATTAGACACACCAATTAGAAGGCTCTAAACAAGGCTAGGCAATTAGAAGCTCTAAACCAAAACGGCTCTAAACCGAGGCTCGCTAGGGTTTAGATTAGAGGATAGGAACTTGTGTGTCTAGAGGAGGAGGCCCCGCCTCCTCTTATAGATGGAGGAGCCGACGGCCAGGGGAGGAGGGAGTCCTCCCAACTCGGCCTAGGTGGTGCAGGCTTGGAGAGGAGGGACTCCCCCAAGTCGGTTTCAACCTCCTTGCTTGTTTCTCGGTTTCTGTTTAGCCGTTTGACTTTCAAACTGCCATTTGACTTTTCAGTTTTAGGATTCAATTTGATCCTTTATTTGGAACAGCGAGAACACTTAGTACATGATGCAATCATTCCAATATGTAATGACACATTCATGTACCCCTTCCCCCCGGAGTGCCGGACATTCCGGAACCTTCTAGAACATTATAACACCCTCAGAATCGGACCTATGCAAGTTTGAGCAAAATTCGCCAAACCCGCATAGAAACGATTCAAAGGTGCTCACCAGCACGGTGGAGAACGGCATAATAACAGTACACAGTCCTCGATGGGACCCAGATATATATAATGACTCAAAGAGTCAAGAATACGTATATTATACAAAGATCCAAATCACCTTGAAAGCGATAGGCGTCGACGATGCGACAAGATGCAAATGGGGCTAAGAGCCCAAGAATAACCAATGGCGCCCATAACCCTGCCCCAAGCCGGAAGGGTAACCCCGCTAACGGCGCCGATCTCAAACCGCTTAAACAAAAGGTGCACAAAGGGCAAAGGAAAAGAAGGAGCCGCGATCGAGGCGATGACAAGACACGAGGCTAGAATTCTCGCCACATAGGTATGGTGGATCGAGCGGCAACAACCTATAGAGACTCGATACAACTGGCGGATAACAGAGAGGGATAAGAATGACCTAACCGGATCCAACCTGAAGCTATCACCAAACAAACCCATCCTGGTGTTTCCCCCTCGAGACCAAACGAGGAAGTCAACCGAGGAACTCACACAGTTGGCAGTTTTATTTACTCAGTTATCGTTGCAGCAATTACTAGTCAGGTATAGATAATTGTCCTGATAAAAGAAGCAGTGGGCCCGTTTAGTTATTCATTCCGTTGTAGTTGCAGCAATTACTAATCAGATACAGATAGCATGAGATAAACCCAAAACCCAGCAGTTGTTGATACTTTTATGAAGCCATTCCGTTGTAGTTGCAATACTTACTAGTCAGATACAATTGTCGCAAGCGACAACCAAACAAGCAATTGTGGGCAGTATTAATTAGCCATTCCATTATAGTGGAGCTGATTACTAGTCATTATAAGTCAAATTTATAGCAAATAAACTTTAGTTATGCTTGTCTATGATCGAGATACTGTGCTCCAAGTCGTCCATATCCGCGGACACGGCTTTCAGAAAGTTTTACCCGGCCGGGGTGCACCAATAGCAACACACGCCGATCAACCTCGAAAACCAAATCAAAACCCAACGAGGCTTTCACGACGAACAATCACAGATTCAAATATTTGGGCCACCCTTAAGTAGATTCCGTAATGAAGCTAGCTGACCAAGACGGCCTCAAGGTTTGGGTGGACGGCCAGGGGAACCCGAAAGTGTGGTCGCTTGTCGATACCGCGTAACGTGTCCCGATCCTAAATAAAGAAAGGTGCTCCTCGCACAATTTAAATACAAGTAGCATGGCATAAGTACAGATCGTAAATAAAACCTCAAACTAGTTTGTGGCCCCAAGAAATAAGAATGAATCAAGCTCGGGGTCCCATATACCTCCGGATGTGGATAGCGATAAATCAAGGAACAGTATCAAGTACTTGGTCTTACGGACACAAGTGGGCTCGAAACCAAATATTTTCTATCACCCACCGATGCCTCTCGCTTATTTCAATTTTAGTTGTTAAACAGAAATTAAAGTGACGATAAGTAAAACTAGAATCATCTTCAACATCAACATGCGGCAATACATCAAGATTCGTGCATATGACGACACACATCGAGCAAGCAACTAAGTCCATCTATCTACCAAACAACCGGTTATAGGGTGTGTCCAAGGCAATATAGGGCTGCACGGTATATCAAGGGTACGGAATCTAGAGCATCGCAACACAGATAGCAATAGATCAACAGGAGGAAATAGATACTATAAAAGTAAGATAGGTAGAAAGGGGGAGATGCTCGCCTGAAAACATTGTCGAAGGTTCAACCGAAGATCGGGGCGAAGCTCACATCAACTCACGGCCTTATCCGCGAAGAAGCAAAACACTAGAAGAAACACCGGATGCAATATTTAATACTACGGCAAAAGATCGGCATGCTTATGATATGATGTATGACATGGCGAGATGCGATGCAATTAGGTCAATATTAAGCGGAACCGGGGTCCCGACAATTAATTAAATGGTTCATGTTATTTAGCTACCCGCAAATTAAATGTTGTTTTAACAAGGCAAGATTATAGTATTGTTTCGCTACACAAGTTTAAATGAGGCCAATATAAGGCTAGATTTGCCCGCATATGGGCCCCATATTTAGTTATTAGGTGAATCTGCATAAGGCCCCCAAACCACATGATTATGCATGCAGGTTTGACAATTCAATATGCAACAATTCTTATAGTTGACCATTAATTAGGGTTCTCGGGTAAGGGTTCACACATTAGGGGTCTCGACGATCTTGGGGTTTCCGGGGTTCGGGGTTCGGGGTCGGTCTCGGGGTCCAGGGTTCGACGGAAAATTCTGATATCGGGTAGATCTTGCAGCATCCGGGGTCTTCGGGTCATGTCGACGGTCATGGCGTTCGGGATGAAGATCTTGGCGTTCTCGGCGATCTTGGCATGTCGAGGTCCGGTTCCTGGTTCCGACGCCGGGGTCTTGCCTAGTGCCCGGGTCTCGACTCGGGTCGGTCTTGGCGTCCGGAAAGCGGTACTTGTCATTCAGGGTCTCGATGTCCGGGTGAAGTACTTGGCGTCGATAGCCGATCTTGTCGTGGCCATGTCGTTGGTCTTGTCCTTTCCGGCGGAGGTCTTGGCGTTCGGTACTCGATTCCGCATTCGGGGCGAAGGTCTTGTTGGCGGTCTCGGAGTTCCGCGTCGGAGTACTTGATCCCCAACTTGTCGTTTGGTGAAGGACATGGGCGAGGTGATCACCGGGAACGCCTCGTCGGCAAGGAAGATGGCTCGGGATGGGCGGCAGGGGAATCGGCGCGCCGCCATCGGTTGAGGGCAGGCCGGGCTCTGACGGACGAACTTCGCGACAGAGCGGGCCCGGCCCCGGTCCATGGGGACGGCGAGGCTAAGCGGCGGGGACCTTGGCGAGGCGAGGAGGAGCCGAGGGAGCGGTGGAGGCGAGGTGGTGGGAGGAGGCGGTGGAGCGGGCCGACGGGAGCGGAGGAGGAGGCTGGGTGGCGCAGGCGGCTCGTCGGAGAGGGGGCGCCGCGTGTGCGCTGGGTGGACGGCCAGAGGAGGCGGAGGGAGGAACAGGGACCTGGGAGGAAGAAGAGGCATCGGGGGAGATGCTCGCGTGGTGGAGGGTGGAGGTGTGGTGGGGCCAGGGGACAAGCGGCAGAGGCGGGGTCCTGTGGGTGGGTCAGTGGGTGAGAGGCTGCCAGGCGTGAGTGGGTTGAGAGGGAGGGGAGAGAGGGGGTTGGGGTGATGTGGCAGGGTGTGAGGGGGGGGGTTTTTGGGGAGGGGTGGGGGGGAGAGATCTGATTGGGGGGAGTGAGGTGGAGGGATGGGTTGGGTAGGATAGTTGGTAGGTTTAGAAAAGGGGCGGACCGTTTATATTTTTCTGGGGTGGTCGATCGGGTCAATCAAAATAATTTAATGTTTTACTTATTTTCAAATAACTTTTGTAACTAGTTTTAGACAAACAAAATATCCGAACATCCGGGGTTTGGCGTTTGAATAAAAGTCGGGCGTTTTAGAAAACAAAAGCAAGCTTGAAAATAGTTTTATGCAAACGATGCATGATGATGACGATGCAATGCACAAATTCAACGCGATTTTCTAGTAGTGGTTTTATGGATGCCACACCGACACCACTAACAATGGATCTCGTCCTCGAGATCCGCCTCATGGTACCGGAAGGAAGGTCGGCGATCTGATCCTTTGCGCTTCGTGTAGATCCTCGCGACACCACTAACAAGAGGTTGTTGTCCGTGATCGTCGAGAGAACACTCCGGGAACAAAAGGTCGAAGGTAGAGGTATCAACAAATAAAGCCACCTCTAACTCCGGTGGAAAGGGGGAACCGATGCATTCCCATCAACTTCATTGTACAGAAGCGAATAGAAAGGGTAGTCGGCATGGGGGCCAATCCATCACGCACCCAAACTATTACTCCGCACAATCAGTGGAAAAGAGTGCAACCATTCTCGGAATTAGACTGAAGTCCTCGACAAGCGAGGTTCGGAAACAAAGGGGTGATGCAGACTCTGCATCGGATCCGGCGTAGATGATGTCATCGCGTCGGAAAACACCGGATAGCGCAAACAAGGAACAAGACGGATTCATCAGGCATCTTGAACACCGGATGGCAGAACACCGTTATCAAAGAAGGAAGCGAAACCACAGCAATGAAACCCAACCACGAGAATTCTGGACTCGAAGAAAGGGAGCGGATTCAAAACACGAGGTAAGAGGAGAACAGAGGGGTAAGGAGTAAAATCAGACCTAATCGTAACTATCCAACCGATTTTCAAAATAGTTTTGACACTCTACTGCCGTTAGCTAGGTTATCCTGAGGATGGACTTGTGGGTATCGAGCTCGATACCACTCAGAACACCCTCGAATCGGACCTATGCAAGTTTGAGCAAAATTACAAACCCGCATAGAAACGATTCAAAGGTGCCCACCAGCACTTTCGCAAGTGGAGAACGGCGTAATAACGTACACAGTCCTTGATGGGACCCAAGATATATAACTGACTCAAAGAGTCAAGAATACATATATTACAAAGATCCAAATCACCTTGAAAACGATAGCGTCCAGCTACGGACAAGATGCAAATGGGGCTAAGAGCCACGAAGAACAACCAATGGCGTCCATAACCCTGCCCAAGCCGGAAGGGTAACCAACGTCGATCTCAAACACCTTAAACAAAGGGGTGCCGACAAGGGCAAAGGAAAAAGAAGGAGGCGTCGATCGAGGCCAGACACAGCGAGGCTACTCGCCTACATAGGTATGGTGGATCGAAAGAGCGGCAAGATGCACTGAACAACCTATAGAGACTCGATACAACCGGCGGATAACAGAGAGGGATAAGAATGACCTAACCGGATCCAACCTGAAGCTATCACCAAACAAACCCATCCTGGTGTTTCCCCCTCGAGACCGAACGAGGAAGTCAACTGAGGAACTCACCACGGTTGGCGCTTTTACTCGATTATCGTTGCAGCAATTACTAGTCAGGTATAGATAATTGTCCTGATAAAAGAAGCAGTGGGCCCGTTTAGTTATTCATTCCGTTGTAGTTGCAGCAATTACTAATCAGATACAGATAGCATGAGATAAACCCAAAACCCAGCAGTTGTTGATACTTTTATGAAGCCATTCCGTTGTAGTTGCAATACTTACTAGTCAGATACAATTGTCGCAAGCGACAACCAAACAAGCAATTGTGGGCAGTATTAATTAGCCATTCCATTATAGTGGAGTTGATTACTAGTCATTATAAGTCAAATTTATAGCAAATAAACTTTAGTTCTGCTTGTCTATGATCGAGATATCTGGCTCCAAGTCGTCCATATCCATGACACGGCTTTGAAAGTTTTACCCGGCCGGGTGCACCAATAACACACGCTCGATCAACCTCGGAAAAACCAAATCAAAACCCAACGAGGCTTTCACGTTGAACAATCACAGATTGAAATATTTGAGGCCACCCTTAAGTAGATTCCGCAATGAAGCTAGCGACTCAAGACGGCCTCAAGGTTTGGGTGGACGCAAGTGATGTGGAACCCGAAAGTGTGGCTGGGCTTGTCGATAACGTGTCCCATCCTAACAGAGACAAGTGCTCCTCGCACAATTTAAATACAGAAAGTAGCATGGCATAAGTACATGATCGTAAATAAAACCTCAAACTAGTTTGTGGCCCCAAGAAATAAGAATGAATCAAGCTCTGGCTCAGGGGGGTCCCATATACCTCCCGGATGTGGATAGCGCGATAAATCAAGGAACAGGTATCAAGTACTCGGGGTCTTACGGGACACAAGTGGGCGTTCGGAAACCAAATATTTTCTATCACCCACCGATGCCTCTGCTTATTTCAATTTTAGTTGTTAAACAGAAATTAAAGTGACGATAAGTAAAACTAGAATCATCTTCAACATCAACATGCGGCAATACATCAGGCATATGACACACATCGACTGGAGCAAGCAACTACGACGCATAAGTCCATCTATCTACCAAACAACGGTTATAGGGTGTGTCCAAGGCAATATAGGGCTGCACGGTATATCAAGGGTACGGAATCTAGAGCATCATAATAGCAATAGATCAACAGGAGGAAATAGATACTATAAAAGTAAGATAGGTAGAAAGGGAGATGCTCGAAAACATTGTCGAAGGTTCAACCAAGATCGGGCGAAGCTCACATCAACTCACGGCCTTATCATGAAGAAGCAAAACACTAGAAGAAACACGGATGCAATATTTAATACTACGGCAAAAGATCGGCATGCTTATGATATGATGTATGACATGGCGAGATGCGATGCAATTAGGTCAATATTAAGCGGAACCGGGGTCCCGACAATTAATTAAATGGTTCATGTTATTTAGCTACCCGCAAATTAAATGTTGTTTTAACAAGGCAAGATTATAGTATTGGTTCGCTACACAAGTTTAAATGAGGCCAATATAAGGCTAGATTTGCCCGCATATGGGCCCCATATTTAGTTATTGGGTGAATCTGCATAAGGCCCCCAAACCACATGATTATGCATGCAGGTTTGACAATTCAATATGCAACAATTCTTATAGTTGACCATTAATTAGGGTTCTCGGGTAAGGGTTCACACATTAGGGGTCTCGACGATCTTGGGGTTTCCGGGGTTCGGGGTTCGGGGTCGGTCTCGGGGTCCAGGGTTCGACGGAAAATTCTCGGGCTCCGGGTCGTTCTCGGATATCGGGGGGTAGATCTTGCAGCATCCGGGGTCTCCGGGTCATGTCGACGGTCATGGCGTTCGGGATGAAGATCTTGGCGTTCTCGGCGATCTTGGCATGTCGAGGTCCGGTTCCTGGTTCCGACGCCGGGGTCTTGCCTAGTGCCCGGGTCTCGACTCGGGTCGGTCTTGGCGTCCGGAAAGCGGTACTTGTCATTCAGGGTCTCGATGTCCGGGTGAAGTACTTGGCGTCCGATAGCCGATCTTGTCGCATTTGCGAACGTCGGGCCATGTCGTTGGTCTTGTCCTTTCCGGCGGAGGTCTTGGCGTTCGGGTACTCGATTCCGCATTCGGGGCGAAGGTCTTGTTGGCGGTCTCGGAGTTCCGCGTCGGAGTACTTGATCCCCAACTTGTCGTTTGGTGAAGGACATGGGCGAGGTGATCACCGGGAACGCCCTCGCCGGCTTTCCTTCTTCGAAGGAGGTGGCGAGTCGGCAAGGAAGATGGCTCGGGATGGGGCCCTGGCGGCGAGAATCGGCGACGCCCGGGTTGAGGGCAGGCGGTGGTGGGCTCGACGAACTTCGCAGAGGGCGCGGGGTCCATGGGGACGGCGAGCGATCTCGGCGGGGACCTTGGCGGCAATGAGGCGAGAGGGAGGCCGGGACGGGGGCGGCGCCGGAGGCCAGCCGCTGGGGCAGGCTATGGCGGGGCGGCAGGAGGCGGAGGTGCGCGGGCCAGCGAGGCAGCGGAGGATGGCGGGCGTCGGTGGAGGCGGTGAGAGCGGAGGCGGAGAGCGCGGTGGGCGAGGTGGTGGGAGGAGGCCGGCGTCAGCGCTCAGCGAGGGTGGGCGGGGCAGCGGGAGGCGGAGAGAGGGCTCGGGTGGCGCAGCGGAGAGCGGCAGTGGCTTGGGGGGAGGGAAACAGGCCAAGCAAGTGGGGCATGGGACCAGGGAGGAAGAAGAGGCATCGGGGGAGATGCTCGCGTGGTGGAGGGTGGAGGCAGGTGTGGTGGGCCAGGGGGACAAGCGGCCAGGAGAGGCGGGTCCCGCGTGGGTGGGCCGGTGGCCAGGTGAGAGGCTGCCGCGCGCGGGTGGGGTGGGGGCTGGCGTGAGTGGGTTGAGAGGGAGGGGAGAGAGGGGGTTGGGTGATGTGTCAGGGTGTGAGTGGGTGGGTTTTTGGGGAGAGGTGAGGTGGAGAGATCTGATTGGGGGGAGTGAGGTGGAGGGATGGGTTGGGTAGGATAGTTGGTAGGTTTAGAAAAGGGGCGGACCGTTTATATTTTTCTGGGGTGGTCGATCGGGTCAATCGGCCCGTTCGACTGCCTCTAAAAATAATTTAATGTTTTACTTATTTTCAAATAACTTTTGTAACTAGTTTTAGACAAACAAAATATCCAGAACATCCGGGGGTTTGGCGTTTGAATAAAAGTCGGGGCGTTTTTAGAAAACAAAACAGGCTTGCGAAAATAGTTTTATGCAAACGATGCATGATGATGACGATGCAATGCACAAATTCAACGCGATTTTCTAGTAGTGGTTTTGCGGGATGCCACAAACATTCCCGATGAAAACACCGGAATCATTCCCGAACTCTGAAACGGGACTTTCCTTATATGAATCTTATTCTTCGGACCATTCCGGATCACCTCGTGATATCCCGGATCCCATCCGAGACTCCGAACAACATTCGGTCTCTTTCTCATAATACCATAACTACTCAAACAACGTCGAATCCTTAAGTGTGTCTCCCTACGGTTCGTGAATTATGCGGACATGATCGAGATACTTCTCTGAACAATAACCAATAGAGGAATCTGGAAATTCATATGGCTCCCATATATTTCTACGATTACTTTGCGATCGAATGAACCACTTACATACGATACCAATTTCCCTTTGTCATATGATAGTTTACTTATCCGAGGTTATGATTGTCGGTATCTCTGCATACCTAGTTCAACCTCGTTACCGATAAGTACTCTTTTCTCGTTCCCGTGATATGTGATCCCTTGTGAGCCAGTCACATGCTTGCAAGCTAATTGGATGACATTCCACCGAGAGGGCCCAGAGTATATCTATCCGTCATATGGATGGACAAATCCCACTCTTGATCCATGTGTTTCAACCAATACTTTCCGAACACTCAATGCCACCTTTATAGCCACCCGATTCGGTGTGGTGTTTTATGTCATCAAAGCATCCATCCGGTAAAGGTGATATGCATGATCTCATGGTCGAAGGAATTAGGTTACTATGTATCAGAAAGCATATAGCAATTGAACTATTGAAATGACTTGATCTTTATGCTACGCTTATCTATAGGAGTATGTCCATCACATCATTCTCCTAATGATATGACCCTGTTGTTAATAACATCTCTATGTTCATGATCAGGAAACCATGATCATATATTAACCAACAAGCTAGTTTAACAAGAGGCTTTACTAGGGACTCTTATTTTAGTTATAAATCACACAAGTATTAATGTTTCCGGTTAATACAATTATAGCATGTATGTAAACATTTATCATAAGTGTGAAGATATGATAATAACCACTTTATTATTGCCTCTTGGGCATATCTCCAACAGTCTCCCACTTGCACTAGAGTCAATAATCTAGTTTCAAACCTTTGTGTATATAACACCTATGGCTTTCCGGTGTTGTATGTACACGATTGCTAGTGGTCAACTGATCTCCGGATCTGACACTTCCAGGTCCGTGTGTAATTGCATGTCTTTGCGTCTCTACGCATCACTCATTCTCTAATGAGATGGCTTCGTACTAATTTGGTCCTTTGGTGTGACCTTTAGTTCTTTGGGGTTAAAACATGTTGATAATATTGTCGTACAATATATCTTCATAGTACTATCCCACTGTGAACTACACCTAGTTTGATAACAAACTACTTGACACAAATGCCCTCTTTTGCTGCTATAATTGCAGTCATATACTTAGCCTTTTGTTGTAGTATCTGTCACAATGTCTTAACTTTGGAACTCATCCAAATCCATTATGGAACTTTCTTTCCATTATATTTTGCCACCCTTAGTTTAGATTGAGATAAACTTGATTTGTACTTTGTGACAAAACTAGTATCAATGTAGTACTTTTACAATGAACTAACCATCTATTTGTCACTTCTACAGAGAATATACTCTTAGTTCTTGTAGGGGTTCGTAGCATGGAAAACAAAAAATTTCTATCGCATACAAACAAACAAGCCAAGATCTATCTACTAGATTGTAGCAACGAGTCAATGGAATAACTTACCCTCGAAGATTCCAAAGTGTTTAACGAGAGCGGGTTCTCGTGGGTGATGTAGTCGTACTCTTTCCGATCTCAAGATCGTGTAGACGATCCTTCCGGTATTGCGTTAAGCGGCGCTTCATGATCAGTCCTGCGTTAAATTTTCGACGAAGACCTTCCTCTCCCTTGTTCCAGCAGTCAGCGGAGGTTGTAGCACTCTCCTCGCGATTCCGGCAGCACAATGGCGTGGTACCGGAAGTAGAGGGTAGATCCCGCAGGGCTTCGCTTTAAGCCGGAGCGAGTATGGTGGAGTATGAGAGAGAGCTATTAGTGGTCTAGGGATTAGACACACCAATTAGAAGGCTCTAAACCGCAGGCTAGAGCAATTAGAAGCTCTAAACCAAAACGGCTCTAAACCGGAGAGTAGAGGATAGGAACTTGTGTGTCTAGAGGAGGAGGCCCTGCCCCTCCTTTTGTAGGTGGGAGGGGCGGCCAAGGGGAGGGGAGTCCCTCCCCAAGTCGGCCTTGGTTGGCGCGCCGGCTTGGAGGGACTCCTCCCCAAGTCGGTTCCAACCACCTCTTGCTTGTTTCCCATAGTTTCCTGTTTCCCACAATTTCCTGTTTTAGCCGTTTGACTTTAAAACTGGCAGTTTGACTTTTCAGTTTTGGAACAGCAAGAACACTTACTAAATGATGCAATCATTCAATATGTAATGACACATTCATGTACCCTCCCCGAGTCTTGGACAATCCGAACCTTCTAGAACATTCGATGAAAACACTAATCATTCCCGAACTCCAAACGGGACTTTCCTTATATGAATCTTATTCTTGGACCATTCCGGATCACCTCGTGATATCCCGGATCCCATCCGAGACTTTGAACAACATTCGGTCTCTTTCTCATAATACCATAACTACTCAAACAACGTCGAATCCTTAAGTGTGTCTCCCTACGGTTCGTGAATTATGCGGACATGATCGAGACACTTCTCCGAACAATAACCAATAGAGGAATCTGGAAATTCATATGGCTCCCATATATTTCTACGATTACTTTGCGATCGAATGAACCACTTACATACGATACCAATTTCCCTTTGTCTCACGATAGTTTACTTATCCGAGGTTATGATCGTCGGTATCTCTGCATACCTAGTTCAACCTCGTTACTGATAAGTACTCTTTTCTCGTTCCCGTGATATGTGATCCCTTGTGAGCCAGTCACATGCTTGCAAGCTAATTGGATGACATTCCACTGAGAGGGCCCAGAGTATATCTATCCGTCATATGGATGGACAAATCCCACTCTTGATCCATGTGTTTCAACCAATACTTTTCGAACACTCAATGCCACCTTTATAGCCACCCGATTATGGTGGGGTGTTTGATGTCATCAAAGCATCCATCCGGTAAAGGTGATATGCATGATCTCATGGTCGAAGGAATTAGGTTACTATGTATCAGAACGCATATAGCAATTGAACTATTGAAATGACTTGATCTTTATGCTACGCTTATCTATAGGAGTATGTCCATCACATCATTCTCCTAATGATATGATCCTGTTGTTAATAACATCTCTCTGTTCATGATCGAAACCATGATCATATATTAACCAACAAGCTAGTTTAACAAGAGGCTTTACTAGGGACTCTTATTTTAGTTTACAAATCACACAAGTATTAATGTTTCCGGTTAATACAATTATAGCATGGTATGTAAACATTTATCATAAGTGTGAAGATATGATAATAACCACTTTATTATTGCCTCTTGGGCATATCTCCAACAGTCTCCCACTTGCACTAGAGTCAATAATCTAGTTTCAAACCTTTGTGTATTCAACACCTATGGCTTTCCGGTGTTGTATGTACACGATTGCTAGTGGTCAATTGATCTCCGGATCTGACACTTCCAGGTCCGTGTGTAATTGCATGTCTTTGCGTCTCTACGCATCACTCATTCTCTAATGAGATGGATTTGTATAAATTTGGTCTTTCGGTGTGACCTTTAGTTCTTTGGGGTTAAAACATGTTGATAATATTGTCGCACAATATATCTTCATAGTATTATCCCTCTGTGAACTACACCTAGTTTGATAACAAACTACTTGACACAAATGCCCTCTTTTGCCGCTATAATAGCAGTCATATACTTAGCCTTTTGTTGTAGTATCTGTCACAATGTCTTAACTTTGGAACTCATCCAAATCCATTATGGAACTCACTTTCCATTATATTGTGCCACCCTTAGTTTAGATTGAGATAAACTTAATTTGTACTTTGTGACAAAGCTAGTATCAATGTAGTACTTTTACAATGAACTAACCATCTATTTGTCACTTCTACAAATAATATACTCTTAGTTCTTCCAAAAGATCATAAGAATATCCTTACTATTGTCCAATGATCATCTTACGAATCATTCTGGTATATGCTCATAACATTTAGAGCATAGGACATATCTGGATTTGTACATATCACAGTATGATTGATATAAATACTCTTTGTGATTTCATACATCAAGTATCAATCTATACTTGATTATTTGTTTCACTTTACCAAATGTCAATACACTTGAATATATCATCAACATTGAACTCTTTCAATCCTTTCTGTGCGACAATAACCTTTTCTTGTAGTTTCTATATTGAACTCATTCAATATCTCGTCTATGTACTTCTGGCACAACCATATTAGCGTCTATTGATGCCAAATATTTGGGTTTTGCCTAAGTCTTTCATCGGGATGAAATTCTTAATATGTGTTAATAAAAGATACATTATTTCCAATCAACAATATGTCTTCCACATAATGTATTAGAAACATGTCTTAGCGCTCCCAATTAATTTCTTGCAAATGCAAGCATCTTCATTGTCTCTAATGAACTTTTTAAACTCCTTTAACAGTTTCATCATAGTGAAGATTTCAACTCCGCGATGCTCACTTCAACCATTGAAGTTTGCATATGCTTTTAGCATCCTATGAATTAACAAAACCCTATGGACCGTGTTATGCACATGTCCTAGGTAACGATTCTATTAGAAGAACTTGTTTTGTTTATTCAACTATCATATAACAAAATTATATGTAGTGGTTGCTACATTAATCCGTCTAGACTAAATATCACTATGAAAGATCAAATCTTGTCATAGTCAACCTTTGAACATTTTGCGAACTCCTTCCCAACATGTCAACTATTTCATAGATGTGAAACATCCATGTCTATTTCTTTATAGATCCAAACACAACTGTAAGGTCTTACACCTTTCTCGAGGGTCCTTCAAGTTCAAAATTTGATTTCTCGTGTATGGAACTATCACGGATTTTATGGCTTCATGCCATTTTACGGAGTCAGGGCCCATCATCGCTTCTTTGCATGTAGTACGTTCATTATTCTCAAATAATGATTCAACCCTCAAATCTTGGTATTTGATTGTTTACTCTACCTACTTGGTTCAACAGAAACTTTGACCTTCATAACCACAACCTTTGAGGCACATGAGCCATGAGCATTGTTCTTTGCCTCCTAACACTTTTCGGTCTTTGCGCAAACTGCACATATAGCTAAGGTTCTTTTAACCTTATCAAAGTTCTATTGTCCTCCCACTTAACTTTTCACGAAAAATTCCTTCCCAAAGAAACTTGACGTTTTAAGTGACAAACACTTTTGTCTCCGATGTTATGGAGGATTACTTAACAGTTATTCGAAATAACATACAAAGACAGGTTCATCCTACTTTGGTTGCAAACATCTTTCTTATGCATAGCATACCAATGTTTAAGAAAGGACAACTTGGGTTTTATCCCAAACCATAACTTTATATGGTGTCATTTCAACGGATTATGATGGAGCTCTTTTCAGTGGAAAAACGGTAATCTCTAAAGCTTTTAATCTTTAAAATATAATGGCAGTTTTATGAATTATACCTTTGATCTTACCATGTCAAACAATGTTTAATTACATATCTCGAACGTTCCATACTCTTATGGTGTTTCGGAAATGCAAATCCACGGAACGATTCCTTAAATCTTAGGTATCATGCTAAACTTGTAACTCAAATATATTCCTTTATGATCTTTATCATAAACTGTTTATATTCTTATTACAATGATTTTGCACTTCATCTTGAAAGTCTTTGAACTTTTCAAGTGTTTCATACTTTATCCTTATTAAGTAAATATTCATATATTTACTCAAATTTTCGGAGAAAGCATATGAAGTTGAAATCCATCGCTCTTGACTACACATAATGGATTTCGTACAACAATATGTACAAGTTACAATAAGCTAGTCATTCGTTCCCTTTTGGCCTAGGAACGAAGTTTTAATTATCTCTAGGAAAGTTTCACAAGTGTCATTTGATCAAAATCAAAAGACTCTAAAATTCCATCCACATGGAGTTTCTTCATGTTTTCTTTCCAATATAATTTAAACGGCGATGCCACTTCCTAAGTGATCTTTCAATCAATTTGTCTTTCGACATCTTTAGCACTAGTTTTATGGATGTGATTTTATCCAACGAGATTTGTGAATCATCCATCTTTTATGGATTACGGTAATTTATTTGAACAACCCTTTTGTTCTCATAATACCTGATAAAACAAATCTTGAAGGCAAGCTTTTGATGTTTAACGAGCAACACAATAACCTTTTATTTGTTCTCGATGAACATCATCACATATTCTTTTGCTAGTTACTTAGGCCATTGTAGTTCATGAATTGTGTTGTTTCGTATGACGATTCACACCAACAAATTCAGTATCAAATACTTAATAACTACATTGTTTTAATAAGCAAAGAATATAGCCATAACATGTATATCATCTATATACTTAAACTGAACAATTCTAGTCTTTTCTTTTCTGCCATATATTTATGAGATTCTCTTTCAATATTTCCTTTTCTGTTTGAAAGAATCTATCAACATCAATAGTGGAGTCATACATATGACACATAATCCAAAGCGTGTATAATTAAATACCAATGTCTTTGGACTTGCACTTTGAAGTAGATCACCATCATCAAATGTTTGGTGTTCTTTCAAATTCCTTTGTTTAGTAATCTCTTGGTGTAGTAAATATTTTACCTACATCAAATATTCACCCTCATCATGGATTTATCCATGATCAAGCTACTTTTAGCTTGTAACGGTGAATCGCAAGTATAATGTTGCTCTCCAAAACCTTTTGGAGGATTAGGACAACTAGTGTCTCCAACCTTTTGCAAATTCTCATCAAATATGAGAACATGACTTTTGCCATATTATACTCTATCATGTTGTAACCAATACTTCGTTTCAGATATCACAATATCTTCCACACATCATGGTTTCTGAAACAACTCTTTCAGATCCTAGATAACCTTGATATTAAGAGAATCCTTTGAATATCAAGAATCATGGAGACAAACATGATACTTATATACTAACACTTGGAATTGTTACTCTTGATTTAATACTAATTATTAAACTTCATGGAGTAACCGGAACTTACTGAAAGTTTGCAATAGGACTTATAAACTTTAGATTAACACTTAAAACAATACGATACCGGTTCGTAAAGTAACTAACCAGAATTCTATAGTTCTATTATCTCAATTATAACTAAGTGCAAGGTGGTAAACGGATACCAATGACTACAACAACTATGCAAATTCACTTTGATTTAGTTTATGACAAATTGAGTTCTAATTAATAATTAAATTAATCTAGGTGAACTCCCACTCAAAACAATATCCCTCACATTGTTTTAGTGATCACACGAACCAAATCCACCACATCAAAACCGATCATCACGAGAGTTGATATAGCTTCAATGGCGAACAATCAACATGTTCATCATATCTACTATGTGACTCATGCTTTACCTTTCGGGAATCCGTGTTTCGAGACCATGTCTGTACATGCTAGGCTCGTCAAGATCAACCTTAGCTTCCGCATAAGAAAATCTGGCTTGCTTACGTTGTATACACTCGCAGAATCTAACACACCCGATCATCACGTGGTGCTTGAAACAACAAGCTTTATAGCAGGTGCTAACTAAGGGTGAACACTTAAGAACTTGAAATTGTGTGCTTGAGGGATCATCTTATAATGCTACCGTCTACTAAGCAATACAAGATGCATAAAGGATTAACATCACATGCAATTCATAATAAGTGATATGATATGGCCTTTCTTCTTTGTGCTTCGATCTCCATCTTCAAGCACGAACATGATCTCCATCATCACCAGATTGCATCAAGGTCAATGACGCTGCTCCATGGTTGTCGCCCACCAGCTTCAACTATTACAACTACTTTGAATAGACACGGGTCTTAACAATTTAAAGACAACCATATGGCTCTGCCGTTGCCGACTTACAATAAGGAACATTGCATACATCATATATAATCACAATCATGGACATATCACATCACGCACACCCTGCAAAACAAAGTTAGGCCTCTACTTTCTTTGCATATTTTACGTGGTTTGGGGCTTTCAATAAGTGTCGTTCTAACTTACGAACAAGAACCACAACATTGATACTAGTATTGTTAATCACCCGTTGTAAATTGGATCTTAACTATGCTAGGAGAAAGCAGGCACCATAAAGCCACTTATGCAATACAAGTTGCATGTCAAGCGTGGAGCAAGTCTCATGAACGATGTCATGTAAGGTTAGCCCGGGCCGCTTCATCCCAACATACCGCAAGATGCAAAGTACACAAGAAGCAATCGACAATAAAAGCATCAACGCCCATAATGACCATTGTGTTCTACTCGTGCAACAGATCTACATATAGACACGACTCTGATACCACTGTAGGGGTTCGTAGCATGGAAAACAAAAAAATTCTATCGCATACAAACAAACAAGCCAAGATCTATCTACTAGATTGTAGCAACGAGTCGATGGAATAAGTTACCCTCGAAGATTCCAAAGTGTTTAACGAGGCGATTCTCGTGGGTGATGTAGTCGTACTCTTTCCGATCTCAAGATCGTAGACGATCCTTCGGGCCTGCGTTCGCAGGCTTCCGCAATCGGTCACACGTTCGGTACTCGACGAAGACCTTCCTCTCCTTGTTCCAAAGTGAGCGGAGGTTGTAGCACTCTCCTCGCGATTCCGGCAGCACAACGGCGTGGTACCGGAAGTAGAAGGGAGATCCCGCAGGGCTTCGCCTTAAGCCGGAGCGAGTATGGTGGAGTATGAGAGAGAGCTATTAGTGGTCTAGGGATTAGACACACCAATTAGAAGGCTCTAAACCGCAGGCTAGAGCAATTAGAAGCTCTAAACCAAAACGGCTCTAAACCGGAGATTAGAAGATAGGAACTTGTGTGTCTAGGAGGAGGCCTGCCCTCCTTTTATAGGTGGGAGGGCGGCCAAGGGAGGATTCCTCCCAAGTCGCCCTGGTTGGCCGGCTTGGAGGACTCCTCCCAAGTCGGTTCCAACCACCTCTTGCTTGTTTCCCAGTTTCTGTTTCCCATAGTTTCTGTTTTCCACGTTTCTGTTTTAGTCGTTTGACTTTAAACCGCGCAGTTTGACTTTTCAGTTTTGGAACAGCAAGAACACTTAGTACATGATGCAATCATTCAATATGTAATGACACATTCATGTACCCTCCCCGAGTGCGGACAATCCGAACCTTCTAGAACATTCCGATGAAAACACGGAATCATTCCCGAACTCAGCAGGACTTTCCTTATATGAATCTTATTCTTGGACCATTCCGGATCACCTCGTGATATCCGGATCCCATCCGAGACTCAAACAACATTCGGTCTCTTTCTCATAATACCATAACTACTCAAACAACGTTGAATCCTTAAGTGTGTCTCCCTACGGTTCGTGAATTATGCGGACATGATCGAGACACTTCTCGAACAATAACCAATAGAGGAATGGAAATTCATATGGCTCCCAAATATTTCTATGATTACTTTGCGATCGAATGAACCACTTACATACGATACCAATTTCCCTTTGTCACACGATAGTTTACTTATCCGAGGTTATGATCGTCGGTATCTCGCATACCTAGTTCAACCTCGTTGATAAGTACTCTTTTCTCGTTCCGTGATATGTGATCCCTTGTGAGCCAGTCACATGCTTGCAAGCTAATTGGATGACATTCCACCGAGAGGGCCTGTAGTATATCTATCATCATATGGATGGACAAATCCCTCTTGATCCATGTGTTTCAACCAATACTTTTGAACACTCAATGCCACCTTTATAGCCACCCGATTCACGGTGTGGTGTTTGATGTCATCAAAGCATCCATCCGGTAAAGGTGATATGCATGATCTCATGGTCGAAGGAATTAGGTTACTATGTATCGAAAGCATATAGCAATTGAACTATTGAAATGACTTGATCTTTATGCTACGCTTATCTATAGGAGTATGTCCATCACATCATTCTCCTAATGATATGATCCTGTTGTTAATAACATCTCTATGTTCATGATCAGGAAACCATGATCATATATTAACCAACAAGCTAGTTTAACAAGAGGCTTTACTAGGGACTCTTATTTTAGTTTACAAATCACACAAGTATTAATGTTTCCGGTTAATACAATTATAGCATGGTATGTAAACATTTATCATAAGTGTGAAGATATGATAATAACCACTTTATTATTGCCTCTTGGGCATATCTCCAACAGTTCTTCCCAAAGATCATAAGAATATCCTTACTATTGTCCAATGATCATCTTATGAATCATTCTGGTATATGCTCATAACATTTAGAGCATAGGACACATCTGGATTTGTACATATCACAGTATGATTGATATAAATACTCTTTGTGATTTCATACATCAAGTATCAATCTATACTTGAATCTTTGTTTCACTTACCAAATGTCAATACACTTGAATATATCATCAACATTGAACTCTTTCAATCCTTTCTGTGCGACAAGAACCTTTTCTTGTAGTTTCTATATTGAACTCATTCAATATCTCGTCTATGTACTTCTGGCACAACCATATTAGCGTCTATTGATGCCAAATATTTGGGTTTTGCCTAAGTCTTTCATCGGGATGAAATTCTTAATATGTGTTAATAAAATATACATTATTTCCAATCAACAATATGTCTTCCACATAATGTATTAGAAACATGTCTTAGCGCTCCCACTTAATTTCTTGCAAATGCAAGCATCTTCATCGTCTCTAATGAACTTTTAAACTCCTTTAACAGTTTCATCATAGTGAAGATTCCAACTCCGCGATGCTCACTTCAACCATTGAAGTTTGCATATGCTTTTAGCATCCTTTGAATTAACAAAACCCTATGGACCGTGTCATTCACACGTCCTAGGTAACAATTCTATTAGAAGAACTTGTTTTGTTTATTCTACTACCATATAACAAAATTATATGTAGTGGTTGCTTCATTTATCCATCTAGACTAAATCGCTATGAAAGATCAGATCTTGTCATAGTCAACCTTTGAACATTGTTGTGAACTCTTTCCCAACATGTCGACTATTTCATAGATGTGAAACATCCATGTCTATTTCATTTATAGATCCAAACACAATTGTAAGGTCTTACACCTTTCTCGAGGGTCCTTCAAGTTCAAAACTTGATTTCTCGTGCATGGAACTATCACGGATTTTATGGCTTCAAGCCATTTGACGGAGTCAGGGCTCATCATCGCTTCTTTGCATGTAGTCGGATCATTATTGTTAAATAATGATTTAACTCTCAAATCTTGGTATTTGATTGTTCATCCGACCTACTTGTTTCAATAGGAACTTAGATCTCCGTGACCACAACCTTTGAAGTACGCGAGCCATGAGCATTGCTTGCTAACTCCGAACACTTTTCAAGGCCATGCAACTTTGCACATATAGCTAAGGTTCTTTTAACCTTATCAAAGTTCTATTGTCCTCCCACTTAACTTTTCATGAAAAATTCCTTCTCAAAGAAACTTAACGTTCTAAGCAACAAACACTTTTGTCTCCGGTGTTTATGGAGGAACACTTTAACATTTATACAAAGACAGGTTCATCCGACTTTGGTTGCACACATCTTTCTTATGCATAGCATACCAATGTTTTAAGAAAGGACTACTTGGGTTTTATCCCAAACCATAACCTTATATGGTGTCATTTCAACAGATTATGATGAAGCTCTTTTCAGTGGAAAAACGGTAATCTCTAAAGCTTTTAATCTTTAAGATATAATGGCAGTTTTATGAATTATACCTTTGATCTTACCATGTCAAACAAGGTTTAATTACATACCTCGAACGCCCCATACCCTTATGGTGTTTCGGGAAATGCAAATCCACGGAACGATTCCTTAAATCTTAGGTATTATGCTGAACTCTGTAACTCAAATATCTTCCTTTATGATCTTTATCATAAACTGTTTATATTCTTGTTACAATGATTTTGCACTTCATCTTGAAAGTCTTTGAACTTTTCAAATGTTTCACACTTCATCCTTATTAAGTAAATATTCAGATATTCACTCAAATTTTCGAAGAAAGCATATGAAGTTGAAATCCATCGCTCTTGACTACACATAATGGACTTCGTACAACAATATGTACAAGTTCCAATAAGCTAGTCATTCGTTCCCTTTTGGCCTATGAACGAAGTTTCAATTATCTCTAGGAAAGTTTCACAAGCGTCATGTGATCAAAAATCAAAAGACTCCAAAATTCCATCCACATGGAGTTTCTTCATGTTTTCTTTCCAATATAATTTAAATGGCGATGTCACTTCCTAAGTGATCTTTCAATCAATTTGTCTTTCGACATTTTTAGCACTAGTTTTTATGGATGTGATTTCTCCAACAAGATTTGTGAATCCATCTTTTATGGATTACGGCAATTATTTGAACAACCCTTTTGTTCTCATAATACCTGATAAAACAAATCTTTGAAGGCAAGCTTTGATGTTTAATGAGCAATACAATAACCCTTTATTTGTTCTCGATGAACATCATCACATATTCTTTTGCTAGTTACGTAGGCCATTGTAGTTCATGAATTGTGTTGTTTCGTATGACGATTCACACCAACAAATTCAGTATCAAATACTTGAGAACCACATTGTTTAATAAGCAAAGAATATAGCCATAACATGTATATCATCTATATACTTAAGCTGAACAATTCTAGTCTTTTCCTTTCTGCCATATACTTATGAGATTTTCTTTCAATATCTCCTTCTCTGTTTGAAAGAATCTATCAACATCAATAGTGGAGTCATACATATGACACATAGTCCAAAACATGTATAGTTAAATACCAATGTCTTTGGACTTGCACTTTGAAGTAGATCACCATCATCAAATGTTTGGTGTTCTTTCAAATTCCTTTATTTAGTAATCTCTTGGTGTAGTAAACACTTTACCTACATCAAATATTCATCCTTATCATGGAATCGTCCATGATCAAACTACCTTTAGCTTATAACGATGAATTACGAGTATAATGTTGCTATCCAAAACCTTTTGGAGGATTAGGACAACAAGTGTCTACAACCCTTTGCAAATTCTCATCAAAATATGAGAACATGAACTTTGCCATATTATAATCTATCATGTTGCAACCAAAACTTCGTTTCAGATATCACAATATCTTCCACACATCATGGTTTCTGAAACAACTCTTTCAGATCCTAGATAACCTTGATATTAAGAGAATCCTTTGAATATCAAGAATCATGGAGACAAACATGATACTTATATACTAACACTTGGAATTATTACTCTTGATTTAATACTAATTATTAAACTTCATGGAGTAACCGGAACTTACTGAAAGTTTGCAATAGGACTTTTAAACTTTAGATTAACACTTCAAAACAATACGATAACAGTGCGGAGAGTAACTAACCAGAATTCTATAGTTCTATCATCTCAATTATAACTAAGCGCAAGGTGGAAACGGATGCCAATGACTACAACAACTATGCAAATTCACTTTGATTTAGTTTATGATAAATTGAGTTCTAATTAATAATTAAATTAATCTAGGTGAACTCCCACTCAAAACAATATCCCTCACATTGTTTTAGTGATCACACGAACCAAATCCACCACATCAAAACCGATCATCACGAGAGTTGATATAGCTTCAATGGCGAACAATCAACATGTTCATCATATCTACTATATGACTCATGCTCTACCTTTCGGTAATCCGTGTTCCTGAGGCCATGTTTGTACATGCTAGGCTCGTCAAGATCAAACCTTAGTTTCCGCATGAGCAAATCTGGCTTGCTCACGTTGTATACACTTGTAGAATCTAACACACCCGATCATCACGTGGTTCTTCGAAACAACAAGCTTTAGCAACGGTGCTAACTAAGGGTGAACACTTTATGACTTGAAATTCATGTGCATGAGGGATCATCTTATAATGCTATCGTCGTCTACTAAGCAATACAAGATGCATAAAGGATTAACATCACATGCAATTCATAATAAGTGATATGATATGGACTTTCTTCTTTGTGCTTCCGATCTCCATCTTCAAGCACGAACATGATCTCCATCATCACCAAAGATTGCATCAAGGTCAATGACGCTCCATGGTTGTCGCCCACCGCTTCAACTATTACAACTACTTTGAATAGACACGCTGGTCTTAACAGAATTTAAAGACAACCATATGGCTCCTGCCGGTTGCCAACTTACAATAAGGAACATTGCATACATCATATATAATCACAATCATGGCCATATCACATCAAAACACAAACCTGCAAAACCAAGTTAGATGCCTCTAATTTTCTTTGCATGTTTTACGTGGTTTGGGGCTTTCAATAAGTGTCGTTCTAACTTACGAACAAGAACCACAACATTGATACTAGTATTGTCAATCACCCGTTGTAAATTGAATCTTAACTATGCTAGGAGAAACAGCACCATAAAGCCACTTATGCAATACAAGTTGCATGTCAAGCGTGGAGCAAGTCTCATGAACGATGTCATGTAAGGTTAGCCCGGGCCGCTTCATCCCAACATACCGCAAGATGCAAAGTACACAAGAAGCAATCGACAATAAAAGCATCAACGCCCACAATGACAATTGTGTTCTACTCGTGCAACAGATCTACATATAGACACGGCTCTGATACCACTGTAGGGTTTCGTAGCATGGAAAACAAAAAATTTCTATCGCATACAAACAAACAAGCCAAGATCTATCTACTAGATTGTAGCAACGAGTCGATGGAATAACTTACCCTCATAGATTCCAAAGCGATTAACGAGAGCAGATTCTCGTGGGTGATGTAGTCGTACTCTTTCCGATCTCAAGATCGAGTAGACAATCCTTCCAGCGCCACGTTCCGGCAGCGCTCCCGCAGTCGGTCACACGTTCGGTACTCGACGAAGACCTTCCTCTCCCTTGTTCCAAAGAAAATGGAGGTTGTAGCACTCTCTCGCGATTCCGGCAAAGACAACGCGTGGTACCGAAGTAGAGGAGAGATCTCATGAGGCTTAAGCTTAAGCCGGAGCGAGTATGGTGGAGTATGAGAGAGGCTTTAGTGGTCTAGGGATTAGACACACCAATTAGAAGGCTCTAAACCGAAGGCTAGGGCAATTAGAAGCTCTAAACCAAAACGGCTCTAAACCGGAGGCTGTGGCTAGGGTTTAGATTAGAGGATAGGAACTTGTGTGTCTAGAGGAGGAGGCCCTGCCCCTCCTCTTATAGGTGGAGGAGGGCCGGCGGCCAAGGGGAGGGAGGGGAGTCCCTCCCCAACTCGGCCTAGGTGGTGCACCGGCTTGGAGAGGAGGGACTCCTCCCCCAAGTCGGTTTCAACCTCCTCTTGCTTGTTTCCCTCAGTTTCCTGTTTTAGCCGTTTGACTTTCAAACTGGCCATTTGACTTTTCAGTTTTAGGATTCAATTTAATCCTTTATTTGGAACAGCGAGAACACTTAGTACATGATGCAATCATTCCAATATGTAATGACACATTCATGTACCCCTTCCCCCCCGGAGTGCCGGACATTCCGGAACCTTCTAGAACATTCCCGATGAAAACACCTAATCATTTCCAACTCCAAACGGGACTTTCCTTATATGAATCTTATTCTCCGGACCATTCCGGATCACCTCGTGATATCCCGGATCCCATCCGAGACTCAAAACAACATTCGGTCTCTTTCTCGTAATACCATAACTACTCAAACAACGTTGAATCCTTAAGTGTGTCTCCCTACGGTTCGTGAATTATGCGGACATGATCGAGACACTTCTCCGAACAATAACCAATAGAGGAATCTGGAAATCCATATGGCTCCCACATATTTCTACGATTACTTTTGCGATCGAATGAACCACTTACATACGATACCAATTTCCCTTTGTCTCACGATAGTTAACTTATCCGAGGTTATGATCGTCGGTATCTCTGCATACCTAGTTCAACCTCGTTACCGATAAGTACTCTTTTCTCGTTCCCGTGATATGTGATCCCTTGTGAGCCAGTCACATGCTTGCAAGCTAATTGGATGACATTCCACCGAGAGGGCCCAGAGTATATCTATCCGTCATATGGATGGACAAATCCCACTCTTGATCCATGTGTTTCAACCAATACTTTCCGAACACTCAATGCCACCTTTATAGCCACCCGATACGGTGTGGTGTTTTATGTCATCAAAGCATCCATCCGTAAAGGTGATATGCATGATCTCATGGTCGAAGGAATTAGGTTACTATGTATCGAAAAGCATATAGCAATTGAACTATTGAAATGACTTGATCTTTATGCTACGCTTATCTATAGGAGTATGTCCATCACATCATTCTCCTAATGATATGACCCTGTTGTTAATAACATCTCTATGTTCATGATCAGGAAACCATGATCATATATTAACCAACAAGCTAGTTTAACAAGAGGCTTTACTAGGGACTCTTATTTTAGTTTACAAATCACACAAGTATTAATGTTTCCGGTTAATACAATTATAGAATGGTATGTAAACATTTATCATAAGTGTGAAGATATGATAATAACCACTTTATTATTGCCTCTTGGGCATATCTTGTGGCATCCCGCCAAAAACCACTACTAGAAAATCGCGTTGAATTTGTGCATTGCATCGTCATCATCATGCATAGTTTGCATAAAACTATTTTTCAAACCCCGATTTGTTTTCCAGACGCCCCATCTCTATTCAAATGTCAAACACCGGGTCTCCGGAATAATTTTGTTTTGTTGCTATCGGGTTGCAAACGGCCCAATTAAATTAAATAAAAGATTTGTTTATTTTAGTAGGCGTGAAGGCCAACCCGACCAACGACCGCCTGTAAAATTAATCGGTCCATCCATCCTGCCTCTAAATACTTAACCCACCAACTATCCTACCCGCCCTCCTTCCACATCACCCGACCAACTCCCTCGCCACATCACCCTTGCCCCAACCCCAACCAAGAACTGGCCACTTGTCCCAACCCACTCCCCTCTCTCCTGCCCACCCCAAAACACACACAGCACACAACACACGACGCACACAAGAACTTCCCTGCCCTGGACCCACCGCCCCACCACTAACCCCCACGCGTCCCCTTCTTCTCCCAGCCCACGCTCTCCGCCTCAAGACGCCTCGGCCGCCTCCTCGCCCTCGCTGCGGACCTCCTCTCCACCGCGCCATCCTCCCTCGCGATCACACATCGCCTCGCAGTTCCGCCATGCCTCGCCACCCAAGCACCAACGCCGGCCGCTTCCACCTCGCCCTCCGCTTCGCCCCTTGCCGCCTCCGCCGACGCCACCTCAACGCCAACCGCGGCCTCAACCGCCTCCGTCCACGGTCTCCGCCGCGGGTCCCCGTCCGCCACCGCCACTGCCGCCTCCTCTGCCTGGCCTCCCGGCCGCCGCCTTCGCCCCGCGCCCCACGCCCCGCCACGCCTCGCGCCACGCATCGCCGCCCGGCCTCGCCAGGAGCCGCTCGACCAGCGCCACCGCGCTCAAGGCCGCAAGCAACCTCCATCCCAGCGCGCCCCGCGTCGCGGCACACTCGCCGCCACGTCCTCACCAACCTTGCCTCCCTCCGCCTACGCCTCCGCCCCGCCCGGGTTATCTCCTCCAGCGCGCCGGGCGCCGCCCGCTGGAGACCGACCTGGCGCCACCTTCCGCCGCGTCCTGCCCGCCCGCCGCTCGGCCCGAGCCCAGCCTGCCCGCTTCGCCGCCTCCGTGTCCGCGCCGCCAAGGTCGCCCGCTTCGCCGCCTCCTGCAGACGGCCTCCTCCTCCGTCCCAAGGCGTCCCCGTCCGCGCCCGCCCCGCCAGACGCCTCGCCGCGCCGCTTCCGCTGGCCCGCTCCCATAGCGCCGACCGCGTGTTCCTCCGCCCGCACCCGCCGCCCGGCCCGCCTCGACGCGTCCGTGCCCTGTCCGTCGGTGTGAGATGTTGTGGCAGCCTTGATGCGTGGGTACCCTCCAAGACAAGGTCGACACACGACGATCGAGCCGCGAGACCCCAAGTTCCCTACATGGACAAGAAGATCGCCACCGAACCTGTGGTCGACAAGCTCGTCTTCACGGAACCCGGCGGCACTGGTACCCCCAAGATCTACCGCATGACGCATCACGGTCTCGGAGAAACCCACGAAACCCCGAGTTCACCTCGACAAGTTCTTCATCGAAAACCCGATGGGATCCGAATAATCGCAAGGTCGCCATCGAACAATGAGGCCGTTGAACCCGACAAGATCTACCGCGGAACCGAGAACTTCCCGAACGCCAAGTTCGCCGACGGATGCGACAAGTACTCCCTCACAGACGCCATGACCCGACGCTGCCGAGACCTTCGCGATGGCGGACCCATCAAGACTCGCAACGGTAAGACCGACCCGTGGGACCCGACAAGACCTTCGCGATGGCGAGAACGGCACCGACCGGAAGCCGATCGCGACACCGACCCAAGTTCGCTTCCCGACGAGACCCCGATGCGATAAGATCTGCCCGATACCGAGAACGACCGAGTACGAGAACGCTCACGAACCCCGAACCCCGGATCCGTGAACTCGAGACCGACCCAACCGGAACCCAAGATCGTCGAGCCCCCTAATGTGTGACCCCTTTTCCCGAAACCCTATCTATAAATGAAATATAACATTGTTGCATATTAAATTGTCATACTCGCATGCATATCTGTGGTTTGGGGGCCTTATGCCGATTCACCCAATAATTAAATATGGGGCCCATATGCGGGCAAATCCAGTCTCATATTGGCCTCATTTAAACATGTGTAGCGAACCGGTTCCATCTGTTGCTTTGCTAAAACAACATCTAATATGCGGGGGTTTAAATCACTTGCACCATATATTAATTGTCGGGACCCTGGTTCCGCTTAATATTGACCTAATTGCATCGCACTTTTCCATGCCATCCATCATACATGCATCATGCCGATCTTCTGCCGTGTATTAAATATTGCATCCGGTGTTTCTTCTAGTGTTTTGGTTCTTCGCGGATAAGGCCGTTGAGTTGATGTGAGCTTCGCCCCGATCTTCGGATGAACCCTTCGACAATGTTTTCAGGCGAGCATCTCCCTCTTTCTACCTATCTTACTTTTCTAGTATTTACTTCCCTCCTGTTGATCTTTGCTATCTGTGTTGCGATGCTCTAGATTTCGTACCCGTGATATCCCTTGCAGCCATATATAGCCTGGGACACATCCTATTACCTGTTGTTTGGTAGCTAGTTGGACCCGCGTGTCGTAGTAGCTTGCTCAAGTGTTTGCTTGTCGTCAAGTACCACCTTGGTTGGAGGAATTGCCGCATGTTGACGTTGGAGATGATCATGTCTTTAATTATTGTTTCACTTTAATTCATGTTTAACAACTAAAATTGAATTAAGCAGAGGCATCGGTGGGTGATAGGTAAGATTTGGTTTCCGACCGCCCACTTGTGTCCCGTAGGACCCGAGTTCTTGACACCTGTTCCGAGATCGAGCGCGCTAACCACAGGTGGGGAGATATGGGCCCCATTGATAATTACCTGATTTCAAAGTATTGTCTTGGGGCCACAAACTAGTTTGGGTTTTATTTACTATCCACCTATGCCATGCTTTCGCTTTATTTACGATTGCGGTAACGCACACTGCTTGTTTAGGAATTGTGACCCGTGGTATCGACAGCCCCGTTTGGGGACCCGTTACATGACCCTGAAACCCTAAGTCCGTCTGAGACCGGCCGTTGCTATGGTATACTTAGTGGGTGGCCCCCGCTTGCTTTTGTGCGGGAACGTGTGACTTAGGCCCGCCGACATACCGATGGGTGTATGTTAAGCGATGCAAAAGGGTCAAGTGCTGTGGATACTTTGGTGCACCCGCAGGTTTAATCTTTTCGAGAAGCCGTGTCCGCGGTTATGGACGACTTGGAGCACGGTGTCGATCATAGACAACTATAACTAAAGTTTACTGTTTTAAAATGACTTGTATCTTTGATTAGTAATCGCTTCACCACAACGGAATGGCTAAGTAAAAGTACCAACAAGCTGTGGGTTATGGGGTTATCTCATGATAATCAGATTCGACTAGTAAGTGTTGCCACTATAACGGAATGATGAACTAAAGATGCCCACTGCTTACTTTATCAGGACGATTATTTAAACCTGACTAGTAAAGTGCCGCAACTATAACTGAATAAATAAAACTGCCAACTGTGTGAGTTCCTCGGTTGACTTCCTCGTTTGGTTACGAGGGGGGAAACGCCAGGATGGGTTTGTTTGATGATAGTCTCAGGTTGGATCCGAATAGGACTTTCTTACCCCTCTCTGATAGCCGCCAGTTGCATCGAGTCTCTATAGGTTGTTCAGTGCATGCTGCCGCTGCCGCTCAGTCCACCATACCTATGTAGGCGAGGACCGCCGAATTCAAGCCTCGCTGTCTTGGCCTCGATCGACGCTCCTTCTTTTTCCTTTGCCCTTGTCGGCACCCTTTTGTTTAAGCAGGTTTTGAGATCGACGCCGTTAGCGGTTACCCTTCCGGCTTGGCCTGGCAGGTTATGGACGCCATTGGTTATTCTTGAGGCTCTTAGCCCCATTTGCATCTTGTCCGTAGTCGGACGCCCTCTTTTCAAGGTGATTTGGATCTTTGTACCGATATCGTATTCTTGACTCTTTGAGTCATTTGTGTATATATCTGTTCTGTGGGTCCCATCGAGGACTGTTGTGTAATGTTATTACTTTGTTTTCCACCCGCACGAAAGTGCCTGGTGGGCACCGTCGAATCGTTTCTATGCGGGTTTGGCGAATTTTGCTAAAACTTGCATAGGGCCGATTCTGAGGGTGTTACAGAGTGGTATCAGAGCTCAGCAGTTACGATACCCCACAAGTCCAGCCTGTAGGATAACCTAGCTAACGGCCGAAGTAGAGTGTCAAAACTATTTTTGAAGAATCGGTTGGATAGTTCTGATTAGGTCTGATTTTACTCCTTACCCTCTGCTGTTCTCCTCTTATCTCTACGCGTTTTGAATCCACTCTCTTCTCTCTCTTCGAGTCCAGGATTTCTCGTGGTTGGGTTTCCGTCGTACCTTTAGGGCTTCGTTTTCTCCCTTTTGTAACGGAGGTGCTACGATCATCAATCTGCAACTTGTCTGTTGTACCCTTCCTCCAAGCTTTTGTTCTTGAGCTCTTTGTCTATGTGTGTTCCTTGCTGGATACCAGTGTCGTTGAAAAACATATGAGAAGGACGAGCTTTGGTGAAGTTGGAGTCGACCTTGAGCACGTGTTGTTCATGCCAATGGAACCATCGCGCAACCTAATCAGTGTGTCTTTCATACGATTTCTGCTGGCAACATTCCTTTGTTCCGGATACCATCTAAGAAGACCTTCAGTCTAATTCCGAGAGTTGGTTGCATAATCCGTCTATTCGCGTGCAGAGTAATGGTTTGAGTGTGGGATGGAGTAGCTACCCTACCACTACTCTTATCATTCGCTCTTGTACGTCGGATCAGCGGATCCAGCAGTTTTACTCCGTCCATGGAAGTTAGAGGTGGCCTTACCTTCAACTTCGTCCTTTGTTTCCCCGGAGTGTTCTCCCGACGATCAAGAACAACGAACCTTTGTTGGTGGTGTCGCCGATTTCAAGATGAAGAAGGAACCCTCGTTAGTGGTGTCGCGAGGATCTACACGAAGCGAGAAGACGCAGTCGCCGACCCTTCGTTCCGGTACCATGAGGCGGATCTCGAGGGCGAGATCCATTGTTAGTGGTGTCGAATTGTGGCATGCCGCCAAAAACCACTACTAGAAAATCGCGTTGAATTTGTGCATTGCATCGTCATCATCATGCATAGTTTGCATAAAACTATTTTTCAAACCCCGATTTGTTTTCCAGACGCCCCATCTCTATTAAAATGTCAAACACCGGGTCTCCGGAATAATTTTGTTGTGTTGCTATCGGGTTGCAAACGGCCCAATTAAATTAAATAAAAGATTTGTTTATTTTAGTAGGGGCAGGCCAACCGACCAACGCCGGAAAATTAATCGGTCCATCCATCCTGCCCCTCTAAATACTTAACCCACCAACTATCCTACCCGCCCCCTCCTTCCACATCCGACCAATCCTCTGCCACATCACCTTGCCCCAACCCCCAACCAACCAGAACTGGCCACTTGTCCCAACCCACTCCCCCTCTCTCTCCCTGCCCACCCCAAAACACACACAGCCACACAACACACGCACACACAGACCCACTGCCCCACCACCAACCCCCCACGCGTCCCCAGCTTCTTCTCCCCAGCCACCCGCCTCAAGACGTCCTGCACCGCCTCGGCCCCTCGCTGCCCTCCTCTCCTGCACCGCCCGCCATCCTCCTCGCAGCCCGCTCATGCCCTCGCCACCTAAGCACCACCGCCGCCTGCCGCTTCCACTGCCTCCTCCACTGCCTCGCCCAGGCTCGCCCGCCTGGTCGCTTCATGGCGCCGCGACATCACCCCGCACGCCAACCGCTGCCTCAACCGCCTGCCCACGGTCTCCGCCGCCGCTGGTCCCGCCGCCACCGCCACGTCGCTCCTCCTGCCCTGCCTCCCTTAGCGTCCCGCTGCCGCCTTCGCCGCTGCCGCACGCCGCACGCCACACGCCGCGCGCCAGGACGCCGCCGGCCGCGCACCGCTCTGCGGCGCCAAGCAGCCTCCATCCAGCGACGCCCCAGGCGGTACACTCGCCGACCACGTCCTCACCAACCTCGCGCCCTCGCCTCCGCCTCGCCGCCCGGCCATCTCCTCCAGCCGCCGAGCGCCCGCTGCGGAGACCCGTGGCGCCACCTTCCGCCATTGCCTCGCCAGCCGCCGCTGCCCCGAGCTCCGCGCCGCCTCGTCGCCGCCCTCCGCTGCCAAGGTCGCGCCCGCCAAGCCGCCGCCTCCTCTGCAGAAGCCTCCTCCGTCCGCGCCCGCCCCGCCTCGCCACCGCCTGTCGCGCCGCCCGGGCCCGCTCCACCTGCAGCGTGTTCCTCGGCCGCACCTGCCGCCCGCCCGCCGACCGCGTGCCGTGCCCTGTATCCGTCGGTGTGAGATGTTGTGGCAGCCTTGATGCGCTAGGTACCGCCCAAGACAAGGTCGACACCGACACGACGATCGAGCCGCGAGAGACCCCAAGTTCCCTACATGGACAAGAAGATCGCCTACCCAACCTGTGGTCGACAAGCTCGTCTTCACGGAACCCGAAGCGCGGCACTGGTACCCCCAAGATCTACCGCGCGGACGCATCACGGTCTCGGAGAAACCCCTGGGAAACCCCGAGTTCACCTCGACAAGTTCTTCATCGAAAACCCCGATGCCGGATCCGAATAATCGCCAAGGTCGTCATCGGAACAATGAGGCCGCGATGAACCCGACAAGATCTACCGCCGGAACCCCGAGAACTTCCCCCGGAACGCCAAGTTCGCCGACACGGATGCGACAAGTACTCCCTCACAGACGCCATGACCCGACGCCCCCGCTGCCGAGACCTTCGCGATGGCGCGGACCCATCAAGACCCTCGCAACGGCAAGACCGACCCCGTGGGACCCGACAAGACCTTCGCGATGGCAGAGAACGGCACCGACCCGGAAGAAGCCGATGCGCCCGACACCGACCCAAGTTCTGCTTCCCGGACGTCGAGACCCCGATGCGATAAGATCTGCCCCGATACCGAGAACGACCCCGGAGTACGAGAACGCTTCCGCCGAACCCCCGAACCCCAGATCCGTCGAACCCTGAGACCGACCCCGAACCCCGGAACCCAAGATCGTCGAGCCCCCTAATGTGTGACCCCTTTTCCCGAAACCCTATCTATAAATGAAATATAACATTGTTGCATATTAAATTGTCATACTCGCATGCATATCTGTGGTTTGGGGGCCTTATGCCGATTCACCCAATAATTAAATATGGGGCCCATATGCGGGCAAATCCAGTCTCATATTGGCCTCATTTAAACATGTGTAGCGAACCGGTTCCATCTGTTGCTTTGCTAAAACAACATCTAATATGCGGGGGTTTAAATCACTTGCACCATATATTAATTGTCGGGACCCCGGTTCCGCTTAATATTGACCTAATTGCATCGCACTTTGCCATGCCATCCATCATACATGCATCATGCCGATCTTCTGCCGTGTATTAAATATTGCATCCGGTGTTTCTTCTAGTGTTTTGGTTCTTCGATAAGGCCGTTGAGTTGATGTGAGCTTCGCCGATCTTCGGATGAACCTTCGACAATGTTTTCAGCATCTCTTTCTACCTATCTTACTTTTCTAGTATTTACTTCCTCCTGTTGATCTTTGCTATCGATGCTCTAGATTTCGTACCCGTGATATCCCTTGCAGCCATATATAGCCTGGGACACATCCTATTACCTGTTGTTTGGTAGCTAGTTGGACCCGCGTGTCGTAGTAGCTTGCTCAAGTGTTTGCTTGTCGTCAAGTACCACCTTGGTTGGAGGAATTGCCGCATGTTGACGTTGGAGATGATCATGTCTTTAATTATTGTTTCACTTTAATTCATGTTTAACAACTAAAATTGAATTAAGCAGAGGCATCGGTGGGTGATAGGTAAGATTTGGTTTCCGACCGCCCACTTGTGTCCCGTAGGACCCGAGTTCTTGACACCTGTTCCGAGATCGAGCGCGCTAACCACAGGTGGGGAGATATGGGCCCCCCATTGATAATTACCTGATTTCAAAGTATTGTACTGGGGGCCACAAACTAGTTTGGGGTTTTATTTACTATCCTGTACCTATGCCATGCTTTACTGCTTTATTTACGATTGTGCGAGGTACCGCATAATCGTTAGGAATTGTGACCCGCTACGTGTCGACAGTCCCGCTTGGGGACCGCCGTCAAGATCACAGCCCCACAAACCCTAAGTCCGTCTTGAGACCGCCGACTTCGTTGCGGGTATACTTAGTGGGTGGCCCCGCTTGCTTTGGGTCCGGGAACGCTGGACTTAGGCCCCGCCGACATACCGATGGGTGTATGTTAACCGATCCGCAAAAGGGTCAAGTGCTGTGGATACTTTGGTGCACCCCGCAGGTTTAATCTTTTCGAGAAGCCGTGTCCGCGGTTATGGACGACTTGGAGCACGGTTCCGATCATAGACAACTATAACTAAAGTTTATCGTTTAAATGACTTGTATCCGATTTGATTAGTAATCGCCTTCACCACAACGGAATGGCTAAGTAAAAGTACCAACAACTGCTTGGGGTTATCTCATGATAATCGATTCGACTAGTAAGTGTTGCCACTATAACGGAATGATGAACTAAAGATGCCCACCGCTACTTTATCGTGACGATTATTTAAACCTGACTAGTAAAGTGCCGCAACTATAATCGAATAAATAAAACGCCAACGTGAGTTCCTGTTGACTTCCTCGTTACGGGGGAAACGCCAGGATGGGTTTGTTTGATGATAGTCTCAGGTTGGATCCGAATAGGACTTTCTTACCCCTCTCTGATAGCCGCCAGTTGCATCGAGTCTCTATAGGTTGTTCAGTGCATGTTGCCGCTGACGCTCAGTCCACCATACCTATGTAGGCGAGGACCGCCGAATTCAAGCCTCGCTGCATCGCCTCGATCGACGCCCTTCTTTTTCCTTTGCCCTTTGTCGGCACCCTTTGTTTAAGCAGGTTTTGAGATCGACGCCGTTAGCGGGGTTACCCTTCCGCTTGGCGGGTTATGGACGCCATTGGTTATTCTTCGGCTCTTAGCCCCATTTGCATCTTGTCCGTAGTGGACGCCTCCTCTTTCAAGGTGATTTGGATCTGTACCGATATTCGTATTCTTGACTCTTTGAGTCGCTGTTGTATATATCTGCTCTGGGTCCCATCGAGGACTGTTGTGTAATGTTATTACTTTGTTTTTCCACCCGCATCGAAAGTGCTCGGGCACCGAATCGCTTTCTGCGGGTTTGGCGAATTTTGCTAAAACTTGCATAGGGCCGATTCTGAGGGTGTTACATATCTCCAACAGTAGGTAGCTAGGGGTAGAATCATCGCAAGTGTGCGATGTTCCATGGGTTGGAGAATGCGACTCCAGACTCCACGTGCTTGAGGCGATAGGCGCCACCTGGGATGACTTCGGTGATGATGTAGGGTCCTTCCTGACGAGGTTTAATCTCGTCAATGCCCATTGTTATGGACTGGGTTTTGGAGAAGATGGGGATGCTGGAGATCGTGGCACGGTTAATAGACAAGCAACCAGGGGACACGAGATTTACCCAGGTTCAGGCCCCCGGAGGGAAAACCCTACTCCTGCATGTCTGCTCTTGATTACGGAACCGGTTGTTACAGGTGCGCAGATTCGATCTGGCGTGGATGCGCAGCGAAAGTATGAGTCGAGTTGCCTAGTACGCGCCTCCTGGCCTTTATATAGACTTAGGCAGGTCCCAGGCATAGTCCTAGTCGGTTACAAGTTCTAGGGTTTTACCCCTTTGAATTTCATATCTCCTCTAGTCTTGCTCTCCAAGGATCCGAAGACGTCATGGGCCTTGGCCACCCGAAAATCTTCATGGGCCAGCGTATGTCTGCTGTGGGCCTTCCTTGGGCTGGACTAGGTATGCTGAAGTTACACTGTAGGGTATAACCATGTCAAGAGTCTCGAGTGATCGTCGAATCGTAGATTCGCCGAGGACTCTTCCATCCTTCGGGAGCAGCTATATGTTAATAGTATATGTGTGTAGGGATTGTTGATGCGTGTGCCTGACTCACCCGACGGATCAGGGTCAGTTAACTGTCTTAGGACGAAACAACACGATCTTCTTCAGGTTCGGGTCCCTTAACCCGGGCCTGGAACGTATGCTGGAGTAATTCAACTCAGGCCGCGGAGGACTTATAGGAGTGGAATTCCAGTGATTTTAATTGGTGTACCCAACGCGTCCGTCAGGATTTTTCATCGTACCTGCTGGTACAGATTCATACTAGCAGAGCGCAGTCAGGTGCGTTGCCAGGCCATCAGATGATAACTGTAGGTCTTATCTTTGCATCGCAGATGCAGCATCCGAACATTTATCACCTCGGAGGTGTTTCGGGTGGCCAAGGAGATTGTCGCTCACTCAGCGTTTTGTTGGAGCAGAGTTGCCAAAAAGTTTTTGCGTGCTGATCCAAAAGATCGCAGTCGAAGATTTCATAGGGTGCGCGACCAGCGCTCCCTATGGGAGTAGCCCCCAAGTGTCTGTTCGAGTCGTAGACTCGAATGGAGACTTTTAGTCCAAGCATTGTTTCAATCATTAGGTCCGCAGGACTCAAAAATTTGTCGGATGCTTAAATCCATCCTCCCTATGGGAGTAGCCCCCGAGTCCATAGTGGATTCGTAAACTCGACGTAGGACTCAGAGAAATAATTTGGTCTTCATTTGTCTTGTCGGGTGCGCGGCCAGCACTCCTGATAGGAGTAGCCCCCAAGTATTTAGTCGAATCGTAGATTCGAGTGAGTACTTTTAGCTGTGGAGCCGGAGTGATGCTAGTATAGCTTTTGATGACGTCAGTGCTTACGATCGATGACCTCAAGCGTCTGCTACGCCAGAGATGACTTGACTGGACGAAGCGTGGGTCCCACTTGCTGACTTTGAATTGACCGGTCACGCGGGGCGTGGAGATGATTACGGCGCCCTCGATTTCCGCGCGTAGTGGACGGCGTGGTAACGACGGTTCGTTGTGGTGTTGACACGTGTACGGCCAGATCTACCGTTGGCGTTAGGTCTTCTCGATGGACGGCCAGCGTGCATCGTCTTCGCTGTTATAATCCCTGGTGAAATCGTGGTTTGTTTTTCACCGCAACAGTTCATCTATTCACTGCTTCCTTGTTCTTGAGCGATTCTTGCTGCGCGCTGAGCTTTCCTTCCACATTTCCTTTGTCCTTCGTCATTGCCAACGCCACCACCGCTGTAGCGTCATGGGGAAGACAAAGAAATCCTCATCTGCGGTTGGGTTATGTTTCTTGCCTTCGTCTTGCGTGGGTTTTCGTATCCAGTCCATGACTTCCTTCGTGGACTGCTCTTCTTCTATGGGGTTCAGTTGCATCATCTGTCTCCCAACTCTCTTCTCCACATTGCTTGTTTTATCACCCTTTGTGAGTGCTGGCTGGGCATTGAGCCGCACTTTGGCCTCTTCCGGAAGCTTTATTCCGTGAAGAGGCAGTCTGGTTCGGATGGTGTGTATCCCATTGGGGGTTTCATCATCTCCCTTAGTCCCAATGTGCAATTCTTTTCCTTTTCCATGTCCGAATCTGTCCAGTACTAGCGGAGGAAATGGTTTTACATCCGTGACTCCGTACTGCCTGGGCAAGATTTTGGTCTCGTTCCTTTTGACCCCTCCCAATTGATTGAGAAGAAAAGATCCTGGAAAAACCAAATCTTAGACGGTGAGGTGGCGGAGATAGAGGCTTTGTACCGTCGAGTGGAGGATCTCCAACTGATTCCTGAGAAGGAGGTGAACGGTGTCGACATCATCCGGATGTTTCTTGAGCGTCGGGTGCAGCCTCTCCAAGCGAGGGCGCATCCGATGTTTCTTTACTTTGGGCGCCGTGATCCGACGAGGGTTTCGAGTGAGAAAATCTCCGAGGTGGAAGTTGACAAGGCTCTTCGCGCGCTGTTGAAGTTCAAGGCCGACGAAGAAATCCCGGGGAAGTCGCAGACTCCTCCCTTTTCTTTGATGTTGGTCGTACCGAAGGTGTAGATTTGCACACGTAGTGCTCCCCTTTTGTTTTTGTCAGCTGTGTACTTTTTCCTTTGTTTGCTAACAAAGTTCCTTTTCCTTTTGCAGAGCTTCAAAGTGCCGGGCATGGCACCACCGTTGCCCGAGAGGTATCCTAATGCCCCGGATAATGAAGTGGTGGATTCCGTGTCCGAGCTACCGTCAGCGCGATCCCCAGCGGAGGATGCCGACGAGTCGAGTGAGGACCATTCGCGCAAGCGATCACGGAGCTCCAGCGAGTCTTCGGATGCCTCGACTCCTCCAACTCCCAGAAATCCTCTGGGCCTTGAGCGTCATGATGATGTTCATGGGCGTTCTTCCTCTCCTCTTCCTGCCATTCCTGTGCGGGCTGTTGCCCCGCACCCGCCAGCAAAGCGGAAGAAGGAAGAAAAGAAGGAGGAGAAGAAGGAAGAAAAGAAGGAAGAGAAGAGGTCCCGAAGGGCTTCTCCTATCTTCGACCTGAGCGCGTTGGGCTCGTAAGTTTTCTTGTTGCCGCTGTTGTCCTTGTTCCCTTGTTATTTTTGCACCTGTGTTGATTGGTTCGTATGCAGGCAATCCTCCGACGGCTCTAGTGATGGTGCGCGGGAGATGATGGGGGAGTCGAACATTGCGTCGCCTCCTCCTCAGACTGTGGCTACTTCTGGTGACGTTGCGCCAGTTCCTCCTGTGCAGGAGAGGCTGGTGATTGCGCCCCAGAATTTCGCAGGCGGGCCTGCAGGTTCTCCTTCGGAGCACGTAAGTTTTTCTGCTTGATGTTACGGGGGGAGCCCCCGAGTGTCTTCGTATGCTGATGTTGTTTATGCTTCTTTGTGTTGGGCGTAGCCCCCAAGTCCTGCTCTTACTATTATTGCCTATTTCTGAAGCCTTTTGTCCAAGAGGCCAAGCGGCTGGTGGAGGAACGCCTGACGCTGGAGGCGAAACTGCGGCATCTTCAAGGTATTCGTCTGCCTTGTAGTACTTCTCTTGCTTATCCTGGTCCTGTTCTTTGACACTTGCTTGTTGTAAATGCAGAGGAGCATAACGACTCTCTCCGTGAGGTCGATGCTCTGAAGAAGAGCCTTGGCCAATCGGAGCAGAAGGCCGCTGGTGCGAGAGAGCGCCTTGAGCCGAGCGAAGGCAGCCAGCGAAGAGCATCCGCAGCAGGAGGCAGACAGAGGAGCAGCTGGCCACCGCTATGCTGCTCGTGAAAGAGGTGGCGGATAAGCTCATGGCTGCTGCCAAGGCTATTTCGGGTGAGTACAAGCTTTTGTACTTGCTTCTTTTTCTACGGATCTTCTTCTATGTTGCCTTTCTTCATGTTTTCTTATTTTTTGTCTCAGATGCCGCAGGAATCGAGTTCGACATGCTTTCGGAGCATGGGAGTGCTCTAGATGATGCCACCGTGGCGGTCGAAGACCGCTGCACCGCTGCCAACTCCTCGACAAGGCGAAAGAGGTCCTTGGTCGCTTCTACCAGGAGCTCTTCCCGAAGGGCGCACCCCTTGAAGATGTGGATGCCCTGGCAGAGGCTCTGTCAGCCGAAGTGCCTGCAGCGTATAAGCGCAAGCAGAAGGGCATCGACGCGTCCGTCGGGCTGGCGATGGCCATGGCGGCTGGGGTGGAGCTGGACCTGCCCCAGATCACTTCTCGGATGCCGACGACTGCAGATGGATCCGAGGTAGCCTTCGCCGCCTATTCCGCTCGCTGCAGACGATATGGGCCCAAGCTCATTGACTTTCTGTCTGAGTACGCACTGCGGCAGCAGGGCGAGGCCAAAGCTAGGCAGTCTGGTTCTGAGGCGACTCAGTGTCCTGCACCTTAGGCATAGTAGACGTAGGGTAGTTTGTAGTCTTCTTTTGTTGTAAATATCTTTTGTAGTACCATCCTTGTGCCATGTAGTGGCCTTATATATTTTAATGAATTCCTCCGAGTTGTGCTCTATCTTTGGCTGAATGTCTGTGTGCCTTCTTTTTTCTACTGCTATAGGTTCAAACGGGTGCTGACCCAGTTGACACTTCATCCGAAAGGCCTTTGCGAGCAACATTGGATGATTCTTCGCAGCTCGCTTTTATTCAAGATCGCGTGCGCAGCTTGGAGAGAGATTTGCTTGGGTTACGCGGTCGCGCTGACGTTTGGAAATCCAAAGCAGACCGTGGTGCAGCCAGAGAGGAGTATTTGATGGCGGAGCTGGGTCGGCTGTCCGAGTGTAACACCCTCAGAATCGGACCTATGCAAGTTTCAGCGATTCCCGCCAAACCCGCATAGAAACGATTCAAAGGTGCCCACCAGGCACTTTCGTGCGGGTGGAAAACGAAGTAATAACATTACACAACAGTCGTCGATGGGACCCACAGAACAGATATATATAACAGCGACTCAATGAGTCGAGAATACAGATATACCATACAAAGATCCAGATCACCTTGAAAATGTTAGAGCGTCCGACTACGGACAAGATGCAAATGGGGCTAAGAGCCCTGAAGAATAACCAATGGCGTCCATAACTCGCCTGTGCCAAGCCGGAAGGGTAACCCTCGCTAACGACGCCGATCTCAAAACCTGCTTAAACAAAAGGTGCCGACAAAGGGCAAAGGAAAAGAGGAGCGCCAAGATCGAGGCCAAGACATCGAGGCTAGAATTCGGCGGTCCTCGCCTACATAGGTATGGTGGGCTGAAGCGGCAGCGGCAGCATGCACTAAACAACCTATAGAGACTCGATACAACTGGCGGCTATCAGAGAGGGATAAGAAAGACCTATTCGGAACCAACCTGATTCTACCATCAAACAAACCCATCCTGGTGTTTCCCCCTCGAGACCAAACGAGGAAGTCAACCGAGGAACTCACACAGTTGGCAGTTTTACTTATTCAGTTATAGTTGCATCAATTACTAGTCAGGTGTAGATAGTCATCCTGATAAAATAAGCGGTGGGTCATTTTAGTTAACCATTCCGTTGTAGTTGCAACACTTACTAGTCAGATACAATTAGCATGAGATAACCCAAAACCCAGCAGCTTGTTGGTACTTTTATTTAGCCATTCCGCTAGAAGTTGCAATACTTACTAGTCAGTACAATGGTCGCGTTTACAACCCAAACAAGCAATTGTTGGCAGCTTTATTTAGCCATTCCGTTATAGTGAAGCTGATTACTAGTCATTATAAAGTCAAATTTATAGCACTACTTTAGTTATAGTCGTCTATGATCGAGATACAGTGCTCCAAGTCGTCCATAACCGCGGACACGGCTTTCAGAAAGTTTTACCCGGCCGGCGTGCACCAATAGCAACACATGCTCGATCAACCTCGGAAAAACCAAATCAAAACCCAACGAGGCCTTCACGACAAAGCAATCACAGGATTCAGAATTATTTCAGGGGGCCACCCCATTGAGTAGACCCGCAAGAACGGTGCCACCGACCGAGACGAACTCAAGGTTTGCGACAATGGTCAGAACGATCGGGAACCCAAAACTAGGCTTGTCGATACCGAAAACATTCCGCTTACCTAAATAAAGACAGGTGCTCCTCGCACAATCGTAAATAAAGCAAGTAGTATGGCATAAGTACAAGATAGTAAATAAAACCTCAAACTAGTTTGTGGCCCCAAGAAATAAGATGAATCAAGCTCGCTCGTGGGGTCCCATAATCCTCCCGGATGTGGATAGCGCGATAAATCAAGGAACAGGTATCAAGCACTCGGGGTCCTACGGGACACAAGTGGACGGTTAACAACCAAATAACATCTATTGCCCACCTGTGCCTCTACTTACCTACTTCAATTTTAGTTGTTAAACAGGAATTAAAGTGAGCGAAAAGTAAAGCCATGATCATCTCCAACATCAACATGCGGCAATACACCATCAACTGTGGCACTTGACGACACACCACAGCACTTGAGCAAGCGACTACGACACGCAAGTCCAACTATCTACCAAACAACAGGTAATAGGATGTGTCCAAGGCAATATAAGGCTGCACGGGATATCACGGGTACGGAAACTAGAGCATCGCAACACAGATAGCAATAGGTCAACAGGAGGGAATAAATACTATAAAAGTAAGATAGGTAGAAAGGGGAAGATGCTCGCCTGAAAACATTGCCGAAGGTTCAACCGAAGATCGGGTCGACACTCGCATCAACTCATCGGCCTAGTCCGTGAAGAAGCAAAGCACTAGCAAAAACACCGGATGCAATATTTAATTCTACGGCAAAAGATCGGCATGATGCAGGTATGATGCATGACATGGCAAAGATGCGATGCAATTAGGTCATATTAAGCGGAACCGGGGTTCCGACAATATTTAGGTGGTTCATGTTGTTTAGGTACCCCACAATTTAAATGTTCTATTAACATGGCCAAAATATAGCACCGGTTCGCTACATCAATTTAAATGAGGCCAATATGAGACTAGATTTGCCCGCATATGGGCCCCATATTTAATTATGAGGTTAATCGGCATAAGGTCCCCAAACCACACAAATATGCATGCGAGTATGACAACTTAATATGCATCAATTTGTTATATTTTCGTAAAATAGGGCTCGAGAAAAGGTTCACACGTTAGGGTTCGACGATCTTGGTGCCGGGATTCGGGGTTGGTCTCGTGGTTCGTGGTTCGACGGATCGGTGGATCGATGACGGAGTAGATCCGCTGCCCGGAAGAAGTACTTGGTTCGCGTCGGGGCGATCGGTCTTTGCTCGGTTGGTGCCGATCTTGTCGCCATGAAGATCTTGTCGGTCCGTGCATCGAGTCGGTCTTGGCATCCGTCAAGTACTTGGCGATCCGAGATGAAGCGCTTAGCTGCCCATGTGGCGCCTTGGCATTCGAGCGACGATCTTGTCGCATCCGCGTCGCCGTCTCTCACATCGGTCTTGTCGTTACACCGGAGATCTGGTCGCCTACGCACTCGTGGTTTCGGGATCGGTCTTGATCGAGGATCGGAGATCTTGGTTAGGGTTCGGCCTTCATATCCTTGAAGGAGTGCTTGATGGTATGAGAGGGAGAACACGGGTCAGCTTCTTCAGCCGGATCGTATTTGGTCTATGGAGGAGAGCATGAAGCCGATGCGGTTCTTAGGATCTTCGTGTCCTCTTGTTGTATCGTTCACGGTACATCTTGAATAGCCATACCATCATCATCGCAACGGTGCACTATCCAAATGTTCGGCGGGATCTCGCAAGAGGTAGGCGGGTTCACGGCACGTGATGACGCATTTACCGAGCGCCTGTGGAGTGGTCGTGACTAGGCGGCCGGCGGTCAGAGGACGCCTGGCCGGCGCGCAGGCACACACGGAGAGGGTCAGGACGCCGTGGCTGCGCCGAGGAGGACGACGCGAGGCCGGGCGGCGGCGGCAGGTGGGCTTGAGCCGAGACGTGAGGCGGACGACGGGCGTGGCCTGTGCGAGGCAGAGGAGGCGCAAGTGAGGGCGCGTGAGCGCGTGGCGAGAGGGGCGAGCGCCAGCGGTGGCGGCGCGGAGGAGGCGGGCGGCGGAGGCCACTGGCGCCATGGCCGGGCAGAGGGAGGCCACAAGTGAGGGAGGCCAAGCGAGGGCGAAAGCGGGCGCCAAGCGTGGCGTGCCGAGGCAAGGAGTGAGGATGGAGGGAGGGCGGCGGCATGGGCCGGGAAGCGCCTCGCCAGAGCGGGAGGAGAGGAGAGCGGGGCGGAGAGGGGTCTCGCGAGCGGCCGGGAGGAGAGAGGACGCTGGGCGAGGGAGACAAGGGCCGGAGGAGGAGGTGGGAAGGCGCCGAGGAACCCGCGGGTCGGGTCGGTGGCGAGGGCGGGCCGGGCGGGGTCGCTGGCGGCTCACGAGGGCTGGGTGGTGGGAGAAGGAGCAGAGGCGGGAGGGAGATGGGAGGGCCATGAGCCGGTGGGAGAAGGAGGGATGTAACACCCTTAATCGACTTATGCAAGTTTCAGATTTCCGCTAAACCCAGATAGAAACGATTCAAAGGTGCCCACTGTGCACTTTCATGCGGGTGGAAAACGGCAATAACATTACACAACAGTCCTCGATGGGACCCACAACAAATATATACAACAATGACTCAATGAGTCAAGATTACGTATATACGTAACAAAGATCCAAATCACCTTGAACGATAGAGAGTCCGACTACGACAAGATGCAAATTGAGCTAAGAGCCCTCAAGAATAACCAATGGCGCCCCGCCTGTGCCAAGCCGGAAGGGTAACCCCGCTAACTACGGCCGATCTCAAAACCTGCTTAAACAAAAGGGTGCCAACAAAGGCAAAGGAAAAAGAGGAGCGCCAAGATCGAGGCCAAGACACGGCGAGGCTAGAATTCATGTCCTCGCCACATAGGTATGGTGGATCAAGCGGCAAAGATGCACTAAACAACCTATCGAGACTCGATACAACGGACGGCTATTAGAGAGGGTTTAGAAAGACCTATTCGGATCCAACCTGATGCTATCATCCAACAAACCCATCCTGGTATTTCCCCATCGAGACCAGACGAGATAGTCCACCGAGGAACTCACACAGCTGGCGTTTTACTTATTCGCTTATCGCTAAAGCAATTACTAGTCAGGTTTAGATAATCATCCTGATAAAATAAGCAGTGGGCACTCTTAGTTAACCATTCCGTTATAGTGGCAACACTTACTAGTCATATACAATTAGCATGAGATAACCCAAAACCCAGCAGTTGTTGGTACTTTTATTAAGTCATTCCGTAATAGTTGCCATACTTACTAGTCAGGTACAATGGTCGCAAGCGACACTCCAAACAAGCAATTGTGGGCAGTATTATTTAGCCTTTCCATTATAGTGAAGCTGATTACTAGTCATTATAAAGTCAAATTTAGAGCACTACTTTAGTTATGCTTGTCTATGATCGAGATACTGTGCTCCAAGTCGTCCATAACCATGACACGGCTTTGTAAAGTTTTACCCCCGGTGCACCAATAGCAACACACGCTCGATCGACCTCGGAAAAACCAAATCAAAACCCAACGAGGCCTTCACGACAAAGCAATCACAGGATTCAGAAATATTTCAGGGGGCCACCCCTTGGAGTACACCCGCAACGAAGTTAGCTGACTTCGAGACGGACCCGAGGTTTGTGGGCCGTCAGAAGCGATCGGGAACCCAAAACTGGCTTGTCGATACCGCAAACGGGTCACAATTCCTAAAAGACAAAGGTGCTCCTCGCACAATCGTAATACATGAGTAGCATGGCATAAGTACATGATAGTAAATAAAACCTCAAACTAGTTTGTGGCCCCAAGAAATAAGACCTGAATCAAGCTCGCTCAGGGGTCCCATAATCCTCCCGGATGTGGATAGCGCGATAAATCAAGGAACAGTATCAAGTACTCGGGTCCCACGGACACAAGTGGCTGCTCGAAACCAAATATTATCTATCACCCACCGATGCCTCTGCTTACTTCAATTTTAGTTGTTTAAACAGGAATTAAAGTGAACGATAAGTAAAGCCATGATCCTCTCCAACGTCAAACATGCGGCAATACTCCAACAACTGTGGCACTCGACGACACGCAACAGCACTTGAGCAAGCGACTACGACGCGCAAGTCCAACTATCTACCAAACAACAGGTAATAGGATGTGTCCAAGGCAATATAGGGCTGCACGGAAATCAAGGGTACGAAAGCTAGAGCATCGCAACACAGATAGCAATAGATCAACAGGACGGAATAAATACTATAAAAATAAGATAGGTAGAAAGGGGGAAGGTGCTCGCCTGGAAACATTGCCGAAGGTTCAACCGAAGATCGGGTCGACACTCGCATCAACTCAACGGCCTTATCCGCGAAGAACCAAAACACTAGAAGAAACACCGGATGCACTATTTAACACAACGGCAGAAGATCGGGCATGATGCATGTATGATGTATGACATGGCAAGGGTGCAATGCAATTAGGTCATATTAAGCGGAACCGGGGTCCCGGCAATTAAGTAAACGGTTCAAGTTATTTATCTACCCCGCAAATTAAATGTTGTCATAACATGGCAGAAGATAGTACCGGGTTCGCTACACCAATTTAAATGAGGCCCATATAAGACTAGATTTGCCCGCATATGGGCCCCATATTTAATTATAAGGTGAATCGGCATAAGGCCCCCAAACCACACAAATATGCATGCGAGTATGACAATTCAATATGCATCAATTTGTTATTACATTTATAAAATAGGGCTCAAGAAAGGGGCACACATTAGGGTTCGGCAGATCTTGGGGTTCCGGGGTTCGGGGTTCGGTCTCAGGGTACAGGGTTCGACGGGAACGTTCTCGGATAGCGGAGTAGATCTTGTCGCACGAGCGTCCATGCTTCTGGGAAGGAGAACTTGTCGTCCAGGGTCTCGGTGTCCGGGTGAAGAACTTGGCGTTCTCGAGGAAGTACTTGGCGCATCCGTGTCGGCGACCTTGGCTCGGGGAAGTTCTGAACGGGTCGGTTCTCGTCGGAGGCCTTGGCGCTGGATCGGTTTCGTTCGGGCCTCGTGGTCTTGGGGTTCGCGTCCGTGTGGCGGTCTTGTTGTTCCGTAGGCGTTCTCGAGGTCGATGGCGAACTTGTCGCATCGGGTTCGGATCCGGAAGGAGTACTGAGCGGTATCGCTCGGTTCCGTGAAGGAGATGCTTTGGGGCCTCGTCGTCGACTTGTGTACGCGCTTGTTTCATCGGGCTCATTCGGGTTGGTGTCGATCTCGGTGAAACATCTTCGCCAAACGGATGGCGGCTTCCCGAAGGTCTTGTCGGTGAGGGAGTTCTTGTGGGGTTCCGGTTTCTTCGGACAACGACGTCGGACTCGGGTACCTTGTGACCATCTACAAGCGTAACAACACCTGATGCAATACATGTACAAAGACGTGACATCAGCCACCGCTTCACGCTGGAAAGAGGCAGGCACTTCAAAGAAGGCTGCGTTCACATGGGCGACAGGACATGCGCCGTATGGCCTGGACAAGGATCGCAGCGACGCACGCTGGACGGTCGAGGAGGAAGGCGCAGGACGGCGCTGCGAGACGGCTGACAAGGCAAGGCGGTCGAGGGAAAACCGCGGCAGCGGTGGAGTCACGGGAGGCGACGCTGAGGGCGCCAGCCGCTGGCTGCAAACCGGCGAGGAGGCGGAGGAGGCCACGATGGCGGAGGGACGGCCACGGGAGGCGGCTACGGCGAGCCGGGAGGCACAAGAGCGGCAAGGGCAGACGGGAGGACCTCCGGCGGCGGGGAGAGGAAAGGGAAGGGGACGGAGGCGAGGGCGCGGTGGTGTAGGAGGAGGAGCAGAGGCCGGTGGGAGGGGACGCCGACGACGGGGAGAGGGAGGGAGAGGCGGTGGCCAGAGAGGGAGGCCAGGCTCGGCCGGAGGAGGAAGGGAGAGAGGCGAAGGAGGCGCTGGAGGGGGCCGCGACGGGTGGCGCCAAGGCCAAGGGCCGGAGGAGAGCAGGAGGATGCGGGGAGAGAAGAGAGGGGGGGAGGGAGCTGGCCTGGGAGCAAAGGCCGGTGGGGGTTGGTGGCCAGTGGGGGCGACTGACCTGTGGGAGGAGGAGGGTGGTGGATGCGAGAGGCAGGGCTGGGGTTATCGGTGGGAGTGGGGCCGGGGTGGGGCCCGGGGGCAGCGGGTTGGGCTGTGGGGTGTGCGTGTGTTGGGTGGGTCAGGAGAGAGAGAGGGAAAAGGAGAGAGGGTGTTTGGGCGGGTGAGTTGGCAGCATATGAGTGGTGGGGAGGAGGGAGAGAGGTGAGGTGGCGACATAGGATAGGTTGGGGTGAGGTGGAGGTAGGGTGGGTAGTTTAGGACTAGGTAGAAAAGGTTTCTAGGTTGGACCGATTATTCTGGGGGTGGTCGTTCGGGTCGAATCGGCCCGTTCGACTGCCCCCACCAAAATAATTTAATATTTTATTTGTTTAAAACAAGGCTTCTGCAAACCGACAGCGGACAAAACAAAATAATCCGGGGAGGGTGTGGGCCAGGGGTGTAAGGGAGAGGGAGAGAGAGGGGGGTACGAGTGGCTGGGGTGAGAGAGAGAGGGAGGGGGAGTGATGGTGGATTGATGAGGTGGCGGGGGTGAGGTGAGGTGGAGGGGAAGGTGAGGTGGAGGGAGGGGATTGGTGGGTAGGTTTGGTTTGGGTAGGAATAGGAATTCGGGTGTGCTGATTAGATATTTTAGTCTAGGGTTTTCTTTTATTTAAAATAACTTTTGTAAATAGTTTTAGACAAATAAAAGACCGGAACAGACCGATGTTTTAATTTGAAATAGAGATGGGGGTTCTTTAGAAAACAAAACTAGGCGTTTCGAAAATAGTTTCAGACAAACAATGCATGATGATGACGATGCAATGCACAAAAACAACGCGATTTTCTAGTAGTGGATTTGAGGGATGCCACAATTCGACACCACTAACAATGGATCTCGCCCTCGAGATCCGCCTCATGGTACCGGAAAGAAGGCCGACGATCTGATCCTTCGCGCTTCGTGTAGATCCTTGCGACACCACTAACAAGAGGTCGTTGTCCATGATCGTTGAGAGAACACTCCGGAAGCAAAAGGTCGAAGGTAGAGGTACCAACAAATAAAGCCACCCCTAACTTCCGTGGATGGAGTAAAACTGCTGGACCCACTGCTTCGATGTACAAGAGCGAATGATAAGAGTAGTCGGATGGTGATCAGTCCATCGCGCACCCAAACCATTACTCTGCACAAGAATAGGCGGATTATGCAGCCAACTCTCGGAATCAGACTGAAGATCTCGACAAACGAGGTTCAAAGGAGTGATGCATCAGATCGGATCGCGAGATGATGTCGCCGTGTCGAAAACATCGGAAGGCACAAACAAGGAACAAAGAATGGTACCACAAGAGACGGATTCCTCAGCAAAGATGAACACCGGATGGTAGAACACCGTTATCGAGGAGGAAGCGAAACCTCAAGGTACGACGAAACCCAACCACGAGAATTCCTAGACTCAAGAAAGAGAAGAGAGCGGATTCAAAACGCAGAGATAAGAGGACAATAGCAGAGGGTAAGGAGTAAAAGACCTAACCGTAACTATCCAACCGATTTTGCAAAATGGTTTTGACACTCTACTTCGCCGTTAGCTAGGTTATCCCACAGTTGACTTAGGGTATCGCAATCGCCGAGCTCGATACCACTCAGAACACCTCGATCGACCTATGCAAGTTTCAGCGATTCCGCCAAACCCGCATAGAAACGATTCAAAGGTGCTCACCAGCACTTTCGTATGGTGGAAAACAAAGTAATAACATTACACAACAGTCCTCGATGGGACCCACAGAACAGATATATATAACAGCGACTCAATGAGTCAAAAATACAGATATACCATACAAAAATCCAGATCACCTTGAAAATGTTAGAGCGTCCGACTACGGACAAGATGCAAATGGGGCTAAGAGCCCTGAAGAATAACCAATGGCGTCCATAACCCTGCCCAGGCCAAGCCGGAAGGGTAACCCTGCTAACGACGTCGATCTCAAACCTGCTTAAACAAAAGGGTGCCGGCAAAGGGCAAAGGAAAAGAGGAGCGCCAAGATCGAGGCCAAGACACGGCGAGGCTAGAATTCGGCCCTCGCCACATAGGTATGGTGGGTCAAGCGGCAGCGCAAGATGCACTAAACAACCTATAGAGGCTCGATACAACTGGCGGCTATCAGAGAGGGATAAGAAAGACCTATTCGGAACCAACCTGATTCTACCATCAAACAAACCCATCCTGGTGTTTCCCCCTCGAGACCAAACGAGGAACTCAACCGAGGAACTCACACAGTTGGCAGTTTTACTTATTCAGTTATAGTTGCATCAATTACTAGTCAGGTGTAGATAGTCATCCTGATAAAATAAGCGGTGGGTCATTTTAGTTAACCATTCCGTTGTAGTTGCAACACTTACTAGTCAGATACAATTAGCATGAGATAACCCAAAAAACCCAGCAGTTGTTGGTACTTTTATTTAGCCATTCCGTTGTAGTTGCAATACTTACTAGTCAGGTACAATGGTCGCAAGCGACAACCCAAACAAGCAATTGTTGGCAGTTTTATTTAGCCATTCCGTTATAGTGAAGCTGATTACTAGTCATTATAAAGTCAAATTTATAGCACTACTTTAGTTATAGTCGTCTATGATCGAGATACTGTGCTCCAAGTCGTCCATAACCGCGGACACGGCTTTCAGAAAGTTTTACCCGGCCGGGGTGCACCAATAGCAACACACGCTCGATCAACCTCGGAAAAACCAAATCAAAACCCAACGAGGCCTTCACGACAAAGCAATCACAGATTCAGAATTATTTCAGGGGCCACCCCATTGAGTAGACCAAGAACGGCTAGCTGACTCGAGATGGACTCAAGGTTTATGACAATGGTCAGAACGATCGGGAACCCAAACTGGCTTGTCGATACCGAAAACATTCCTCTTACCTAAATGACAAGCAGTGCTCCTCGCACAATCGTAAATAAAGCAGTAGCATGGCATAAGTACAGATAGTAAATAAAACCTCAAACTAGTTTGTGGCCCCAAGAAATAAGACCGAATCAAGCTCGCTCGGGGGTCCCATAATCCTCCCGGATGTGGATAGCGCGATAAATCAAGGAACAGGTATCAAGCACTCGGGGTCCTACGGGACACAAGTGGACGGTTAACAACCAAATAACATCTATTGCCCACATGTGCCTCTACTTACCTACTTCAATTTTAGTTGTTAAACAGGAATTAAAGTGAGCGAAAAGTAAAGCCATGATCATCTCCAACATCAACATGCGGCAAAACACCATCAATCGTGGCACTTTGGACACACCACAAAGACTTGAGCAAGCGACTACGACACGCAAGTCCAACTATCTACCAAACAACAGGTAATAGGATGTGTCCAAGGCAATATAAGGCTGCACGGGATATCACGGGTACGGAAACTAGAGCATCGCAACACAGATAGCAATAGGTCAACAGGAGGGAATAAATACTATAAAAGTAAGATAGGTAGAAAGGGGAAGATGCTCGCCTGAAAACATTGCCGAAGGTTCAACCGAAGATCGGGTCGACACTCGCATCAACTCATCGGCCTAGTCCGTGAAGAAGCAAAGCACTAGCAAAAACACCGGATGCAATATTTAATTCTACGGCAAAAGATCGGCATGCTTATGATATGATGCATGGCATGGCAAAGGTGCGATGCAATTAGGTCATATTAAGTGGAACCGGGGTCGCGACATTTAAATATATGGTTCAAGTTGTTTAGCTACCCCGCAATTTAAATGTGGTATTAACATGGCCAAAATATAGCACCGGTTCGCTACATCAAATTTAAATGAGGCCAATATGAGACTAGATTTGCCCGCATATGGGCCCCATATTTAATTATGAGGTGAATCGGCATAAGGCCCCCAAACCACACAAATATGCATGCGAGTATGACAATTTAATATGCAACAAGTTATATTATTTTCGTAAAATAGGGCTCGAGAAAAGGTTCACACATTAGGGTTCGACGATCTTGGTGCCGGGATTCGGGGTTAGTCTCAGGGTTCAGGGTTCGACGGGATCAGCGGGATCGGATGACGGAGTAGATCTGGCGTTCCGGGAAGAAGTACTTGGTTCGGCGTCGGGGGCGCATCGGTCTTGCCCTGGTTGGTGCCGATCTTGTCGTCACGAAGATCTTGTCTGGTCCGTGCCATCGAGTCAGTCTTGGCATCTGGCTGAAGTACTTGGCGTATCCGAGATGAAGCGCTTAGCGTTCCATGTGGCGGTCTTGGCGTTCGAGCGACGATCTTGTCGCATCCGCGGTCGTCGGTCTCTGTCGTCGGTCTTGTCGTTACACCGTGGAGATCTGGTCGTCGGCACACTCAGGGTTTCGGGGATCGGTCTTCGGATCGAGGGATCGGAGATCTTGGTTAGGGTTCGGTCTTCATATCCTTGAAGGAGTGCTTGATGGTACGAGAGGGAGAACACGGGGTCGGCGTCTTCATAGCCGGTGTCGTACTTGGGTCTATGGAGGAGAGCATGAAGCCGATGCCGGGGTTCTTAGGATCTTCGGGTCCCTCTTGTTGTACTGGTTCACGGTAAATCTTGAATAGCCATACCATCATCATCGCAACGGTGCACTATCCAAATGTTCGGGGATCCGTAAGAGGCGGTGCGGGTCGCCGGCACGTGATCACAGACGACGGAGCGGCTCAGGGAGGGTCGTGGACGAGGCGGCCGACGGCGGTCGCAGAGGACGGCCTGGCCGGCGGCAGGGCACACGGCCGGAGAGGGGGTCAGGGACGTCGTGGCAGCGCTCGGAGGAGGACGACGCGGAGGCCGGCGGTGGCGGCGAGGAGGGCTTGAGCCGAGACGGCGGGCGGACGACGGCGCCAAGGCAGAGGGGAGGCTGGCGTGAGGGCGCCTTGAGCGCGCGAGAGGGCGAAGCGGGCCAAGTGGCGGCGCGGAGGAGGCGGGCGGTGCGAGGCCACAAGGTGGCGCCATGGTCGGGCAGAGGGCGCGGCCATGCCGGAGGGCGCTGTGAGCGCAAAGGGCGAGCGGGCGCCCGGCGTGGCGCCGGAGGCGAGGCGGAGGAGTGAGGGGAGGCGGCCATGGGGCGGGAAGGGCGGTCACGGGAAGGGAGGAGGAGAGCGGCCGGAGAGGGGTCTCGGAGCGGTCCGTGGAGGGAGAGAGAAATGGAGGGAGACAGGTGCCGGGAGGAGGGAGGTGGGGAAGGCGCCTGGGAGGAACCCGCGGTCGGGGTCGGTGGCGAGGGCGAGGCGGGGCGAGGGTCGTCAGCCTGGGCGCCGAGGGCTGGGGTGGGTGGGAGAAGGAGCAGAGGCGGAGGGATGGGAGGGGGGCCAAGCGGTGGGAGAAGGGGAGGGAGGTGGCCAAGGGGAGGAGGGTGGGGACGGACGGTGTGGGTGGGGCTGCTGTTCGGGCGTAAGTGAGAGGTGGGCAGGCGGGTCGGTTGGTGAGAGAGAGAGGGTTGGGGAGTGGGGAGTGGGTCCAGGGAGGGTGTGGGCCAGGGGTGTAAGGGAGAGGGAGAGAGAGGGGGGTACGAGTGGCTGGGGTGAGAGAGAGAGGGAGGGGGGAGTGATGGTGGATTGATGAGGTGGCGGGGGTGAGGTGAGGTGGAGGGGAAGGTGAGGTGGAGGGAGGGGATTGGTGGGTAGGTTTGGTTTGGGTAGGAATAGGAATTCGGGTGGGCTGATTAGATATTTTAGTCTAGGGTTTTCTTTTATATAAAATAACTTTTGTAAATAGTTTTAGACAAATAAAAGACTGGAACAGACCGATGTTTTAATTTGAAATAGAGACGGGGGTTCTTTAGAAAACAAAACTAGGCGTTTCGAAAATAGTTTCAGACAAACAATGCATGATGATGACGATGCAATGCACAAAAACAACGCGATTTTCTAGTAGTGGTTTTGCGGGATGCCACACCGAGCAGCTGCATTGTAAGTTGATCCTTCTTTCGGGCTGTAGCTCAGTTCTTCGGGTGAGCCTGCTGGCATTATTCTTGTTTTGTGCGGTTGTCGCAGGTGCCAATCTTGCTCCGAGGGAAGAAAAGGAGCGTATCGTTGTTCGAGTCAATTGCTTGACTCAACAGGACATGGAGGATGGCGGCTTCTTTTGGATGGATCGTGATCGCGCCATGGTTCTGGCGACGGTGCAGGATCGTGTCTACCAGGTTTCGCGGGTGCTCCGCCAGGTGCAGACATCACTTTCCTCGGTGCTGCACATCATGTTTCCGTTGGATGCCGTAACGACCCTTGCAGGTCTTCGACGAAGTTTTGAGTGCCAAGAATGTCAAGGAGTGCGGCAGCATCTCGTCGCAGGGTGAAGGCTTCCTTGTCTCTTGTGAGGGTGCACCCGACGAGATTTGGCTCAGTGGCGATCGGGCCACCTCCTCGACCAGATAGTGGCGAGTGGGATATGCGTCCGCATTACGCGGCTGTAAGGCAGTATGCCGAGCAGATTGTAGATTTGTTTGAGCAGCGTGCTCAGGTTATCCTTCAGAATAGGTAGGACCTGAAAAATAAATAGATAGATGTAAAAAATTTATATTGGAGCTGGGCGTGTATGTGCCCTTTGTTGTAAAGGTTTGCTTATTTGCGAGCACGCAGTGCTTTGATTGAGTACGTGCCCTTTTCGTTTGCCTGACGTAGTCAGCTACTCAGGTGTACACGTTTTGTCCTCAGTCGATGAAATCGTGAGGTGGGGGGAGCCCCCGAGTGCGTATGTAGCATGTAGTATAATTGCAGAAAATATTCAACCGAGGGTTGGGGGCGAGGTACTTAGCTTTATTTATATCGTAATGGAGGAGGTACATGGTTCGGCTGAGTAGCCTTGGCTAAAAGCCTTATTGAAAGTAAGAAGGGGGCTAGGTTGCTACGGGTAGAATCATCGCAGGTGCGAGACGTTCCACGGGTTGGAGTATGCGACTCCAAACTCCACGTGCTTGAGGCGATAGGCGCCACCTGGGATGACCTCGGTGATGGCGTAGGGTCCTTCCCATGGTGAATCGAGTTTGTTCGGTCGCTTTTGCTTGAGTCGCAAGACGAGGTCTCCTTCGACGAAGGACCTTGGGGCGCAGCGGCGGCTGTGATAGTTGCGAGACTCGCCGGTACACCGCTGATCGAGCTGCTATATCCGCTTCATCGAGTGTGTCGACGTCTTTCGAGTGCGTGGATTCGGCACAGACGCGACGACTTGTGGAGCTCGATGGCGATTGCCGGTAGCACGGCCTCAGCTCCGTGCACCATGAAGAACGGTGTGTAGCCGGTGGAGCTGTTTGGCGTAGTGCGTAAGCTCCACAGGACAAACGGTAGTTCTTTCGTCCAGTTTCAGCTTTGTGCTCGAGTGAGCTCATGAGGCGCTTCTTGATGCCGGCGCCGATTAGGCCGTTGGCCTTTTCCACTTGCCCGTTTGTTTGCGGGTGTGCCACTGAGGCATACGTGATATTGATCCCGAGGCCTTCGCAGAAGTCCTGGAATTCTTCGGAGATGAAGTTCGATACGTTGTCGGTAATGATGTTGTGCGGTACACCAAACCTGTAGACAATGGATTCGAAGAACTTGACGGCGGTTTTGCCCTTCTGGTTGGTGACTGGCATGGCCTCGATCCACTTGGTGAATTTGTCGACTGCGACCAGGAGGAAGACGTGTCCTCCTTTCGAAGATTTTGGCAGTTTGCCGATCATGTCGAGGCCCCATTGGGAAAAAGGCCAGGCTATGGGTATGGGTCAAAGTTCGGACCCAGGTGCGTGCGGTTTGTCGGTGACCCGTTGCATCTTCAGACGATGTCCTTCGCGTCGCTCATGGCCGTTGGCCAGTAGAATCCTGCTCGCAGAGCTTTGGCGACGAGGGAGCGGCTACCTGCGTGGTGGTCGCAGATGCCCTCGTGGATATCTTGGAGTATGGCCTTGCCGTCGTTGATGGTGACGCACCGTTGTAGTACGCCCGTGATGCTGCGTTTGTACAGCTCGCCGTTGATGATGGTGAAGGCTTTTGACCGACGAGATACGCCGGCATCCGTCGCCGCCTCGACAATTCTCCGCTTATCGAACCGAGGTATGGACGTGTCCAAGTTTCTTCGACTGCCATGACCTGCATCAGGTTGACCATGGCAACTTCAGTATCCAACTTTTCGGGTCCTTCATGACCTTCGGGTAGCGTAGCCCCCGAGTGTTCTGCTTCTTCGGGTGATCCCTTGGGATTTCCGCTTGATGGATGGCACGCAGATCTGTTCGAGGAACACACCTAGTGGCACCTTTGCACAAGTGGAGCCGATGTTGGCGAAGCTCGGCCTCCTCGTTGCTCTCTCTTCCAACGTGTCGGGTTCGCAGCCGAATTCTCCTTCGAGTGCGTTGTATAGCGCGTACGCGATCATGTTTTCGGCGCAGTCGCCACACTCATTCATCGCTGTGCGACAAGGTTGGAGTCACCAGATGACCAGCGCGAGCGCCACATATTTGCCATCTTCATGCCATGGATGAGGGCTTCAGATTCGCCTCGTTGTTGAGGCTCAATTTCATCCGAAGGGCGATTTCATCTTGTCACCTTATGGGAGGTCAGATGAGTCCTGCCCGGCTTCGCGTTTGGAGCCGCTAAAATGCATTGTCCAGATCGCGACATGTCTGGGTGTCGCCTGCAGCTCCATCCAAGGCACCAGGAAGTCCGGAAGGACTTGAGATTTGATTGCGTGTCGCTTCGTAGATGATGTCCGGTGATAGTTCAATGCCACAGGCCACGCCGCCCCGTGGCCTCGGGTTATTCAGGATGCTGTTCAGGGGTGCCTCGTTGACGACCATCACCTGATGCTCCTGGAAGTAGTGGCTCAGTCGTCGAGCCGTCATGAACACGTCGTAGGCCAGCTTCTGGTAGTGCGGGTACCGCTGTTTTGTTGGAGTGAGAACCTCGCTTAGGTAGTAAATTGGGCGTTGTACACCGTGGGTCTTGCCTTCTTCGGGTCGTTCGACCATGAGTATGGTGCTGACCACCTGGTTTGTGGGTGCTATGTACAGCAGCAGGGGCTCGCGCTCCTTTGGCGTGACCAAAACGGGCGAGGTGGAGAGGAGCCGCTTGAGGCTTTCAATGCGCTGGTTGACGTGTCCATTCGAACTTGTGCGCCTTTGGCGCAAAGATGGTAGAATGGTAGGGCCTTCTACCCATGCGGTGATGAACCTTAGTGCCGCTACTCGCGAGTACCGGAACGCCTTGAGGTTTTTCGCTTCTCCATTGTCATGATAGCTTTGATTTTCTTGGTTCGCTTGATCCTCGAGAGATGAAGTACCCGAGCGGTGACCCGAGGGACGCAAGGTGCACTTTTTCGATTGAGCTTGATCCTGTAGAGATCAAGGTTGTCGAACGTCTCGCGGAGATCTTCGATAAGTGTTCTTGCCTCCGTGGTTTTTATGACTATGTCGTCGACATAGACTTGGATGTTGCGACCGATCTGGTCCTTGAGGCAGGCCTGCATGCATCACTTGGCACGTAGCACCGTTCTTTAGCCCGAAGGGCATTGTGTTGTAGCGTATCATCTCAACGGTGTGATGAACGCCGTTTTCTTGATCTTCGACCTTGAGTCGAATTATAGCCTGAGTAGGCGCCGAGGAAGGAGAGCTTCTCACAACCGCGGTAATCGATGATCCGTCGATCCGAGGTAGAGGGAAGTAGTCCTTTGGGCAGTGCTTATTTAGTGACGTGAAGTCCACGCACATCCACAGGATGTCCGTGTCCTTCTTCGGGACCATCACCGTATTTGCCAGCCACTCGCTTTCCTTGATTTCCCGGATGCTGCGAGTAATTTGTTGATCTCCTTGCCGATAGCTTCGACTCGGCAGTGGCCTTGGATAGACCGCTGGATTGGTGTCTGGAAGACATTGAGTGCGTGCTCGGCGAATTCACGGAACTCTGGCATGTCCGCAGGACACCAGAATATTTCCTAAGCGCCACGGAGGAATTGACGAGCGCCTTCCTATGCAAGATCGAGGTCGTTGGCGATCAGCGCCGTCTTAGGCGTCTGTCGGATGGACCTGTACTTTCTTGGTGTTGACGGTGGAGTCGAAGGACATGTCGTGCGTTCGCCTTGTGACTGGGGTAGCCCATTGTCCGTCACCATGGAGCCTTACGAGCTCGTCTTGCATGCGGAAGGACCGGGAGATTTTGTTGAAATCGCGCATTGGTCCGATCGGGTGAAGCTCCCGGATCGTGATGACGCCTTGGTCCCGCATCTTGAGTAGCGGTATGAGTGTGGGACGGCCAGAACCTTCGAATGCTACACGCCCCTGGATGGCATGGTATTGCGACGGCCATCCACCACCAATTCTAGGCGCTCGCCGAAAGTTGTCCGGCTTCCCGAAGATGACGTCGAGCCCTATTTTGCCCAGGGGGAAGATGCCCTTCCCTGGGACAATGCCATGGAACGTTGTGTCTGATTGTTCCAGGCTGCATTGCGGGATCCACATAGCTGCTAGAGTTCTTGCAAACATTAGGTTGATGCCGCTGCCGCCGTCCATGAAGACGCGACTCATCTCGAAGCCTCCGATCTGCGCCAAAGGCACTGCAGCATGACCTGGGCGAGGGATCTGGCAAGGGTGATCCGCGCGAGTGAATGTGATGCACGACTCCGATCCGCTGAGGTACTCAGGGATTGCAGGCGGAGTTGCCATGGCCAAGTTGATTTGTCGGGTGATTTTCTTATGCACCCTATTTGTGAGGCGTCCCTTCTGTATCATATTGAGTGCTCCTTTTGGTGGGGGGTATGGGACCCCGGCGTTGTTTCTTGTTGAGCATTGGTTGATTTGGGCCTCCAATAGGCGGCGGTGGAGGAGCTCCGTGTGCTATTTCACCTGGCACAGGTGTGTTTCCGAACGCAGGGATTGGAGCTTGTTGCCTCATCTGCATCATGCCTTCGCTAAGTTTCTGGAACTCGCGGCAGTCCTTGAGCATGTGGCTAGCTTTCTTTTTGCCATCTTGTTTGTCGATGTAGAAGTGGATGGTGCATGGACCCGAAAGTTTGTCGAATGCTGAGGGTCCGTTGTCGCGGTCGCGGCGTTGCCACGACTGCGTCGGTCGTCCGTTGTCGCGGAAGTTTCCGCTGTGGTATCCTCCACTGTTGCGGCTATTGTCATTACGGTGATCGGCGTAGCCGGCTGCGACCATGTCGGGTCCGTCGCGGTCCTCGTAGACGCGCGATCTCCTCTTGCTGCGGCGTTCGCGTCTTCGGCCGTAGTCGTCCTCATCATCTGATTGCGGTCGCTGGATGCAATCTTAAATCGCCGCGCCCAACCGCTGGCGATTTCCATGAGGTGGTCGAGTGTCTTGGGCTTTACACGCCCAAGTTCCTCCTTGAAGTCTGGGCGTTTGACGCCGTCCCTGAAGGCGTCGATGGCCCGCTCTTCGGAGATGTGTGCTGCGGAGTTATTGGTTGTAGACCAGCGTAGAATGTATGAGTGAATAGATTCACCCATTCTCTGAGTGCAGGCTCGCAATTCTTTGATTGAGGCGGGCCTCTTGCTGGTGCCTTTGAAATTTTGGATGAAGCTGTAAGCAAGCTCCTCCCAGCTTCGGATGGATCCTGATGATAGGCTGCTGAGCTACTTCATGCGCTGTCACCGCAGTGAAGGCATTGCATGGCGGTTTCTTTGTTGCCTCCGTGAAGCTTGACGGATGACAGATGGTCACTGAGCCAGGACTTTGGATCTTGCGTGCCGTTGAACTTCGGAGTATCCGAAGGAAGCTTGAAGTTGCGTGGCATCTGTGTTCGCCGAACAGATCTGCTGAAACATCGGGCCCCACAGAGTTCTCCTTCGTCTTCATCCATCTCAGATTCAGACGAGCATGCGCGTTTGGCGCGTGCTTTGTCGATCTTGCGCTGTGTAAGCTTGTCTCTGGCGTCGTAGTCGCGTTTGTGGCGGTGTGAGATCTTCTTCCTTCGAGGAAGATCGTGCTCCTCTTCTTCTTCGGATGAGGGTGTGGGGCTCCGGTCGCGCCTGGCCGGAGCTTTCTTCTTCGGCTCCGCAGGAGCGTCTTCGTGGAGCGCAGCTCCGATTATTCCTAGTACGGTGAGTGCAGACCTATGCATGGCCCTTTTCGGGTCCCCCTCCGGAGGTGGGTGAGCCGCGAGATACGCAGTGGCTGCCATGATCGCAGCTTGTGGCGTCTTCGGGATGATGTTGACGTCAGCGTCCATATCCATGAACGATGTGTGGAGAGTTCGGGTCACGTCACGCCGCTCCTTGGGGTCCATGTTTTCCACCCGAGAGCAGTGCTTGTTTCCCTGATTTCCGTTTGTGCTAGAGCCGGGTCCCATGGCGGAGAGCGCAGCTCGTCGCGCACTGGACTCAGAGGGTGCTTGTTTGCGCTTGTCGAGCGTCTCCTGCATCTTGACTTGCTTCTTGTGCTCCTCGATGAGAAGGTAGTGGTATGCCCTCAGCAGATCACGTGGGGAGTCCAGAGGTAGGACTATTTCGCCTGTGACGGCGCGGCGTGCTTCGACCCATCCTTCTTTGCTAAGTTGGATGAGGTGGCCCCTGTTTTCCCCGTTTCTGTCCTGCGGGTTGGGGTTGGGCGGCGGGTTAGGCATTTCCTCGTCGGTTTGGATGACTGCGGCGCACAAATAGCGCCTGCAGATTGGTTGGCTGCGGCCGCAGCTTTCGGATCCGGAACCGTAGGTCCCTTCATCCGAAGGTGGATCGCACAGATCGGAGTTGCAGCTGCTGCTGCTGTAGAACTCATCTCTTGATGGTGACGTGCGTAGCACGGGGTGTGGAGCCCACGAAGCGGGCCTGATTGACGACACGAGCACCCGCTCAGGGAGGCGGAGGGTGCCAGTTTGTCCCACCTGGAAGTATAAGCTCCCGAACAAGATTTCGAGTCCGTCGCCTACGGGCTTGAAATCCTTCATGGTATCCGGCGAGTGGGCGGTGAAGTCGAAAGCGCCGAAGAGGAGGTGATTCTCCGTCGCCGCAGAGTTGTAGATCGATCGGGTCGGAACCGTCGCAATCAAGACCGCAGCCCCACTTTCCACAGGCGCCAATTGGCGAGGTTTAATCTCGTCAATGCCCATTGTTATGGACTTGGGTTTTGGAGAAGATGGGGATCTTTGGAGATCGTGGCAGTTAACACAAGCAACCAGGGGACACGAGATTTACCCAGTTCAGGCCCCGAGGGAAAACCCTACTCACAGCTTGCGCTCTTGATTACGGTAAACCGGTTCTGGTCTGCAGATTCGATCCGCGTGGATGCGTGTGTGAAAGTATGAGTCGAGTTGCCCTAGGACGCCCTCCTGGCCTTTATATAGACTTAGGCAGTCCCGGCGTAGTCCTAGTCGGTTACAAGTTCTAGAGTTTTACCCTTTGAATTTCCTATCTCCTCTAGTCTTGCTCTCCAAGGATCCAAGGCGTCATGGGCCTTGGCCAAAAATCTTCATGGGCTAGCGTATGTTGCGCTGGGCCTTCCTTGGCTGGACTAGGTATGTCAAGTTACGTGCCGTAGGGTATAACCATGTCACTTCCATGGTGACTCGAATTTCTTGATTAAGCTCTTGCTTGAGTCGCAAGACGAGGTCTCCTTCGACGAAGGACCTTGGTATGCAGCCGGCCGTGGTAGTTCGAAGACTCTGCTGGTACATCGCCATCGAGTCTGCTATGTCTCGTGCCTCGTCGAGTGTGTCGACGTCTTCGAGTGCACCGTGATTCGGCTTCACTTTAAGCGACGTCCGGGGCCAGTGGCGTGCCGGATGGTAGCAACCCGGCCGCCCGCACCATGAAGAACGGCGTGTAGCCGGTGGAGCTGTTTGGCGTGGTACGAAAGCTCCATAGGACGGAGAGTATCTCTTTCGTCCAGGCTCCGGCGAGTCGCTCGAGTGGGCTCATGAGGAGCTTCTTGATGCCAGCGCCGATTAGGCCGTTGGCCTTTTCCACCTGCCCGTTCGTTTGCGGGTGCGCCACAGAGGCGTATGTGATGTTGATTCCGAGGCCTTCGCAGAAGTCTTGGAATTCTTTGGAGATGAAGTTCGATCCATTGTCGGTGATGATGCTATGCGGTATGCAGAACCTGTAAACAATGGATTCAAAGAACTTGACGGCAGTCTTGCCCTTTTGGTTAGTGACCGGCATGGATTCGATCAACTTGGTGAATTTGTCGAATGCGACCAGGAGGTAGATGTGCCCTCCTTTCGAGGACCTTGGCAGTTTGCCGATCATGTCGAGGCCCCATTGGGCGAAGGGCCAGGCCAAGGGTATGGGCCTGAGCTCTGACCCGAGTGCGTGTGGTTTGTCGGCGAACCTTTGGCACCCTTTGCATCTTCGGACGATGTATTTTGCGTCATTCATGGCCGTTGGCCAGTAGAATCCAGCTCGTAGAGCTTTGGTGACAAGGGAGCGACTGCCTGCGTGATGGCCACAGATGCCCTCGTGGAGGTCTTGGAGGATGGTTTTCCCGTCAACGATGGTGACGCATATTTGTAGTACACCCGAAATGCTGCGCTTGTACAACTCGCCATTGATGATGGTGAAGGCTTTTGACCGGCGAGATATGCGTCGGGCATCTGTCGGGCTATCAGGTAGTTCTCCATCTATCAAGTATTGGAGGTACGGTCGTGTCCAGGTTTCTTCGACTGCCATGACCTGCATCAGGTTGACCGTGGCGACCTATGTGTCCAGTTTTTCGGGTCCTTCATGTCCTTCGGGTAGCGTAGCCCCCGAGTGTTCTGCTTCTTCGGGTGATCCCTTGGGGAATTTCCGCTTGATGGATGGCACGCAGATCTGCTCGAGGAACACACCTGGTGGCACCCTTGCGCAGGTGGAGCCGATGTTGGCGAGTCTGTCAGCCTCCTTGTTGCTTTCTCTTCCAACGTGCCGAAGCTCACAGCCGTCAAATTCTCCTTCGAGTGCGTTGTAGAGTGCGCGGTACGCGATCATGTTTTCGGCGTGTGCGTCGCACTCATTCATCGTCTGTTGGACGACGAGGTTGGAGTCACCGTAGATGACCAGGCGCGTTGCGCCGCAGATCTTTGCCGTCCTCATGCCGTGGATGAGGGATTCGTATTCGGCCTCGTTGTTGGAAGCTCGGAATTTCATCCGAAGGACGTACTTCATCTTGTCGCCCTGCTGGAGGTCGATATGACCCGACTCTGCTCGACTTCACGCTTGGAGCCGTCGAAATCATCGTCCATGATTGCGACATGTCCGGGTGTCGGCATTGCGGCTCCATCCGATGTACTAGGAAGTCCGGAGGACTGAGACTTGATTGTAGTCGCTTCTCGTAGATGATGTCTAGGGTGATAGCTCGATGCCCATTGGGCCATTGGGCCCGCAGCGTCCGTGGCCTCCGGATTGTTTAAGATGTTGTTCAAGGGTGCTTCGTTGACGACCATCACCTGGTGCTCCTGGAAGTAATGGCTCAACCGTCGAGCCGTCATGAACATGCCGTAGGCGAGTTTCTGGTAGTGAGGGTACCTCTGATTTGTTGGCGTCAATACCTCGCTGAGGTAGTAGATTGGGCGTTGGACCCCATGGGTCTTGCCTTCTTCGGGTCGTTCGACCACCAGCACGGTGCTTACCACCTGATGTGTGTCTGCTATGTACAGCAGCAGGGGCTCGCGCTCCTTTGGCGTAACCAAGATGGTCGAGGTGGAGAGTAGTCGTTTTAGATCTTCGAATGCGTCGTCCGCTTCAGGCGTCCACTCGAATTTATCTGCCTTGTGTAGTAGTTGGTAGAATGGCAGGGCTTTCTCGCCCATGCGGCTGATGAACCTGATCAATGCCGCTATTCGTCCTGCGAGCTGCTGGACACCCTTGAGGTTCTTCGGCTTCTCCATGGCCATGATGGCCCGGATTTTCTTCGGGTTCGCCTCGATCCCTCACTGGGAGATGAAGTAGCCAAGGAGCTGTCCTGATGGGACGTCGAAGGCGCACTTTTCGGGATTGAGCTTGATCATGTAGCGGTCGAGATTATCGAACGTCTCGCAGAGATCGTCGATGAGCGTTCTTTCCTCCCTGGTTTTGATGACTATGTCGTCGACATAGACTTGGACGTTGCGACCGATCTGGTCCTTCGGGCATGCCTGCATGCATCGCTTGTACGTGGCACCTGCGTTCTTTAGCCCGAAGGGCATTGTGTTGTAGCAAAACACTCCGAACGGTGTGATAAACGCCATTTTCTCTTGATCTTCGACAGATCTGGTTGTAGCCTGAGTAGGCGTCGAGGAAGGACAGTTTCTCGCATCCTGCAGTCGAATCGATGATCTGATCGATCCGAGGAAGGGGAAGTGGTCCTTAGGGAAATGCTTGTTCAGCGACGTGAAGTCCACGCATATCCGCAGTATGTCCATGTCCTTCTTGGGGACCATCACTGTATTTGTGAGCCACTCGCTTTCTTTGATCTCCCTGATGAAGTCTACAGCGAGTAGTCTGTTGATTTCCATCCTGATGGCTTCGGCCCGTGGCTCGGACAGTCTCCGGATGGACTGCTTGACGGGCTTGGTGTCTGGAAAGACGTTGAGTGCGTGCTCGGCGAATTCCACAGGAACTCTGGCATGTCCGCAGACACCAGCGGAGATTTCCAGCTCACGGAGGAATTGACGAAGGCGCTTTCTATGAGGGCTGAGGTCGTTGGCGATCGCGCCGTCTTGGAGGCATCCGTCGGGTGGACCACTTTCTTTTTGTTGACGGTGGAGTCGAAGGACATGTCGGTGCGTTTGTCGTGCGACTAGGGGTGCCCCATTGTCCGTCACCTCGCGGAGCCTTCTGCTCATCCTGCATGCCGAATGACCGGAGATTCTTGAAGTCCCGTCGCGGTCCGACGGGTGAAGCTCCGTGGACCGTGATGACGCCAGGTCTGGCATCTTGAGTATCGTATGTAATGGGACAGACCAAGAACCTTATAATGCTACACGCCCGAGATGGCGTGGTATTGTGATGGCCATCCACCACTTTGAATTCGAGCCGTGCCGGAAGTTGTCGGCTTGCAAGATGACGTCAAGCCATATTTTTCCGGGAATATGCCCTTCTGATGCGATGCCGTGGAGCGTTGTGTCTTGTTCCGGGCTGCTGCCGATCCGCATTGCTGTTAGAGTGCTTGCGAACATCAGGTTGATGCCGCTGCTGCCGTCCATGAAGACGCGGCTCATCTCGAAACCTCCGATCTGCGCCTCCGGCACGAGCAGCATGACCAGGTGAGGATCCGCAAGATGATCCGAGCGGCCCGAGCGTGATGCAGGACTCCGATCCGCTGAGGTACTCAGGGATGGCGGGTGGAGTGGTCACGGCCAAGTTGATCTGACGGGTGATTTTCTTCTGCACCCTATTCGTCGGGCGCCCCTTCTGGATCATCAGTGCTTCTTTTGGTGGGGGATACCCGTGCCCAGCGTTGTTCTATGATGGTGCGACTGGTTGGTTCGGGCCTCCTGCAGGTGGCGGTGGAGGAGCTCCATGCGCTATTTCACCTGGTGCGGGTGCGTTTCCGAACCCAGGGGGTGGAGCTTGCTGCCTCATCTGAGCCATGCTTTCGCTGAGCTTCTGGAACTCGCGGCAGTCCTTGAGCATGTGGCTTGCCTTCTTCTTACCATCCTGCTTGTTGATGTAGAAGTGCATGGTGCATGGACCCGAAAGTTTTTCGTATGCTGAGGGTTCGTTATCGCGATCGCGGCGCTGCCACGACTATGCTGGGCGTCCTCCATCGCGGAAGTTCCCTCCGCGGTATCCGCCAATGTTGCGGTTGGCATCGTTGAGGCGATCGGCGTAGCCGGCCGCGACCATGTCGGGTCCATCACGATCGTCATAGACGCGCGGTCTCCTCTTGTTACGGCGTTCCCGTCGTCGGCCGTAATCGTCCTCTTCCTCCGATTGTGCCCGGTGGACAGAATCTTCACCGTCGGCCCACCTGTTGGCGATGTCCATGAGGTGGTCAAATGTCTTGGGCTTGACGCGCCTGAGTTCCTCCTTGAAGTCCTGGCGCTTGACGCCGTCTTTGAAGGCGTCGATGGCTCTCTCTTCGGAGATGTGCGCTGCGGAGTTCTTGGTGTTGGACCAGCGTAGTATGTACGAGTGAATGTATTCGCCCGTTCGTTGAGTGCAGGCTCGCAACTCCTCGATCGATGCGGGCCTCTTACTGGTGCCTTTGAAGTTTCGAATGAAACTGTAAGCCAGCTCCTCCCAGCTTCAGATGGATCCTGAGGATAGGCTGCTAAGCCAGATCCGAGATGCGCCTGTCAGCTGCAGCTGAAGGCATTGCATGGCGGTTTCCTTGTTTCCACCGTGAAGCAGCGGATGATGGCGGTGGTCGCTGAGCCATGCCTTGGGGTCTTGTGTGCCGTCGAACTTGAGTATCCGGAAGCTTGAAATTTCATGGCATCCGTGTCCGTCAGACGGATCTGCTGAACGGGCTCCGCATGAGTTCTCCTTCGTCTTCGTCCATCTCGGATTCGTGACGCGCGCGCTGGCTCGTGCTTTGTCGATTTTGCGCTGTGTTAAGCGCTGTCTAAGGCCGTGTCGCGGTTGCGATGACGTGAGCTCTTGTGCCTTCGAGGAAGGTCATGGTATTCTTCTTCGGTTGAAGGAGTGGGGCTGCGGTCGAACCTGACCGTAGCTTTCTTTTTTGGCTCCGTAGGAGTTTCTTGATGGAGCGCAGCTCCGACGAGTCCGAGTCCGGTGAGTGCGGACTTGTTCATGGCTCTATTTGGGTCCCCCTCCGGAGGTGGGTGGGCCACGAGGTATGCAGTGGCTGCTATGATCGCAGCTTGCGGTGTCTTCGGGATGATGTTGCCATCGGCATCCATCTCCATGAAGGATGCGTTGATGGTTCGGGTCACCTCACGGCGCTCCTTGGGGTCCATGTTCTCCGTTCGGGAGAGGTGCTTGTTGTCATGGTTGCCGTTCGAGTTGGAGCCGATGCCCATGGCGGAGAGCGCAGCTCGTCGCGCATTGGACTCTGAGGCTGCTTGCTTGCGTTTGTCAAGCACCTCTTGCATCTTGTGGCATCCCGCAAAACCACTGCTAGAAAATCGCGTTGAATTTGTGCATTGCATCGTCATCATCATGCATTGTTTGCCAAAACTATTTTCGCAAAGCCGTTTTGTTTTCTAAAACGCCCCGTCTTTTATTCGAACGCCAAAACCGGGTCCCCGGAATATTTTGTTTTGGCCGCTATCGGTTTGCAGACGGCCCGTTTAAATCAAATAAAATATTTATTTATTTTTGGCCGGAGCAGTCGAACGGGCCGACCGACCCGAACGACCGCCCCAGTTTTCTAAATCGGTCCAACTACACCAATCCTAAATCCTAGACTTACCCAACTTTCTACCCTCTCTCCCCCTCCACATCACTCCACCCTATAGCTGCTTGCCACCTCACCCCTCCCCTATTCCTAGCCTATCCCTGCATGCCACATGGCCCAACCTCTCCCTCACACCCTCTCAGCCCCACCACCCCCCTGACCGCCAGCACACAACCCACCACACACAAAACCTGCCACACCCGATCCCCCCCGCCTTCACTGGGCCTTAGCCTTGGCCACACCATACCCCACGGGACCCACCCTTTGCCTCCTCTCTCCTTCTCCCTCCTCTCCCTTGCCTTGGCCAGGCGCCCCACGCCACCTCCTTCGCCGCTCTCCCTCCCCAAGTCCGTGCCCACCCATCCAGGCTCGCCTCTCCCGCCCTCTCCGCAGCTCCACCCACCTCCTCCTCGCCCTTGCCGCCTCCCGCCCGTCCGAGCCCCAGTCGCGGACCCCTTGCGCCTCCAGCTGCTCCTGGCCAGCCTCCGACGGACAGCGCCTCGAAGGCTTCCTCCCGCTCCACCTCGCTGTCGCCCGCCGCTGTCCAGGCTTTTCCGACCAGCATGAGCACGCCTGAGCCGCTCGTTCCACCTCGCCCGCCGCCTTGGCGGCTGCCCGCCGCCGCGCCTCGCCGCCACGCCTGCCTCCTGCGCTGCTGCGTCAAACCACCCAGGCCCGAGCCTCGTTCGCCGCCTCGCCATCTCGCCCCCACCCGCCGCCTTCGCCCTGGCGCCGCTGCTCGCCGGCTGGCAAGCTCCGTTCTCGCCTCGTCCGGGCTCGCTGAAGCTCCACCTCCGCCGCTGCCATCATACCACCGCCTCGTCGTCTCTGCCGCTCAAGCTCGCGCGCCAAGACCTGCCTTGCCTTGCCCGCGGCCCGCCGCCTCGTCGCCAGCTCGCCCGCTTATGGGCGCTTGGCGCCGCCAGTCCCGGTTCCCCGCCGTTCGCTCCCGTGGTCACCCTTGTCCGTCTGCCGCGTGTTCAAGGCCGTGACCGTCAAAGTTTCTGCCGGTTGGCTCCGTGGGACGCCAAGTCAGCAACATCGACAAGACCGCCATATGAACTCCTTCACGGATCCCAGGACCCCGAAGCCGATCCGAAGGCCGAACCCGCCGAACGCCAAGATCTCCTATCGGAACCCAAGGACGCCAAGACCCCGACACGACAAGAACTCCCTTCCACCGCGCCGAGAACGGGCGCCAAAGGTCGCTTGCGACGGAGCACTGCGCCGCGGAGCGTCAAGACCTCTCTCGAGAACTCCATGTTCTTCCCGAGCCGCAGGTCGGAGCTCTGCTTCATAGAGCGTCAAGTGCCCGAAGACCGTTCGCTGAAACCCCAAGATCATCAAGCGGCACCCGAGCTCGACACCGGCTAAGATGGCCCCACGAGACCGTCGACAAGCTGCGAACCGGAACCTGAGTTTCGCCATCAGACGCCAGACGTCGCCATGACCCAAATACCGGATGCCAAGACCCTAACCCCGAGTCCGAGAACGAACCGTCGAACCCTGGACCCCCGAACCCGAACCGGAACCCTAACAAGATCGTCGAGCCCCTCGATGTGACCCTTTTCCTCGAACCCTATTTTATAACATATCAATTTGTTGCACATTAATTGTCATTCCCGCATGCATAGCATTGGTTTGGGGGCCTTATGCCGATTCACCTAATAATTAAATATGGGGCCCATATGCGGGCAAATCGAGCCTTATATTGGCCTCATTTAAACTTGTGTAGCGAACCAGTACTATCGGTTGCCATGCTAAACAACATTTAAATTGCGGGGATCTAAATAACTTGCACCATCTAATTAATTGTCGGGACCCCGGTTCCACTTAATATGACCTAATTGCGTCGCACCTTGCCATGTCATTAATCATACATGCATCATGCCGATCTTCTGCCGTGTATTAAATATTGCATCCGGTGTTTCTTCTAGCGTTTTGCTTCTTCGCGGATAAGGCCGTTGAGTTGATGTGAGCTTAGCGATCTCGGATGAACCCTTCGACAATGTTTTCAGGCGAGCATCTCCCCCTTTCTACCTATCTTACTTTATAGTCTTTATTCCCTCCTGTTGATCTATTGCTATTTGTGTTGCGATGCTTTAGTTTTCCGTGCCCGTGATATCTCTTGGAGCCTTATATTGCCTTGGACACACCCTATTACCTGTTGTTTGGTAGCTAGTTGGACTTGCGCGTCGTAGTTGCTTGCTCAAGTGCTGATGTGTGTCGTCATATGCCTCAGTTGCTGATGTATTGCCGCATGTTGTTGTTGGAGCTGATTCTAGTTTTACTTATCGTCACTTTAAATTCTGTTTAACAACTAAAATTGAAATAAGCAGAGGCATCGGTGGGTGATAGAAAATATTTGGTTTCCGAACGCCCACTTGTGTCCCGTAAGACCCCGAGTACTTGATACTGTTCCTTGATTTATCGCGCTATCCACATCCGGAGGTATATGGGACCCCCGAGCCGAGCTTGATTCATTCTTATTTCATGGGGCCACAAACTAGTTTGAGGTTTTATTTACGATCATGTACTTATGCCATGTTTTCTTGCTTTATTTACGATTGTGCGAGTCTTTTCGCACTTTGTACTATTAGGAAGCGGAGTGATTACGGTATCGACACCCCAGTTTTCGGGTTCCCGATCGCTTCTGACCATTGGCGCTAACCTTGAGGCCGTCTCGAAGCTAGCTTACGTTCGGGTTCTACTCAAAGGTGGCCCTAAATATTTACGAATCTGTGATTGTTCGATCGTGAAAGCCTCGTTGGGTTTTGATTTGGTTTTTCCGAGGTTGATCGGCGTGTGTTGCTATTGGTGCACCCGGCGGTAAAACTTTCTCAAAGCCGTGTCCGCGGATATGGACGACTTGGAGCACGATATCTCGATCATAGACAAGCATAACTAAAGTTTTGCTCTAAATTTGACTTCTAATGACTAGTAATCAGCTTCACTATAATGGAATGACTAATTAATACGCCCACAATTGCTTGATTGGATGTAAACTTGCGACAATTGTACTGACTAGTAAATCTTGCAACTATAACGGAATGGCTGAATAAAAGTACCAACAAGCTACTGGGTTTTGGGTTATCTCATGCTATCTCAGATCTAATTAGTAATTGTTGCAACTATAACGGAATGGTTAACTAAAAGTGCCCTTTGCTTACTTTATCGGGACGATTATCTAAACTGACTAGTAAAGTGCCACAACTATAATCGAATAAATAAACTGCCAATGTGTGAGTTCCTCGGTTGACTTCCTCGTTTGGTCTCGAGGAAATGCGGGATGGGTTTGTTTGGTGTTAGCTTGTTGGATCCGAATAGGTCTTTCTCACCCTCTCGATAACCACCGTTGTATCGAGTCTCTATAGGTTGTTTAGTGCATCTTTGCCGCTTGATCCACCATACCTTTGTGGCGAGGACCGCGAATTCTAGCCTCGCCGTGTCTTGGCCTCGATCACGCTCCTTCTTTTCCTTTGCCCTTTGTCGGCACCCCTTTGTTTAAGGTTTGAGATCGGCGTCGTTAGCGGGTTACCCTTCCGCTTGGCACAAGGCGGTTATGGACGCCATTGGTTATTCTTCAGGGCTCTTAGCCCCATTTGCTTCTTGTCCGTAGTCGGACGCTCTACCGTTCTCAAGGTGATTTGGATCTTGTATATTACATATGTATTCTTGACTCCTTGAGTCGCTGTTATATATATATATGTTCTGTGGGTCCCATCGAGGACTGTTGTGTAATGTTATTACCTCGTTTTCCACCCGCACGAAAGTGCCTGGTGGGCACCTTTGAATCGTTTCTATGCGGGTTTGGAGAATTTTGCTCAAACTTGCATAGGTCCGATTCTGAGGGTGTTACAGAGTGGTATCGAGCTCGGCTTGCGATTCACAAGTCCAAATTTGTAGGATAACCTAGCTAACGGCCAAGTAGAGAGTCAAAACTATTTTGCAAAATCGGTTGGATAGTTCTGATTAGGTCTGATTTTACCTTACCCTCTGCTATTCTCCTCTTACCTCGGCGTGTTTTGAATCCGCTCTCTTCTCTCTCTTGAGTCCGGATTTCGTGGTTGGGTTTCGTCGTACCTTGAGGTTTCGCCATCTTCCTTTTATAGCGGAGGTGCTACGATCATCAATCGCAACTTATGCATTGTACCCTTCATCCGATCTTTTGCTCTTGAGATCTTTATCCATATGTGTTCCTTGCTGGATATCAGTGTCGTTGAAAAACATATGAGAAGGACGAGCTTTGGTGAAGTTGGAGTCGACCTTGAGCATGTGTTGTTCAGGCCAATGGAACCATTGCGAAACCTAATCAGTGCGTCTTTCATACGATTCTGCTGGCAACATTCCTTTGTTCCTGAACCTCGTTTGTCGAGATCTTGATGCGATTAGAGTTGGTTGCTCAACCCCTATTCGTGCGAGTAATGGTTTGAGTGTGGGATGGAGTAGCTACCCTACCATCGCTCTTATCATTCGCTCTTGTACGTCGAATCGATGGATCAGATTTTACTCCGTCCATGGAAGTTAGAGGTGACCTTACCTTCAACCGTCCTTTGTTTCCCGGAGTGTTCTCTCGACGAGAGATGGCGACCCTTTGTTGGTGGTGTCGCCGTTTCCGGAGGAAGAAGGAACCTTCGTTAGTGGTGTCGCGAGGATCTACCGCAGCGCGAAGGATCGAACCGCCGACCTTCCTTCCGGTACCATGAGGCGGATCTCGGGCGAGATCCATTGTTAGTGGTGTCGGTGTGGCATCCCGAAAACCACTGCTAGAACATCGCGTTGAATTTGTGCATTGCATCGTCATCATCATGCATTGTTTGCCAAAACTATTTTCGCAAAGCCGTTTTGTTTTCTAAACCGCCCCGTCTTTTATTCGAACGCCAAAACCGGGTCCCCGGAATATTTTGTTTTGCCATCGGTTTGCGAACTGTTTAAATCAAATAAAATATTTATTTATTTTTGGCGGAGGCGATCGAACGGCAATCCGAAACGACCGCCCATTTTTCATCGGTCCAACTACACCAATCCTAAATCCTAGACTTACCCAACTTTCTACCCTCTCTCCCTCCACATCACTCCACCCTATAGCTGCCACCTCACCCCTCCCCTATTCCTAGCCTATCCCCGCATGCCACATGGCCCACCTCCTCACACCCTCTCAGCCCCACCACCCCCTGACCAAACACAACCCACCACACACAAAACTGCACACCAGTCCCCCAGCTGCCCACTGGCCCACGCAGGCCTGTGAGCCACACCCACCTTGGACCCACCTGCCTCCTCCCTTCTCCTCCTCTCCCCTTGGCAGTCTTGGCCGCCTCCGCCACCTCCTTCGCCCTTCTCCCTCTCCCAAGTCCGTAGCCCACCCATCCATGAGCTCGCCTCTCCCGCACGCCGCCTCCCAGCTCCACCCACCTCCTCCCTCGCCCTTGTGCCCCAGCGCCGCTCCCGCCTCCGTCAGGCCCAGTCGCCCACCTCGCGCTGCTCCCACGCCTCGCGCTTCGCCGCGCCGCCGGCTCTCCCGCCGGCTCGCTCCTGGCCGCTCATGCTGCTTCCCGCTCCACAGCCGCCCGCGCCGCCTCGCTGCTGCCGCTCGCCTGGCCGCCGCTGCCGCCGCCGCCTACGCTGCCCTCGTCTCTGCCGGCCTGCGTCCAGCCAGGCGAGCCTCCGTTCGCCGCCTCAGCCATCTCGCCTCCCCACCGCCAGCCGCGTGTTGCCCTCGCCCTGCCTCCTCCTGCCGCGCCGCCCGGGAGCTCCTCCGCCTCAACCTCGTCGGGCTGGCTCGCCTCCACCTCGTCCTCGCTGCCCGCGCGCCACCGCGCCCTTCGCCTCGCCGCCCGGCCACCGCCGCTGCCGCGCCAGCGACGCCCTCGTCGCGGGTCCCGCCCGCTCCGCAGCTCGGCGCCCGCCGCCGCGTGTCCCCGGTTACCGCCGTTCGCGGGCCCGTGGTCACCCTTGTCCGTCTGCCCCAGCGTGTTCAAGGTCGTGATCGTCAAAGTTTACCCGGTTGGCTCCGTGGGGCGCCAAGTCGGCAACATCGACAAGACCGCCATATGAACTCCTTCACGGATCCGGACCCGAAGCGATCCGAAGGCGAACCGCCGACGCCAAGATCTCCTATCGGAACCAGGGCGCCAAGACCCGACGACAAGAACTCCCTTCCACCGATGCGAACGGGCGCCAAGGTCGCTTTAACGCGAAACGCCGCGCGAACGTCAAGACCGCTCTCGGAACTCCATGTTCCCCGAGCCGCAGGTCGAGCTCCTTCATAGAGCGTCAAGTGCCCAGACCGTTCCGCTGAAACCCCAAGATCATCAACGGCACCCGAGCTCGACACGGCAGCTAAGATGGCCCACGAGACCGTCGACAAGAAGCTGCGAACCTCGGAACCGAGTTCGCCATCAAGACGCCGGGACCGTCGCCATGACCCAAAGACCGGATGCGCAAGACCCTAACCCGAGTCCGAGAACGAACCCGTCGAACCCTGGACCCCGACCCCGAACCCCGAACCCCGGAACCCTAACAAGATCGTCGAGCCCCCTCTGATGTGTGACCCCTTTTCCTCGAACCCTATTTTATAACATATCAATTTGTTGCACATTAATTGTCATTCCCGCATGCATAGCATTGGTTTGGGGGCCTTATGCCGATTCACCTAATAATTAAATATGGGGCCCATATGCGGGCAAATCGAGCCTTATATTGGCCTCATTTAAACTTGTGTAGCGAACCAGTACTATCGGTTGCCATGCTAAACAACATTTAAATTGCGGGGATCTAAATAACTTGCACCATCTAATTAATTGTCGGGACCCCGGTTCCACTTAATATGACCTAATTGCGTCGCACCTTGCCATGTCATTAATCATACATGCATCATGCCGATCTTCTGCCGTGTATTAAATATTGCATCCGGTGTTTCTTCTAGCGTTTTGCTTCTTCGCGGATAAGGCCGTTGAGTTGATGTGAGCTTCGCCCCGATCTCGGATGAACCCTTCGACAATGTTTTCAGGCGAGCATCTCCCCCTTTCTACCTATCTTACTTTATAGTCTTTATTCCCTCCTGTTGATCTATTGCTATCTGTGTTGCGATTCTTTAGTTTTCCGTGCCCGTGATATCTCTTGCAGCCTTATATTGCCTTGGACACACCCTATTACCTGTTGTTTGGTAGCTAGTTGGACTTGCGCGTCGTAGTTGCTTGCTCAAGTGCTGATGTGTGTCGTCATATGCCTCAGTTGCTGATGTATTGCCGCATGTTGTTGTTGGAGCTGATTCTAGTTTTACTTATCGTCACTTTAAATTCTGTTTAACAACTAAAATTGAAATAAGCAGAGGCATCGGTGGGTGATAGAAAATATTTGGTTTCCGAACGCCCACTTGTGTCCCGTAAGACCCCGAGTACTTGATACCTGTTCCTTGATTTATCGCGCTATCCACATCCGGGAGGTATATGGGACCCCCCTGAGCCAGAGCTTGATTCATTCTTATTTCATGGGGCCACAAACTAGTTTGAGGTTTTATTTACGATCATGTACTTATGCCATGTGTTACTGCTTTATTTACGATTGTGCGGTCTGCACCTTGCTTTGTTAGGAAGGCGGAGTGATTACGCGGTATCGACACCCGAGTTTTGGGTTCCCGATCCTTCTGACCATTGGCGCTAACCTTGAGGCCGTCTGAAGCTAGCTTACTTCGCTATGGTTCTACTCAAAGGGTGGCCCCTGAAATATTTCTGAATCCTGTGATTGTTCAGTCGTGAAAGCCTCGTTGGGTTTTGATTTGGTTTTTCCGAGGTTGATCGAGCGTGTGTTGCTATTGGTGCACCCCGGCCGGGTAAAACTTTCTGAAAGCCGTGTCCGCGGATATGGACGACTTGGAGCACAGTATCTCGATCATAGACAAGCATAACTAAAGTTTACTGCTCTAAATTTGACTTCTAATGACTAGTAATCAGCTTCACTATAATGGAATGACTAATTAATACTGCCCACAATTGCTTGATTGGATGTCGCTTGCGACAATTGTACCTGACTAGTAAATCTTGCAACTATAACGGAATGGCTGAATAAAAGTACCAACAACTGCTGGGTTTTTGGGTTATCTCATGCTATCTGTATCTAATTAGTAATTGTTGCAACTATAACGGAATGGTTAACTAAAAGTGCCCACTGCTTACTTTATCAGGACGATTATCTAAACCTGACTAGTAAAGTGCCACAACTATAACTGAATAAATAAAACTGCCAACTGTGTGAGTTCCTCGGTTGACTTCCTCGTTTGGTCTCGAGGGGGAAATGCCAGGATGGGTTTGTTTGGTGTTAGCTTCAGGTTGGATCCGAATAGGTCTTTCTCACCCCTCTCTGATAACCACCAGTTGTATCGAGTCTCTATAGGTTGTTTAGTGCATGCTGCCGCTTCAGTCCACCATACCTTTGTAGGCGAGGACCGCCGAATTCTAGCCTCGCTGCATCTTGGCCTCGATCTTGGCGCTCCTTCTTTTTCCTTTGCCCTTTGTCGGCACCCCTTTTGTTTAAGCAGGTTTGAGATCGACGTCGTTAGCAGGGTTACCCTTCCGGCTTGGCCTGGGCAGGGTTATGGACGCCATTGGTTATTCTTCAGGGCTCTTAGCCCCATTTGCTTCTTGTCCGTAGTCGGACGCTCTACCGTTCTCAAGGTGATTTGGATCTTGTATATTACATCTGTATTCTTGACTCCTTGAGTCGCTGTTATATATATCTGTTCTGTGGGTCCCATCGAGGACTGTTGTGTAATGTTATTACCTCGTTTTCCACCCGCACGAAAGTGCCTGGTGGGCACCTTTGAATCGTTTCTATGCGGGTTTGGAGAATTTTGCTCAAACTTGCATAGGTCCGATTCTGAGGGTGTTACACATCTTGACCTGCTTCTTGTGCTCCTCGATCAGGAGCAAATGGTATGCCATCAGCAGGTCCGGTGAGGAGTCTGCAGGCAGGACTATGCTGTCCGCCACGGCGGCGCGTGCCTAGGCCCATCCTTTTTTGCTAAGGTGGATGACATGGCCGGTGTTGTTCCCTTCGGGTGGGGGGGACTGGCTTCTTCTGTTCCCGCCGTTTCGGTCTTGCGGGTTAGGTGTTGGGTTGGGCGGCGGGTTGGGTGTTTGCTGCTCCACGTCGCTCTGGATGACTACGGCGCATTGGTAGCGCTCGTAGATTGGTCCGCTGCTGCCGCAGCTTTCGGATCCGGAACCGTAGGTCCCTTCATCCGATGGCGGATCGCATAGATCGGAGTTGCAGCTGCTGCTGTCGTATGACTCATCTGTTGATGATGATGTGCGTAGCACAGGGTGTGGGGCCCATGAAGCGGGCCTGATTGAAGGTAAGGGCACCCGCTCTAGGAGGCGGAGGGTGCCGGTTTGCCCCACCTGGAACCAGAAGCTCCCGAACAGGATCTCAAGTCCGTCACCTACGGGCTCGAAGTCCTTCATGGTGGTCGGTGAGTGGGCGGTGAAGTCGAAAGCGCCAAAGAGGAGGTGACTCTCCGTCGCCGCAGAGTTGTAGATCGCTCGGGTTGGGACCGTCACGATCGCACAATCAGCGTCCCCAGTTCCCACAGACGGCGCCAATTGACGAGGTTTCGACTTGTCAATGTCCATTGTTATGGACTTGGGTTTTGGAGAAGATGGGGATGCTGGAGACCGCGGAACGATTAGCAAACAAGCAACATGGGAACACGAGGTTTATCCAGAAAACCCTACTCCTGCTTGTCTGCTCTTGATTACGGCGAAACCGGTGATTACAGGGGTGCGCATATGCAATCTGGCGTGGAGGTGTGTATGCGGAAGTATGAGAGAGAGATCTAGATCGTACCCTCCTGGCCTTTATATAGACTTAGGCAGGTCCCGGACACAGATCTAGTCGGTTACAGATTCTAAGGTTTACACCTTTGAATTTTTTATCTACTCTAGTCTTGCTCTCCAAGGATCTGACGGCGTTATGGGTCTTGGCCACCCGAAAATCTTCATGGGCTGGCGTATATTTGTCGTGGGCCTTTCTTAGGCTGAACCAGGTATGCTGAGATCGTGTACCCGCAGGGTATAACCATGTCAGTTGTGGCTTCTTATTCTTCCATGGTGGGCAAAGTGCACCAGATAAATTAGTTTTTTTTTCTTAGAAACGACCTGCATGCAAAGCTAAACGGTGGAGCTGTTTCGTTTCCTTAGACTCAGGCCAGCTTTTCTCCTTAGATTGATCCACACGCTGTACATGCCCTTATGCACCCCTAAAATTGGTGCGAAAATCGAGCTGTTCCCTGTACAGTTCCTGTGTTGTTCCATCCAGAAAATCGAGCTGTTCCCTGTACAGTTCCTGTGTTGTTCCATCCAGGAACAGAACGCTATTTTTCTGTCGAGGGTGAAGGAAAGGAAAACGACGCTGAGCAAAGCACAGCAGCCGGGCCGCACGACAGAGTGACAAACCGGAGCACCATGCTTTATTATTACTAGCAAAATGTCCGCGCGTTGTGGCGAACAAAGTTAGTCTTTGTTGTCTGGTGGTGAGTCTTTTTAAAATCAGTGGCACGTTGTATCATAGATATTTTTTTTAACTTGCTCGGTGATATCCGCTCTTCGATCAACTAATTGTTCTAATTTGCAAGCATGATATTTTCCTTTCTCCAAACCCCCTCTTCCTATTCCTTGGCGTGAAGCAATAGGACCCCATCGAACTCACAAATGCCGGAATCTCCACGTGTTGTCGGCCACTGCCCCATGGTCCCGCGTGGCTCAAACCGACTGCAAAGAAGGTTCAAGGAAGAAGCCATTACAACAATTAAGGATGGCATCAATGATATATGGAGCAACAATACTATAACGATAATTGACTGAAAGTAACTGAATATAGAGATCTTCTGATGCTAATCTTGTGATAAAAAATCAGTAGAGATGATGTGTGCAGATGCTATGCAAGAAACATAACCGAGATATTTATTAGATGACACATATGAGAAAGATCCGCAAAGAAGGAAAATATATTTGCGTATGTCGGGGAGGAGTTAGGATGTGGATTTGGTCTAAAATTGACCTAAATTGCAAGGATAATTCAATTTTAGGGTTAGGTTTGGTGTCCTAACAAGATGCCAGAATTTTTATAGCTTGTTTTTTATATGATGCATGCATAGTCGTTTGTTGTTGCCCAAAAAATTGACCCAACCCACATAGTCGTTCATTAAACCGGTATTTTTCTGAGGTAGTCTACTCTCTGTCGTCGTGCTCATGCACGTATCTCCAGCAGCAGACACCCCCGGCCGTCACACACCCTGACCCGACCGACCCTCGCTCAGCTCCGTTCCGCCGACAAAGCTTGGCCCGGCGCCGCTCCTACAGAGCAGCACAGAGAGCCGCCACCAGCGTCCTTTCCGGCGCCCTTCCTCTGGCCTGAGCACCGAGCCCCTCCGTGCTCCGCTGGACGCCGTCCTTGTAGGTGCCTTTCTTTTTAATCATGCATCTCGCATGGTCCCTTCGCCCCAAGCTCTCCTCTACGGCTTCGCATACATGCCCATGTACCTCCGGCTCCTCGAGCTCCGACCTCGCCCTCTGGGCGTCGCATGGAAATTTACTTCCTTTCTGCGGAATAAGATTTTTGATTTCTATCGCGGCTTGCTGATATTCCAAGACCTTTGAATGTATATAAACCGGTGGTAGTCGGTGTAACTAAGCGAGGTGGAACTAATTCAACACGAAATTTCATGTGTTGTCTCTCCTTTTCTAATCCAATATTGGTTCGGTTGCCTGGCTCGAGAAATTCCTGTAGTAAGCCCACTTGCCTAGCTCGTGGCCCATCACCCGGATTAATCTAGTAGTAATTCTCGGACGAGCAAAATAAAAGGAGTCAACCGGTACGTGGCATGTGTACGTAGTATTTGGTTTGATGGGAGGATAAATTAGTCCAAAAAAGTATTGGACCGGAAGAAACACTTCATGCTTTATTATTATTAGGTATAGATAAAGAACAAAAGCCCAGCAAGCAGCCCGGCGGAAAGTACTGCACGGCCCGCGGGTATCGTGATCGCGGAAGACCGAGCAGACGTATTCAGTTCGGGTTAACCAGGCCCAGATCCGAAACGCAGGCCGCTACGATCGACGCTGGGACGGACGGACGGCGCCGACGACGCACGCGGGCGGGGAGGCGCCGGTCATCGCGGCGATCGCACAGCGCAACGTGCCGCAGCGCTGGCGCTCGGCGAGGGGGATCATGGTGCGCCGGCCGGCCGGGCCGAGCGGTGCGGAGCAGCCGGCGGGCGTGGCGGTGGCAACTGGCAATGGCAAGGCGCATGATTCAGCCTGATCATGACGACGGAACGTGCGTGCGCGTGCTCGCTGGCAGTTACCTCGGAAACTAAAAGAACATGATCCCTGTTCGAGAAAAGAACATGATCCATCCTCTTATCGGATGATTTGAATAATTGTGGCAGTCTGAAGAGCATGAACCGAAAACACGATCGATATTCGTCAAGCAACTAAATTGCCGGAGCATGCAGCAGACCCGCGGAGGATATATCCGAACCGGAGCTTTAGCCATGTGCTCGGGAGATCTGCTGTCACCAACGGGTTGGTCAAGTTTCTTTCTCGGGGATATAATGGAGATTCCCGCGCAAAATGTTCGCGCCGCATGTTCTGCGGAGCAACATGCTTTCGCCTTCGTGCTAGCTAGTTGCAGTTGCAACATGGCACTACGCCTGTGGCCGAAGGCAAGTTCTGGATCGCCATATATTACAAAAATGATTTGATACGCTATGCATGATTAATTAGCCAGTCTTTTCCTCATGTAGAATCTTCTTGCACACCGACCACATTATTAGGATCAGCGCGGGCCGATCTTCTTCTTGTCGATTAGTTCTCACTAAGATCACACTAACCATATTTGCTCATGGGACGGTGGTAATAATAGCAAGGGTACGTAAGCCATGGTTGTGTAGATACCTTAGAAGAGTCGGTTTGTGACCTTAGAATGAGATTGTGCATTTGGTCGATGGACATGAGCACTGTTAGGACTGCACTTGACTAGTAGAGGTTGCTTGAGTTTAGTCTCACCTTGTCTACGAAAGAAAGTCACATTCAGCTTATAAGAGAGAGATTTCTTACTTCCTTCGGTGCGGGTTTTTGGGATAGAGTGAGCTTTCTTCTTATTATTGGGCTACAAGCGTATAAATGTTCAGAACGTAGGCTGGGTGTTGGACTGACGCAAGTGGACGCTAACATCTGGTATCAGAGCCAACATCGTATGCTTTTCTGAGGGGCTTCTCAGGAGGATAGGATGTTAGGGGCCAATTGACTAGTGAAGCTTCTAAGTGTTTAGTTCCACCTCGTCTATCGGAGGAGGCCACACCCAGCTTATAAGGGAGAGATTCCTTTCTCTCATCAGTCTAGGCTTTTCAGATGGAGTGGGTCCTCTGCTAAATGTTGAATCGTGAGCGCACGAACATCCAGAACGTCGGTTGAGTGCTGGGCTAGCCTCGGTGGACGCTAACAAGAACCATGTTAGTGTGGTGGTGGGGCTACTCACGGGAGATGGATAACCATAAGAGACAACATTACGATGCCAGCGGGAGAGGAAATGACGATGTTGTGGCGAAGAATAGTGCAGGCGAGAGGGAGGATAAACCATAAGTGGGGTAAAAATATTAAATGGGGTAAGAGGTTGCACAATGATACGTCCAAAACATATGTACTTTCTCGAACACTTTGCTATTGTTTCTTCTCTAAACTTGCGTGATTTGGATACAACTAACACAGACTGACGCTGTTTTCAGCAGAATTACCTTGGTGTCTTGTTTTTGTGCATAAAATGAACTATCAGGAAAAATCCCGGAAAATATGCCAAAAATTATATTTCACCAAAAGATCCACGAAGCCAGAAGGAGAGACGAAAAGGAGGTCTGAGGGCCCAGACCCACCCCAGGCACGGGCCCACCACTGGCCGCGCCTAGAGGGGGTGCAGCCTCCCCAGGCACCCTCTGCGCCTATAAGTTGCCTTTCGACCTAAAAACCGAGGGGGTTCGATAGTTTTCCAGAAAGAGTTCCACTCCGCCGCCACCAGAAACCAAGATTCGGATCCAGAAACTCCGTTCTGGCACCCTACCAGGACGAGGAATTTGGAGAGGATCGGATCATCACCATCGTCATCACCAACGCATCTCCATCAACCACCGATGTTTCCCTCATCCATGAGTGAGTAATCCCTCGATGTAGGCTTGGGGATGGTAGGGATTGGATGAGTCCTATCATGTAATCGAATAAGATTGTTAGGGCATAGTGCCTAGTTTATCTTGTGCTATTTGACTTTGTTGCAACTTGTTGTGCTTAATGCTTGTCACTAGGCCCGAGTGCCATGATCTCAGATCTGAACTTATTATTGAATCATTATGATAGTATTGTTTGTGATCTTATCTGCAAGTTATGTACACATATCATTGTTCGGATCTAAAGGCCCCAAAGTGACAATAATTGGGACAACCGGAGGGGATGGCTGTGGTGTGAGGATCACATGTGTTCATGGAGTGTTAATGCTTTGCTCCGGTGCTCTATTAAAAAGAGCACCTTAATTGCCAGTAGTTCCCTAGAGGCCCCGCTGCCACGGGCTATCTGGACAGAAGATGTTGTGCAAGTTCTCATTGAGAGCACGTATAACTATATTTGGAGCACATGCCTAGGATTGTTTAGTACTTGGATGCTTGTTATTATTTATATGCAATGCCCTATATCTTGAAGTTACATGTTTAGACTCGTCCATGCAACGCCCGTCCATCCATCCCTATGCCTACCGCACTTGAATCCTACTATTACCTTTACTGTTACTATTGTTGTTGTTTCACTGTTGCTGTTGCTGCTTTGCTGTTGCTACTACAAACTGTTGCTACTGATAAACTTCTCTGAGCAAGAACTATTTCTAGGTGCAGCTGAACTGACAACTCAGTTGTTAAGGCTTGCAAGTATTCTTTGGCTTCCCTTGTGTCGAATCAATAAATTGGGTAATACTACCCGCGAAGACTGTTGCGATCCCCTATACTTGTGGGTCATCAAGACTATTTTCTGGCGTCGTTGCCAGGGAGCATAGCTTTATATGTAAGTTCACTTGGATCTATTATTGTTCACTACTACTCCTTTCATCATGGGGAAGTATCGTGATGGAAAGTTTCCTATTTTACCATCCACTACAAGAAGAGGTACATTCCTAAACATCTCTACTGCTCTTGATTCGCCGTCTGTTATAAGTAAGCTTGTTACACCACCACCACATACACATGCTACACACACTTCTACTACTGCTGAGTCTGAAACTGCTTTTGATGCCCATGATGTTACTTCTACTGTGCTTCATGCGAGTGGTTCATTAGGTCCTTTTATAGATGCTACTATGGCTAGTCTAGGAAATACCGAAACTCCTAGTGAAGACACTGTTACACCTGTTAGCTTACCTAATCCTAGTGAGAGTTATGATATTAATGATGGTTACATTGAGTTCACTGATGATTTTGTTGAAGAGTGCCGAAACACACATGGTACTAGTGCTATTAAGAGTCTCCTTGCTAGACGAACTATTATGCCTAAGTTGTCCTCTGATCCTAAGTTTGCCACTTCTTCCATAGATATTAAAGATGAAGATTATGATTTCTCTCTTGATTTATCTTATTTAGATATTGTTGAGAAAGAACCTTTTTGTGGGACTGAAAATGAGAGTGCTGTGGCTCATATGAATGAGCTTTCTACTATGAGTGCTTTATTCTCTGATGATTTTAAGATGCGCAAGTACTTTGTTACTAAGATCTTCCCTTTTTCACTAAAAGGAGAAGCTAGGGCTTGGTTTAATAGATTACCTCATGGTTCCATTGATAGCCCTGATTGCTTGATTGCTTCTTTCTTCCAAAAATATTTTCCTCCCAGTGCTAGACATGCACCTTTGCAGAAACTTTTTGATTTTAAACAGGGAGAAGAAGAGAAATTGCCTGAGTCATGTACAAGGTTCTATTCCTTGATTCATGCATATCCTGGATGTCCATTACCTAAGAATGAGCTTCTTGATATTTATTATAATGGACTAACTGATGATTCTAGGACCTACCTAGATAGCTTTTCTGATTGTGTTTTTAGGAAAAGGACTCCTACAGATGCTGAAGAATTAATGAACAAGATAAGCAAGAATTATGATGATTGGACTTCAACTGAGTTGAATACACCTGAGCCTATTACTCCTGAACTAGATGTTCCTGAACCAATTCCAACACCAACACCAAAGAAGAGGGGAGTTATTGCATTAAATGATGAAGTGATGAAGGAAGCTAAGAAGTGTCTAAAGGAGAAAGGTATTAGAGCTGAAGATGTGAAGAATCTACCTCCTATAGAAGAATTATGTAAGCCAATTCCCCCATTCATCTATTATTGAGGTACACTCTCTCCAACACTTTGATGAAGGTGATATTCCTTATGGTAAGCCTCCTGATCAATGCTTAGAGGAACTTGATATTTTTATTGTTAAACAAGGTCATTTTAATAAACAAGTTCAGGATCATTTATTGAAAAACTCTAGGTCTATCCATGAATTGAAAGATATTGTGGAAACAACTTCTAATGACATTAAAATGCTTTGTAAACACTTTCAAATGGTTCAAACCCAACTTGATCAACTTACTAAGGTACAAAAGGATATTATAGTTAATGCTTCAGGAGATAAACATGCTTATGGAATTAGAACTAGGAGTGGTATAGCTACTCAAGATCCTTTACATCCTGAAGGACACCCTAAAAGAATTGAGCTGGATTCTCAACAAGGTGAGGATAGTGGTAGTCCTCGTAAGAGGAAGAAAAAGAAACATAAGATAGTTGAGGAACCACTTGAACCTGTTGTAGATCCTAATAGTATATCTGTCTCTGATGCTGAAACTGAGAGTGGTAATGATAAAAATGAGTCTCCTGGTAAGGAGAAAGATGAGGAAGAACCTGAGAAGCACACTAAGAACACCAGGTACACAAAGGAAGATTTTATTGCTAATAAACATGGTAAAGAGAGAGAACCCTGGGTGCAGAAACCTATGCCTTTTCTAGGTAAGAAACACAAGTCAAAGGAGGAAGAACACTACAACAAGTTTTGTGAGTGGATGAAGCCTTTATTCTTGCAAATTCCTTTGACTGATGCTATTAAGTTGCCTCCTTATTCAAAGTATATGAAGGATATTGTGTCTATTAAAAGGAAGATTCCTAATGAGGAGATTTCTACTTTGCTTGCTAATTATTCCTTCAATGGTAAGGTTCCAAAGAAACTTAGTGATCCAGGTATACCAACTATTCCTTGCTCCATTAAGAATAATTATGTTAGAACTGCTTTATGTGATTTGGGAGCTGGAGTTAGTGTTATGCCTTTTCTCTCTACAAGAGACTCTAGCTAGAAAAGTTGATACCAACTGATATTTCTTTGCAAATGGCTGATAAGTCAACTACTATTCCTATTGGTATATGTGAGGATGTTCCTGTTCAAGTTGCTCATAATTGCATGGTTCTAACTGATTTTGTTGTGCTTGAAATGCCTGAAGATGATAATATGTCTATTATTCTTGGGAGACCTTTTCTTAATACTGCAGGTGTTGTCATCAATTGCAATCAAGGAAAAGTAACATTTAATATTAATGACAAAGAACACACTGTCTATTTCCTCAAGAAGGTTGTTAAGAGCTATTGCCTGAATTCCATTGAAAATATTGAGGGCATCAAGGTTGGAGAAATATATTGTCCCATTCCACAAGAAAATTTTGAAACTATTATGATTGGGACCATTGCTATCAAGTATGAGGTAACATAATCACCTTGTGGAATGCAAGGTTTTGTTTCATATAAGATTGTTTTGGTAGCAATACTTGATCAACCTTGTTAACAAAAGGATTTTAATGAACAACATAATGTTTCCACTATGGTTATACTTGCTTTCTTTTTCCTTTCTCCTTCCTAGTCTTTGCTTTAGCTTTAGTTTTGCTAGTTGTTTGCTTGTTTGAGTTTCTTAGAGCTCCTGTAGTTTGGCTTTTGTTTTGCTTTTGCTTCTTCTGAAAAAACTGTTTCTGCGAGAAAATCAATTTTCATACCCTGAAAATTGGCCAAAAATAAAGTTTCCTGAAAAATCCCAGAAAATTCAAAATAATTTTTTCCTCGAAGAAAGGGGCAGAGTGGCACCTGAGGTGACCCAAGGGGCCACCCCAGGACACCAGACTCCTGGTAGGCGCGGCCTACCAGGTGGCGGCGCCTATGGGGGGGAGTCTGGCCCACCTGGGCCCCTCCAGGCTGCCTCCTCAATATTACTTAAAAGTCAGCGCGGTGCAGTGTTGACAACAACACTTGCATAGCCCAGTGGTTCTGGGGTTGGTTGTCTCGTTTAAAACCTGGAGGTGCCAGGTTCGATTCCTGGCACTCCAAAACTTTTTTTTGTTTTAATAAAAAACATTATTTTATAATTTTTAAGTTCCATATGTAACGAATATCACTTACTCATTACAAATAATAATTTTCTACTATTTTTAAAACATAGTAGCACCAATATTTTCAAGATATAAAGTGAGAACATGTATATAATTGCAGGTAGGTAATAAATTTATTACAAAAAAAACCACCAATAATCTTGTGTATATCAACACCCTACTTCAAAAAACCATGTATAGTATTTTGTCGACTTGACGCACACGATTGTGCACATGCATACATCACACACAAAAAAGGTCACTTCGTGTGATGTTGCTTCCGAACGAGCTAGCGTCGACGTCTCGTCACGATCCTCTTGGCCTTCTTCGTCGCGGTAGAGTAATTGAGGCCTAGAACTTGTGGATTTCTTCTCGTGTACGAACATCCTTTAGCGGGGAGGGTGGTATTCCTTCTAAGATGAGGATACGCGCTAGGGTTGTCGAAGAACTTCTCAAATTCCTCTTCTATCTTCGGATCGCCGTACTTGTCGAAGTCTTGCTCGGTGGTGGATCCCTCCATTCCGATGATGCTCCTTTCCCCCTCCTAACGACAACGCGGGTAGGACTTGTAGGATCGGTAATAAAGAAGCATTGATCCACATGGCTAGTCAGTACCCATGGCTCGTTTTTCGTCTGGATGTTCGTGGCGGCCGCCTTTGACGCTTTGGCTTCGGGTATAACCATGGTTGTGAAATACCGGCCTTCTTTTTCGACGTTCTTGGCCCATCTAACCCGGAACATCGGCATCTTCTCTCCGCAGTAGTCGATTTCCCAGATCTCCTCGATCCTTCCGAAGAACCTTTCCTTCACATTGGATTCCTCGTCGGCGTAGGATAGCATCGTGGCCCTCGAGTTCTGGTATTCGCTATTCTTGTCCTTCTCCTCGGTGTAGAAAGTGTACCTGTTGATGTCGTACGCCTAATAGGTCCTCACGTTCAACGAGGGGCCCTGCGATAGGATGAATAAGTGTCTATCATCGCCAGCAGGCGCCTTACCCTCATTAAGAAGGAGCAGCTCCTTCTTGAACCAACTCGTGAAGGTAGAGTTGTGCTCTCTCGTCATGTCTCCCCTCGTCCTCCGTCGGCCCGTGTCGTTCAATCTCTTATCAATCAAGCTTTTGTGCTTCTCCACCCAAGGACCGACCACTTGTATGTGATGTAGCGTGACTCGGTGTGCCCTGTCATAGTATGGGCGCCGACCCTTGAATATGGCATGCACTGCTGCAAAGACCTCGCGGTGACCAACTCCAGCGATCCTGCCAAAGTGCTTGCGCTTCGGGAGACCAACAGGTTCCTCGGACTGCATATAATTCTGGCAGAACGATATGCACTCGTAGAGCATGAAGCCCTTGGCTATGCTTCCATCCGGCTTCGCCCTGTTTCAAACGTATCCTTTGAGCACGCCGTTCAGCCTTTCGAACGGCGTCATGTTGTGTAGGAACGGCGGACCGAGCTGGATGATGTCATCGACGAGGTGGACAAGCATATGCAACATGATATCGAAGAACGCGGGGGAAAGTAGATCTCAAGCTCGTTGAGTATCACGACGATCTTGTCCTGCAGGGTCTCAAGTTGCTTCATCCCGATCTCCTTCCTAGAGATGACGTCGAAGAAGTTGCAGAGGCCAAACAGCGTCTCACGGACGTGCTCGTCCATGATCCCTCGGATCGCAACTGGGAGTATCTGCGTCATCAGCATGTGACAGTCGTGTGACTTCATCCCGCTGAACCTCTTCTTATGTATGTCCAGGTATCTGGATATCTTCCCTCTGTAGCCGATAGGAAGCTTGATTACTATGAGGGTGTTGAAGCAGGAAGGGGGGCAGTAGTAGTTGTTCGGCTTAGCCCTCTTGCGCCGACCTTGAGTCTCTTCCTCGTCGTCGTCATCATCATCATCGGGGCATCCTCCTTGTTGAAGCGCTTCTTTGATGCCCAGATGTATCATGTTATCTTGCTTTCGGCATGTCTTTGGTCCTATCCGGGATGTTACATAGAGTGGCAAGCAGACTCTCGCACACGTTCTTGATGATGTGCATGAGATCAAGGTTGTGGGGCCTGTGGAGGTATTTCCAGTACGGCGGGTCCTAGAAAACAGACCTCGCTTTCCATATGTCGCGCAGCGGCTTCACCCTCAGACGCTTCTTCCCGGCGCAGGGCACTCCTTCCAGTTATCCAACAACTCCTTGATTACCTTGTCGCTCCTCCTCTCCGGGGGTCCATCGAGCTCCACCGTACCATCGAACAAATCCATGCGTTTCCTCCACTCGTGATTCGCACGTAGCCACTTTCGCATCTTTGGGAACACAATTTTCAAAGACCCGGGATCCCTCGGCAGCTGGATATGCGGGGTATTCTCCATGCACCTGACGCAAGCATTGTGTCCGTGGTTCACCTGGCACGATACATATGCGTAGCCCGGATAGTCTTGCACTGTCGTGAGCAGCACGACCCTCATATCAAAGTAGTCTCGAGTGTAGGCGTCCAACGTACGGGTTGGCGTCTCCCACAGCGTGGCTAACTCCTCTTTCAACATCCCGAGATACATATGCATGTCGATACCTGGTTGTTTCGGGCCCTGAATAAGAATACTCATGTGCACGTACCTCTGCTTGGTGCACAGCCAAGGGGAGGTTGTACGGCCATACGAACACGGGCCAGGTGCTATGCGTGTTTCTCTGGTTGCCAAAGGGGTTCAATCCGTCGGTGCTCATGCCCAGTCTCACGTTCCTTGGACTGCCCCCGAATTCGTCTTCGAACTCCATGTCCAATGCCTTCCACTGGTTAGCGTCTGTAGGGTGTGTCAGGATCTGGCCCTTCTCGGGATCATCTTCCGGCGGAACCCTTTCCGCGTGCCATTGCATGAGCTTCGCTTCCTTAGGGTCCACGAAATACCGCTGCAGACGGGGAGTGATAGGAAAATACCATACAAATTTATGAGGAACTTTCTTGTTACCCCTATTGTATCGTGGATGGCCGCACACTGGACATGTCACTCTATCCTCGTACTCGTCCCGATAAAGTGCGCAGTCATTGATGCATGCGTGGTACTTGACGTATGGTAGGTCGAGAGGGCACACGACTTTCTTGGCCTCATCGATGCTTCTTGGCAATGTGTTATTCTCGGGAAGCACATCGCCTTAGAATTCCATGTTATCGTTGAACCTCACGTCGGTCCATCTGTTGTTCACCTTCATCTCCAAAGCCTTGAGGGTTACATTCATACGTGTATGCTCGGGCCGGCACCCAGGTTACAACGGAGTAAATACGTCTTTCTCCATTTGCGCCAACTTTGCTTTCTCTCTCGCGACCGCTATTGTGTTGTAACCCCCCTTGAGGAGCACTTCTCGAAGATGAGGATCCTGCAGGGCCGAACTTAGCGGTGTCTGCGTGTCTGTGTCTTATCCTCCATCGGCGTCTCCTTCATCATGGTGATCATGTCCGGCATCTCCTTCATCATCATCGTGATGATCATCATGTCCGGCATCTCCTGCATCGTCATGATCATCATCATGTCCGGCATATCCTTCAACATGATCATGTTCGGGTGCCTCTTCCTCCTCCACGACATCATTTTAGCTGGGCATGAATCCACCCATGAGCAAGTGCTTCTCCAATGTCCCGGAATCAGGTTTGATTAGGGTCCCTAGTTTGCAAGTCTTGCAAGGACATCTTATATCGGTCTTGTTGGTACAAACCATGACGGCCGTCGCCCAGGCCTTGTATCTAGCCACCATACCTTCACTCATTTGGCGCACCATGGTTGCCTGTGCACAAGAGATTAGTTTAATTAGAACCACACCATATGCATGTCTCGCCAGAAAATTTCGGCAGCACCTCCCCTATAAATAGGGCATATGGGTGGTGCAAAAGTTGGACGAAACAGAAATGAATCAACATTTCGGCAACCATGCACCACACCAGCACTTGCACACAAACACACAAACACACAAAAGCATACACAAGCATATACACGCGACAAAGACGCCGACAACCTTCACATACAACACACATCCACGCCATCCATACACCGCCGATCGACGTCCCGGCCCGTGACACATGCATATGCATGTCCAACAACTCACAAACAAGCATGTGCCATCCAACACAACTCACCTAGTATACAATTTGATGGAGACCGTGTGCGAGGGAGCGTGTGTCTTGTGGAGGCTAACTTGATGGAGATGTGACCAATAAATGATGTATATGTGGGGCTTTTACTAAATCTACATGGTGGAGAGGGACTCCCTCCCCACAACCATCCAACCAAAAGGTGTTTGGCAACCTAAAATGGAGGTAGAATTGAAGAAAATGGGGTGAGGAGGAGGGGGTCGAGCTAGATCTATGGGAAGTAATGGCTTGCCTGTGGTGGTAGGTAGGAGAAGGTGCCACCTTTATGGAGGGTGAGACGACATGTTCGTGGCGCACCTCGTTTTCGTGCGCCACAGACTTCCCAGGTTCGTGGCGCACCGAAATGGGGTGCGCCACAAACGTTCATGGCAAATTCTGTAGGGTCCTGGCCCACCGTAGTTCATGGCGCACGCGTGAAAGGGTGCACCATAGACTCCACTCATGTTCGTGGCGCACCCCCAATTCCGTGCGCCACGAATAGTGGTGGCCGACCATTGGATCCCATTATAGGTGGGGCCCGCCTTATGCGTGGCACACCGATCCAGCGTGCGCCATAGATAAGTTGGGGTTAGTGGCGCATAATTCAGGCGTGCGCCACGAATAATGTAGTTAGTGGTGCATAATATCAGGTGCGCCACGAATAAGGGGCCTATGGATAAGGGTTTTCCCACTAGTGTCACCTTCTTACTCTCTCCCGAAAAACACCGGAAAACTTTCTCAAGCTCGAGTTCTTGCTGTTCTTGCTCGCGATTTTCGATCTCCTTGTTCAGCCCATCTCAAGTGCTGATTTTTGGAGGGATTGTTCCTTGGTATGTGCCTCCTCCACTTGTCCAATTAGATTTGTGATTGATAGATTGTATCTTGAGTATTTTGCTGCTATAGGTGACAGGTTGTTTGAGCTTGCATGCTTGTTCTTTGCTTAGAAACTTTGTTTTGATGCATGTGTAGTCCTCTAGCAAGTTCCTATAGTAGTTGTTCATCATTTATCAACTTAGAAATCACTTGGTTTGATGGTTGTTTAAAATTTCAGAATAGGGAAGTCATGGACCACCACACCTTTGGTGACATATTTGAGAGTGATGCACCTAGAAGGGCAAGGCTACCAAGGTCATCTACCAGTACTAGACCCTCATACAATGAGGATCTCATCACTCCGCGATTTGGTGACGAGGGAGATGAAGGGGATGCGCATTGCCAAACTTTCTTGCGAGTTGTCGGGATTCTTAATGATTTTATGACTTTGGTACAGAGAGCTGGTCTAACAATTTACATGTAGGATGAGAGTGCACAATATGCTTTGCTTACTAAAACATTTGTGGAGAGTTTCTCCTTTACTAATAGTGTGTTCAAGCCTTCTGTGTCTTTCAAAATTTATGGTAGGGATCATTCTATGACTTTGAAGCAATTTTGCAAGGCCCTTGGACTTGGTACAACTGGGTCATCAATGAAGATTCGGGATCTACCCGCTGATTTGTTAGAGCTTTACCGAGGAATAACCAATGATGATGACCGTAGAGCTTAGCGAGGGAAGATAAAGAACATTCAACTTCCAGCCATCAGGTATTTTGCCTACTATCTTGCCACCAGTGTTCTTGGTAGGTAGAACACTAGTAATATTTCCAACTATCAATTGGCCTTCTTAGCTGCTGCGCTCAACAATGAGGATAAGTATAAGCTTGGTTCTCTCATTGCTCATCGTCTAGCTGCTAAGGGACCCATTTATGGGGGAATTATTACTACTCGTGTTGCTGCTGCCTTAAACATTGTTGTTGATCCACACGATACAGTTTTGGATCCTCAAAGGCTTGATCTTGCTACCATGAAGGCGTACCACTTTGTCACCACTAACTCTACTCTTGAGAACTTGGTTTATAGAATGTTGTTTACTGACGGGGAAGAGAGAGAGACCCCTCTACCCCAAACCACTTTGTTCAGTATTTCTCAGGGACCTTGGTCACGCTCGAAGGCGGAGATGGATTACAGCCTGCGTTCTCTCAACTTCCATGGGCACTATCAGGAGGAAGCACCATCATACGACCCCCCTGCATATTACACAGGGGAGGCCTCGAGCTTGTACCAGGATGAGGAAGCTTCCTCGACATACTATGGAGGTTCATCCTCTTGGACACCATGGGATTGAGCCCCACTTAGGCCAAAAGCCTCAGCTTGGGGGGAGGTATACCGACGTCACACTCATATATATATATATATATATATATATATATATATATATATATATATCCTGTTCGGTCGGTTCTTTGTATATCTATTGTTGCGCTTTCTTTTTGGTTTTTGTTGCTTCTTTTTAAAAACCCAAAAATACCAAAAATATTTTCGTTGTTTCTCTTAGTTTGTTTCTTTTCTTTGATTTGCCTTAAAAGAAAAATTCAAAAAGATTTTTCTCAAGTGCTTTGTTTTTGTTTGGTTTTTCTTTGTTTGCTTGTTTCTAAAAAATCGAAAACACCAAAAATATATGTTGTTCTTCTCTGGTTTTATGAGTTCTTTGCAGGGTTCAGCCGTGGATTTTGGTTTCATGTTGATTATTCAAGTCACACAAGTGAAGGGCAATAATAAAGATTAAGACAACTCGAGGTGTGGTAAGAGGCTGGTAACAAACTCTATTTGTTTCATTTTTGTACATATACTCATCATTGTGAGCATGCTTAGCCTGTTTGTGTAAAGTGTATGTCATTATGGATGCTTAGTAGTTCTTGCTTGTCTATGATTAACTCCAGCTTGCTAATAGTTTGTAGCATGTCATATGAATATTTTCTTGCATTGTTTTATTCATACTTTGGTATGATATTGTGGTATCCTCCTCTGACTATTCATGTGAATCGACTTGGCACATGCTCACGCATTCATATGAATAATCAATAGTCAGTAAGCCTCGATGATTTATTTTGCCTCAGAGTTCTTGTATCACTTTCATGCCATAGTTAGTCATATTTTGTTGCAAGCATGATTATGACAGCCGTTGCTCTCTTGTTTGTCGCTCCCTATCTATTGCTAGCCTTCACTTGCACTGAGTACGTGCTCTACCTGTGCTTCCAACTTCCCAAAACCAATATTGCCAGTTGTGTCTATCATACCTACCTATTAGCATCATTTGCTAGTTCAGCGCATATTCCATATGCCATATTTTCTTCCAAAATAAAATGTTCGTCTGTTTTGAGAAAGTTAGTTAGTAAAGCTCTCACAAACTTGATGGCACACTTTATTCCTTGCGCTTAATAATCCTGAATCATTGTGACTATTCCATAAGAGTTATATGCTTGCTAATTATATGTTGGGAGCCAGCAGAACCGTGCTGTCACGAGGAACGCTTTCAACACTTTTTGGATATCTCATCCAGTTGATTCCTTGCTATCTTTTTTACGGATGTCGACGATATGAAATAAAAGGGGAAGTTGTTAGTTCATGGAGTTTATACATTATGTTAGAGAAACGTCTGGGCCGCTATCCTAAGACATGCCTAATCATGGTGGAAACTTCCAGCATCACCATAATGAGCATCTATGAAGCTTCCTCAATAAAAAGCTATGCACATGGTAAATAAAAAGATTGTTGAGATGCTCATTGTCTGTTTGCCTTGTCATTTTGGTTATGGGAAAGCTCATGTACCATGTGCAAGGGGTACCCCGTTGGAGGTTCTCGATGATATGCATGTATTTACAATGACAAGAACTTTCAGGGGACCAAAGTTGAGTAGCATGCGGAGCGACCCTCGTACTCAAGGGACTTGAGATTTCTAGTTTATGGTCTGTTAAGCATATGATTTAGAGTGGACCTCACTTTCACCTTAACCAAATGAAGATGTCTATGATAGGGGAAATGAGAGCTCAAAGCTAATGAGTACCTTCCTTTCAGCATTTGGAAGCCTTTCAAACCTTTCAAAACCGTTCTCACAACTTTGTTGAGTCATCACTTATTCTATGAGCACCTTCTTGAGAGCATAGTTGTCATTCTTGTGTTTGTTCCAAAACTTGATTAATTATGTTATGATTTTGATGCTTGTATCTCTGATATCTTTATCCCTAGTCTTCATGTGAACTTCAGAGGTGCCTTGGCATTTATATTATGCTCTTGAAACAAAGGCAAGCGAGATACCACTCTATCATACCTTATTATGAGCATTGCAATGTTGTTTGTGTTTATGTTTCATGCTACTTATTATTATTGGGTTGGTTTCTCTTCATAGCTTGCAATGACTATTGAGTAGACTTAGTTGCATACTCCTTATTATGAATTGTCTAAGCATCTACTCCTATGTTGAGAATATTTACATCATATGAAGCAAAGTGTTCGTGAAGTTTTACATTATACTTTTTTTTTTTTCATTGATTCTTGAGACAAAAAATAATAGCTTAAGGGGGGGAGTTAATACTTCCAAAACGTATCTACTTTCTCGAACACTTGCTATTGTTTCTTCTCTAAACTTGTGTGATTTGGATACAACTAACACAGACTGACGCTGTTTTCAGTAGAATTACCTTGGTGTCTTGTTTCTGTGCAGAAAATGATCTATCAGGAAAAATTCCAGAAAATATGCCAAAAATTATATTTCACCAGAAGATGCACGAAGCCAGAAGGAGAGACGGAGAGGAGGCCTGGAGGGCCCAGACCCACCCCAGGCGCGGGCCCACCACAAGCCACGCCTAGAGGGGGTGCAGCCTCCCCAGGCACCTACTCGGCCTCCCTCTGTGCATATAACTTGCCTTTCGACCTAAAAACCAAGGGGAGTTCGATAGTTTTCCGGAAAGAGTTCCGCTCTGCCGCCGCCACCAGAAACCAAGATTCGGATCTAGAAACTCCGTTCTGGCACCCTTCCGGGACGGGGAATTTGGAGAGGATTATCGCCACGTCATCACCAACGCATCTCCATCAACCACCGATGTTTCCCTCATCCATGAGTGAGTAATCCCCCGCTGTAGGCTTGGGGATGGTAGGGATTGGATGAGTTCTATCATGTAATCGAATAAGATTGTTAGGGCATAGTGCCTAGTTTCTCTTGTGCTATTTGACTTTGTTGCAACTTGTTGTGCTTAATGCTTGTCACTAGGGCCCGAGTGCCATGATCTCAGATCTGAACTTATTATTGAATCATTATGATAGTATTGTTTGTGATCTTATCTGCAAGTTGTGTACACATATCATTGTCCGGATCCAAAGGCCCTGAAGTGACAATAATTGGGACAACCGGAGGGGATGGCTGTGGTGTGAGGATCACATGTGTTCACGGAGTGTTAATGCTTTGCTCCGGTGCTCTATTAAAAGGAGCACCTTAATTTCCAGTAGTTCCCTAGAGGCCCGCTGCCACGGGCTGGCTGGACAGAAGATTTTGTGCAAGTTCTCGTTGCGATCACGTATGACTATATTTAGAGCACATGCCTAGGATTGTTTAGTACTTGGATGCTTGTTATTATTTATCTGCAATGCCCTAGATCTTGAAGTTACATGTTTAGACTCGTCCATGCAACGTCCGTCCATCCATCCCTATGCCTACCGCACTTGAATCCTACTGTTACCGTTACTGTTACTATTACTGTTGTTTCACTGTTGCTGTTGTTGTTGCTGTTGCTACTACAAACTGTTGCTACTGATAAACTTCTGTGAGCAAGAACTATTTCCAGATGCAGCTGAACTAACAACTCAGTTGTTAAGGCTTGCAAGTATTCTTTCGCTTCCCTTGTGTCGAATCAATAAATTGGGTAATACTACCCGCGAAGACTGTTCCGATCCCCTATACTTGTGGGTCATCACACAAGTTTCGCTAAATGGGATAATGGGGAGAATTTCTATTAAATGGGGTAATCCTTGTAAATAAGGTCAAACTATGAGTAAAAAGTGGAATCTTTAGCAACAAACGACTTTATTGATTAGACGAAAATGGTCGAAACAAACATGAGCATGCAACATAAGTCTTTTACTACAAAATAATAAATCTTACATCAAGATCTTTCAAAAACTAAGAGCATCAAACCGTCAGGAAAAACAATAAGAGTATGGAAGGACGAAAGATGAGAAATACTAAAGAAATTTTCATTGCCAACTTTTTTCGCACCATTAGTACATGTCAGGTTGGAGTGTAGGGTGAGATAGCCGCTCATACTATATAAAGAAGTGTAAAGAAAGGGAGTTCTTTAAACTAGCATATTGAAAAATTAATCGGCCAAAATAACCATGAGTAGTCATAATATTTCAAGTCTCTTCCTCTTGACCAAATTTATAACCCTCTTTAGCAAATTCATTTTTAGTAAAGTTTTCCTTATCAAACTAGAGGTTACCAACAAACCATGCATATCACTAAATAAAGAACCGCCAAATACACAAATTGGGTCAATGATCTCCAGTTTCACCTCAATCCTCATGATAATGAATGGATTTCTAATCCTATGGGCCGTTTGAAGGAAGTTGAGCTCAACCCTGGAGTTTAGGATATGCTAGTTTGGGCGTGAAATGCTTCTAGACGCAGCTAAGTTGGGCGTATGCTACCTTCGTAGCAAGAGAGGGTACCCCTGCACCCAAAGAATCCTGGAAGAAAATCATATACAACCAAGGTCGTACGGCTCCAGGGCTGGACCAACTTCTGGGTTCGACACCTGTCAGTGTGAATCTCAAAGCACTCTTGCAACTTATGCCTTTTTGCATGCGGACCGGAGAGATGTAGGCTGTGGAATAAGCTTGTGGCTCTGTGGCGGCGCCACCAGCGATGTTGTCCCCAACCGGGTGAAGCCCGAGAAGTATCCGTAGACACCCGAAGAGGTTCCCCTCGTGCGCGACCCCTCCATCTTTGTCCGCCCGGAAGAAACCCTCCTTGCAGCAGCGAGTCGCCAAGATGTAAATTGTTAGGGACATCCAGATCAAAAGCCGGAAGGTCTAGATCATATAAACAACCGAGCCGCCAAGATGAAAACATGATAATTTCTCATACGAAGTATATTTTCGACAAACTTGGGATCTTTTGAAAGCTAACAAAAAATCAAGGTCCTCACCGAGGTATCCCCAAAATAAACTAAAATGGAGGATGAAACGCATGCATGTGTTTGATCACTCTAAAAATGACATGATCGGGCTACTCGGTTGATATCACATCTTTATAGTACGACTATATAGCATATAACCTGGTATCCCATCAAGTACCATGTGACTGGTAAAACTAGGAAAACCTAGGAAAGTCGTATATTTGCCTTGCAGATTCTGCTTGAGTTTTGATGAGCATGTTTATGCTTGACTCAAGCTAGAATCCTTCTCTTGATGAGGATCAATCAATGAGGTTTCTCAATTATCTTCCCCTCCTTTTAATTATGCATCGGAAGACTTTACTTAATCACATCTTGATATGAACATATCACCAAATGTATGACAAGCTTCAAGCATATACTTACTCTAGGTTCTTATCTTGATATTTCCCTTCTCAACCATTATAATTCGTCTACACTTTATTTTATCCAAAAATGAGTGATTTTAGGATCGTTCCTCCAATTCAAGCCTATGTATGGGTATGCCAAGTACACACAAAGACGTACTAAACACAACTATATTTGTTAGTTCACAAAAAGCAATTAAAAATTGATTAATGCACCACTAGATCACTTGATCTCATGCAGTTGATCGTTTACGCTTGTGTGTTGACCATCAATAATTCCATTCTCAAGCTTCATGTTGGTTTCTCTCTGTTTTTCATGCTCTATCAAAATATATTGATATATACACAATCATTTGTCTACTTTAATTACTTGCTTTAAGACTTGATTGACCATGCTCAACTCATGAGCTCATCATGACCTCACTCGAAGCCATATCTTCGAATTATTCTCTTGTATTAATTCTCTCAAGATCCTACCCTTCATGGCTCAACTCAAAGTACCAAGCATAACCAATTTTTTGTTACTCAAATGAATCACATCTTGGTCATTTTTATCTTCACATAAACTTTTTGATTCACTCATTGAACTACATCTTGATGCCTTGAAGTTCTTTTGACTTGCTTCCTGTTGATCATAATATAAAACTCTCATGAACTCAATGGTATGGAGACGTATCTTAATTTTGATGGTATTCATACCAATTCCACGCAATATCCTTCATGCATAACCAAATCTCTGTGCACATCTTTACCTTGATGTCGTTCATCCTCGAATATATCCAATACTCTTCATGCATCACATGTGGAACATTTCTTCCTACACTAGTACATTACTCAATAAAATCATAAGTTTGTAAAATTTAATATTAATTACCAAAACCATGCTCGACGCTAAATACCCTTTCGATAACCTCTTATTTAATTCATGATACACCGATGGGGTTGAAGTATAGAACGAGCATGGGGTCAAGAGCTGTCGGTTCATTCGACCAAAATATCACTAGCTACATGGTATCAGTTGTGATGTCAATGGTACAAGGTAAAGCTCGTTCTTGTAGCATCCCACCTCCATGGTGGGCCGGTGGGGCCACCGCCACCAAAATCTCATGAACTTGTGATGGAACCATTCTAATTTGCAGTCCAACTGCTTGATTCAAGATTAGCCTTGTCTCTTGGCACTTAGTGATGACGAGCCTATGGAGGAAAGGAGAACCAACAACAGGAAGAATGAAGAGTGGTGTTGTGGCGACTTGACTTTCATCACTGTTTATTTATTTCTATGACTAGATACAAGGATTTTCTTCTCCTCCAGTTAGGGGTGGGCTTTTTTTTGAACTAGGGGGGGGGGGCATTTGGTCATGACCAAAATCTCAGTCCTTATTTTCTGTCTTTTTAAGTTTGGTATCCTAAATTTGAAGACCGAATAGAGATGACATTTTATAGTGAATGAAAATTTCAGGTTCGGAATATCCTATCTTTATTCCAGTCATGAACGAATTGTATTGTAGGCAAGTGGCTGACAACTCCAAAACCAGAGAGGATCCAAACAAATTTTGCAAGATTTTGCCTAGAATTTTAAAAGTATTTCAATGCACACATTCATATTAGATTGGCAGAAATAAATACACAACTTTCAACATAATAATTCATTTCGAACAATATTTACCAATTTTAGCCAACCAACAAAAAATAAAAGCCTCACAATAGGAGGATACGCTCATAGAGCCATAGTCACATATCCACATGTGGCAACAAGTCGCTAGAAGAAGCTCATATAAAAAAAATAAAAATATATATAATATTAGGCAAAGATATATATAATTAGAAGTGCACATCTAGGTCTTAAGAAGATGTAGCTAGCCAATGGGGCTGAATTCGGCCATTTCGATCTATTTGGGTACCAAGATGAAATGACAGAATTGACTTAACTAATTTCGGTCAAGAAACTACGTAAAAAAATTACCGGACTTTCCGATCTCGGTCTTCGGTTTTGATTTTTCGGTTTTGTGGATTTTTATTCTAGGATAAAAAAATGTCCTATAACCGTTCTTTGGAATTGCATCCAAGGAAGATTTTTTGTTTGCTATGACTGTTATGTGAATTTGCATCGTAGGATGTTTTTTTCTACAACCGTTATATGATTTTTGCACCATACATTCTGTTGATTTGCATCACTGGAAGACTTTTTTTTTACAACTGTTTAGCCTTTGTGCTACGATATTTACGGCGTGGTCTTCCATGTCTCCGACGAAATCGGTTTTACTACAATACATAATAGCACAATTTTGTTGCAATAAGGTCTCGGCAAGGTCTCCACTGAGATCTCTGGCATGATAAATGGTGAACCATTTTTTTTTTGCTAATTAGAAGCAAAAACTAAAGTCTGTTTGCTACATATATGCAAAAATGGGAGTTGAGACAAAACTGGTCAGGTGTCATCTCGGAGTTTTTGATGTTTTCTTAGGGGTTGGGCAAGAAATTTAAGTAGCATGTATAAGATTGAAAAGGAAAAGCTTTTGAATGTCATTGACTCACTTGACATTAAAGCGGAAACCGCGCCTCTTAGTATCTCCGAGAGAGAGGAACTTAGAGAGGCTAATGATAAAATCGCCAAACTCCGAAGTGATGAAGAAACCAAATGGGCACAGCGTGCAAAAGTAAAACACATTCAAGAAGGAGGAAATAACACTAAGTACTTTCATCTGATTGCAAATGGCAAGCATCGAAGAAAAAAGATTTTTCAACTTGAACAAGATGAAGGGACAATTATAGGTCAAGAAAACATCAAAAACTACATTACGGAGTTTTATAAAAAGTTGTTTGGGGCATCGGCCCAGAATAGCTTTTCTTTAATTGAATCGGAAATTAGAGACATTCCACAACTTTCTGAAGAGGAAAATATTATTCTTACAGCCGACTTTACGAGAAAAGAGGTGTATGATGCAATTATGCAAATGGAAAGAATAAAGCTCGGGGCGGATGGGTTTCCGCTGAATTTTACCAAACGTTTTGGGAGATAATTAAATACGATCCGATGAATCTATTTCATAATTTTCATAAAGGTGAATTACCTTTGTTTCGTTAAACTATGGTACTGTGATCCTACTACCTAAAAAGGAGAACGCAGGCGATTAAGCAATATAGGCCGATTTGTTTGCTTAATGTGAGCTTCAATTTTTTACAAAGGTAGGAACAAATAGGATCACCGATGTGGCTCAAAAAGTTATTAAACCAACCCAAACAGCATTCATGCGCCAGAGCCATATTCTAGAAGGGTGTTAATTCTGCATGAGACGATCCATGAACTTCATAGGAAGAAAATGGATGGGGTCTTATTGAAAATAGATTTTGAAAAGGCATATGATAAAGTGAAATGGTCGTTCTTGCAACAAGTAATGCGTATGAAAGGTTTCGATTCTAAATGGTGTCGTTGGATAGATGAGTTTGTTCGTCATGAAGTGTTGGAATTAAAGTAAACGATGACATAGGTCATTATTTCCAAACTTTCAAAGGTTTAAGACAAGGAGATCCCCTATCTCCTATGCTTTTTAACCTTGTGGCGGATATGTTAGCAATTTTGATCGCTCGAGCGAAAGAGCATGGTCAGGTCGAGGGTCTTATTCCGCATTTAGTTGAAGGAGGGATATCCATACTGCAATACGCGGACGGTACTATAATTTTTATGGAACACAATTTGGAAAAAGCTCTTAACATGAAGCTCTTCCTATGCATCTTCGAACAGCTATCAGGTCTTAAGATAAACTTCCACAAGAGTGAAGTATTTTGTTTTGGTAGGGCTAAAGAAGATCAGGAGCAATATATTAACTTGTTTGGGTGCGAGGCTGGGTCATTCCCATTCAGATAATTGGGAATCCCTATCCATTTTCGCAGGCTCAAAAATGGTGAATGGAAACCTGTTGAAGATCGTTTCGAACGAAAACTTGCGAGTTGGGTTGTCAATCTTTTGTCTTATGGGGATCGACTTGTGCTAATTAATTCAGTATTAACTAGCCTTCCGATGTTCATGTTATCCTTCTTTGAAATACCTAAAGGGGCACAGAAAAGATTGGATTATTTTCGCTCGAGGTTTTTTTTGGCAAAGTGATGGACATAAGAGAAAGTATAGACTAACTCGGTGGAACATCATATGCCGACCTAAAGACCAAGGGGGACTCGGGGTGGAGGTACTTGACATTAAAAACAAATGCCTGATAAGTAAATGGTTGTCTAAGATATTAAATGAACAAGGAGTATGGCAAGAGCTCATACACAATAAATACCTCCACACTAGTTCGCTGCCTCAAGTCAAGGCAAAACCCTTAGACTCCCCTTTTTGGAAAGGTCTTATGAAAGTTAAAGATGAATTTTTTGACCGGGGCGCTTTCAAAATTGGAAACGGTGAGCAAACTCGGTTCTGGGAAGATACATGGCTGGGCAATACACCATTATCTCATCAATATCCTATCTTATATAATATTGTAGCGAAAACATGTCATCAGAGCAAATGTCTTAGCACACACGCCATTAAATATTGGTTTCAGACAAGCGCTAACAGGCAATAGAGGGGCAAGATGGCTTCATCTAGTGCATTGTTTGATGACCATCAACTTGACCGAACAACCAGATGTATTTGTTTGGAAGCTAACAATCTCTGGTTCTTTCACAGTAAAATCGCTATACCTTGACCACATGAATGATCATACTAGATACTTGCGAAAATACATATGGAAAATAAAAGTACCACTTAAAATAAGAATTTTTATGTGGTTCTTACAACGAAAAGTAATTCTCACGAAAGACAACTTGATAAAAAGAAATTGGCAAGGATGTAAGAAATGTTGTTTTTGTTCTCAGGATGAATCAATACAACACTTGTTTTTATCTTGTCCCCTTGCAAAAGTAGTATGGCATATTATACATATGGCTTTTAATTTAGCCCCTCCCACTAGTATTAATAATTTGTTTGGTAATTGGTTAAGGGGGGTGCCTGAGAAAGATAAAGTACAAATTCGAGTTGGAGTATGTGCTCTTCTTTGGGCCATATGGAACATACGAAATGATTATATCTTTAACAAAGCAAAAAATACTTCTTTCATGCAGGTTATCCCACAGGCTACTCATTGGATCCGTTCATGGTCCTTCCTGCAATCTATGGAGCAGCGCGAGGCTACGGATGGTGGATGCAGCCGACTAGAGTCGGTGGCACGAGATTTATACAGCCGGTGCAACTAGCGTTTTGATTATAGGTTATCATATTGATGCAGAGCCACTTTATGTCTTCCTTTCTATTTAGATGGTTGATACATGTATCAACCATGTGTGATCCATGATGTAATCTGTTGTAATACTTTAACTATAATAAATTTAATAAAAAGATCGTATGCATCTACCGATGCAGAGACCGGGACTAAGTCTCCATTTCGAAAAAAGGTGTCATCACGGGAAGGGAGAGGTTTTGCGGGGAAAACCCCCGGGGCGCTGAACACTTACTAATCCCCCTTCCCCAAAAGGAAAAGGTTTCAAAACGTCGTGAAACCACCTTAACTGTACCACACAAGTCACCATAAACGGCGATCACACATACCTTTGGCGCTACTCAAACAACATGCACACAGTGCACGTACAACACTCGCCATCATCATCATCACCATCTTTCTTTCTTTCCTTGTGTTCAAAACAACGGCAACCACATCCCCCTTAAACAACCCAATAGTCCCCAGCTTGTGTTGGCCAGCCATCCATGATGGGCAATACTCTAATCAAGAAAGCCCCATGGCCTAGCTACCTAAGCTAACCGACCACCCCAATTATCATCTCATTGCCCCGGCCATCCCATCATCAAAAGCTCATCATTTTTGGTGCCAACCCCTCCCATGTGCGATCCTTTCCATGCAGAGAACATCGCAAGATTATTTTACGATAGTTGCAGCGTACTAGCTAGAAGAAGACTGTAACGTGGGCCCTCCTTTGCTCGGTTCTCGGGTCCCACCATGGACTTGGCAAAGATCTCGCATGCATCCTCTCCTCCTCGTTGGCCCGACCTCTTTGCACACACGCACGCTTCCAAAGCCCCTCGCACCCTTTTGCAAGCCTGGCTCCTTGTCCTCGTCCTCGTCCTATATATACGCACCCATACCTCGGCACCATGACTACCCCTCCTCCTACACACAGCTTTTATCGATTGCTACATTACACAGAAAAGTTAAGGCCATCGGGAGAAAGCAGAAACCACGCTCTGCGCAGCCATGATCAAGCTGAGGTACTCCAAGAAGCTGTTCAAGAGGAGCTCCTGGTCCAAGGCCAGCGCTTGCGGCGTCGGCCATGGCGATGTGGCGGCGGGTAGCGTCGTCGGCGGCCGCGGGGAGATAGAGTGGGAACTGCGGCCGGGAGGGATGCTGGTGCAGAAGAGGGACGGGGGGCGGGGGGAGGAGGTGATCCTGGTGAGGGTGTCCACTGGATTCTCCTGGCATGATGTGTCCATTGGGGCTACCCGCACATTTGGTGAGTTCATAATATGATTTCCTGCTGTAACTTTTTTCTGAAAATCTTTCTTGGCTTTGTATTTTTTTAGGTTTATTAAAGGTCATTTCGATAGTTTTCGCGGCTTACTTAGAACTTATATTTCAGAAAATCTACTACTTAAAACTTGATTTGTTCATGCGGTTCTCTTCTTATTAGGAATCCCATCACCCAACATGCATACCTTTTTTTTGGGTAAGAACTGTTAAGTTCAGGAGACTAAGATTACACTCCTTTTCGCAAGTATATTTTAAAAGCTTCTGTCGATTAGGAGTATAAGCTTAAGTGGAAGAGAACAAATTCAACAACGTCTCGCAGTCTCTTTTTCTCCTACCTTGGCATCAGCGAATGTGGTTGTTTGGTAGACGATGTTGGTCGATGCAGTTAAAAACCCATCACCTGGCCATAGGCACTTCTGCAGTTTGGTGTGAAGTAGTAAATGTCAATACAGTAGCGGCCCTCAAGTAAATGCCACATTTTTTCGTCTGCAAAATGCTTCTCTTCATAGACATAATTCTGGAAAATAAAGGCTATGTGGGAATTGTTCTACTCCCAGATCTATCGATCCTCATGTGCTCACGAATAGTCTTAGGTTATTTAAACCCAAACTCTATTCTCATGTGACTTCTCCCTGTTTCTGAATCCTAATCTATAAAGAAGGCCAATACTACTCTATAAAGTAGTTGACAACCAGGAATGCTGCACTGCATAGGACTGCTGAATATATAATAAAAGGACATACAAGTATACAACTACCACCGCCCTGCCCGCCCGTCTCCTTCAGAAGTCAGAACGAGTACAGTACACTACTACATCGGAACTACGCAATGGTGATGCAGAAAAAGACTAAAAAAAGCCATACACCTGACATGTATGTATGTTCTTAAATTCAACGTGTGCCATCACATGCTCACCTAGGTATTGTAATGCATCTGCCGGTGGCTGACAACACGCATAACCTGAACTGCAAACTTGTTCGAAACTTCCAAACTAGTACCTTTTGTTTCCTAGCAAGCAATTGAACGGTGTTCCGTGTCGTGTACCAAAAATACAGTTTGGATTTCACAGTGCGATCTGTTTTAATAACAAGAGAGTTCCTTGTCACATTGCAGGGGAACTGAAGGTGATGCTGGCCATGGCGACGGGGCTGCAGCCCAGGGAGCAGAGGCTGCTGTTCAGGGGCAAGGAGAGGGAGGACACCGACCACCTCCATATGGTCGGGGTGGGCGACAAGGACAAGGTCCTCCTGCTCGAGGACCCAGCCCTCAAGGACATGAAGCTCCGGGCCGCGGGAGGTGCCGCGGCCCGGCGCGTGCAGAGCCCCCGCCAGCCTTTTATCCAGGTGTAGGCGAGGTCCGCCGCTCTAACTAGTAGAGCAGGAAGGGTTTATTTTCATCACTAATTAATTTCCGGAAGGTTTTATGTCTGGAATGGTCCGAGTGGGGTATGTTTTTGGCTCCTTACTTTGGTTAAAGTTAGTGCCGCTCCATGTCAGGGCACTGTCAAGGGTCCCTAGAGATGAGAGTGAGAGCTGTCCTAATCATGTTAGCTAGTTAGTTGCAAGTGTCAAGCAGCCATGGTGGTTGCGCTGTGATCGATGTTAAGCCTGATGTTGGGCCTACTCCCTAGTGAGATGGTCTTTTCCCATTTCCTTGCATGGATTGTGGATAGGAATGGGACAAAGTCATAAGATGTGTGCGTCTTGTGTTCTCACGAATGAATTATATTGGAACTAAATGTGCGTCTCTTTCCATGAAGAAATATATGTCCTCTTCGTCTGTGATGTCTGCTTGCAGAAAAAAATCATTGCCATTCTTCAGGTTGAAGAAAACTTATGCAGGGTACTACCCAGTATGTGCAAAAAATGTGCACTAGTCCATTATTCTGGACTGTTTGGACTGCTGCAGTGAAATGCAGGCCGGACTATACATTGTTCATTGAAATGATTCCCCTCTTTACACTTTTAAAGAGGGTTTACTTGGCTTCTAAGCTAATTCATGCATACTAATTTATAGAGCAGCCAACAATATCATCTCAACTAACTAATTGTTGCTCATTCACCGTTAAATTAAGGACATGATTTTACCAGTCTTGGTAAAGTACATTACCTGAAGAATGGCAATGTTTTTTTTTCTAACATTCTGCAAGTACACATTACCTGCCGCCAAATTCAGCTCCAAATATTTGCCTCCAAAAGTTCGAGAATCTTGTGATGATCTAACAACCAGAGCCACGCCCAGCCTAGCCTCGGTCTGCCTCGGGCTCTTCATCATGTACTACATTCCTGCAGGAGTTGACCTAGCATTGTTCCCTCTACCTAGTTTAGTGGAAAAGCTCGAGGTTATCAGCTCAGGCTTCTGTCTTTCTCCATAGGCGTGATAACTGCCTGGAAAGCAACGAGCTGCTCGATCGCCATGGCGGACTGGATATGAATTGTGCCGGCCTTTATGATCTTTTGAGGCGACAAAAGCGCGCGTGTTTGTATGATCTTTTCTTGGGTTCCACCACTTCCACCGAGTCAACTGCTTCGTGCTCCCCGGTCCCGACCGTCCCGGGGTCCGGAGAAGATCTCCGACGCATGCGCGAGATCCTCGTCGACGGATCGCGCGTGCCGCCGGTGGAGTTCGCGTGCGCGCGTGCATGCATGCGCCACCTCCGGGTGCCGTAGCCGGAGGGGACGAGACACCGGCCGGTGGGCTACCTGCAGCTGGATTGCTGGGTTTTTTTATCACGTCAGGTTTTGTATAGTACAAGAAATCGGAAAGGAAACCAGATGCCAGGCTGAGATGACATGCAAGTTTAGTGTTGAGAATCCAGCCCAATATAAGGGTACGGGCCCAACTCGTCCAACATCTGCTGGGTTCTTAGGGCCCGTTTGGAGTGCAGGGACATAAACCTTAGGATCAGATCAAAATATACCAACGGGAAACGAATATACTCCCTCAGTTTTATAATATAAGATGTTTTATCTTTATAAAGATAATGTATCTAGATGTCTTTTAGTGTATAGATTCGTAAAAGGTTTACTGTAAATCTACACATTAAAAGATGTCTAGATACATTGTCATCATAAACCTAAAACATTTTATATTCTAACTAAAACAGAGAGAATAGATGTAAAACTAAGGAACAGAAAAATGTAGGAAAACAGGAGAACGAAGTGTTCGGATGGACCTCCGAAACGCATAGAAATTTTTTCTCAGGGGCTGCCAGAGTATTTTATAAGTTAAGCACAGATTATTTTAGTTTTTTATTAGGCCAACAATGTGACTCTAGTTCTTCACCTGACGTAGCCCACATGGATCGGATTTTTTATTCAGGACACCTGAGTCGGGCAAGCGCCTGCCTCGGGCTCCCTCCCCCGCCCCCACACACCCACCCCCCCCCCCCACCCCCCACCCCCCACCCACACACACACCTAAAAAAGCTTCGGGTAGTTTTTTCAATCCTATGGAATCGTGGCGACAGAGCAACTTTTTCTTTGGAATACTGATCATGTTTCCCGTATTCCAAACGCCCTCATAGGAAATAATTCCTGAGGAATAGCGTCCCTACGAAAATCCTCCAAAAAATCATGTGAACCGAACGGAGCCTTAACATTAATCAATTAATTAAGAATTAAGGGTATCATGCGACGAAGGCTTTACCCTGGCCAGGGTTTTTTTTTCGACGAGATTCCCGAGCATTTCCTGTTCTCGGCTCACTGCGGAGAAGAATGCGCTCTAGGCACCCTCTATAGTGCAGTGGGCTAGCCCATTACAAGATCCTCCGGATGTTTTTTTCCTTTTTGTTTTTAAGGTTTTTTGTTTCTTCTCTTTTTCAATTTTTCCACCTTTCTCATTTTTATTTTATATGTTATATTTTTTTCTTATGTTTTCTTCTATTTCTATTTTTTTTCCTTTTTCATCTTTTCTATTTTATGTATTCATTTTTATTTTATGTCTTCTTTTTCACTTTTTTGTTTTACATATAAAAAATATATTAATAATTTTTTCTTGTTTAAATTTGAATGTTCATAAAGAAGTACCTTTTAAACAACATAAATGTTCTCATATAAAAATCATTCAAATGAGGTAAATGTTCTTATTGAATAAATACTAGTAGTTTTTTGTTCAAATGAAATAAACGTTCATATTAAAATATTATTCAAATAACATACATATTTATATTGGAAATATTTGAAATAAGTTAGTTCACTTTAAAAATAAAATAAAAAGGAAATTAAAAATAAAATATAAACAAAAACAGAAAAGAAGAAACAAAAAAACACAAAACAAAAAATTTGAACGGTGTCTGCTTATTGGACTGCACTAACCGCGACCCATCTTTTTGATCTTTCGGGCGGAGCCAACGGCAGAATGGACAAAAATAACCCTTTTGTAAAGGATTTCACGAAATGACCTCTCTGGATAACTATTTCACTAGACTAACCCTTTGGGTAACGCCCAACAGCTAGGCGCTACACTCTACAGTGTAGCGCCTTTCAGCTAGGCGCTATGCCTCCCGCCAGCGTGGCACCGCCTGGCCTCACCCGGTTGTGTGACGCCCAGGCACTATGCCTGGGGCGAGTAACGCCCAGGCGCTATGCCTAAAGTGTAGCATTTATCTGATAGGCGCTATACTCTAATGTGTAGCGCCTAGCAGATAGGCGCTACACTTTGAGACATACTCAGCAGCCCGCAGCCCCCTCCCCACCCCGACCCATTCACTCTCTCAGGCGCAGGAAGAACACAGAGAAGGCAACCGACGGTTCCTCCTCCCCTCTCTCTCAAATCCACCCCTCAAATCCATGAGATTTGAGAGATTTCACCGTGGATTTGCTCCCCCATCCCTCCCTTAAGGTAATCCCCTCCTTTTCCCTCTCTTTCATCCAATGAATCTTGCACATTATCCTCAAACCCTAGGTCTAGTTGGATTCATAATATGGCCTATTTGTGCATTGTGTTTTGATGGTAGTTATATATTAGTTGTATTTGATGGGGAATGGAAGTGTGTTGTTGATTTGCATTGTGTATGATGGTTGTATATGGATTTGTATGGATGTGTGAATAATATGCTCCCATATTCTTTGTAGTTTATTGTATGATGGCAACAATGGTCACATACCAAACACACTTTATTGATGTTTGGAATATATATGTAGGATGGTGTGGCTACTTGAGGATTACTATGATCATGAACACCGGGCATACTTGATGGCGGCGAAGCATATGGTAATAAAACCATGGTTGAACTTCTTTGTTTTTATTTTTCTATTGATTCAGTTGTGTTGGAAAAAGCATAATGTTCGATCTTGTATGTATGCAGAGGCTTCGTCCCCTAAAGCTTCGGTCTCATGGTGCGTCTTCGAATGACATGACGTACGACGAGCGGTACATCGAGTACATCAAGCGGCTAGGCCTCCTCCCTTTCATCACGCTTGTGAGCCGGTCGACGCCGAACCTCAACGCGGCTGCTATCACCACACTTGTCGATCGGTGGAGGCCGGAGACGCACACTTTCCACCTCCGGACCGGCGATATCACTCCTACTCTTCAGGATGTTTCCATGATCTTTGGACTTCCTATCGCGGGGGAGCCTCTCTATATGAGCACAGATTCCGATGGGTGGCACAATGCGATGCAGCTACTTATTGGCATGGCTCCTGAAGAACTTGAAGATAAGAGCAAAGATAGAGTCCCAGCAGGCGCGACATATGCGTGGATCGTGGAGAACTTTGCGGAATGTCCGAACCCCACCGAGGTTGAGGTGATCGAGACACATGCTCGTGTGTACGTGTGGTATGTCCTTTCTAGGACTCTGTTTGTGGACAACGGAGGTAGGACGCTCAGTGGATGTGGCTGAAGGCACTAGCAAACTGGGATAGCAATATCAGCTGGGGTTCGGCGTCTCTTGCCTACTTGTACCGGTAGGTAATCACCTGTGCACTCTATATTCATTTGTATATGTCGAGTCCACACATATGCTATACTGGCCTCTTTTTTGTTCACTTGTAGTTGGACGATTCCTGTCGTAGGGCAGGCCAAAATGCCGGAATAGGTGGTGCTATGGTTCTTCTCTCGATATGGAGCTGGGAAAGCTTACCAGTTGGGCGTCCCTAAGAGGTGGGCCACCATCCTTGGCTAGCGTATAATAGAAACCCTCTACGCCTCCCGACTTGGGCTTACAAGTGGGACGTGGTATCGGAGATGACAAGCGATGTCGATGCCATGTACCTCAAGTACACGAACAAGTTCGATGCGATTACGCCCGAGCAGGTAGATGTTTGTCTGTACGTCGCTTCCCATAATATTTACTTCACGAGTCAAAATCGATACCAAACATGTTCTTGTGATATGTTGCAGGTGGAGTGCGAGCCTTATGGTTGTGGGGAAGAGTTTGGTATTGCTCCCGGGTTTGATATTAACCCGAAGTGCTTCGAGGAACAATCTCTCTGGCTCATGTGCTGCCCATTGATTTGCAATTGGGCGGTTGAGTTTCATATGCCACAAAGGGTGATGAGGCAGTTCGGGTTGTTTCAGTGCAACCCTCCCGTGTGGAAGGACACCGACAAGGAGCTTCATCGGTTAGTTAGCATGAGAACTTGTGCTCAATTGCTTTGAATGCTACTAACATGGTTCTTTGTTGTTATTCAGGTTGGACAGAAAGAGGCAGAGGAAGATCAAGAATTGGGATCACCATCATAGGAGGCACGTCATGGAGTTCCACATTTGTGTGGAGAATGCTCGACGAACGGAATGGAATAGTAGAAGAGCTCATTGCGCAATTTCATTTAACAACTACATCCATTGGTTTCTTGGTAGTACCCGTGTCTCCATTTGCCCGCCGTCCTATGAGGAAGAAATATTGGAGGAGCCAGTCCAGTTCGATGACCTTGCCTACACTTAGTACAACCGGCAGGTCAGGGAGGGGACTGACATCCCGCTTACTTCCCCACTCAACTTTGCGGTAAAGTTATCGTTGCCTTTGCATTACTTTCCTTGCACTCTCATCTCTGTCTTGCCTAACATGTTCTTGTTCTTGACTCTGTAGAGAACGGAGGTAAAGAAATGATGAGCCCAGACTCTGAGGAAGCGATGATGAGCCCAGACTCTGAGAAATGGCTAGAGGCCATGAAATCCGAACTGGGATCCATGAGCGAAAACCAAGTATGGACTTTGGTGGACCCTCCTAGCGACCGAAAGGCCGTTGAGTGCAAATGGATCTTCAAGAAGAAAACGGACGCGGATGGTAATGTTACCGTCTATAAAGCACGACTTGTCGCAAAAGTTTTTCGACAAGTTCAAGGTGTTGACTACGATGAGACTTTCTCTCCCGTAGCGATGTTTAAGTCCATTCGGATTTTATTAGCAATTGCTGCTTTTCATGATTATGAAATATGGCAGATGGATGTCAAGACTGCGTTCCTCAATAGCAACATTGATGAAGAGTTGTATATGATGCAACCCGAAGGTTTTGTCGATCCTAAGGATGCTGATAAAGTGTGCAAGCTTCAGCATTCCATTTATGGACTGAAGCAAGCATCTCGGAGTTGGAACCTTCGTTCTGATCAAGTGATCAAGAGCTTTGGATTTGTTCCAAATTGCTACGAAGCTTGTATCTACAAGAAAGTGAGTGGGAGCTCGATGACATTTCTGGTACTATATGTGGATGACATATTGATTATTGGAAATGACATTAACATGCTTAACGATGTGAAGAGTTATTTGAACAAGTGTTTTTCAATGAAAGACCTAGGTGAAGCTGCTTATATATTGGGCATCAAAATCTATAGAGATAGACAAAGGCGCGATAGCTTTAAGCGGTACATACCTAGACAAAGTTCTGAAAAGGTTCGAATGGATAAGGCAAAGAAAGGTTCGAGGCCTATGTTGTCGTAAGATATTGAGCAAGGCTCGGTTTCACTTCGGTAAATGATAGAGAAGCGATGAGCAAAGTGCCTTATGCCTCGGCCATAGGTTCTATCATGTATGGCATGTTGTGTACTAGATCGGATGTGTCCAATGCTCTTAGTTTGACGAGCAGATATCAAAGTGATCCAGGAGTGGAACACTGGACAGCCTTGAAGAACATCCTAAAGTACCTAAATAGGACTAAAGAAATGTTCTTAGTCTATGGGGTGATGAAACGGCTGTCGTAAAAGGTTACGTCGATGCTAGTTTCGACAATCGACAAGGATGATTCTAAATCTCGAACGTGATACGTTTATATTTTGAATGGAGGAGCTGTGAGTTGGAGAAGTCGCAAGCAAAGCGTGATCGCAGGATCTATAGAGAAGCGGAATACATGGTCACTGCGAGCGTCAAGTGAAGGAGTTTGGATCAGGAACTTCATCACTGAGCTTGGCGTGGTTCCAAGTGCATTGGACCCACTGGAGATATTGTGTGACAACACTGGCGCCATAGCACTCGCTAAGGAACCAAGATATCATCCAAAGACCAAGAATATCAACCGCAAGTTTCATATAATCCGAGATTATATGGCAGATGGAGATTTTAAGATTAGCAAAGTACATACAGATCTAAATGTCGCAGATCCATTGACTAAACATCTTCCACGTGTAAAACATGATCAACACCTTAGTGCCATGGGTGTGAGATTGTTGCCAAATGTAAACTAGATTATTGACTCTAGTGCAAGTGGGAGACTGTTGGAATTATGCCCTAGAGGCAATAATAAAGATGTTATTATTATAATTCTTGTTCATGATAAAGTTTATATTCCATGCTAGAATTGTATTAAGCGGAAACTTTAATACTTGTGTGGTTTGTGAACAACACCGTGTCCCTAGTACGCCTCTATGGACTAGCTCATTGATTAATGATGGTTAAGGTTTCCTAACCATAGACATGAGTTGTCGATTAATAATGAGATCATATCATTGGGAGAATGATATGGTGGACAAACCCAAACTAAGCGGAGCAATTAGATCGTGTCATCGTGTTCATCTTTGCGAAGCTTTTCTTATGTCAAATATTGTATTCCTTAGACCATGAGATAATGTTGGAGATATGCCCTAGAGGCAATAATAAATATAGTTATTATTATATCTTTGTGTTTATGATAAATGTTTACATTCATGCTATAATAGTATTAACAAGGAAACATTAATACTTGTGTGATTTGTAAACTTAATTTGAAGTCCCTAGTATAGCCTCTATACTTCACTAGCTTGTTGGTTGATTAATGATTGTGGTTTCCCTATCATGAACATTGAGATGTTATCAACAACAAGATCATATCGTTAGGAGAATGATATGGTGGACATACTCCTATAGATAAGCGTAGCATAAAGATCAAGTCATTTCAATAGTTCAATTGCTATATGCTTTCTGATGCATAGTAACCTAATTCCTTCGACCATGAGATCATGCATATCACCTTTACCGGATGGATGCTTTGATGACATCAAACACCACACCGTAACTGGGTGGCTATAAAGGTGGCATTGAGTGTTCGGAAAGTATTGGTTGAAACACATGGATCAAGAGTGGGATTTGTCCATCCATATGACGGATAGATATACTGGGCCCTCTGGTGGAATGTCATCCAATTAGCTTGCAAGCATGTGACTAGGTCACAAGGATCACATATCACGAGCGAGAAAAGAGTACTTATCGGTAACGAGGTTGAACTAGGTATGCAGAGATACCGACGATCATAACCTCGGATAAGTAAACTATCGTGAGACAAAGGGAAATTGGTATCGTATGTAAGTGGTTCATTCGATCACAAAGTAATCGTAGAAATATGTGGGAGCCATATGAATTTCATTCCTCTATTGGTTATTGTTCGGAGAAGTGTCTCGATCATGTCCGCATAATTCACGAACCGTAGGGAGACACACTTAAGGATTCGACGTTGTTTTGAGTAGTTATGGTATTATGAGAAAGAGACCGAATGTTGTTCGGAGTTTTGGATGGGATCCGGGATATCACGAGGTGATCCGGAATGGTCCGGAGAATAAGATTCATATAAGGAAAGTCCCGTTTCGGAGTTCGGGAATGATTCCGGTGTTTTCATCGGGAATGTTCTAGAAGGTTCCGGATTGTCCGGCACTTCGGGGGGGGAGGGTAAATGAATGTGTCATTGAATGATTGCATCATGTACTAAGTGTTCTTGCTGTTCCAAAACTGAAAAGTCAAACTGCCAGTTTGAAAGTCAAACGGCTAAAACAGGAAACTGTGGAAAACAGGAATCTGTGGAAAGCGAGCTGTGGAACAGTGGGAAACAAGCAAGAGGAGGTTGAAACCAACTTGGAGGAGGTCCTCTCCTCCAAGCCGTGCCCACCTAGGCCGAGTTGGGGAGGACTCCCTCCTCAAGCCACGGCCCCTCCACCTATAAAAGGAGGGGCCTCCTCCTCTAGACACACAAGTTCCTATCCTCTAATCTCCGGTTTAGAGCCGTTTGGTTTAGAGCTTCTAATTGCTTTAGCCTCGGTTTAGAGCCTTCTAATTGGTGTGTCTAATCCCTAGACCACTAATAGCCCTCTCTCATACTCCACCATACTCGCTCGGCTTAAGGCGAAGCCTCAGGATTTCCTCTACTTAGGTACCACCCGTTGTCTTTGGAATTGCAGGAGAGTGCTACAACCTCCACGCCCTCTGGAACAAGGGAGAGGAAGGTCTTCGTCGAGTACCAAACGTGACTGATTGCGAAGGCCAGGAATCTGCGCCGGAAGGATCATCTACGATCTTGAGATCGGAAGAGTACGACTACATCACCCACGAGAATCCGCTCTCGTTAAACACTTTGGAATCTTCGAGGTGTTATTCCATCGACTCGTTGCTACAATCTAGTAGATAGATCTTGGCTTGTTTGTTTGTATGCTATAGAAATTTTTGTTTTCCATGCTACGAACCCCTACAAAGGGTATCGAGCCGTGTCTATATGTAGATCTGTTGCAGTAGAACACAATGGTCATTGTGGGCGTTGATACTTTTATTGTCGATTGCTTCTTGTGTACTTTGCATCTTGCGGTATGTTGGGATGAAGCGGCCGGGCTAACCTTACATGACATCGCTCATGAGACTTGCTCCACGCTTGACATGCAACTTGTATTGCATAAGTGGCTTTATGGGTGCCTGCTTTCTCCTAGCATAGTTAAGATCCAATTTACAACGGGTGATCAACAATGCTAGTATCAATGTTGTGGTTCTTGTTCGTAAGTTAGAACGACACTTATTGAAAGCCCCAAACCACGTAAAATATGCAAAGAAAGTAGAGGCGCCTAACTTTGTTTTGCGGGGTGTGCAATGATGTGATATGGCCATGATTGTGATTATATCCGATGTATGCAATGTTCCTTATTGTAAGTTGGCAACCGCGTGGAGCCATATGGTTGTCTTTAATTTATGTTAAGACCCGCGTGTCTATTCAAAGTAGTTGTAATAGTTGAAGCCGGTGGACGACAACCATGGTGAAGCGTCATTGACCTTGATGCAATGCCGGTGATGATGGAGATCATGTTCGTGCTTGAATATGGAGATCGGAAGCACAAAGAAGAAAGGCCATATCATATCACATATTAATGAATTGCATGTGATGTTAATCCTTTATGCATCTTGTATTGCTTGGTAGACGACGGTAGCATTATAAGATGATCCCTCATGCACATAAATTTCAAGTCATAAAGTGTTCACCCTTAGTTAGCACCGTTGCTAAAGCTTGTTGTTTCGAAGCACCACGTGATGATCGGGTGTGTTAGATTCTGCAAGTGTATACAACATGAGCAAGCCAGATTTGCTCATGCAGAAACTAAGGTTTGATCTTGACGAGCCTAGCATGTACAGACATGGTCTCGGAACACGGATCACCGAAAGGTAAAGCATGAATCATATAGTAGATATGATGAACATGACGATTGTTCGCCATTGAAACTATATCAACTCTCGTGATGATCGGTGTTGATGTAGTGGATTTGGTTCGTGTGATCACTAAAACAATGTGAGGGATGTTGTTTTGAGTGGGAGTTCACCTAGTTTAATTTCATTAATTAATTTGAACTCAATTTGTCATAAACTTAGTCTAAACTATTGCAAATATGTTGTAGATCAATGGCAGCCCTACCATCAATTTTAATGCGTTCCTAGAGAAAGAAAAGTTGAAAACAATGGAAGCAACTTCCGGATTGTTTCCAATTTGAGGATTGTCCTCACTGGTAATTTGACCTATGTCTTTGGATGCACATTTGGGTGACCCACACTTGATGCTCGATGAAGTAAAGAATGTTTACCTCGCTCGGAAGAATCAGTACTCCATAGTTCAGTGTGCTATCTTGTATGGTTTAGAATCGGAGCTTCAGAAAAGGTTTGAAGAGTCAGACCCATATGATATTGTCGAGGATCTCAAATTGATTTTTGAGACTCATGCGGCAATTGAAAGCTATGAGGTTTCTGAAAAGTTCTTTAACTGCAAGATGGAAGAGGGCAGCTCCGTCAGTGAGCATGTGCTTAAGATGTCTGGGCACGCAAACAAACTTCAAAGCTTGGGTATAGTGATTCCTAATGCTTTGGGGATTTACCGCGTCCTCCAGTCAACGCCACCAAGTTACAGGAACTTTGTGATGAACTACAACATGCGTAACATGAACAAAGAGTTGCGACTGTTTGCTATGTTAAAATCTGCAGTGGAGATCAAGAAAGAGCACCAAGTGTTGTTGGTCAATAAGACCACCAAACTCAAGAAAGGCAAGTCTAAGCAAAGGACACTTCAAGAAGGGTGGTAAGAAAGTTACCACGCCGGTAAGAAGACCAAGGCTGGACCCAAGCCTGAAACGAGTGCTTTTACCAAGGGAGAAGGTCACCGAAGCGGAATTGCCCAAAGTACTTGGCGGATCAAGAACGGCAACATCAAGAAGAAAGGTATATTTGATATACATGTTATTGATGTGTATCTCACTAGTACTGTAGTAGTGCTCGGTATTTGATCTTGGTTCGTTGCTCATATATGTAACTCAAACAGTGCGAGAATAAACGGAAGCTAGCGAAGAACGAGGTGACGATGCGCGTGGGAAACGGATCAAAGGTTGATGTGATCGCGGTCGGCACGCTACCCCTTCATCTACCATCGGGATTAGTTTTTGTAGGGGTTCGTAGCATGGAAAACAAAAATTTTCTATCGCATACAAACAAACAAGCCAAGATCTATCTACTAGATTGTAGCAACGAGTCGTTTGGAATAACTTACCCTCGAAGATTCCAAAGCGGTTAACGAGCAGATTCGTGGGTGATGTAGTCGACACTTCCGATCTCAAGATCGCGTACGATCCTTCCCAAGGCGCTCCGTCAGCCCGTAGTCGGTCACATCGCCGCACTGACTCAAGACCTTCCTCTCCCTTGTTCCAGCAAAATGCAACGAGGTTGTAGCACTCTCCTCGCGATTCCGGAAGACAACGCGTGGTACCGGAAGTAGGGAAATCACAGGCTTCGCCTTAAGCTTGCAGTATGGTGGAGCTTATGAGAGAGGCTATTAGTGGTCTAGTAATTAGACACACCAATTAGAAGGCTCTAAACCAATTAGAAGGCTCTAAACTGGCTAAAGCAATTAGAAGCTCTAAACCAAACGGCTCTAAACCCGGAGGTAGAAGATAGGAACTTGTGTGTCTAGGAGAGCCCTGCCCTCCTTTTATGGGTGGAGGGGCCTGGCGCCAGTGAGGAGGAGTCCCTCCCCAACTCGGCCTAGGGCTGGCGCTTGGAGGTGGGACTCCTCCTCCAAGTTGGTTCCAACTCCTCTTGCTTGTTTCCCAATTTCTTGTTTTGGCGTTTGACTTTCAAACCGACATTTGACTTTTCTGTTTTAGGATTCAATTTAATCCTTTATTTGGGACAAGAAGAACACTTAGTACATGATGCAATCATTCCAATATGTAATGACACATTCATGTACCCTCCCCGGAGTGCGGACAATCCGAACCTTCTAGAACATTCCCGATGAAAACACCGGAATCATTCCCGAACTCGAAACGGGACTTTCCTTATATGAATCTTATTCTCGGACCATTCGGATCACCTCGTGATATCCGGATCCCATCCGAGACTCGAACAACATTCGGTCTCTTTCTCATAATACCATAACTACTCAAACAACGTCGAATCCTTAAGTGTGTCTCCTACGGTTCGTGAATTATGCGACATGATCGAGACACTTCTCCACAATAACCAATAGAGGAATCTGGAAATTCATATGGCTCCACATATTTCTACAATTACTTTGCGATCGAATGAACCACTTACATACGATACCAATTTCCCTTTGTCTCACGATATGTTACTTATCCGAGGTTATGATCGCTTGTGCTTTATCTCCGCATACCTAGTTCAACCTCATTTCGATAAGTACTCTTTTCGTTCCGTGATATGTGATCCCTTGTGACCAAGTCACATGCTTGCAAGCTAATTGGATGACATTCCACCGAGAGGGCCCAGAGTATATCTATCCGTCATATGGATGGACAAATCCCTCTTGATCCATGTGTTTCAACCAATACTTTCGAACACTCAATGCCACCTTTATAGCCACCCGCCACGGTGTGGTGTTTGATGTCATCAAAGCATCCATCCGGTAAAGGTGATATGCATGATCTCATGGTCGAAGGAATTAGGTAACTATGTATCAGAAAGCATATAGCAATTGAACTATTGAAATGACTTGATCTTTATGCTACGCTTATCTATAGTTGTATGTCCATCACATCATTCTCCTGATGATATGATCCTGTTGTTAATAACATCTCTATGTTCATGATCAGGAAACCATGATCATATATTAACCAACAAGCTAGTTTAACAAGAGGCTTTACTAGGGACTCTTATTTTAGTTTACAAATCACACAAGTATTAATGTTTCCGGTTAATACAATTTTAGCATGGTATGTAAACATTTATCATAAGTGTGAAGATATGATAATAACCACTTTATTATTGCCTCTTGGGCATATCTCCAACAGTCTCCCACTTGCACTGGAGTCAATAATCTAGTTTCAAACCTTTGTATATAACACCTATGGCTTTCCTAGTTGTATGTACACGATTGCTAGTGGTCAACCGATCTCCTGATCCGACACTTCCAGTCCGTGTGTAATTGCATGTCTTTGCCTCACGCATCACTCATTCTCTAATGAGATGGCTTTGTATAAATTTGGTCTTTGGTGTGACCTTTAGCTCTTTGGGGTTAAAACATGTTGATAATATTGTACAACAATTTAATAAATATCTTCATAGTATTATCCCACGTGAACTACACCTAGTTTGATAACAAACTACTTGACACAAATGCCCTCTTTGTCGCTAAAATAGCGCTATATACTTGGCCTTTTGTTGTAGTATCTGTCACAATGTCTTAACTTTGGAACTCATCCAAATCCATTATGGAACTCACCTTCCATTATATTGTGCCACCCTTAGTTTAGATTGAGATAAACTTAATTTGTACTTTGTGACAAAGCTAGTATCAATGTAGTACTTTTACAATGAACTAACCATCTATTTGTCACTTCTACAAATATTATACTCTTAGTTCTTCCAAAAATCATAAAAATATCCTTACTATTGTCCAATGATCATCTTACTTAATCATTCGTATATGCTCACAACATTTAGAGCATAGGACATATCCGATTTGTACATATCACAAGATGATATAAATACTCTTTGTGATTTTATACATCAAGTATCAATCTATACTTGATTATTTGTTTCACTTTACCAAATGTCAATACACTTGAATATATCATCAACATTGAATTTATTCAATCCTTTCTCGTGCACAAGAACCTCTCTTGTAGTTTCTATATTGAACTCATTCAATATCTTGTCTATGTACTTCGCACAACCATATTAGCGCCTATTGATGCCAAATATTTAGGTTTTGCCTAAGTCTTTCATCGGGATGAAATTCTTAATATGTGTTAATAAAAGATACATTATTTCCAATCAACAATATGTCTTCCACATAATGTATTAGAAACATGTCTTAGCGCCCCACTTAATTTCTTGCAAATGCAAGCATCTTCATTGTCTCTAATGAACTTTTAAACTCCTTTAACAGCTTTCATCATAGTGAAGATTCCAACTCCGCGATGCTCACTTTAACCATTGAAGTTTGCATATGCTTTTAGCATCCTTTGAATTAACAAAACCCTATGGACCGTGTTATGCACATGTCCTAGGTAACGATTCTATTAGAAGAACTTGTTTTGTTTATTCAACTACCATATAACAAATTATATGTAGTGGTTGCTACATTAATCCGTCTAGACTAAATAGCACTATGATGGATCAAATCTTGTCATAGTCAACCTTTGAACATTGTTGTGAACTCTTTCCCAACATGTCGACTATTTCATAGATGTGAAACATCCATGTCTATTTCTTTATAGATCCGCACAACTATAAGGTCTTACACCTTTCTCGAGGGTCCTTCAAGTTCAAAACTTGATTTTCTCGTGTATGGAACTATCACGGATTTTATGGCTTCAAGCCATTTTACGAGTCAGGCCCATCATCGCTTCTTTGCATGTAGTCGGTTCATTATTCTCAAATAATGATTCAACCTCAAATCTTGGTATTTGATTGTTTATCCGACCTACTTGTTTCAATAGGAACTTGGATCTCCGTGACCACAACCTTTGAGGCACGTGAGCCATGAGCTTTGTTGCCTCCTAACACTTTTCTGCTACAACTCTGCACATATAGCTAAGGTTCTTTTAACCTTATCAAAATTCTATTGTCCTCCTACTTAACTTTTCACGAAAAATTCCTTCTCAAAGAAACTTGACGTTTTAAGTGACAAACACTTTTGTCTCCGATGTTATGGAGGATTACTTAACAGTTATTCAAAATAACATACAAAGACAGTTCATCCGACTTTGGTTGCACACATCTTTCTTATGCATAGCATACCAATGTTTAAGAAAGGACAACTTGGGTTTTATCCCAAACCATAACCTTATATGGTGTCATTTCAACGGATTATGATGGAGCTCTTTTCAATGGAAAAACGGTAATCTCTAAAGCTTTTAATCTTTAAAATATAATGGCAGTTTTATAAATTATACCTTTGATCTTACCATGTCAAACAAGGTTTAATTACATATCTCAACGCCCATACTCTTATGGTGTTTCGAAATGCAAATCCGTGAGCGATTCCTTAAATCTTAGGTATTATGCTAAACTCAGAACTCAAATATCTTCCTTTATGATCTTTATCATAAACTGCTTATATTCTTGTTACAATGATTTTGCACTTCATCTTGAAAGTCTTTTGAACTCTTCAAATATTTCACACTTCATCCTTATTAAGTAAATATTCATATATTCACTCAAATTTTCGGAGAAAGCATATGAAGTTGAAATCCATCGCTTTGACTACACATAATGGATTTCATACAACAATATGTACTAGTTCCAATAATCTAGTCATTCGCTCCTTTCGCCTATGAACGAAGTTTTAATTATCTCTAGGAAAGTTTCACAAGCGCCATTTGATCAAAATCAAATAGACTCCAAAATTCCATCCATATGGAGTTTCTTCATGTTTTCTTTCCAATATAATTTAAACGGCGATGTCACTTCCTAAGTGATCTTTCAATCAATTTGTCTTTCGACATTTTTAGCACTAGTTTTATGGATGTGATTCCTCCAACGAGATTTGCGAATCATCCATCTTTTATGGATTACGGCAATTATTTGAACAACCCTTTTGTTCTCATAATACCTGATAAAACAAATCTTTGAAGGCAAGCTTTGATGTTTAACGAGCAACACAATAACCCTTTATTTTGTTCTCGATGAACATCATCACATATTCTTTTGCTAGTTACTTAGGCCATTGTAGTTCATAAATTGTGTTGTTTCGTATGACGATTCACACCAACAAATTCAGTATCAAATACTTAAGAACCACATTGTTTAACAAGCAAAGAATACAGCCATAACACGTATATCATCTATATACTTAAACTGAACAATTCTAGTCTTTTCTTTCGCCATATACTTATGAGATTCTCTTCAAGATTTCCTTTCTGTTTGAAAGAATCTATCAACATCAATTAGTGGAGTCATTCATATGACACATAGCCCAAAACATGTATAGTTAAATACCAATGTCTTTGGACTTGCACTTTGAAGTAGATCACCATCATCAAATGTTTGGTGTTCTTTCAAATTCCTTTATTTAGTAATCTTCTTGGTGTAGTAAACATTTTACCTACATCAAATATTCACCCTTATTATGGATTTATCCATGATCAAGCTACTTTAGCTTGTAACGGTGAATCGCAAGTATAATGTTGCTCTCCAAAACCTTTTGGAGGATTAGGACAACTAGTGTCTCCAACCTTTTGCAAATTCTCATCAAATATGAGAACATGACTTTTGCCATATTATACTCTATCATGTTGCAACTAAAACTTTGTTTCAGATATCACAATATCTTCCACACATCATGGTTTCAAACAACTCTTTCAGATCCTAGATAACCTTGATATTAAGAGAATCCTTTGAATATCAAGAATCGTGGAGACAAACATGATACTTATATACTAACATTGGAATTGTTACTCTTGTTTTAATACCAATTATTAAACTTCATGGAGTAACGGGAGCTTACTGAAAGTTTGCAATAGGACTTTTAAACTTTAGATTAACACTTCAAAACAATACGATACCAACAGAAAGTAACTAACCAGAATTCTATAGCTCTATCATCTCAATTATAACTAAGCGCAAGGTGGTAAACGGATGCCAATGACTACAACAACTATGCAAATTCACTTTGATTTAGTTTATGATAAATTGAGTTCTAATTAATAATTAAATTAATCTAGGTGAACTCCCACTCAAAACAATATCCCTCACATTGTTTTAGTGATCACACGAACCAAATCCACCACATCAAAACCGATCATCACGAGAGTTGATGTAGCTTCAATGGCGAACAATCAACATGTTCATCATATCTACTATATGACTCATGCTCTACCTTTCGGTAATCCGTGTTCCGAGACCATGTCTCACATGCTAGGCTCGTCAAGATCAAACCTTAGTTTCGCATGAGCAAATCTGGCTTGCTCACGTTGTATACACTTGCAGAATCTAACACACCGATCATCACGTGGTGCTTCAAACAACAAGCTTTAGCAACGGTGCTAACTAAGGGTGAACACTTTAAGACTTGAAATTCATGTGCATGAGGGATCATCTTATAATGCTACCGTCTACTAAGCAATACAAGATGCATAAAGGATTAACATCACATGCAATTCATAATATGTGATATGATATGGCCTTTTCTTTGTGCTTCCGATCTCCATCTTCCAAGCATTTAACATGATCTCCATCATCACCGCATTGCATCAAGGTCAATGACGCCTCCATGGTTGTCGCCCACCGGCTTCAACTATTACAACTACTTTGAATAGACACGCGGTCTTAACATAAATTAAAGACAACCATATGGTCTCGCCGTTGCCAACTTACAATAAGGAACATTGCATACATCATATATAATCACAATCATGGCCATATCACATCACAGCACACCCCTGCAAAACAAAGTTAGAAGCTTCTACTTTCTTTGCATATTTTACGTGGTTTGGGGCTTTCAATAAGTGTCGTTCTAACTTACGAACAAGAACCACAACATTGATACTAGTATTGTCAATCACCCGTTGTAAATTGGATCTTAACTATGCTAGGAGAAACAGGCACCCGCAAAGCCACTTATGCAATACAAGTTGCATGTCAAGCGTGGAGCAAGTCTCATGAACGATGTCATGTAAGGTTAGCCCAGGCCGCTTCATCCCAACATACCGCAAGATACAAAGTACACAAGAAGCAATCGACAATAAAAGCATCAACGCCCACAATGACCATTGTGTTCTACTCGTGCAACAGATCTACATATAGACACGGCTCGATACCATCAGAGGGGTTCGTAGCATGGAAAACAAAAATTTTCTATCGCATACAAACAAACAAGCCAAGATCTATCTACTAGATTGTAGCAACGAGTCGCTTGGAATAACTTACCTCAAGATTCCAAAGCGGTTAACGAGAGCAGATTCTCGTGGGTGATGTAGTCGACACTTCCGATCTCAAGATCGCGAGACGATCCTTCCCAGGCCACGCCCGCCCCGTAGTCGGTCACACGTTCCTAGAAGACCTTCCTCTCCCTTGTTCCAAAGAAAATGGAGGTTGTAGCACTCTCGCGATTCCTAAGAAGACAACGGCGTGGTACCAAGTAGAGGGAAATCCCGCAGGCTTCGCCTAAGCCGGTGTAGTATGGTGGAGCTTATGAGAGAGGCTATTAGTGGTCTAGTAATTAGACACACCAATTAGAAGGCTCTAAACCAATTAGAAGGCTCTAAACCGGGGCTAAAGCAATTAGAAGCTCTAAACCAAAACGGCTCTAAACCGGAGGTAGAAGATAGGAACTTGTGTGTCTAGAGGGGAGCCCCGCCTCCTTTTATGGGTGGAGGGGCTCTGGCCAGGAGGGAGGAGTCCTCCCTCAACTCGGCCTAGGGCTGTCAGCCGCTTGGAGGAGTGGGACTCCTCCTCCAAGTTGGTTCCAACTCCTTGCTTGTTTCCCACAGTTTCTTGTTTTGGCCGCTTGACTTTCAAACCGACATTTGACTTTTCTATTTTAGGATTCAATTTAATCCTTTATTTGGGACAGAAGAACACTTAGTACATGATGCAATCATTCCAATATGTAATGACACATTCATGTACCTCCCCGGAGTGCCGGACAATCCGAACCTTCTAGAACATTCCCGATGAAAACACCAATCATTCCCGAACTCAAACGGGACTTTCCTTATATGAATCTTATTCTCCGGACCATTCCGGATCACCTCGTGATATCCCGGATCCCATCCGAGACTCAACAACATTCGGTCTCTTTCTCATAATACCATAACTACTCAAACAACGTCAATCCTTAAGTGTGTCTCCACGGTTCGTGAATTATGCGGACATGATCGAGACACTTCCGAACAATAACCAATAGAGGAATCTGGAAATTCATATGGCTACATATTTCACGATTTATGCGATCGAATGAACCACTTACATACGATACCCTTTGTCTCACGATATGTTACTTATCCGAGGTTATGATCGCTTGATCTCTGCATACCTAGTTCAACCTCGCATCGATAAGTACTCTTTTCTCGCTCCTGATATGTGATCCCTTGTGACCAAGTCACATGCTTGCAAGCTAATTGGATGACATTCCACCGAGAGGGCCCAGAGTATATCTATCCGTCATATGGATGGACAAATCCCACTCTTGATCCATGTGTTTCAACCAATACTTTCTAACACTCAATGCCACCTTTATAGCCACCCGCCACGGTGTGGTGTTTGATGTCATCAAAGCATCCATCCGAAAGGTGATATGCATGATCTCATGGTCAAGGAATTAGGTAACTATGTATCGTAAAGCATATAGCAATTGAACTATTGAAATGACTTGATCTTTATGCTACGCTTATCTATAGGAGTATGTCCATCACATCATTCTCCGATGATATGATCCGTTGTTAATATCTCTATGTTCATGATCAGGAAACCATGATCATATATTAACCAACAAGCTAGTTTAACAAGAGGCTTTACTAGGGACTCTTATTTTAGTTTACAAATCACACAAGTATTAATGTTTCCGGTTAATACAATTTTAGCATGGTATGTAAACATTTATCATAAGTGTGAAGATATGATAATAACCACTTTATTATTGTCTCTTGGGCATATCTCCAACAGTTTTATACTTAAATAATTGTTTTTTAGTGCCTGTGTTGAGCATGAACATTATATCGGGATCTTGTTTATTGCGAGACGGTTACTTGTTTAAATCAGAGAATAATGGTTGTTCGATTTATATGAGTAATATGTTTTATGCACATGCACCTTTGATAGATGGTCTATTCTTATTGAATCTCGATAGTGGAAATACACATATCAACAACATTGAGGCTAAACGTTTGAAATCAAGCGATGATTCGACCTATATGTGGCAATCTGCCTTGGTCACATTGGAGTGAAGCGTATGAAGAAACTCCATTCCGATGGACTTCTTGAATCACTTGATTTTGAATCACTTGAAAGATGCGAAGCATGTCTGATGGGAAAAATGACTAAGACTCCATTTTCTGGTATGATGGAGCGAGCTACGGACTTATTGGAAATCATACATACCGATGTGTGTGGACCAATGAGTGTAGCATCGCGCGGTGGTTATCGTTATGTTCTTACCTTCACGGATGACTTGAGTAGATATGGGTATATCTATTTCATGAAACATAAGTCCGAAACTTTCGAGAAGTTTAAGGAGTTTCAAAGTGAGGTAGAGAATCAACGTAACAAGAAGATTAAATTTCTGCGTTCTGATCGTGGAGGTGAATATCTAAGTTACGAGTTTGGCGAGCATTTGAAGAAATGCGGAATACTTTCACAGTTGACACCGCCGGGAACACCACAACGTAATGGTGTGTCCGAACGTCGTAATCGAACTCTTTTAGATATGGTTCGTTCTATGATGTCACTTATAGATTTACCGCTATCATTTTGGGGTTATGCATTAGAAACAGCCGCATTCACTTTAAATAGGGCACCGTCTAAATCCGTTGAAACGACACCGTATGAATTATGGTTTGGGAAGAAACCTAAATTGTCGTTCCTTAAAGTTTGGGGATGCGTGCCTATGTAAAGAAGTTACAAATGGACAAGCTTGAACCCAAAGCGGAAAAATGCGTCTTCATAGGATACCAAGGAAACTATTGGGTATACCTTCTATCATAGATCCGAAGGAAAAATCTTCGGTTAAGAATGGATCCTTTCTAGAGAAGGAATTTCTCTCGAAAGAAGTGATCGAAGGAAAGTAGAACTCGACGAGGTTGTCGAACCTTCTCTCGAATTGAGTAGCGCAAAGACCGAAGAAGTTCCTGTGGTGCCGCACCAATTAGAGAGGAAGCTAATGATGATGATCATGAAACTTGGTTGAAGTTGCTACAGAGCCCTGAGGTCAACGAGAACTCGTACACCTGCATTGGTATGATCCCGTTATGAGTGTCATGTTGGTAGACAACACCGATGACCCCGAGACATATGAGGAAGCGATGATGAGCCCAGATTCCAATAAATGGCAAGAAGCCATGAAATCCGAGATTGGATCCATGTACGAAAACCAAGTATGGACTTTGGTGGACTTACGGATGGCCGGAAGGTCACGAGAACAAATGGATTTTCAAGAAGAAACAGATGTCGATGGTAATGTTATCGTATAAAGCTCGACTTGTCGCAAAAGGGTTTCGACAAATTCAAGGAGTTGACTACGATGAGACTTTCTCACCAAGAGCGAAGCTAAAGTCTGTAGGATTATGTTAGCAATCGCTGCATATTATGATTATGAGATATGGCGATGGATGTCAAAACAGATTCCTCAATGGAGATATTGATGAAGAGTTGTATATGATGCAACCCAAAGGTTTTGTCGATCCTAAAGATGCTAACAAGGTATGCAAATTTCAACGGTCCATCTATGGATTGAAGCAAGCATCCGGTTGGAATCAACGCTTTGATAAGGTAATCAAAGTTTTGGTTTTATACAAACTTATGGAGAAGCTTGTATTTACAAGAAAGTGAGGGAGCTCAGAGCATTCTTAATACTATATGTGGATGACATATTGTTGATTGGGAATGATGTAGACCTTCTTAATAGTGTCAAGGAATATTTGAATAATAGTTTTTCCATGAAGGATCTTGCAAGCAGCTACATATTAGGCATAAAGATTTATAGAGATAGATCAAACGCCAAATATCATTATCACAGAGTACATATTTGGACAAAGTTCTAAAGAGGTTTGAATGGAAGAAAGCAAGAAAGGGTTCTTGCCCATGTTGCTCAATGACCTTGAGTAAAACTCAAAGTCCGACATTGGCGTAAGATAGAGAAAGGATGAGTAAGACTCCTATGCCTCACCATAGGATCTCTAATGTATGCCATGCTATGTACTAGACCCGACATTGCATATCGTTAGTTTAACTAGCAGATATCAAAGTGATCCAGAGTGGATCATTGACAATGATCAAAAACATCCTTAAGTACTTGAGAAGAACTAAGGATATGGTTCTTTCTTATGGAGGTGATGAACAGCTCGTTGTTAATGGTTACACCGATGCTAGTTGGAACACCGATCCGATGATTCTAAATCACAACTGGATACATATTTATTTTGAATGGTGGTGCCAGCTTAGTCGGAGGAGTGCAAAGCAAAGCGTTGTGGCGAGATCTTCAACAGAATCGGAATACATGGTCGCTTGGAGGCTTCACAAGAAGCGATATGGATGAAAGAGTTCATTACAGAGCTGGGTGTGGTTCCTAGTGCCGGACCCAATGTCTATCTATGTGATAACATGGGCGCCATAGCCAATGCGCAAGAACCAAGGTCACACAAGAAGCGAAGCATATCAAGCTGCTTTCACGCTATTCGAGAACATATCCGTGATGGGGATATAAAGATTTGCAAAGTACACAGATCTGAATGTGGTGGATCCGTTGACTAAACCTCTCCAGGGAAAAACATGACCAACACCAAACTGCCATGGGTGTTCGGTATATTACCATGTAATCTAGATTAGATGACTCTAGTGCAAGTGGGAGACTGTTGGAGATATGCCCTAGAGGCAATAATAAATATAGTTATTATTATATCTTTGTGTTTATGATAAATGTTTACATTCATGCTATAATAGTATTAACAAGGAAACATTAATACTTGTGTGATTTGTAAACTTAATTTGAAGTCCCTAGTATAGCCTCTATACTTCACTAGCTTGTTGGTTGATTAATGATTGTGGTTTCCTATCATGAACATTGAGATGTTATCAACAACAAGATCATATCGTTAGGAGAATGATATGGTGGACATACTCCTATAGATAAGTGTAGCATAAAGATCAAGTCATTTCAATAGTTTAATTGCTATATGCTTTCTGATGCATAGTAACCTAATTCCTTCACCATGAGATCATGCATATCACCTTTACCGATGGATGCTTTGATGACATCAAACACCACACCATAACCGGGTGGCTATAAAGGTGGCATTGAGTGTTCGGAAAGTATTGGTTGAAACACATGGATCAAGAGGGATTTGTCCATCCATATGACGGATAGATATACTCTGGGCCCTCGGTGGAATGTCATCCAATTAGCTTGCAAGCATGTGACTGGGTCACAAGGGATCACATATCACGAGAACGAGAAAAGAGTACTTATCGAACGAGGTTGAACTAGGTATGCAGAGATACGACGATCATAACCTCGGATAAGTAAACTATCGTGAGACAAAGGGAAATTGGTATCGTATGTAAGTGGTTCATTCGATCGCAAAGTAATCGAGAAATATGTAGAGCCATATGAATTTCAGATTCCTCTATTCGTTATTGTTCGAGAAGTGTCTCGATCATGTCCGCATAATTCATGAACCGTAGGGAGACACACTTAAGGATTCGACGTTGTTTTGAGTAGTTATGGTATTATGAGAAAGAGACCGAATGTTGTTCGGAGTTTGGATGGGATCCGGATATCACGAGGTGATCCGGAATGGTCCGGAGAATAAGATTCATATAAGGAAAGTCCTGCTTTGGAGTTCGGGAATGATTCCTGTTTTCATCGAATGTTCTAGAAGGTTCGATTGTCCGCACTCGGGAGGTTACATGAATGTGTCATTGAATGATTGCATCATGTACTAAGTGTTCTTCTGTTCCAAAACTGAAAAGTCAAAGCCAGCTTGAAAGTCAAACGGCTAAAACAGAAACTATGGAAAACAGAAACTGTGGGAAACAGGAAACTATGGGAAACAAGCAAGAGGAGGTTGAAACCAACTTGGAGGAGGAGTCCTCTCCTCCAAGCCGTGCCCACCTAGGCCGAGTTGGGAGGGACTCCTCCTCCTCCTGGCCAGCCCCTCCACCTATAAAAGGAGGCAGGGCCTCCTCCTCTAGACACACAAGTTCCTATCCTCTAATCTCCGGTTTAGAGCCGCTTTGGTTTAGAGCTTCTAATTGCTTTAGCTCATGTTTAGAGCCTTCTAATTGGTGTGTCTAATCCTAGACCACTAATATCCCTCTCTCATACTCCACCATACTCGCCTCCGGCTTAAGGCCTCGGGATTTCCTCTACTTAGGTACCACGCCACAGTCTTCGGAATTAGAGGAGAGTGCTACAACCTCCGCTCATGGAACAAGGGAGAGGAAGGTCTTCGTCGAAAATCGAACGTGTGACCGATCATGGAAGCGCCGGAACGCAGCGCCGGAAGGATCGTCTACACGATCTTGAGATCGGAAAGAGTACGACTACATCACCCACGAGAATCCGCTCTCGTTAAACACTTTGGAATCTTCGAGGGTAAGTTATCCCATCGACTCGTTGCTACAATCTAGTAGATAGATCTTGGCTTGTTTGTTTGTATGCGATAGAAATTTTTTGTTTTCCATGCTACGAACCCCTACAGATAATACAACTCCCTGGCATCGGAAGAAAGCTTTGAGGTCATCAAACGTCATCCTATGAGAGGGTGATCATAAAGGTGTCTCTCAGGTGATCGGAAAGTACCTGTTGGGTTGTATGTATCGAGATGGGATTTGTCCCTCCCAAGTTGGATAGATATACTTCAGGCCCACTCGGTAATCGATATCAACACCGCTTGCAAGCATGTGGTTAAGGATTTAATCAAAAGTGATATTGGATTGCGGAACGAGTAAAGTACTTGTTGTGAACGAGATTGAACTAGGTATGACGGTACCGACGATCAAATCTCGGGCAAGTAAAATATCGCGAGACGAAGGGAATATATATATGGTATTGAATGAATCCTGGCATCGTGGTTCATCCGATATGATCATCGATGAATGTGTGGGAGTCAATTTGGGTTTCCAGACCCCGCTGTTGATTATTGATATAAGATCATGTCTGCACATTCTCGAACCCGAAGGGTCACACACTTAACGTGTCTCGACGCTAGGATAGATTGGATAATTGGTTTATGAGTTTTTGTTCGGAGTCTCGGATGTGATCCGGGACATCACGAGAGGTTCCAGAATGGTCTGGAGAATAAGATTCATATAAGACAATGCAGTTTTTGGAGTTCGGAATTGTTTCGGGTTAATCGGTATTGTACCGGAAGCTTCTAGAACCTTCCGGAGGGGGACCAACATGGCCCCACCTGCCGGGAGGGGCATGGGCCTATGAGGGAGTGCCCTGGCCGCATTGGGCCAGGGGCACAAGGCCCCATAGGGCCCAGCCGGCCAAACCAAGGGGAAACCCTAGGGGAGCTTCTAGAAGGGGGGGACTTGCCCCCCACTCCTCCCTCCTTTGGCCGCCGGCCTAGGGCTTGGGGGAGGGGTTAGGGCTGGATCCCACCCCTCTATATATAGAGGGTTGGGGCGCACCACCCCCCCCACACCTCCTCCTCAACCCTAGCCGCCCTGCTGCCCTCCTCTCTCTCTCTCTCCCTCCCGACTGCGTGTAGGCGAAGCCCTGCTGCAGAAACTCTCCACCACTTGCACCGCGTCGTCACGTTGTAGATCCAATCTGTCTCTCCACCATACTTGCTGGACCGAGGAAGGAGGAGACGTCGAGGTGCTGCACGTGTGCATCTCCCGGAGGCATCGCCACTTGCGGTGCTAGATCGGATCGGATCGCGAGGAGGAGAAGCGAGTACGACTACATCACCCACGTTCCGACGAACGTTCCGCTGTGCGAATCTTCAAGGGTATGAATATCTTATCTAATATCTATCGTTGTTTGCATCTCCTAGATTAGATCTTGGCTTTCTCGTTCGCATCCGTAGAATTTTTTTGATTTACTATGCTGCGAAACCCTTCAGCTGAGGCGATTCTTTTTGCTGCCCCTAAGGGGGAAAAGGGAGAAGGCATGATACGAAACTTCCTTAAGGTATGGATGCGAGACTTCCTCAAGATAGGCATGTTCTTGGTTTGACTTATGTTGTTATTTGTTACAGCGCTCGGCCCAAAAGATGCGTCGGTTATCTAACGTGCTAGGTTGTCGCGATCCCGAGTACACAACCCCGTCCGGTTCTAGGTCCAAGTCGACTACTGATCCATCGGCCCATCTTCAGGATGATGTTGAGGATGGCACCACTTCGGCGATTCGTTCGGAAGATGAGGTATGGGACAACCTTACATGCATTTAGTGATTTCTGTTTCCCATGCATTTCTCATAGCCATACAATCTTACATGTAGCTGCCTCATATGGAGAATGAGATTGAGGAGGAGTACCGGATTCGTTCCGCATACCAGCTGAAGCCAAGGAAACAGTTCAATCGCTGGACACCGGACGACTTCCGTAACAAGGGAAAGGCCAATGTTGTCGACGACGAGCCGCCACAGAGGTCAAGAGTGACTAGGAGGATGAGAGGCCTACGGTATGATGATGAAGATGAGTCGCAAGAAGAGGAGGTGACAAAGAAGATACCTCCAAGGAGGGGCCGAGGCCCAAGGACGCGTGGACGGAAGTAGGTCATGTATGGCACAATGTTGATGATGATGCACTAGGTTTGAGACTATGTATGGGTTGATGTATGGCACTATGTTGATGTTGTTTAAGACTATGTTGATGTGTGGCACTATGTTGATGTTGTTTAAGACTATGTTGATGTATGACAATATGTTGATGTTGTTTGAGACTATGTTGATGTTGTTTGAATATATGTTATAGTTGATTGAGTATATGTGCACTTGTGCTGTCAATCAGCTAAAACTAGTGCAGTTCAGGAGTGTAGCGCCTGTCTGATAGGCGCTACACCTTAGAGCATAGCGCCTAGCAGATAGGCGCTACACTCTGACTTAGAGTTTTCCCCGCCAGCGAACTCTCGGTTTGCTCTCAGTATGCTCCTGTTAGTTTTGGGGCAAACGGAATCTGCTAGCATAGCGCCTATCAGACATGCGCTATGGTGTGTAGCGCCTTTCTGCTAGGCGTTATGCTAGAAGATTTTGTTTGCCCCAAAACTAACAGGAGCATACTGAGAGCAAACTGAGAGTTCGTATGGGTTGCGGCTACGCTCGGGAGAGCGATTGTACTTGGCACACATAAACAACTTCTTTCCCCAACTATCGGAAAAGTAGTCTTCAGATCTCTTGACAGTGCAATCGGTTCCACACCAACAAATAGGAACCTCCTTCCCATGGGCATCAGAAGTACGATACGCCTTCCGTGGCCTTTCCTCTTGGTCGGCGCAAGGTGACCTAGCATTGGCCATCCTCTTCTTCTCTTCCTCTTCCTTCTCCTTTTGCCTCTTCCTCTCTTCCTCTTCCTTCTCCCTTTTGTTCTTCCTCTCTTCCTCTTCCTCTTCCTTTTTCTTCTTCCTCTCTTCCTCTTCGTCCTTATTCTTCGCCAAGTCTCGAGCAAGTTGAACTACCTCTTCAAATGCCTTCCTTTTCTTCTCTTCCTCTTCCTCCTTCCTCTTCCTCTCTTCCTCAGCTTCCTTTCTCTTCCTCTCTTCCTCGGCTTGCTTCCTCTTATCCACCACCTCCATAGCATTCGCCTAGATCGCCGAGTAGTTCACATCGTCCCCATCATTGCCCTTGTTGGGTTGAGTCGCCATACCTATTATAAGAATAAAAGCTACAAGTTAGTAAAGGATGCATGAATGTAAACAATAATTGATTCAATGAAATAAGCATAGTAGGTAGTAACATAAGCATGCAAGTATGAATATTTCATCTGTAACTATTAACATAACGATTTGGTCCTACCAAGTAACCTAACATACTAGACGGGTTTAAACCGCCACGCCCTCTTCCTCTTCTAAGCCCAAGTGATTGACCTCTTTGTTGTCTAGGAGCTTGTTGTCTAGGGACTTGTTGGCTAGTTCTTGGTTGGCTTGGGTCTTGTTGGCTACACTTGGTTGGCTAGTGCTTGCTTCATTTCCTTTTGCTCTTTTCCTTTGAGAACACTTTCTTGCATTGTGCCCTTCACCATTGCATGTTCCACACCGGGCTCTCTCATGAGGATCTTGGAATTGGTCATTGCCCGTTTATCGAGCACCACCACGGCCCTATCCATCCATGTCGCTCCTAAAGCGTTTTGTCTTGCGTCTTCCATGTTTAATCACTTTCCATTTCGGATCGGGCCATAGTTGAATCCCATGGTACTCCGGCCATTTTGATTGGTCCAAATATGGATGAAATCTAGGAGCCCATGTCTTCTTAGTAGTCTCAATGGAGAACTCAGCCTCTCTCACCATGAGCGGATTATTGTAATCCAAATGTCGTCGGCGAGACGCCACGAGCAAGTGCGAGCAGGAAAGATGAAGCAATGATGGCCTTCCGCATGTGCACTCACAAGTCTTGAGCGAGACCTTGAAAGCTTGGCCTCCGTGTTGGACACCATCAGCCGTTGTACCTCCGGGATCCGTAACTTGGTAAATTAGCTCGTCATTATCATATTCCGTGAAAACTTGGGCATCCGCTTTATTTGACTGAAATTGCATCCAATCATCAACCTTAGGTGGGTACTTGTATTTGTACTTGTTCTTGTAGTCCCCCGCAATCTGCCAGTCCGTTTCCTCTGAGTATTTAAGAAAATACCCATTCATCATGTCGAATGTATAACGGACTATTGCCGTGACGGGCAATGCACGAACACCTTTGAGCAACTTGTTGAAGGCCTATGCCATGTTGCTTGTCATTTGGCCGCACCTCTGGCCACCGTCATCGAAAGCTCGTGCCCACTTTGTTCTTTCTTCAATGCTCCTATCGAGAAACTCTTGACCACCCGCATTGAGCTCTTTGTTGAAGAGCAATTTGTTGTACAAGTTTTAGAAACAACGTTCCGTGAAAGCGAGGCAACAATCTTGTAGATCATCGGCCAAATCCTTGCTCTTGCATGCCCTATAGAAGTTTGAATAAAAGTGTCTCATGCACCAACGATGGTGCAACGGAGCATGCCCGGGAATATGTTGGTCCACCGCTTTAAGAATTCCTTGATGACGGTCTGAGATGACACATATTTCCCTATGAGGGGTTAATATCTTGGTTCTTAAAAGATGGAATAACCACTCCCAATTATCATTGTTTTCCACCTCTACCAAAGCAAAGGCCAAAGGAATCAACCGGTTGTTAGCATCATTGGCTATTGAAATCAAGATAGTGCCCTTGAATTGACCGGTCATAAAGGTGACATCAACGGAGATGACCGGCCTACAATGTTCAAATGCCTGAACACATTGCTCGAAAGCCCAAAATGCACGGCCAAAAACTCGAACGGTTCTTCTGTTTACAATCCTTGTCTTGTTCCCCAAAGGTTCAACCATATGAACCATGCCCGGGTTAGCATCGGCCATCGCTCCCAACAACCTTGGGATTCGGTTATAAGATTCCTCCCAATCACCGTACAACATCTTGAATGCGGCTTGCTTAGCCTTCCATGCCTTCCCGTACTTCACCTCAGAGTGAAAGAGGGCTTTCATAAACTCCATGACCTGCTTGATGCTCATTATTGGAAACGACGCGACGTCATTGGAAAGCCTATAAGCGAGGAACTCGGAGGTGAGTTGCCGGTGCTCATGCTTTGCATCCTTGCCATCCACCACCGGGCCTCGGCACATGTGAGTTGATACGCAACTAGATATGTGCCAATCGGGACCTCCCTTGAATGGTCTAGCACGCCAATCCAAGGACATCCTTCCTCCTCGCACTTCACCGTGTAACGCTTCTTGATGTCCGAGTGCACGACCGTGTAAGGACGATGATGCTTCACCGAGAAGTCCTTTATCCATTGCTTAAATTCCAACAAGGTCTTAAACCATGATCCTTTGCAAAAGCCATTATTCACTTCATTGACATCCCGGTAAGAACTTGTCCTTGGTCCAAGCACTATGCCTTTGCCACCATCAACCGTGGCTTCATCCGTGAGACTAATATCACGAAACAAAGGCACTCGATGGTCCTGCCCCAATACGGTATGGTGGATTTCGGCCTCTCTAGCCGTGAACCCCTCCTCGTCAACTTCTTATTCGGAACCATCATCATCCGAGTCCGAAGCATAGCCTCGAGAATACGGGAGTTCACGGTCCATGTCATGTTGAGTGATATATTTCTCCAAATCACCAACATTGTTGTCGTGGAGTTCAACATCATCATCATATTCACCCTCACAATCATCATTGTCCTCTTCCAACACTTCGTCTTGGTGTCTTGAAATCGGGCTCAATGTTTGGCTCAAAGGAGGTTCAATCCATAGCTCTTGCTCCACGGGTGGAGGACTCCTACTATCCAATGGGGAGGCACGACGGTTCAAGTCCAAAGGCAATGAACTATCAACCTTCTTGGTGGCAAATAGCTCAAGAGCTTTGTCTAGTGATTCGGCCACCACCTCCTTGTATGCAAGCCAACGAGCCTCGGAGAAGATACGCATGGTCTTCCAACGGATATGCATTCCAAAACCCACATTATGTCTTCCTTCCAACTCAACAACATCACATGGGTCCATCCATTTCAATTCAATCCTCACTTGCTCCAAGACCTCGGCATAGGTGGGACTATGCTCAAACACAATATCTAGCTCATCCGGGTCCGGTTCTATGTTGCCTTTCAAAAAGGCATCCTTGTCCACATGATGAACATGAACAATTCTTGCCATCCCTAACACATAGGAGAATATGTTCATTAACTAACCATGACAAGATAAACAAAACTATACTAGACACATTACCAAACCATAAAGCTAACAAGAACACCCTCTCTCACATAAGCAAACCCTAACCCTAACCCTAGCCATAACATTCCAATAAACCAAACAATGTCATTTCAACATCCCTAAATCTAACTAAATGCTTCATACACATCTTTATAACCAACATTGGCCAATGAATCTAACAAATTTCCAAACATTTCTATCCAAATCAAATTTCTAGGGTTTCAAGCCAAGTCCAACCAAAATGAAAGATTTCAAGAGGTCAAAACGGAGGGGAATGAGGGAGGGTACCTCTAGCAGCCGGGGAGAGACACAAATCCACCAAATAAAGCTTCCAATGTGAGAGATTTGAGGGGGGAGAAGAGAGGGGAGAAGGGGGCACCTCCTTGCTGTTCTTCTTGGCTGGGTCGAGCCGGGAGTGAATGGGGAGGGGTAGGGAGGGGGCTGCGCGCGACAGACTAAGTCCAAAAGTGTAGCGCCTATCTGCTAGGCGCTACACATTAAAGTATAACGCCTAGCAGATAGGCGCTACACCTTGGGCATAGCGCATGGGCGTTACTCGCCCCAGGCATAGCGCCTGGGCGTTATGCCTCCGGGTGGGGTCAGGGAGGGGCCAGGCGGTGCCACGCTGGCAGGGGGCATAGCGCCTAGCTGAAATACGCTACACTGTAGAGTGTAGCGCCTAGCTGTTAGGCGTTATCCAAAGGGTTAGTGCCAGTGAAATAGTTATCCAGAGAGGTTATTTCGTGAAATCCTTTTGAAAAGGGGTTATTTTTGTCCATTTTGCCCGGAGCCTACTCCCTCCCGCATCGAGGGGAGCATAGTCCCGAGATTCTCTTCCCAGAATTGCTGTTACCAGTCAAAATTTTCTAGCTAAGTTTCAAATTCCCTAAAAAAAGCTAAGTTTCAAATTTTTAAATAGTATTAAATAACATAGTGTGCTACCAGAGTAACCGTCCAACGACAAGTAGCACGGGGTTCACGACCATGACCTGTTGGGTAAAAAGCGACGCTATTTGTTTCGTTTTTGAAAAGTTTGAATTAAAATCTTGTTCGAACAAACACAAGAGCAAACACTGAGATGGATATAGATGGTGTATCTTTTGCTTTTATCGTGTCAACTCCTAATTTTTTTCAGCTTTATAAAGACTTGATGAGTATCTTAAGGTCTCACAGAGTCACACTCAGATTTATCAGACTGTAAGCCTTTTCCCTTTGAAGGCTAATACGTGGATGAAGCTGATACCGACAACACCGACTCGCTCGCGTAGAGTTTCCGGGTAGAGATCTTGAGATCGTGATCCGTAATCGGATTTAAACTATTCACTTCCGCTTGATTATTGGTGTATGTGGACATGAGTCCTATGATATGATTATATATTTTAGATTTCGGCTATCGGTTTTGCAATATATTTCTATTTCTTCATAGATGAATGTGAAGAGGTTTGTAGTAGAAAAAATAATTTTGCATGACTAGCGCAACACCAATATCAAGATCTATCTATGAGTTGATGTTATAGCGGAGAGAGGTTTGACATACCCTTATAGATCGAAAGCAGTTAACGTTCATAAAGAACGTGGATGATGTAGTTGAATGACGTAGCCGACCTCAAGGTCGTGTTGCTCCTCACACGACAATCCATATGACACAATTGGGGTTTCGCACATGTTCGATGCTCATCGATGACTCCCATTCTTCCCGATCCAGTCAAGATTATGGAAGTAGATCTTCAGAATGTACAAAGATCACAAAAAAAAATGTGCAAAGATCACAAAAGAGCTTTTGGTGTGGTACTCGAGGCAGTGATAGATCAGGATCTCTAGATTTGGCATGCTTTCTTCGACATAGAGGGATCCCACAATGACATCAACATGTTGCAGTTCTTGAATGTCTTCGCCAAGCTTGTTGAAGGCCATGCTCCGCCGGTGAATTGTATGATCAATGTCCACGAGTACAACAAAGAGACTACGTGGCAGATGGCATCTGTACAAGATGGTCCGCATTTGTGAAAAAAATCAAACCCTATTGTGGGTAAGAGATACCTCTTTGCTCAGTGCCAAGAGACTTGTAGGAAGGATGCCGAGTGGGCATTTTGTGTTCTCCAAGCTCGCGTCCGATACCTTGCGCTTACCTAGTCGAAAGATCAAAGGTGATGAATGTCTATGTAATCATGCACACTATGGGCTCCTTTGATTCATAGGATTTTTGTAGGAATTGTGTAGAATTTGAATCCTATGGAAATTTTCATACACAAGTTGTTTGATTCATAGGATCAAATTCCATAGGAAGTAATCCTATAGGAATCTTGTAGTATAAATTCCATAGAAAAAAAGCATTAGGTCATAGCTCATAAAAAATTCCTTTGCTACAATCAAAGAAAATACATCTTCCCATAGGATTCAAGTAGGCATGACACTCCAATCCTATGTATTTGTAATTCCTATATTTTTCCTATCCTATAAATCAAAGGAGCCCTATGATAAAAGCAAGCGGGATAAGCCAGTGATTGACACCGAACCATTTCTCTGATATGGTTCTCTTAAGGACGTTGATCACCAGTTTCCGGTCCCATTTTTTGCCTTCCTCGCATGCGTCAAGAAATAGTTTTATGTGTTTTAAATTGTGTTCCAAAACTAATTAATTTATAATCTTGTTTTATTAAACTTTTAATTTTATTATTAATTTTACATGTGGAACTATATGATCACAATTGTGGTTTAAATTTGTATCATTTTCCATTTTTATAAAAAATGGTACAAGGATGTTTGGGGGTGCGGCCAGGCGACGACGCGCCTAACCATGCGCTACGGGACAACCCCACCCACTCACACACACCAAATGAAAAATCGACCATTTTGTGTGATTTAAATATACATATCCTAAAACAGCGCCAAAATGGCTTATATTTAGAAACCGAGGGAGTGGGTCGCGAAGCTGTTGGAGCAGCTCTCTAACCGAGCCCTTAAAACCGCGAACTATAAATCCATCATGGAAAACCACTTTTATAGTGTGAAATTGATCCGTGCAAATTGTATAGAGTAAAAGAAAACTGCATTTCGTAGGACCCACCTATGGCCCACCATTTTCCTTATTTTTCTCCAAACTTCTTCTTCCTCGTCAATTTAGCCATCCCCGACCCCCGCCCGTCGCCACGCCGCCCCCCCACCCAACACGGGTTGCGCGCTGCTGGTGATGCTTGTTGCAGCCCGGTTGCACGCTGGCTGCTGCCACGCTCGCTAGAATTAGCCCGAATCCGCCGGAAATAGCATATACATGGCCGGAATTAAAGTGGGGTGATGGGATTTGCGACCAGCGGTGCACGATTTTGCGAAAGCAGCGAGGATTTTATGGCTGGAGAAACGATGTACGAACGACGGAGACGGACATGGGCGGTGGAGAAAGTAAAGGTTTGGAACTGTAACCTCCCATTGGAGCGCTATACGCGAGATCACATTCTTAGGTTATTGTAAAATAATTTATAGACCAGGCCATTTTAGAGGCTCCACTACTCGACCAACCATCGCAAAACTGTATTGCTAACGATAAATATGCTGAAACTGTAAAATAACCGCCCGTTTGCCGTTTGAGCAAAATCCGGTCGCTCTAGTGAACCATGTATAAGGTGACGGAACTGTATTTCGGTTTACCGTCCGCGGAGGAACTGAGCGGCAAAACCCTAGATGTTCGGTCTGCGAGGCTGAACTGAACGAGCCCTGTATCGCGCGAGCCGTTTGAGTGGGACAGGACATTTCAACCCCCCCCCCTCTTTCCCGCTTTCGCGCCGCCGCCGCAGTTGATCTCCCGTCCAACTTGCTCTCCAGCACCACAATCCACCGAAACTGGACCGATGGAACCCAAGGAGGTTGCACCAGACCACTACCGATGCCGCGCCACTGCAGGCAACCCCTCCCACCGCTCAATTTGGATCTGCTTCCCCCGCAGTCGTCGCTGCTCTAGCCAGCCAGCCCGGCGCCAACAAAGACCTGAAGAGGAAGCGGTTGGGGAACACCGACGCGTCGCAGGCTGCAGCTGCGCCGCACGCCAATCAGGGCACCGGTGCGGGGGTTGGGAAGCAGGGCACCCGGCGCAAGCAAGTCGTGGAACGCTCAACCGCACAATGTTATATTTGGGTTGCTATGATGCAAAACATGCAAAACCTTATTTGAAAACTATGAAAAACTGATGATGCAAAATCTTGTTTACCGTGCAAAAATAGCCGGCGCAGAACGAAGCCCGCAAACGCGAACTTCGAACGGTAAATAGGGTTTACCGTGGCCTGTATCCGCCCTTTACGGTTCGTGAGTTTACAACAGTTGTAGTTAGAGATGCTCTTGTAATTACCCGAAAAAAAAAATGCTCTTGTAACTCCAGTTTGGGGCGACGCACACAAAGGGGCCAATGCAACGCTGTACCGGTGGGACTGCACCTAACGGCCACTTGTGGTAGTACGTAAAAACACATCTCAACCAAATTTATACCCGAGCACAAATTCTAGCCCAGGCTTCGGCTTTGGGATTCAAATAAAGAATCCTTTCAATCCACTAGAAACAAAATTAGCGATTTGACCATTGATCTCGTCCTCTCTGTTCTCCATGTGTTTGCGCCGCAAGGACGCATCTGTCTCTGACCATTCGCTGTCCCACCGCTTCCTTCCCCACGAGCAAACTGAGCTCCTTTCTTCTCCCAAACCTCCCTCCCAGTAGCATTAAACAAATCACCGATCGCGCATCGCCAGGAGTAAACAAACATCTGTGATACTGATCCCCGGGGCTATCGTCCGGTCAACGCGCGGTTCACGGGAGGCTGTTTTTTTTGGCTTCATATTCCATATTCTTTATTTCAGTTTTCTGCTACCTACTCGTTCTGTGGTTGCTACATAGATGTTTCCCAATTGCTACAAATGTTGTATGTGCATTCTAAACCCATAGGAATATGAGTGCTGCGACGATGCTACAATGGTAAAATTCTTTTGCTGCATATGTTCTATGATTTTACTATAATAGCGTAGTATATATTTGCTATGGCATCTTCGACGAAAATCGTCGGTCGTAGTAGGTTTTGCTACTTTGTCTGCAAGGTTTCTGACGATGTGTTCGCCAAGTCTTTTGCTACCGTTTCTGAATTTTTTGCGATTCACTTGTTTTCTGGTTTTACTACGAGATCTCCAGCGAGGTCTTCCGGCGAGTCTCCGACGTCGGGTTTGCTAGGTTTGTCTAATTTTTTTGTACAAAGACTCTGGGGAAGTCTCTAACGAGATTGAGTGAACCAAAAGCGGGATTTTGAACGTAACAACTGTCGGCAAGGGTCAACTGGAAGGACGCATCCTCTGGGTACGCTTAGTGCTGTCCTTAAACAAATCACCGATCGCGCATCGCCAGGACTAAGGGCCTGTTTGTTTGGGCTGTGGCTAGCTGGCTGTGGCTGGCTGTACAGCTGTACAGGAAAGCTGCTGTGCAGACAAAGCTGCTATTCAGAGTTTCACTGTTTGGTAATTTAGCTGCTTGTCTGGCCGTAGACTAGAAATTAAAATACCCTCTGAGTTTAGCTAATTTTAGTATAAATTCTACAATGCACTAATAAAATACTACTTCCTCCGTCGACTTGGGTTTGTCTAAATTCACGTATATCTAATAAAATATGTATACATATATTTGAATCTAGACAATCAGTTATTTGAGGATGGAGGGAATACATGATTTTTTTTAATACATCCATAATATACTCGTTTAGCTACTTCTAATGGAGTCGGTGTATTTGTTTATGAATTATAACCAAGTTAGCCAACGTTATATTCACGTAACAAAGGAATTTACAATCAGCATTAATTCACCGAGTGCTTCTTGTATTTACGTACTTCTGGAATCGATGAGTACATCACGAGCAAGCAAATGAATAGAAGATACCACCGCACTCCTCTCTGTACCTAGAGAACTAATCATCACCGCATCTCGCAGAACTACGGCGCGAGCAAGTAAATTTCAGAAAAAATCAAGACCCAAGCCCAGCGGAGGAGCACGGGATGAACTTGAGCAGCGCCGCCTTGATCTTGAGATCGGGACCTGGCCAGGAGTAGGGCCGGAGGTTGGTGGCGGGATGAACTTGAGCAGCGCCGCCTTGATCCGATCGGGGCCTGGCCGGGAGTGGGGCCGGCGGTTGGTGGCGGGTCAATCAATACAGCGGCGACGTGATTTTGCTGTCCCTTCGATCTGGAACATCGGGCATTGGACGGGAACGTAGTGCCGCCGGAGATCCTCCCCACTGCCGGCGGCGCTGGATCTGGTCCTCATGGGGGTGGGGATGCCAGGTTTTTTTTTGCCTGGATGGATTTCTGGGAGATACTTTTAGAGGCTGGCGAGTGGCAGTATGCTTGTAATTCCTTCAAAGGATATGTCTAAATTTAGGTAACGTTTCAGTCGTCAGTGGAAAAGCCGCGGGAAGCACCTCTCCAGGTGCTTTCTCCACTTTGCCTACTCTGGTCGCTTCGACGAAACCCACAGCACAGCCGCCCCGTTTGGTTTGTTTGAGCAGCTTTTTCCAGTGGAAAGCCATAAAAAGCCCAAACAAGCATCCCCTAAACAAATCTGTGCGCTCTGCTCTGTCCCAGTCGCCTCCCTCCCACGGTCGCTTGCCATCTCATCATCGAAGCAGCGACAGCGCAAAGCGGCTGCGAACCCCAGCTCCACCTTCCCTCGCTTCCTGCTCCTTCTTGTTTAGTTATCAGTTAACCACCCATCCATCATCACCATCACCAGGCCGCCGGCTCTCACCAGACCACAACCACCACCAGCGTGGTCCAGCCAGCGGTCAGCAGAGACCCCCGCTCTCTCTTTCTCCCGCCTCACCTTGGCGCTTCTTCTCGAGGTGCCGCCTTCAGCTCTCGACCCTCTGCTTCGGGATTCTGATTGTTCAATGGACCACTTCAGTTTTCTCATTGTTCTTTTTGCCTAGGCCGTGGGGTCGGATCACTTCGATTGGTCTCCAAGGAAGAAAAAGAAAGAAACTTTTCACCGAGAAAGGGATCGAGCAGAGTCTTTGCGTTGACCGAAGCAGCCATGGAGCCGTCGACTGGGTTCCTGGCCTCTGTCTGGGCCTCCATCAAGTTCCTGATCGTCTTCTTCGGCCTTCTTGCCCTGGGGATATGCAAAGGTGAGCCTGCTATAACAACAATGCTTCGCTTTGCCTGGTTGCCTCCGATCTTTGCTGTCCTCGGAAAAGCATGAGTTGCTTTGTGATGCATTCATTAGTTTTCTTATTATTATGCAATGATGATGATGAATGAGAGAGATGTTTGGCTGAACCATTTTGCGTTTTATTCAGTCAACATGTGGTTGATTGCTCGTGTGATCACACCCTCTTGTCTTACTTTCGTGGAGCAGTCCACAAATCCTCACAAAACAAGATCTAAGATCTACAAGCTAATGCTCCCTCGCTTCCACAATATTGTGGAACAGAGGGAGTAGTGCTTGTTGTATAGATTCCATGTTTAGTAACGACCCTATGTACCGTAGTAGTTTTACTTTTTAACAATGATGGTGGAACCAATATAGTTTATATTAGCATTGGTTAGGCATAGTTTATGAAACGAAACATGGGTTGGCTGAATTCATAAGTCTTTTAGTTTTCTTTCCTTTACCCCCTCCTCCGAAAGGTACAAAACTAAAAACACAAGGATGAGGGGTATCGACCAATCCTGGCCGTCCTTGTGTTTTCAGTTTCATGAGTTTGGGAGGGGAGGAGGTACACTGAAGTAAAAGTAGGAAAAGAATTGTTAACATTTTGGACTCAAAACTCGTTTTGCCTGCTTCAACTTTTGTATGCATGGATTTATTCATCTCGAAACTATTTGTCTGATGTAAACTGGTCGCTACTGGTCATTACAATTTTAATTGTGGTATTCGAAGTAAATGACCACATGGGTGATCGGAATTTGTTATTTCTATAAGTTCTATAAATCATAGTAGGAATCTTACTAAGCGCCTATTTAGTTTCATAGTCTGATTTGCAATCATCTGTTCTTGTTATTTTTTCCAACACAGGTGGTATGTTTGGCCCATTTACAATTATTATCGTGACGGTCGGAGTTTATTCACTCTTTCTGATATTATGGCCTATGCATTTGATTTGGACATGCTACTGCATCATCAGGTAGCTTTCACATTTTTCTACGAATCTATCTGCAAAGAAAGTACTCCCTCCTTTTCAAATTATAAGATGTTTTAGTATTTTCTAAAACACATGTATCTAGATGCTTTTTAGTGTGTAGGTTCGGAGCAAAATAAGTGAAGCTACACACTAAAAGGAGTCTAGATACATGTGTTTCAAAAAAAATACTAAAACATCTTATATTTTGGAATGGAGAGAGTATAAAGTAATGAATCTATGACTTAGATGTGCTAAGTGCTGACCAGTAATCGCCTTTTCTGTGGAGGCAGAACCAAGCTGATGGGACCTGTTGTAAAGATGCTGCTTCTTATTTCCGCACCTGTGATTTTATCTTTGTGGCTGTTTATTGGCGTCATTGGAAGTGGACTTGCTGGGTTAGCCTATGGCTTTCTAGCACCAGTAATGGCCACATTTGATGCAGTCGGGGAAGGAAAAGAAAGGCCAGAAGTTCATTGTTTTACGGTATACTTATGATTTTTCTTTTTATTTCTCCTATATACCCTCCGTTTTTCATGATGTAGCACAATTTTGTGTCTAAACCCAGGTTGTGACCAACAATTAATCGAATAGTAAGTGGGTTATGTTGTACAAAATGACTACCACTCGATTATATTCAAATGCACTTTCTTACGATTGTGATTTTATAACTATTAGCAAAATATTTTACAAGAAATTTGCGTCAAAGTTTAAAAGTGGATTTTCAAAAATCAAAATACACCCTACATAAAAAATGAGGGACTACTTGTTTTACATGAGTAGCTAAATTGAAATGCAGGATGGAACATGGAGCACCATCACAGGAGGTTGTACAGCAGTCAGGGATGTTTTTGACATGCTATTGCATTCATATTTTTCATTTATGGACGATCTACGTTTTAACGAACCTCCTAACGGGAAGCCATTTGAAATAAGGTTTGCTCTTTTATTTTGTTCTTACTAGTTAATTTAATTCTCTTGTATCCAAGAAGGTTGAAATTTCTTTGTGCTATCTTTTCCATCTGATACTTGGGAAAAAATTGCATGAGTTACTAGGACTAACTTGAGCAGTGCAACAAATATAACCTAATTGTATTATATATGTCATTGTAACCGTGGAATATGGAACCTTCATATAATATGCTACAGCACTATATGTATCACTGAAACTATTATTGTGTTCATTTGTTATCTGGTGCATCTGTTTTTGTAATGCACAAACAGTTCAGATAAAGTACAGAATAATGTCTGACCTAAGGTCCTACCTGGAAAAAAGCTATGTCAAAATTTTCCTTGTGAAATGAAATGCCACTTTGTTATTATATTTCAATACGTTGATGTTTTTTCTTCTTGAATATTTTTGTATAACAACATCAAATATTTGACTCTGCATTTCCTAGAGTGCTTTACATTCCTGGTGCAGTATTTTCTGCCGCATGTGGAATCTTAGTGGATTCTGTTATGATCACATTAATTGCCGTCTACAAGTTCCCTGTAATGCTTTTGAAGGGATGGAAGCGATTGATTGAAGATCTAGTTGGCAGAGAAGGACCTTTTCTAGAGACAGCTTGTGTGCCATTCGCTGGTCTGGCTATTCTTCTCTGGCCACTTGCTGTTTTAGGAGCCTTCCTAGCCTCCTTGATCTCCACTGTTCCTATAGGCGCGTATGCTGCCGTTGTGGCTTATCAGGTATGTGCAGGAATTATAGAGAGGAAATAAACATGTTTTTACTTCTTACACCAAGCATTAGCTGAACTAATGTATCAGCGGTGAAGTCATGAAGCTTATTCCTGCAGTCTTCTTGATGTGCCAGGAATCATCGCTTTTGATGGGACTATCTTATGTAATATCATCAGTATCCCTCTTCGATGAGTACACAAATGATGTACTTGACATGGCAGAAGGATCTTGCTTTCCTAGGTAAGAAAGATGCATTCCATATTTCAGTATCCGCCTTGCGTTGTCCCTGAATAAATCATGGTAACTGAAAAATCGTGCCTAGGTTTCACTATCGGAAAAATCAAGCTTCCGCAGAAAGTGGTCTGCTATCAAGGCCTGCTTCATTCAGGGACAAGAAAGATGGGAAGAAAGATCCAATTCGTGTTACATCATTTAGGGGTAGCTTTGAAGAGTTCAATCCATTTAAGGTGACTGGAGATTTTTTTACACTGTCTTCACTGCACTTTTGTGGTTTATCTTGTATTCTAGTATGTTGGGAGTGAAGCCTGTTTGGACTTACTAAGGTTACACTATGCTAGTTAATCATGTCATTCAGTTTTATTTTATAAGGCAAGCTAGTATCTTAATTTTTGCAATTAATAATTTATAATGTTTGTGTAGATGCTAGATCAGCTGTTTGAAGAGTGTAAGCACTGTGGTAAGGCTCTGGTTGCTGAAGGAGTCATAACACTGAAAAATATTGAAGAATCAAAGTCAGGCAAAGTCGGCAGAGGTGTACTTAATGTGGGTTTGCCAGCATATGTTATTCTTAATGCACTCCTACGGTCTGCAAAAGCGAACTCTGATGGCCTAATTCTAAGTGAGTAAAAAATGGTTTTCTGCAGTAAAGTATTATAAGAGGCATATTCTGGCTTAGCTTGACTTTGCCTTGTGAAATATGCAGGCGATGGCTGTGAAATAACATCTGACAACAGGCCGAAGAGTACAATATTCGATTGGTTCTTCGACCCTCTGATGGTGATCAAAGATCAAATCAAAGCCAGTAATTTTACAGAAGAGGAGGAAGTGTACCTTCAAAACCGCGTGCTGTTGACCAGCGACCCAAAGCGCAAGGCAACTCTTCCACGTTTGCCATCGCTGAACGAGAGAAAACAAGCAGAAATAGACGCATTTGCTCGGAGGTACTACTTCTGTCCACCCTCTCCCCGTTTGCAATAGCTAGCATCATCTGCAGCATTTTTTTCTGACACATTTAACCGTGTGCAAGATTGCAAGGGATCACAAAGTCGATATCGAGGTACCCGACATCCAAGCGTCGTTTCGATGACCTGGTCAAAGCACTCTCGGCGGAGCTCGAGAGGGCGATGGGTTGCGGCAACCGATCTGTCAGTGGATCACAGGTTAAAGGTGTGAGCAGCGGTGTCGTTCGATTGCTTAGCCAGAGCTCGATGGAGAGACCAACAGGCATCGAAGGTGATGATCTAGAGGAACAACTTACAAGAGATGCTCCTGGTGCATAATATTTCTGAAAAGAAGTGGAGAGAAGATTGTCTATATGTATTTTCCTAAGCTATTTTCACTAACTTTGAACAGAGAGTTGATACTGATACATGAGCAGTATGTTGCAAACTTGCATTATACTGATATATGAGATTTATTTATTTATTCTCCGAAGTAAGCGAGACATACATTTTGGTGTAATTTGAATTTCTGTTGTTTTGGTGGCTTCACATAGCTGCTGTGCTGAACAATTTGTGAAGGGAAATATTTAGTAGTTCTTTTCCTTCTCACCTCTTGCGCGCCTCCAGTGAAGAGTTTTACACTACTACAAGGAGACTGACTAACTATGAACAGAAATCTGCAATGACATGACATGGATGAAGAATTGAAGAACCCAGATGGAAAAAGAATCAAAATGATGTCCAGATGGCACAGAGCCTTGGTGGTACATGGATACCCATTGTCTGTAGATTAAATATGCAAGAATGACAGCTTGGAAGGAAACTATAATTTGCAAAACAACCAGCTAAATAGAGATGCGAAATAAATACACGTAGAATCCAGTTTCATTTCCACATTGAGTGCATCTGGTGTTACATTCAGGAATGAAGGATTACAGAGGTGTTCTTAACCATGGAAGGAACAACAACCATATCGCCCTAGCATGCTGGGAAGGTAATGAAGCTAAAATGCAAGTACTGGTCCATTACACATGGTGAAGAAATGTGGCAATCCTCAGAGCATCTGAGTCATCACTGCGCTTTCTTCTTGGAATCTTTAGCCTGTCCCTTCTTGCGGATCTTCATGCACATGCTCAGGTGAATACTGTCCACAAGCGACTCCGGTTGTCGTGGTATTGCTGACGAGTACGCCATGGAGAGGTCCTCACAAAGCGTGTTTAAAGACGTGGGGTAAGGCGGAAGGTTGGCGGGTACGAGGTAACACAGCTTACCCAGGTTCAGATCCCACGACGGTGGCGGAATTCTACTCCTGCTATAAATCACTATAAAGTAACAGGGATCGGTTCGCTGTACGCGATATGAGTTATGTGTTCCCTAAAGACTCCCATAGCTTATATAGTCGCCAGATCCTATGGTTATAGGCAAATTCCTTGTCGGACAGGTTACAAAGTCCTACACAGTATACAACTAGTCTATCGTGTCTTGCACTCCAAGGCTCTGGGTACGTCAGTGACTCCTCCGTAGCCTTCCTTTATCCGGCATGGGCCTCCCTTCTGAATCCATCTAACTAGGCCGCCCAGCAGGCCATGGGCCTTGCTACCAACTGTGGGCTACCCAGATTATCCGGATTAGAGACATGCTATGGTGATACCCATTTAGCATATCCCCAACAGTAGCCCCCGGAGGACTCCGAGATCTTGCGCCGTCTTGCCTCTTTAGGTTGAATGCTCTGTCTAGATGAATGTCGGCAAATCGTCAAGCAATATCTTGTAGTCCTCCCAAGAACCCTGCAATGCTGTCCGTCTTGTAAGTCGGAGAACTGCTGAATTTTCCATCATACTCTTCTCGTAGCCGGACTGGATCCGTCCATCCCAGAATCTTCGAATGGGATGGTTCACCTACCCGTGTCAGCCAGAGCAACGTAGACCATAGGTCAGTGACGCCTCATAACTCACACATGCAGAGAACACAATCGTAGCCATTTTTCCCGCGTGAAGGATGCGAAACGTTGGTGGCGGCGGTGGGGACGTGGCAAAATTTTCGTGCATACGCACGCACGCGCTGTCCACGCAGCAATCGTTCGATCAACTTGCACGAATCTTGATGCGGAGTACTATAAATAATAACCGTGGTAGATTTTATCTTTTCACCTCGTTCTTCCTCGCGTCATCTTCTTCCTCCGACGAACGTCTCCTCGAGCTTTCCGTGCACATCGAGAAAAACCCTAGTTTTCCACAGTCCACAGTCACCTTCCTCCCCTCCTCAATGGCGAGCAACAACGCATCCCCTTCCATGGCGGCAACAAGCGATGCCGAGGCAAAGCCGACAAGCTCCGTTCAGGTGCCCCCAGAGGGCCTGTTACTGCCACACACCGCGGTGGTGGAATCCACCGGCGGCGACCATATTCCAGCGGGGCTGGAACCGCTGGAGGAGGAGGGCGACTCTCACAAAGGAGAGTGGTGCGGCTCCGATATCACTAAGATCGATCTCAAGGAGATGCTCGCTGAGGGGTACCTCCCCGCGACGAAGGGGCTGGTCTGGCGGGCGGCGCCGGCCGGCGAGGTCACCCCTTCTCCCCAAGCTGGAGAGAAGGTGTACCTCAAAGCATAAATGGTAAGCGGCGTCTCCCTCCCAATCTCCGACTTCTTCTTAGCAGTCCTTAGCCACTACTAGGTTCAACCTCAGAACTTATCTCCGAATAGCATCCTCGCGCTTAGCAACTACACGACGCTTTTTGAGGGCTACCTAGGAATTAGGCCTAGGTTAGATATGTTCATCTACTTCTTCACCGTCAAGAGGGAAGCCGGAGCGAGCAAGGACGAGCTCAGAAATTGTGGAACCATCAGCTTCAAGATCCGGCCTGGCCGGCGGTTCCCTGACATTGTAGGCCACGAGTCCTGCAAGAATTGGCAGAAGATGTACTTCTATGGCCAAGATATCCCTATGGTTGGCCGAGAAGCAACGTACCCGGACTTTGTCGACGGGGCCGCTGCTGAAGCCCGACATGGAGATCCCAAGCCACCCTTCCTTCCGACAACTATGCCTTCTGCTCTATAAGGAAGATCGAGTGGTTCGTAGAGACGGGTTTGAACGAGCTGGACCTATCCATGTGCTGGTTCATCAGGCGGATCCAGCCTCTGCAGCACCGCGCGAAGCTGATGCACCAGTGTGGCATCCCGCAAAACCACTACTAGAAAATCGCGTTGATTTTGTGCATTGCATCATCATGACCGCATGCTCATGTCATCATGCCACCTTGCATTTGAGGATCGTCATCATCTTGCATTTGCTTGTGTAAAACTATTTCCGGAAAAACCTAGTTTTGTTTTCTAAACGCCCCGTCTTAATTCAAACGCAAAACCCGGGACACCGGATTATTTTTTTTTTGTCTGTTATCGGTTTGCAGAAGTCGTGTTTTAAATAATTAAAATTTCAATTATTTTTAGTGGGGCGGTCGAACGGGCCGAATCGACCCGAACGACCACCCCCAGAAATACAAACGGTCCACCTAAAATCCTACATCTACCCAACCTAACCTACCCAATCCCCCTCCACCTCACCCCAACCTATCCTATGTCGCCACCTCACCCCTCCCCAAACTCCCCACCACTAAGAAGCTGCCACCTCACCCAGCCACTCCCTCTCTCTCCCCCCTCTCTCTCCCTGGACCCACTCACCCAGCCCCAACCAACCCAACGCACGCAACACACACGCGGCCACGCGCACGCCCCAGACCAACCCAACCGCTGCCAGCCGACCCCACCCGCGCCTGGACCCCACCGGCCTCACAACACCCTCCTGGCCCTCTCTCCCTGCCTATGGGACCCGCCCCACTCCCCTGCCCACGCGCCCCTCGGACCCCCGCGTCTCCCTCTCCCAATCTTCTCCTCTCTCCCGACCCCGCGCGCACCCTCCACCTCTCCGACGCTCTCCTCCGCCATGCGAGCTCCGCTGCCTCGGCCTCCTCTCTCCCCGCCGGGGCGCCGCCACCCCGCCGCCTGGCCCGGGCCGCAGCCTCTGGCGCCGCCGCTCCGCCGCCCGCCCGCCACTCTCGCCCGGCCGCCTCGCCGTCATGGTCGCCGGAGCTCCACCCCGCCACCGCCGCCATCCAGCCCTCTCCTCTCCGCCTCGCCTCCCGGCCCGAGCCTCATGCGTTGCCTCCCCGCCCAGCGCTCGCCCGCCAGCGCCGCTGCCTCGCCCGCCGCTGTCGGCCTCGCCCGCTGCCGCCCGTGCTCGTCGCCGCCGGCCGCCGCCAGATCACCGCCCTCGACCCTGTGTCCACGCGACCGAGCCTCTCCTTGGCTCTGTACGTTCCCTGGAGTGCATGTCAATGTGGAGACAGTGTGGTGAGTAGGTGTGGGTGATGCTGTGTGCTGCCCGTGTTCATGTCGTGTTGGGGATGCGAGGACAGTAGCGAGTTTTGGCACAGGATTGTCCAGGCTCCGATGATAAGTGTTCCCATCAGGTTCTGGTGCGCTTGCTGGTCGGAGCTCGAGTGCTCCGTCCTAGAATCCGAAGGTGACGAGAATCAAGATCTTCCCTTCGACAACCGTGGACTCAAAGATCATCGTCATGGAACGCAAAGGCCTTCCGAGAAGCATGTACCGTGTGCCGAGGCCGAATCAAGATCTTCCCCGACACCGAGGACGCCTACCCGGAACGACAAGATCGCCACACGGACGCGAACCCCGAAGCCGAGAACCCCGACAAGAACCACGACACGGATACACCAAGTTCTTCCTCGAGAACGCCAAGGTCGTCATCCCGAACGCCAAGACCGACAACATGGCCCGACCACCGCGGATGCGACAAGATCTACTTCTGTGTCCGAGACCGAACCCCAGATCCGGACCCTGAGACCGAACCCCCGAACCCCGGAACCCCAAGTTCGTCGAGACCCCCTAATGTGTGAACCCCTTCCCGAAACCCTATTTTATAATATAATACAACTTGTCGCATATTAATTGCCATACTTGCATGCATATTTGTGTGGTTTAGGGGCCTTATGCCGATTCACCTAATAATTAAATATGGGGCCCATATGCGGGCAAACCTAGTCTCATATTGGCCTCATTTAAACTTGTGTAGCGAACCAGTACTATCGGTTGCCATGTTAATACAACATTTAAATTGCGGGGTAGCTAAACAACATGGACCATCGAAATAATTGTCGGGACCCCGGTTCCGCTTAATATTGACCTAATTGCATCGCACCTTTGCCATGTCATACATCATACATGCATCATGCCCGATCTTTTGCCGTAGCATTAAATATTGCATCCGGTGTTTCTTCTAGTGTTTTGGTTCTTCGCGGATAAGGCCGTTGAGTTGATGCGAGTGACGACCCGATCTTCGGTTGAACCTTCGGCAATGTTTTCAGGCGATCATCTCCCCCTTTCTACCTATCTTACTTTTATAGTATTTATTCCCTCCTGTTGATCTATTGTTATCTGTGTTGCGATGCTCTAGTTTTCGTACCCGTGATATCCTTTGCAGTCGTATATTGCCTTGGACACCTCCTATTACCTGTTGTTTGGTAGATAGTTGGAATTGCGTGTCGTAGTCGCTTGCTCAAGTGCTGTTGCGTTTCGTCAATTGCCACAGTTGTTGGAGCCTTGCCGCATGTTTGATGTTGAAGATGATCATGGTTTTACTTATCGTTCACTTTAATTCCTGTTTAACAACTAAAATTTGAAGTAAGCAGAGGCATCGGTGGGTGATAGATAATATTTGGTTTCCGAACACCCACTTGTGTCCCGTAGGACCCCGAGTACTTGATACCTGTTCCTTGTTTTATCGCGCTATCCACATCCGGGAGGATTATGGGACCCCCCTGAGCCAGAGCTTGATTCAGTCTTATTTCTTGGGGCCACAAACTAGTTTGAGGTTTTATTTACTATCCTGTACTTATGCCATGCTACTCAGATTTACAATTGTGCGATGATAGCACCTGTCTGTTAGGATCGGGACACGATTCCGCGGTGTCGACAAGCCCAGCTTTGGGTTCCCAGTCGTTCACACCGCTCACCCAAAACCTTGAGTCCGTCTCGGAGCTAGCTTACTTGCTATGGTAAGACTTCAAGGGTGGCCCCCAAATAATTCTCAATCTGTGATTGCTTTGTCGTGAAGGCCTCGTTGGGTTTTGATTTGGTTTTCCGAGGTTGATCGAGTGTGTGTTGCTATTTGTGCACCCCCGGTTAAAACTTTCTCGAAGTCGCGGTCCATGCGTTATGGACGACTTGGAGCACAAGATCTCGACTCGACCATAGACAAGCATAACTAAAGTTTATTGCTATAAATTTGACTTTATAATGACTAGTAATCAGCTTCACTATAATGGAATGTCTAATAATACGCCCACAATTGCTTGTTTTGGAGTGTCAAGCGACCATTGTATCCGACTAGTAAGTATTGCAACTACAACGGAATGGCTAAATAAAAGTACCAACAACTCTTTGGTTTTTGGGTTATCTCATGCTATCTCAGATCGATTAGTAAGTGTTGTAACTATAACGGAATGGTTAACTAAAAGTGCCCATCGCTTACTTTATCGTGATGATTATCTAAACGACTAGTAATTGCCGCAACGATAATCGAATAAGTAAACCGCCAACCGTGTGAGTTCTCGGTTGACTTCCTCGTTTGGTCTCGAGGGAAACGCCAGGGTGGGTTTGTTTGGTGTTAGTATCAGGCTGCTTCCGGATAGGTCTTTCTTACCCCTCTCTGATAACCGCCAGTTGTATCGAGTCTCTATAGGTTGTCTAGTGCATGCTGCCGCTTCAGTCCACCATACCTTTGTAGGCGAGGACCGCCGAATTCTAGTCTCGCCGTGCATCGCCTCGATCGACGCCTCTTTTTCCTTTGCCCTTTGTCGGCACCCTTTTGTTTAAGAAGGTTTTGAGATCGACGCCGTTAGGTGGTTACCCTTCCGCTTGGCCAGGCAGGTTATGGACGCCATTGGTTATTCTTCAGGGCTCTTAGCCCCATTTGCATCTTGTCCGTAGTCGGACGCTGTGTCATTCTCAAGGTGATTTGGATCCTCGTATTGTATATCTGTATTCTTGACTCATGGAGTCGTGTTGTATATATCTGTTCTGTGGGTCCCATCGAGGACTGTTGTGTAATGTTATTACTTCGTTTTCCACCCGCACGAAAGTGCCTGGTGGGCACCTTTGAATCGTTTCTATGCGGGTTTGGCGGGTTTCGCTAAAACTTGCATAGGGCCGATTTTGAGGGTGTTACAACCAGTATACCAAGGATAGGAAGGATAGCCTCCACATCTCCAAGGACAACTTCTCGAGTAACTCCATCAAGCTCCGCCTCAAGGACATCGTCAAGGTGAAGGATAGGAAGCGCGGCTTCACCATCACCTACGACATGTTCGAGGATGGCAAGTGCCCAGAGGTACATATTTATTTTCCGTGTATGACATATACTCCAGTTCTTCCGTCTAGCCATTACCGTTTCATCTAACACTTCAGGATTTCACTTAACAGCTAAAAATTCTAGAGGAGGATAGCATGGCTGTCCAAATCTATGACCCCAAGATGAAGGAAGTCACTGTCGTGTCCGACGACAATGTCCCATTGGCACGTAAGCGGAAGAGCTCCACCTCTGATGCTGCCGACGGAAGAAAGAAGAAAAAGACGGAGGGTGGAGCCTCCAAGAAGTCCACCGCCGCCCTGGAAGCGAAGAAAAGAAGAATCATCGGCATCCTGTTTACCAAGACACCGACTATTGTGTAAGCTTCTTATCATCCGACATTGTCTCTTTGTCATCTTATTCATGTACTTATACTTTTGCATGTTTCAGGAAGAAGGCTAGTTTAAGTTTGAAGAAGACCTCCAAAACATCGGGGGCTTCTAAAAACATTAAAGATATATTGCACCAAGCATCTCCCGCCATCGCCCCCTACCACTCCCAGCGTCCAGCATGTTGCCGCACCGACAAGCTCTCCAACTAAGGTAGCATCTGGCTCTTCCGCCATGGAAGTGGACCCAGGTGTCACCGCGGATCTTGCTGTTGTCGGCGAGCAGACGACACAAGAAAGTAACGTGTCCAAAGTGGTTGAAGATCCGGCTAAGGATGCCACTGGTAGCGGTAAGGCGATGGTGGAAGGCGAAACGTCTGCCGAAGGCGGCGCCACTACACCCAAGACGCCAACAGAGCTCCCGAAGATTGTATACCCGGCGCTTACACCGAGTAGCTCAGCTTTGGCTCCTGGTGCAGCGCCAACTTCTCCGACTTGTGGTCTTGAGGAGCTGCTCAGGCAGGCGGATATCCTGCGTGGAAATATTCTTTCTTTCAGCAAGATATTTGTCGAGAGCGCCACCAACCTCAAGATCATTGCACTTGTAAGTTTTGTTTGCCTTTTGCATTTCATATGTAGTATCCCACTGTAGCCCCCGAGGATATAGATGGAAAACCATAGGTTTTTGCATCTGAATGCTCTAAGAGTGACTAAGTTAGAAAACTTCGCACTGTAGCCCCCCAAGTATTTAGTTTGAATGAATTATTCCAACTAGATACTTATAGAGTAGCATACGCAGTGTTTGTAAATTTTAATACTGTAGCCTCCAATCCTCTAGTTGAAACATAATTAGTTCTGACTAGATGCTTAAAGAAAAACTAAATATATTGTCGAGTTAAAAACTCTCACTGTTGCCCCAAAGCCTCTAGGTGGATATTTATCCAGCTAGATGCTCCAAGCAGACTAAGTAATTTTGAATTTCTTTCGACAGAATGAGAATGCTCGGAGAGGTGTCGCCAACGAGAAGTTCCACAAGATGCGCGCTGAACTGGAAGCTGAAAAGGGTAAAACTTCCTTCTTAAAGGATCAAATCACCAAGAGCAAGTGTAACATCCCAGGATTAGCACCTAGAAATAAAGAGGACACATGGTTGTGCATTGCATTCATGCATAAGAAAATCCGGGGAATATTCGTGCAAAACTACAAGAGCTGTAGAGGGATCGAGATATCTCTTGTTCTAAAGGAAACAATAGAGCAAGTGCGATGGATCTCGACATGACCTCTATTGAATCTTTGTGTTTTGAGGGAGAAATGATTTAAACTGGTATTTGAATTTTAAATCTGAAATAATTAAAACTTATAAAAGGTTGGCATTTAGAATCTTTAATACAACTAGAATTAATAAGATTTGGAATTAAGGATAAACAATAAGAATATACAATAAAGTAATTACAAAAAAGAAAATAAATATAATTGAATGAATATGTAAATGGAATGATAAATGGTAGTTAAATTGCAATAAGAAATAAGAATTGAATTCTTATTTATGAATAAGATACAAAATTTACAAGTCTCAGATTACAAAGGAAACAAAAAAAATAAACATTACATTATCTATACAATCATCCAAAAGTAGAGGAATGAACTAATGGAAAAAGTAAACTTATCTAGATAAACAATATTACAATGTAATTACCATTTCCCAAATAGAAAAGGAAAGTGGAAGAGAAATTGAGGAAGAAAGGATTTACTTTACTACTATAATAATAAATTACAATATCTTATAGTTTAAGAATAATATATTTTTTACAAAAGAATAAAAGAGAAAAACCCAAAACTATTTCCTAACTACACTTCTTCACCTCCAACATCTTCCTCTCTTCTTAGTGATCTCTGCAACATAAAACAACAAACAGGAAGGGACAAACAAAATAAAAGGGATTAGAGGGGGTTAGTGCTACTCTCAGTTTTAGCAGTGAGGTGTACTGCTTAAGCACATCACTGAGTATTAGTTAGGGGCCATGTGTGTATCTGATCTTATCATAAAAAGAAGCCTCGGACTAGTGCATCACAGGCTGGTATAGGGGCAAGTTTCACCAAAGCCATATGAAGTGGTAAAAAGGTGAATTGATAGCAAACATCAAGTTTCACTTGATCTGATCCACTAATGACACTAACATGCACGCATCACAGTCACTGCATGCAAGCAAACCTTGCTGTCAACACAGGAACACATCAGGGAAGGTACCAACCATAGAAAAGGAACACCAACCATATCAGTACTGCTACTACTTCCTTTCCACATCCACCCAGTTCTATTCACATTACATGTTCTTCTCAAGAACACACATTCAATCCTTCCACCAAATTATCACACCTTAGCTCTGGTTGCTCCTAGGATCCATCCAAGAGCTAAGACAAGGAAGAAATCAAGGCAAGGCAGCAACTCCAGGAAAAGAAATCCAGGCCACAGCTGTAGAAGAAGCTGGACATGGGAATAAGGAGGAGCAGGACAAGGACAAATCCAAGGGAGCAGATCCATTTTAGCAGAATTACAAGATCAACAAGTAACCACAAGCTACAATCAAGCTTCGGCAACCATCAAAGGTTGATATACCACTAGCTCATGCAGATTCTGTTCTTGTCCTTTTCATTTCTGGATATGGAGTTGTATGGGAGAGAGAGCTCTTAGACTGGTGTAGAAATGCTACACCAGTGTCATCATTGAGCTAGGAGAAACGTTCAAACATCTATTCTTATATATATAAATAATTAAGCCTCAGCCTTTGCATCATTTGCAGCCAAAGTTTCATCTTTAGTGAGTAAAATTAAGCAGCAGATCATTTTGCTATACATGACTGTCGTGCACACTCAACTGAGGCACCACAGCAGAAAATTCCAAGCAACAAAGATCACTAAAGAATTTACACTAGCAACATCAGCAAATACCCATGCTTATATATCATCTATAATCAAAAAAAGCTAATCCTTGCATCATCTTCCTAACCAGAATAGTTAGGAATCAATTAGACCTCTACTGTCAGGTTGACAGCATATGCTAATGGCAACCTCGTCCCAAATGTGGCTGATACCAAAGTAAATCCAATCATCTTCCTAGTCACCAATCTAGGAATCATTTCATCTCTAAAATCATTTGACTTAGCTTATAATCAGCTAAGGATAACCACCATATTAGGTGTGTGACACGATATAAAACCTCAGCCTTACCATCAGTGGCATCTAGTTATGGTTTTCCAGATAGATAACCCAACAACCAACTACCAGGGATAGCTACCATTGTGTACACTCCAAAGGGAGGCATCACAGTGGTAGATACATTGATAGCAACCACAAGGTTTGGCTAAATTAGAAAATGCATTCAAACTAGGCACCATGCTTATTGATGTATATACATATCACTTAAATAAAATTTCATGAACCACTTGGTATACTGTACCCAAACCAGCAAGTGTTAATTTCTCCAACTAACTCCATCTGTTCATGCTTAAATAAATGCATTTCACCTACAAGGAATCAATGGATCCTATATTTCTCAACACCTGTCAGCAATCAGTGACACTCAATAGTATGTCAAGTAGATGCTCGATATAAAATCGTCTACTAGAGCTAGATGTTCATCTATAAATATAGCAGCACCAACATATGGTTTAGGAGTTGGACAACTAAAAAAAATCGAATCATCTGAACCATAAATCATTTGCAAGGTTAACAGACCAACTAATATATGTGGTTCTGAACCTAACCCAAACCATCGACTCGAGGGCCGATCACACAAGGATTACCTGAATTAGAGTAGAGGAAGAGGTAGCGGGAACACATCAGGAACAGCGTCGGGGTTGCGCAGCTGCAGCGCCATCCCGCCGATACCAGAACAGAGACAGTCACCACCAGCGGGCCATCAACACAACAAAGTATAGAGTCAACAAACATTGGGTTGCAACCATGGTCACCGTCCTTCAAGAGTCAAGGCTGGCTTGGCAGAGAAGAAGAAGATACCAGGGGGTGGTCATCAAATCCAAGCAGTGGTTAACGAAGAACAAGCCTACATCGGGGGTAGTAAAATAAAGTGAAAATAATAGAACCACGCTGGCAATTGGAGGTGCCGGAGTTGGCCAGCAGCGACCAGACAGGCCGAGAAGCCGCTAGGGTTTCGAGGTCAATAACAAGTGAGTGATACCGCTAAAATCAAATCAAGTGAGAGGGGGTTGTAGATCACAGGAAGGCGAAGCAGATCCCCATCCCGCCGACGATGGCGGTGGCTTGGAGGGGGCGAGAGACGGCGCAGCAGTGCCATGGGCTGCGCTGGATGCGAGGGAGTGGCGTGCGTGCGTGTCGCGTGAGTAGGGAACAAGGAAAGAGAGATAGATAAAGAGAGAGGGGTGTTGGGCCAGGAATAGCCCAACTAATCGGGTATATTAGGGCTGAGTCTGCTTATGAGCCCAGTTCCAAAAGAATGAATAATAGAATTAAAAAAAAAGAAATAAAACAAATAAATTAACAAAATACCTTCTGACATTTAAAGCTCGGAAGAATTAAAAAAACATAGAAATTCCTTAAATATAGTAAAATCATTATAAAAATAAGCTTTACCTAATAAAAATATAGCTTTGTTTGTTTAAAATAAATACAAAGAAAATTATTATTAATACCATTAAGTCCCAAGTGAAGTCTCATAAAATAAGGAAAAATCCTAAAAAGGAATAAAAATCATTATTGTGCATAAAAAGAGATCTACTATTTTATAAAAATATTAACTTAACACTTTTATAAATAAAATTTTAAGTAAATAGTTAAATACATTTAATTCTTTATAGAATTTTATAAACATAAAAATAATACTTAAAAATAAATAAAAATCATTTTTAAGGTCTTGAATAAATATATTACACTAGAAAAATATTCAATATATTATTAGAAAAGTTTTTTAATGTTTTTTTTAAATAAATTCTTATTTAATATCTATTTTGTGAATTCTTTAAAAACAATTCTTAAGTAATAAATAATCACAATTCTTATAAAACCTTGAGCAATTAGTGTCTTAGTACTAATTCCAAACCCATAACTTGAATTCATAATCAAACTTAAGTATAACTTTTGACTTTAAAATATTCTTTTGAAAATCTTATTAAGAATCCTCTTAAATAAACATTGGGTATCACCCATTTATACAATATGGTGAATAACCATTATATTTAACCATTATTAACATAACTTCAAATTTTAACAAATTACTAAGATCATCTAATTATGCCTCCATTAAATAAATACATATTATTTTCATAATAGCAAAAAAAAATTAATCTAATCATTCACTTAAATAGAAAGTGAATAATTCCACACCTTAGTTATACCTATCATAACTCTAAAACTTGGGAATAATTAAAATATATTACATCTTAAGTTTACTTAACCTTTTAAAGTTAATTTTAGTCTCAAACCTTATAAACATCAAGTCTAATAAATCACTTATGTTTTTATAGTTAACTTTGGTCCATTTAACTTAAGACATAAAGCATCTCAAGTCCAAGCTAATAAATCAAACACCAAAAGACATTAATCATGTTCTATTAACAATGAAGATTGTTTAAACCTTAGAAAGGAAATCTTTTCTTCAAATGTTATTCTTTTTGCCACTTCAAAGAATAATCTCATAATAAATTCTTCAACTCTTAACAACTAAAACCAAGAACTCTTACCTTAATCACAAAATAACAATTAAACATAATCACATTACTTTATACTTTACCTGTGTATTAAGAATTATTCTCACTTAGGTTCCTTATAAATATCATTACTTATAAAGTAAAATTTAAAGACAAACCAACTCTTAAAAGAATCATTTGAATTCACTTCACTCAAAGTATTGGGGATATGAATTGAGAGTTTTACAAAATGCATATCATTACTTATGCATAATTGCATCTTGCTTCTTTAAACATTAGTCCTTACAGGACCAATGATGCAGATTTCAACTATTGGATCTTATATTTTCTTGAAGACCGTGAGTGCATAATCTTGCAATCACAAAAGGCAAGTTCACACTTGCTCATGTCCTTTGATTATTTTCTATAAAGTACTTTACAAATCCAATGTTGTCATTGTTGGAGATATGCCCTAGAGGCAATAATAAATGTAGTTATTATTATATCTTTGTGTTTATGATAAATGTTTACATTCATGCTATAATAGTATTAACAAGGAAACATTAATACTTGTGTGATTTGTAAACTTAAATTGAAGTCTTTAGTAAAGCCTCTTCATAATACTAGCTTGTTGGTTAATAACTGATTGTGGTTTCCCTATCATGAACATTGAGATGTTATTAACAACAAGATAATATCATTAGGAGAATGATATGGTGGACATACTCCTATAGATAAGCGTAGCATAAAGATCAAGTCATTTTAATAGTTCAATTGCTATATGCTTTCTGATACATAGTAACCTAATTCCTTCGACCATGAGATCATGCATATCACCTTCACCGGAAGGATGCTTTGATGACATCAAACACCACACCGTAATTGGGTGGCTATAAAGGTGGCATTGAGTGTTCGGAAAGTATTGGTTGAGACACATGGATCAAGAGTGGGATTTGTCCATCCATATGACGGATAGATATACTCTAGGACCTCTCGGTGAAATGTCATCCAATTAGCTTGCAAGCATGTGACTGGCTCACAAGGGATCACATATCACGGGAACGAGAAAAGAGTACTTATCAGTAACAAGGTTGAACTAGGTATGCAGAGATACTGACGATCATAACCTCGGATAAGTAAACTATCGTGAGACAAAGGGAAATTGGTATCGTATGTAAGTGGTTCATTCGATCGCAAAGTAATCGTAAAAATATGTGGGAGCCATATGAATTTCCAGATTCCTCTATTGGTTATTGTTTGGAGAAGTGTCTCGATCATGTCCGCATAATTCACGAACCGTAGGGAGACACACTTAAGGATTCGATGTTGTTTGAGTGGTTATGGAATGATGAGAAAGAGACTGAATGTTGTTCGGAGTCTCGGATGGGATCCGGGATATCACGAGGAGATCCGGAATGGTCCGGAGAATAAGATTCGTATAAGGAAAGTCCTGTTTCGGGGTTGGAGAATGGTTCCGGTGTTTTCATCGGGAATGTTCTAGAAGGTTCCGGAATGTCTGGCACTCCGAAGGGGAAGGGTACATGAATGTGTCATACCAAGTTGGAATGATTGCATCATGTACTAGGTGTCATCGCTGAACAAAATAAAGGGTTTAATCGAATCCTAGTTTGAAAAGTCAAACGCCAATTTCAAAAGTCAAACAGCTATTTTGGGAAGTGGAGGGGAAGGTGGAAACCGAGTTGGGGAGGAGTTCATCCCCTCCACCGTTGGCCCCCTTGGGAAACCGAGTTGGGCAGGGACTCCCCTCCCCTGGCGCGACCCCTCCACCTATATAAGGAGGGGCAGGGCTGCCCCTCCTAGCACCCAACACCTCCACCCGCAAACCCTAGCCCTAAGCCGTCGGCCCTCCTGCAGCCGCCGCCGCCTAGCTAACCCTAGCCGCCGGCCAAGCCTCCTCCTTGGTGTGTCTAAACCCTAGATCACCGAGGAGCTCTCTCATAGTCCACCATACTTGCTCTGGCTTAAGGCAAAGCCCTGCGAGATCTCCCCTCTACTTCCGGTACCACGCCGTTGTGCTGCCGGAATCGCGAGGAGAGTGCTACAACCTCCGCTGCCTGCTAGAACAAGGGAGAGGAAGGTCTTCGTCGAGTACCGAACGTGTGACCGACTGCGGGAGCGCTGCCGGAACGCAGCGCCGGAAGGATCGTCTACGCGATCTTGAGATCGAGAAGAGTACGACTACATCACCCACGAGAATCCGCTCTCGTTAAACACTTTGGAATCTTCGAGGGTGAGTTATTCCATCGACTCGTTGCTACAATCTAGTAGATAGATCTTGGCTTGTTTGTTTGTATGCGGTAGAATTTTTTGTTTTCCATGCTACGAAACCCTACAGTCATCACCTACATTTGAAAAAGGTCCAAAAAACACTATTTTTATAATAATATGATTATAGGTTATTTACCATGAGGTAATAACCTACTATGAAAGTTCCAGTGGTAAAGGAACATATTATCTAGGACTTAACAACCAATGTCGCCCGTGATTCTTGCGCCGTATATCACGCGTTAACCATGAGATTTGGAATGGGACAGAGAAGTCAGTTGTATCTTCTTCCTCTCGCATGTAGCCGGATGTGCAGGTTGTGGCTGTTATCACTCGTAGCGTGCATATTAATTGGTAATTCGTAGAGGATACGCAGCATATGGGTGGGAACCCTCATCGTCCCACGATAGTTCTGGCATCTAACGGCCTGTACAAACCATTGCCGTAATTCAATATGTGGGCATGGTGTACAACAAGGAGGCATGCGGGGTCGCGAAGGGGGAAGTGATTGGCTTGGATCTTAGACTGGGCCCCATACCAAGGAAGTATGGACAAGGTCATGACTTGGTTGTGCAACAAGGCTAAGGTCTCTCATGGGTAAAGTAACGCACCTCTGCAGAGTGTAAAAACTATAACTTGTTACTCCCTGTTCCGGGAAGGAGCTGTGAACGCGGCGGGAAAGGAACTCCATGAAAGTTCTGGTAAACCCGTGAAGCTTGAAGGACATAGTTTTTCAGAATAAAATCAACTTTTGAAGAAATGTTTACGAAAACTTGCATGGCCTATGACCTATGGTCTGTGGATGTAGTTATAGTGCATCAAACACTCCTTTTCTAGTGAACTTGCTGAGTACGCTCGTACTCAACGTATCTTCTTAACCCTTGCTAGATTCTAAAGCCAGTACAGACGATGACTACATCAAGTCATACTCCTGGGATCATCATCAAAAGCTAAAAGCTCTTCAATGAAGTCAAGAAAGTCAACATATACAGCAACTCAAGTGAAGACGAAGTCGCTGATTAGATAAGAATAGAATCTCTAGCCATAGAACCCATTTCTGTAGTGTATTGCAATATCAGCAATGCCAGACCATTAGTTAAGATATTAATCTTAATAGTATTATAGTTTTGGAATTGTTTATTTCTGACTCTTCTTTGTAAGAAGTTTCTTTCTCTCTCTTTAACCTAGAGTGTTCTCTAGATCTTTTGTAAAGAGTTGAGTTTTAACCTATAGTCATGTATTGGACCTGCTGTGTTTCTGTTGTACCACTCTGAGGGATGTAATACTAGTGAACGGTGTTTCATCGGGGTTATGTCTATGGCTATAGTGTACTACATCATGCAGTGGTATGCTGGGTCACTGTAGCAAGAGTCTGTTTTTCCTTTCAATTTTGCACTCAAACTTGGTCTTGTGCCATCACTCTTCGACTACTCATTTTGTTCTATCCTTTCTCCGGCTTGCAGAAACTATTGCCAAGGCGAAGGATATTGTCGAGCAATCCAAGAATATTGAATTGTTGGATAGCGAGAACAAGATCCTCAAGCAGGAGAGGGAAGACACTCTGAATATGCACGAAGAATCCATGAAGGCCTTGCAGGGGTCTGCCAACACGGAGATGAACCGACTGAAAGAGGAAATTGCAATCCTCAAGGAGTAGAAGAAAGCTGTCGATTAGCACAATTAGCGCAACCTTGAGGCTTACAAGGTTCTCCGACAAGAACGGGACTCCATGGCGGAGACACTCCAACAATTGGAGGCGAGCATCTTTGGTAAGCGATCTCCGTCTTGTACTTCTGTAAGCTAGGTACTCTGAACTTTTTTGTGTTTTTGAACTCATGTACTCCTTTGCTGGCCGGAAATGCAGCTCCTATTGGTTTAACCAATATGCCTCCTCTGCCAAAGGAATGCATGGTTCTCGCCAGCAACTTCATCAGTACCGTCATCAAGCAAGCCAAAGAGATTGCCAAGCCCCTGAACATCAACATCAAGGCGGTGGATTCCTTCATGAAGTACTCGGAGATTCTGTGCCAAGCCCCCGAGCATATCGTAAGCTGGAAAGCTTCATGTACCCGGGCTGGTGCAAGAATGTCGCTGGCGATGGTCAAGGCCCACTACGAGAATGCCGACATCGACACGGTGACCTCGGGTCTGCCCGACGTAGACGATGAAGTCCAGAAGATTGATCATAAAGCTATATGGGCATCGCTCGCCAGCTTTGACACCAGGGTTGCCGAGTTGGTCGATCCCAACGCCTTTGTGCCTCTTGAGATCATTGATGGCGACCAGCACAGCTCCTTTGAGTCCCTCAAGACCACCGACTTTGAAGATGATCATGATGGCTCTCCTGCTGCCGATGATGCTACCTCAAAGTCTCCTGCGCCAGAGGAATAAAAAAACACTATGTAATATTTTTTTCCTCTGGATTTATATATGCGGAAAAACTATTGTGTTAATCTTAAGGCGGAAAAACAATAATTGTATGTTTCCTGCTACTCAAGTACTAGTTCCAGCATGTAAATATTTTTTAAGCAAGTATTGGCTTATCCATTACTTTGGTTTTTATGCTTGACTTTTCATGAGTCGGAAGACTCGTAGTCGGAACCATGCGCTCAAGTGATGATGCCGAATGGCACCGTCAAAATCTAAGCACAAAATCACCAACTTCAAGTGCTGAAAGTCACTACTCCAGAATCCACATAAAAACAAAAAAGAACGTGTAGACCAGAAAACTTAAGTTAACGCCCGTAGGCAGAATTTTCACAAGTGCAAATGCAAAGCTTGCGCATAAAGGTTTTATATGATCCAAAAATCAACACTAAAGGAGGTAAAATACTCAAGAATATGAGTGAACCAGAGAGCTTTATTTCATTGATCATATAAGAGGTACACAGTAGATAAAAAAATATGCTAAGTGTAAAAAGAACGTAGTTGTGCTATGTTCCATGGCTGATCAAGCTCCGGGTAGTCATTGATGACTCCTTGATGGCGCCAGAAAACTTGGTGTCTGATGTGGAGTCTTGTTGGGAACCCAAGAGCAAGATGTGAAGAGTACATCAGCAAGTCTTCCCTCAGTTGAGACCGAGGTTATCGAACCAGTAGGAGGAAGGAAACGTCACACAGGTGTTGCAAGCAACGCAGAGACCTGCATAACACAAACTCAAGACTTTACCCCAACGAATCAGTGAGGTTGTCAAGCTCACCAGTTTGCTGTCACAAAGGATTAAACATATGGTGTAGAAGGTAATGGTTTGTAGCAAGTAAACAAGTAACAGTGGAAGATGTATCAATGGTAAAGATTGGACCGGGGTTCATAGTTCACTAGAGGTGCTCTCCTTAAATAAACAACATGGCATGAAGGGTAAAAAAATTATAGCGGGGCAATTGACAGGAACTGAGCAAGGCATAACAATGCAATTACTAGCTAGAAAGATCCTATGAAGTTGATTGGGCAATACAACAATATACATAGACCGTAATCCAACTACATCTATAACTAGAATTCCACCTTCAGGTTATCATCTGAACCCCCTCTAGTATTAAGTTGCAAGCAACAGACAACTGCTTTAAGCAAAGTGTGTACAGTAAACAGTCCACATGTTCCATGAACAAGAGATTGTTGTTTTCTCCCTAGTAGCAACAACACATCTACAACCGAAGATATTTCTGTCACTTCCCTTGGAAACTAGAGGCATGAACCCACTATTGAGCATAAATACTCCCTCCTGGAGTCACTAGCAAATACTTGGCCAAGATAACCACTAGCAACAGAGAGCATGCAAGATCACAAACAACACAGACATGATAGAATCATAAAGATAGAACCTTTAATAAAACCAACATAATAATCTCAATATCCATCGAATCCCCACAAACACAACATGCATGATTACAAATAGATTAGATCTTGATCATGAACGGAGCTCGCAAGATCTATATATGAAAGCACAAAGGAGGAGATACAACCATCTAGCTACTACATGGACCCATAGTCCAAGGTGGAACTAATCACGAATCATAGCGGAGTGAAGGCCTCCGGGATGATCTCCCCTCCGGCAGGGTGCCGGGAAGAACTTCAGATCCCCCTGATCTAGGGACGATGGTGGCGGCAGCTATAGACGGTTTCTTGGAATATTGATCGGGTCCCGAGAGTTTCTGCATCGGGGGATTCTTATAGGCGAAGGGGCGAGTACGGGAGGCGACCAGGGTCGCCAAACCCTACCCAGGCACGGGTCCACCTAACCCCGTGCCTGGGGTGGGTCTGCCCCCCTGTCCAGCCCCTCCGGCTCTCCTCTGGACTTCTTGTTCCCCACGGAAAGTTATTGACTTTGGCGTTTGACCCGTCCAATTCCGAGAATATTTCTATACTAACTTTTCTGAAACCAAAAACAGCAGAAAACAGGCATCTGACACTGTTGCAACTTGTTAATAGGTTAGTACCAGAAAACATGTAAAAAGCACCTCAAAGTGTAGACAAGTAAAGCAAAGTAGATACTAAACAAGCATGGAGCATCAAAAATTATAGATACGTTTCCAACATATCAGCATCCCCAAGCTTAACTCCTGCTCGTCCTCGAGTAGGTAAGTGATAAAAGAATAAATTTTTTAGGTGACATGCACCCTCACAATAAAGATCCAACCATTTGCAAGCATTGAAAGCTAGGATCAAAGAACTCTAAACATGTGCATGAAAGATGGAGTTCTAACAATAGGACATAGTAATTATGCATGCAACATGGCAAGCTACAAACAAAGATCATGAATAATATGCATTGAAAAACGTTTGTTTGTTTCACATGTAGAAAACATAGCATAGTGGCAATCAGCTTGTCCCTCATAGAGTGGCAATATAATGCATAGGACACCTGCAAAGTTCACAAGGGTGACTAGAAACAAATAGCACACGAACAATTAATAACACAATATGATCAACTAATAAGCTTCAGAACACTACACACAAAATGACAACTATGCTCTCTTAATGGTGCCTAAAGGTAGAAGGTGGAGACTCAATAATGGTGGAAGAAAGGCCTTTTTGTAAAGGAAGCAGGGATTACAAGTTACAAAAAGAGCTTCCAAAATTATGGTACTTATTAGCTTCCAGCCCTCATTGCCCCTATCATAAGCATCTTGAAGTGGTTAAGGTTAAAGTGGCAAAGCTGGAGTATATGCTTGACAAAGTATAAGTTGGCAATCTCAAGTCCCTTGACTATGAGGGCTACACCTCATGGATACTCAACTTAGGGCCCAAGCAGGTTCTTGTCACCGTAAGTATTTGCATATCATTTAGAACTGCCAACGGGGTACCCCTTGCACATGGTACAGGAGCTTTCCCATAACCAAAATGACAAGGCAAGCAGACAATGAGCATCTCAGCAATATTTTTATTTACCATATGCATAGCTTTTTATTGAGGATGCTTCATAGATAGCTCACTATGGTGATGCTGCAAGTTTCCACCGTGATTAGGCATGGTTTAGGCTAGTGGCACAGGCATTTCTCTAACACATAATACAAACTCCATGGACTTATAAGTTCCCACTTCATTTCACACCGGTAACATCCATAGACAAAAGAGCATGATATCAACGAAGTACAAAAAGTACAAGTGCAATGTTGAAAATGTTCCCCGTGACAACACGGCTCTGCTAATCCCAACTTATAAGTGCAAGCATATACAACAAAGTTGCCTCAATGGTTCAAGTTTATAAGGGGCAAAGAATAAAATGTGTCATCAAGTTTGTGAGGGCTTTAATCACTAAGTTTTCACATAACAAAATAGTTTTTAATTGGAAGATAGATGAAAACAAGAATATACTTGGAATGGTATAACACACCATGCATAGGAGTTTAGTGGACACTTTGTAATAACTTGGTTTCTTGGGAGTTGGAAGCATGAGTAGAACTTACTCATACAAGTGGAGGCTAGCAAAAGACTGGGAGCAACCAACTAAGAGAGCAATAATGGCCATAATTATGCAATGCAATAAAGCAAACTAATCAAAGCAAAGAGTGGTACTACAAGTTAATGACTAAATTATCATAGAGGCTAATGGTGACTTGTCATAGTCATAACATGGTGTGAGCATGTGCCAAGTCAACCTAAGCAAAACATCAAAGGAGAATACCATAATATTATGCTTTTGCATGCTAAAACAACGCATAATTTCTTCAAGGCACACTAAGCAATCCCAATTGTTTAGAACAAGACATGCTACAGCAATAATCACTAAGCATAATGCAAAAACAACACCTATCATGTCATGCTAAAGTCTTAGTCACAGTCAATGCAAGCACCTCTTGCACTTCAAGCAAGAACTTACTACTCCTTTCCAAACACCAAGCAAACTTATTTGCAAAACAACACAGCGAGAGCGGGGATCCAAACTACTAAAGCAAACTAAACAAACTAAGCAAAGCAAACGAAAACTAAGACGCTCCAAGATAACACAACTGTGCATGAAACAATAAAAGTGAAGTGTCTAGACAGACCTGAGCTTTTTATTGATGAAGAAGGGAATGCCTTGGGAATCCCCAAGCTTTGACGCTTGTACCTCTTGGATATTTCTTGGGGTGACACCATGGTGGCATCCCCAATCTTGATCTTTTGTCCATTCTTCATCTCATTGCATCATTCTCTCTATACACCTGAAATTTTTCCTTCATACAAAACTTCACACAATTTTCATTAGCAACATTAGCTTATTCAAAAGATATTAGACCGCTTGGCAAAGCTTTGGAACAGCAAGGATTTTCACTAAAAACACAAGGTACTGAAGTAAATCCTTCAAAGAAACTCAATTTACCTAAAGAGAGCTAAAAAGGAATCAATAAGAAGCAAATGCAAATAATGGCAGAAATCTGTCAAAACAAACCAGCAGGTAGAAACGAATTTTTTTGAACATCTTCTGTTGCTCAAATCAAAAAAGTGTTGAACTAATGAAAGTTAGCTAACATAGTGGGGGATTTATTAGTAAATTTTTAGCTCAATCCGAGTTACAGAGCCTCCTCACAAATTGTTTTGGTGGAGGACAGAAATCTGTTTCGGGATAGCAACTCCCCAAATCTTAGTTCCCTTTCATTAGAGGTCATTCTTGGCACAAAAAGCAAACAAAAAGGATAAGGAGAGGTCATTAAAGTAGTAATAACTTCCAAGACTCAAGTAAACTCTTGGGTTATCTCCCAACAAGTATTTTTCTTTAACACCTTTAAGTTAGGCACAAGAAGCAAGAAGAATCAAGTATTTCAAATGAATAAGCATTAACATCAAATCTTGATTTCAAAGGAGGAGCAAAAAGCAATTTCTCTCTCCTCATAGGTAAGTATTCAATATCTTTATTGAATGGAAAATGATATTTAATGGTGCCTTCTTTCATATCAATGATGGCACCAACTATTCTAAGAAAAGGTCTTCCCAAAGTAATAGGACAAGAAGCATTGTATTCAATATCCAAAACATAGAAATCAACAGGTACATAAGCATTGTTAACCATAATGAGAACATCATTAATACTCCCCATGAGTTTCTTCTTAACATTATCATTGAGTGGGACATTCAAATAACAATCTTCTAATGGTGGTAAATCAAGCATTTCATAAATCTTCCTAGGCATAATAGAGATACTAGAACCAAGATCACATGAAGCTTTGAGATCAAAGTCATTCACTTGCATATTAATAATGGGTTCCCAACTATCTTCTACTTTCCTAGGAATAGAAGCTTTGTGTTTTAGCTTCTCTTCCTTAATCTTAACAAGAGCATCTGTAATGTGTTTGGTAAAGGCAACATGCATATCACAAGCATCAGGACTTCTAGCAAGATTTTGTAGGAACATAATCACTTCAGAAATACTGCAACCATCAATATCAAAATCAAACTTAGAATCACTAGTAGTAGGATCAATAGGATTAGACATAGTAGGAGGAATAGGGGCTACTTGTGGTTTAGTGGTGATAGTGCACACACTATTATTTCTATCAATTTCAGCTTCCATTTCCCACCTAGCATGAAGTTGAGATAACATCCTAACATTTTCATCAATAGTAACTTGTATGGCATGAGCAGTAGCAAAGGTGTTTTCCATAGTTTCAGGTTTAGCAGCCATTTTATTAACCAGGGAAGTTTGAGCTTCACACAAAGAGAATATATTTTTCTCAACAGTTAAAAGCTTTTCCTCTACAGTCTTATTGAAAGTGGTTTGTTTACTAATAAAGAGCATGACTTCAAGTTCAGAGGGGGCACTTCTAGCATTATTGTAAGAGCTTCCATAGGAATTGCCATATTAGGAGGATAAGCCCTATAGTTGTTGTTGCTACCAAAATTATTCCTATAGGCATTGTTGTTGAAATTGTTGTTTCTAATGAAGTTCACATCAACTTGCTCTTCTTGAGCAACCAAAGAGGCTAAGGGAACACTATTAGGATCTAGAGGAGCTTTCCCATTAACAAGCATAGCCATAATAACATCAATCTTTTCACTCAAATAGGAAGTTTTCTCAACAGAATTTACCTTCTTACCATGTGGAGTTCTCTCAACATGCCATTCAGAGTAGTTAACCATCATATTATCAAGGAGCCTTGTTGCAGCACCCAAGGTGAGTCCCATAAAAGTACCTCCAGCAGCAGAATCCAACAGGTTTCTTGAGGAGAAGTTCAAACCTGCATAAAAAGTTTGGATAATCATCCAAGCAGTGAGTCCATGAGTAGGACAATTTCTAACCAAAGATTTCATTCTTTCCCATGCAGAAGCAACATGTTCACTATCAAGCTGTTTAAATTTCATAATATCACTTCTCATAACAATAATCTTAGCAGGAGGGTAGTATTTTGCAATAAAAGCATCTTTGCACTTAGTCCAAGAATCAATACTATTTTTAGGCAAGGATAGCAACCATTCTTTAGCTTTTCCCCTCAAAGAGAAAGGAAAAAGACCGAGCTTAATAATATCTCCATCTACATCCTTATACTTTTTCATCTCACAAAGTTCAACAAAACTATTAAGATGGGCAGCGGGATCATCAGAACCAGCACCAAAAAATTGCTCTCTCATCACAAGATTCAACAAAGCGGGCTTAATTTCGTAAAAGTCAGCATCAGGAGCAGGTGGAGCAATAGGTGTGCTTAGGAAATCATTGTTTTTGGTGCTAGTAAAGTCACACAACTCAGTGTTCTCAGTAGAGTTCATTTTGGTAAAGGTAGGCAAGCCAAAAACAGCAGCAGCTAGAGCAGGAACTAATTTTTTTGTGTTTTTGAATAAGGCAAGCAAACCAAGCTAGACTAATTTTGGGGGGGCGGGGGGTTGAAAAGAGGCAAACAAAACCAAGCAAAAGAAACTAAGCAAACTAAAAACAAAATAAAGAGAAAGTAAGTGAAGGACTCCCCTAGTGAAGACGTCCTTAGCCTCCCCAGCAACGGCGCCAGAAAACTTGTTGATGACTACTTGATGGCGCCAGAAAACTTGGTGGCTAATGTGGAGTATTGTTGGGAACCCCAAGAGCAAGATGTGAAGAGTACAACAACAAGTCTTCCCTCAGTTGAGACCGAGGTTATCGAACAAGTAGGAGGAAGGAAACGTCACACAGGTGTTGCAAGCAACGTGGAGACCTACACAACACAAACTCAAGACTTTGACCCAACGAACCAGTGAGGTTGTCAAGCTCACCGATTTGCTGTAACAAAGGATTAAACGTATGGTGTGGAAGGTAATGGTTTGCAGCAAGTAAACAAGTAACAGTGGAAGATGTATCAATGGTAAAGATTGGACCGGGGTCCATAGTTCACTAGAGGTGCTCTCCTTAGATAAACAACATGGCATGAAGGGTAAAAAAATTATAGCGGGGCAATTGACAGGAACTGAGCAAGGCATAACAATGCAATTACTAGCTAGAAAGATCCTATGAAGTTGATTGGGAAATACAACAATATACATAGACCGTAATCCAACTGCATCTATGACTAGAAGTCCACCTTTAGGTTATCATCTGAACCCCCTCCAATATTAAGTTGCAAGCAACAGACAACTGCTTTAAGCAAAGTGTGTAAGGTAAACAGTCCACGTGTTCCATGAACAAGAGAACGTTGTTTTCTTCCTAGTAGCAATAACACATCTACAACCGAAGAGATTTATGTCACTTCCCTTGAAACCTAGAGGCATGAACCCACTATCGAGCATAAATACTCCCTTTTGGAGTCACTAGCAACTACTTAGCCAAGATAACCACTAGCAACGGAGAGCATGCAAGATCACAAATAACACAGACATGATAGAATCATAAAGATAGAACCATTAATCAAACCAACATAATAATCTCAATATCCATCGAATCCCCGCAAACACAACGTGCATGATTACAAATAGATTAGATCTTGATCATGAACGAAGCTCACAAGATCTATATATGAAAGCACAAAGGAGGAGATACAACCATCTAGCTACTACATGGACCCATAGTCCAAGGTGGAACTACTCACGAATCATACCGGAGAGAAGGCCTCCGGAATGATCTCCCCTCCGGCAGGGTGCCGGGAAGAACTTCAGATCCCCCGATCTAGGAACGATGGTGGCGACGGCTATAGACGATTTCGTGGAATATTGATAGGGTCCCGAGAGTTTCTGCATTGGGGGCTTCTTATAGGCGAAGGGGCGAGTCTGAAAGGCGACCAGGGTCACCAAACCCTACCCAGGCGTGGGTCCACCTGACCCCGCGCCTGGGGTGGGTCTGCCCCCCTGGCCAGCCCTTCCGGCTCTCCTCTGGACTTCTTGTTCCCCACGTAAAGTTATTGACTTTGGCTTTTGTCCCATCCAATTCCAAGAATATTTCTTTACTAAATTTTCTAAAACCAAAAACAGCAAAAAACAGGCATCTGGCACTGTTGCAACTTATTAATAGGTTAGTACCAGAAAACATGTAAAAAACACCTCAAAGTGTAGACAAGTAAAGAAAAGTAGATACTAAACAAGCATGGAGCATCAAAAATTATAGATACGTTTCCAACGTATCAGTCATCGTCCGGGTCACGTCGCTTACACTTATGATCATCACTGGGTCTATCCTCAAGTTCACGATTATCAACGAGGTAGTAAGACCCATTGAGTACCGCCTTGCTTATGATGAATGGTCCTCCCCATGGCGGGGATAATTTGTGTGACTTCTTCTTCTTAAGTCGGAGCACCAATCCCTCTCTTTAAACGAGCGATGCCGAACATGGCCACTATGGTAGCTACGTAGCTTCTGCTGGTAGATGGCGGATCTTTGGCATGCCAATACGCGCTCTTCCTTGATAAGGTCCACATCTAGGCGCCTAGATTCTTCAGCGTCATCTTCGTCGTAGGCGGCAACTCTTGGTGAATCATGAAGGATGTCGGAAGGAAGGATGGTTTCTGCTTCATATACCATGAAATAAGGGGTGTAGCCGGTAGATCTGTTGGGTGTAGTTCGTGAACTCCACAGAATAGATGGTAACTCCTCCGCCCAGGCTCCAGCTGCTCTATGTAGCGGTGCCTCAAGACGTGGTTTGATTCCCTACATAATTAATCCATTGGCTCGCTCAACTTGACCGTTGGACTGTGGATGTGCCACAGATGTAAGATCAAGTCGGATGCCCTTCTCCCAACAATAAGCTTCCACTTCTCTGAGTGATAGGTTGTTGCCATTGTCGGTGATGATGCTATGCGGGAGACCAAATCTCACCACTAGATTCCGGACAAACCTAAGGGCAGTTGCCCCATCAAGCTTTCTAATGGGTTTAGCTTCTATCCATTTAGTGAATTTATCAATTGCTACTAGCAGGTACGTAAATCCACATGGTGCCGTCTGTAATGGATCAACCATGTCTAGCCCCCAGACTGCAAACGGCCAATTTATTGGTATTGTTCGCAATTCTTCAGCTGGAACATGTGGTTGTCGGACATAATACTGGCATCCCATGCATGTCTCAACCAGCTTGTCGGCGTCCGCCTTGTCGACCAAGAGAATCCTTGCTTAAGGCTTTGGAGACCAACGATCGAGAAGCGGCGTGATGCCCGCAATATCCGAGATGGATCTCACGAAGGATTTCAATACCTTCTTGCCGGGAAACACACTTGAGGTATACACCAGTGGTGCTTCTTTTGTAGAGATGTCCATTGATTATGGTATAGCCCTTTGCTTGACGTACTATTTGCCGACTTTCGACCTCGTCGACGGTCAAAGTTCCGTGTACGAGATACTCCATGAACGGTTTTGTCCAAGCCAGAGGAACCTTTGTCATTGTGTGAACGAAAGAGTTAACTCTATTCGGGTTCTCGGGGTCCGCTCCCTTCACGGATGGTGTCCGTAGATTCTCTAGAAAAACGCCAGGCGGAATTTGTTTGCACCCTGACCCAAGCTTTGACAGTAGATCAGCCGCCTCATTTTCCTCCCTCGGGACATACTTGACTTCGTAGCCCAAGAAGCTCTTGGCTATCTCGTCCACTTCGTCTCGATATTCTGCCATCATAGGGTTCCGCGCGTTCCAGGTGCCAGCCACCTGCTGGGCAACCAAGTCAGAATCTCCACAACAAACTATGCGTTTGATGTCAATATCCTTGGCTACGCGAAGTCCGTGAATGAGTTCTTCATATTCTGCCATGTTGTTTGTAGCCTCGAAGTGGATCTGCAGAACGTAGTGTAGCTTTTCCCCTGTTGGGACTGTAACAGTACGCCAGCCCCCGAGCCATTGAGTAGCTTTGATCCGTCAAAGTGCATCACCCAGTATTCTGGCTCTGGTATAGGGGTAGCATCTGGCATCTCCGTCCAATCTGCGATAAAATCCGCCAAGACCTGTGATTTGATAGCGTCGTGCCTCTTGTAGGTGATCTCAAAGGCGGCAAGCTCAATGCCCCACTTCGGGACCCTTCCTGTAGCATCGCTGTTGTTGATGATGTCGGACAGTGGAGCTTTGCTCACAACTGTGATAGGGTGTTCTTGGAAATAGTGCCTTAGCTTCCGAGAAGCAAGGAACACTCCATAAGCTAGCTTCTGGTAGTGCGGGTAACGCTGCTTGGACTCCCTCAAGACCTCGCTTACATAGTAAGTTGGTCGTTGAACTCCGTACTCATGCCCTGGTTCTTTCCGCTCTACCACGACGATGTTGATTACCCGGTTAGTGGCCACCATGTAGATCAACATAGGCTCCATAGGCTCGAGTGCTGCAAGTATAGGTGCCAAGGAGAGTATCTATTTTAGCTTCTTTAGTGTTGCATCTGCCTCGTCCGTCCATGTAAATTTGTCCGCCTTCTTCAGCAACTTGTACAGCGGCAGAGCCTTCTCTCCAAGTCGGCTGACGAACCGGCTTACCGCTGCAACGCAGCCTGTTAGCTGTTGTATGTCCTTCAGACATGTCGAACGTTTTATGTTTAGGATGGCCTTGATATTCTCTGGGTTGACTTCGATTCCGCACTGGGAAACGATGAAGCCCAACAATTTGCCGTCTGGAAACCCAAAGACGCACTTTTTTGGGTTAAGCATCATGTTGTATTTCCGGAGATTATCAAAGGTTTCTTTTAAGTCAGAGATTAAGTCGTTTGACTTTTTAGACATCACCGCTATATCGTCCATATAGGCGCGAACGTTCCAACCAATTTGATCGTGGAGGCAACGCTGCATAGTCCGCTGGTACGTAGCACCTGCGTTTTTTAGCCCAAAGGGCATCGTGACGTAGCAAAACGTGCCATAAGGTGTGGTGAATGAAGTGGCCAATTGGTCCGACTTCCTCATATTTATCTGGTGGTATCCTGAGTACGCATCGAGAAAACCCAAAAGTTCTGAGCCAGTCGTCGAGTCACTGACTTGGTCAATGCGAGGCAAAGAAAACGGATCTTTGGGACACGCTTTGTTCAAGCCGGTGTAATCAACACACATTCTTAATTCTTTGGTTCCCTTTTTAGGGACAAATACATGATTGGCCATCCATCGGGTGTGAAGGACTTTTCGATAAAACTAGCCTTAAGTAACCTAGCTATCTCTTTGCCTATGGCGCGTCTCTTCTCGTCTCCGAAGCGTCGTAGAGGTTGTTTCACCGATTTGCATTTTGGATCAATATTTAAGTTGTGCTCGGCAAGTTCCCTAGGTACACCTTTCATGTCGGCAGGTTGTTAGGCAAAGATTTCCCTATTCTCACGGAGGAACTCGACGATCGCGCTTTCCTATTTAGGGTCCAGGTTCGTCCCAATGGCGGTGGTCTTGGAGGCATCGACTACCACAAGTTCCACTGGCTTGGTTTCGATGGCGGCCTTGAAGGTGGGGGCGGAGTCAGAAATCTGCTTCTTCGACGCCGGCATCTCCGTGGCATCGACCTTGCTCTGGATCTCCTTGAATTCTTCATTATGGAGGACAGCTTCTGCAAACGCTGCTTCTCCAATCTCGCAGTCCCTTGCCTTGGTAAAGCTTCCGGATACGGTGATGATGTCGTTTGGTCCGGGTATCTTGAGCTTGTTGTAGACGAATCATGGCTTGCCCATGAAGGCGTGGAAGATGTCGCGTCCGAAGATGACGTGGCACACGCTCTTGAAAAAAACATCGCCAAAAGCGACCTGAAGCGTGATGCACCCAAGGTATCGAGCCTCCCGGCCAGAAACTACGCCATGGAACACGGTGCTGGTCCGCCTTAGGTTAGCCTCCGTCAAGTTCATCTTGTGTAGCGTATACAGGTACATGACGTTGATGTTGCTTCCACTATCCACCATGCATTTGGTGAACTCGTTGCCATCAATCAGGGGGTTGATGAACATGGCGTACTGGTTCTCCGTAGGGATGAGGTCTGGGTGATCCTTCCTGTCCCAAGTGATTGGAAGTTCCGACCAGCGCAGGTACTCGGGAACTGGGGGTAGGGTAGCCATCAGTATCCTCATGGAGGTTTTTTGTTGCCGGACAGTAGGGGTGCCAAGGAAAGTGTGGTAGACGACAACCTTCTTCTCGAAGGGGTTCTTGCCCTTGCCATCGCTCTTCTCGGCGTGCTTGGGGTCAACATCCTCGTCCATGTCACTTGAATCCTTGGACTCCTCTTCCTTCTTCTTCCCCTTGCCCTTGCTTCGTGGTCTGTTCTTCAAACTTCGCTTGTAACCGGACTCCGGGTCCTCCTTGAGGTTGTTGACGAACTTGCAATGGCGATTGGTGTGCGTGGCTTTGCCTTTGGCGTCGAGGTGTACAAGGCACGACATATCACTGTACTCCTCGTACGTTTGGGGAACGCGGGGCGCTGCCGGGTAGTTTCACTACCTCGCTGCTGCCCACGACCAGCCCCCCGTCCTCGGCCACGTTGTCTGTCATCACCTCGTCGTGCGAATATCATGGCGACCATGTCGGAGGTTTGCTTTTCTTCTGGCGGGCTCTACCGCTTGGTGTTGTTGTTCCTCTTAGCTTGAGTTGGAACGGCCGTTGCCGGCAGGTCGGCAGCCACGAACTCACTGGCCAGCTGGATCATCTGGTTGAGATAGAGCATGTGATTGTCCTGTAGGCGCTTCAACTTATGTCGGAGCAATGTACCTTTCTCCAACCCATCGATGAAGGCGGCCATGGCGGTCTCAGCGTGCACTCCTACGCAGGAATTCTACATATCCAGCCAGCGAGAGAGGTAGGCGCGAGATGACTCGTCTTTCTCTTGCACGCACCGTTGTAGATCGCCAACAGTGCAGGGACGCTTATACGTACCCTCGAAGTTCTTGGTGAATGCTTCTTGCATGTCCAACTAGTTGCAGATGGACTTCTCTGGCAAGTCATCAATCCATTGGCGGGTCGTGCTCGCCAGCATCAGTGGGAGGTACTTGACGGCAACGTTGGGGTTACCCCCGGCGATCACCATGTTGTCGTAATCCTGCAACCACGTAGCTGGTTTGGCGGTGTCGTCATAGGGCTTGATGGTCTTGTCAATCCGAAAACCCTTGGGGTCAGTTGCGGTATGTATTACAGGTCCAAAACAACGTGGTCCCGGGTACTCTCCTTCCCGGGCCTCATGAATCTTGTCCAGGCGTGAACATGCGCCGTATGGCTCCGGGCTTGTTCTTTTCTTCTTGCCGCCAGGGGATGGGCTGCGTGAACGACGCGGTCCCCCTCTGCCATGGTGGCTGCTAGGGGGCGACGGAGGCGGAGGTGGCGGTGGGTTAGCCTTCTTGCTATTACCCTCCTGCGACGCCTCACGCTTGTCGCTGTTGCTTGTCGGACGCGGAGGGTCATGACGCGACCTGCTCTTGTTTCCTTGGTTGCGCTCTCCATCATGATGGGGTTGTTCTGCGTTGTCATGGATGACGATGCCGCTTTGCCTTGGTGGAGGCATGTCTGTACGATGGTGAGCTTTGGGGTCTTCGCGATGTCGGGGAGATCGGGGCGGTGGAGATGGGCGACGAGGATGAGCCTTGCCTCCGTGGTCAGAGGATATGGGGATAGCATCCTTCCTGTTGCGTGCATCCCTCCGTCTTCGTTCTGATGAACCCGTCTGAGACCCGACATCCTGAGGAGATCGGTCCATTGGCGGCTTAGGATTTCTAGACTAGCAATACGCTGGGCTAGACTCAAGCCTCTGAGAGGTGGCCTTTTCCTGCTGTTTCACCGCCTTTGCCACAAGGTCATAGACATGTTCCATAGCTACGGGGTGATCTATCCTGCTCCAGAAGGGTCTTGGCGACGGCTAGGTTGAGAATAGGAGTGAGCATGACCTTCCTGCCTTCGCTGTCAATGTATGGCTTGGCTTGTGGCGGCTTTGGGGGAGCCCATCTTAGGTTTCACCGTACACCAGGATCGTTAATGACGCGAGCCGAAGCTTTCTTAGCCTTCTGTTGCTTGAGCAGAGTCTTGTACTCGGCCTCCATGGCTCTAGCCTTCTCTATTGACTTATGCACCTTGGTCAGATCTTGATCCAGCTTTGCGCCTTGCTCCGCGATGGCCTACGCTTCCTCCAGCGGCTGTTGGCGCTTCTCGTTAAGCTGGACTACGTTCCGTATATGAGCCACAGTCATGGGCTTGACGAGCAGGTTGTCGTACATCACTCTATCAGCTGGAGTGATCTGGGCAGCCGCGGATGTAGATGCCAGAGGCGGCAGGTTTGCGGTGTTGTTGTTACTCGGACCGATGTTGAGTTCCTGCGGCTACTGCACTGGGTTAGGCGGAGGGGGCATGGCCTTTGCGCGATCATTGTCAACAGCAACAAATGGCCCCTTCCCCTTGTCCAGCGCTTTAGGCGGAACTTGTCCGGGTTGATCTTCCTCCATCACTGTCCCAATAGCGACGAACACCTCTCGGGATGTGATGGCGTTGTCGGCCTGCTCGTCGCTCCTGATATCCTCCTCCATCTCCTGCATAGCAGAGTCGAGTTCCTCCGAGTTGAAGTCTATCTCCTCCGAGTCAGCACTGATGTCGGCGTAGAGCGCGTCCAGGACGAAGTCGGAGGGTGTCGGGTCTTCCTCGATGATGGGTGGTGGTGGTGCGACAGCAGCGACGATGACTAGAGGCGGTGGAGCAGCCGCAATGACGACGACTGGAGGCAACGGTGGCGGTGGCTGAGGCGGAGGGGCGCCGGGTAGAACCGCGAGCGCCGCCTGAGCCTCTGCTTCAGCTGCCATGTAGTTGTTGACGGTGTGAGCCATGCCCTCGTTGGTGAGGAGACCCATGGCCTGCTGCCGTCTTAGCGTATGCCGGAGAAGTGTACCGCGATCCAGTCCTTCCACAAAGTGATAGATGTCATCATCATTGGGGTAATGCTCTAGGTCGGCCCATATACGGAGCCACCTGGCTAGGTAATCGCGGGGGTTTTCACCCTCTCTCTGAACGCAACGCGCCAGATCGAAGATAGTCACCACGCCAACGAACTTGGATCTCTGTTGTCCAGACGCACGGGCGAAGCCGGCGGACTTGCAACGATCTTCCACCATTATATCCTGCTCAGGGGTGGTTTGGGTGGGCCTTAAACTTTCCCGATCTATGCCGGCAAACTCCGAGGAGAGATCCGACTTTGATCCTTCTATGAACGTATCCTACCCGTAGGCGGTACGTACGGGTCTTGATGCTCCTCCGACTTCCAGGAAACTAGTGTCCGAGTCGGTTTCGCCGATGAAGAGGTGGATGTCCCCGATTGAGACGATCGAGTAGCGTGTGGGGTTCGTCTTCGCCGGGATCCAGAACTCGTCGGGAGGGACGATCGGAACGTTGCCGGAGAAGAGAACACAGCCAATGGCTACGGTTTCGCCAATTCCCGCGAAGAGCCTAGACCTCGCCCGTTGTAGAGCCTGAAGCGCCTCTTGCCCCACGGTGGGCGCCAACTGTCGTGGTATTACCGTCGAGTACGCCATGGAGGGGTCCTCACAAAGCGTGTTTAGAATCACAAAGCGTGTTTAGAGACGTGGGGTCAGGCGGAAGGTTGACGGGTACGAGGTAACACATCTTACCCAGGTTAAGATCCCACAATCGAGGCGGAATCCTACTCCTGCTATAAATCACTATAACGGCAATACGCCAAGTTACAGGGATCGGTTCGCTGTGCGCGATATGAGAGTGTGTTTCCTAAAGACTCCCATAGGTCCGGCTTATATAGTCGCCAGATCCTAGGGTTACAAGATCCTAGGGTTACAGGAAAGTCCTTGCCGGACAAGTTACATAGTCCTACATAGTATATAACTAGTCTATCGTGTCTTGCACTCCAAGGCTCCGGGTACGTCGGTGACTCCTCCGTAGCCTTCCTTTATCCGGCATGGGCCTTCCTTCTGGATCCATCTAACTGGGCCGCCCAGCAGGCCATGGGCCTTGCTACCAACTATGGGTCACCCGAGTTATCCGGATTAGAGACATGCTATGGTGATACCCATTTAGCATATCCCAAACACCGGTAGCATGGAAATAAAGAACCACATAACAGAGTGTGGCCAGTATGGTGTGCACCTCGGCTCATAGCCAATGTGGCGAATGGCGGCGCGAGCATAGGTGTCAGCAGATGGCACAAGGAAGGAAGACCTCCTGATTGATGCCATCTTTGTTGCCACATACAATGGTACCTGAATAGACCATCGGGGTTAAAGTTAGAGCTTCATAGGAAGACAAAACATGAAAGAATCTCTTAACAAAGATGCAGGAGAAATGATTGGCTTTCGATAGACTTTCAAGGATGCCTTATGCGCTAACATCGTCATGACACTGATATGCAACTCATTTCTTTGTTGCAATCTATCTACATGTTGCTTTCAGCAAGGACCGAGGACTTCCATTTAGAGGACCGAATTTCAACGATTAACAAGCGGATGAAAAGGCATATATAGATCGATAAAATAAATACACAAACTTAAGTTGAAGATGAGAGAATGGAAATCGCATACTGACAAATCCTTAGTTTGGGTGCAATTGCATCTATTTGTAATGCTTGACATATATCAGTAGCTGTCAGCAAAATTATAAGTAGACATCCAAAGCAAAACTTTTGTAATGAACAGTAAATTCATTTGAATTTCAGAGACTCATCCAAGAGAAAGGAAGACTAGTGGTTACCTGGCATTGGACATCAATTCCCTTGCCCCTGTACTCGACGTAGAGGCATCTTGAGAACTGGTCGATGTACCTGAAAAGAAAAGCAAATTAGTAACCTATCTGCTGTCAATCTAATCACAACTTGTGAATGATGCTATATGCATCCAATTCACAACCGTGCCGCTGATCTGAACATGCTGAAGATACATCGAGCAAATAATCCTAAATGTTCAGTACAGCCTCAGTTTCCAACTACTAGTATACTACAGATGGCACCAGAATCTGACATGAGTATGACACTAGAACTAACAAGTCACGCCGAAAGTGTTTCATGTGATTCCCTGTCCCAATTCTTCCTAGAATAGCACCGGATCATAACAAACATCTTGCTAAATCAAGCATCTTAAATTGAGTAGGTAAAGTAGTGGCCTCTGCTCACAGGGTTTGCCTCCACTTCACAATTTACAAGACCAATGGAATACTACGGTTTGTACAGAGCAAATGAAGTAAGCGAGACATACCTGTTGTTTTGGTGGCTTCACATAGCTGCTGGGCTGAATAATTTGTGAAGAGAAATATTTAGTTCTTTTCCTTCTCACGTCGCCTGCGGGGAAGAGTTTTACACTACAAGGAGACTGACTACCTATGAACAGAAAGCTGCAATTGACATGACATGGATGAAGAATTGAGGAACCCAGATGGGAGAAGAATCAAAATGATGTCCAGATGGCTCGGAGCCTTGCTGGTATCTGGATACCCATTGTCTGTAGATTAAATTTGCAAGAATGACAGCTTGGAAGGAAACTATAATTTGCAAAACAACCAGCTAAATAGAGATGCGAAATAAATACACATAGAATCCAGTTTCATTTCCCCATTGAGTGCATCTGGTGTTACATTCAAGAATGAAGGATTACAGAGTTGTTCTTAACCATGGAAGGAACAACAACCATATCGCCCTAGCATGCTGGGAAGGTAATGAAGCTAAAATGCAAGTACTGGTCCATTACACATGGTGAAGAAATGTGGCAATCCTCAGAGCATCTGAGTCATCACTGCGCTTTCTTCTTGGAATCTTTAGCCTGTCCCTTCTTGCGGATCTTCATGCACATGCTCAGGCGAATACTGTCCACAAGCGACTCCGGTACCAGGGAGATAAAGAACCACATAACAGAGTGTGGCCAGTATGGTGTGCACCTCGGCTCATAGCCAATGTGGCGAAGGGCGGCACGAGCATAGGTGTCAGCAGATGGCACAAGGAAGGAAGACCTCCTGATTGATGCCATCTTTGTTGCCACATACAAGGGTACCTGAATAGACCATCGGGGTTAAAGTTAGAGCTTCATAGGAAGACAAAACATGAAAGAATCTCTTAACAAAGATGCAGGAGAAATGATTGGCTTTCGATAGACTTTCAAGGATGCCTTATGTGCTAACATCACCATGACACTGATATGCAACTCATTTCTTTGTTGCAATCTATCTACATGTTGCTTTCAGCAAGGACCGAGGACTTCCATTTAGAGGACCGAATTTCAACGATTAACAAGCGGATGAAAAGGCATATATAGATCGATAAAATAAATACACAAACTTTTGTAATGAACAGTAATACATTTGAATTTGAGTAATACTTGAAATTAGAAGAAGATATCCAAAGCCTTAGTTTGAATTCAATTGCATCTATGTATAATGCTTGACATATATCAGTAGCTGTCAGAAAAATTAGAAGAAGATATCCAAAGCTAAACTTTTGTAATGAACAGAAATACATTTGAATTTCAGAGAGACTCATCCAAGAGAAAGGAAGACTAGTGGCTACCTGGCATTGGACATCAATTCCCTTGCCCCTGTACTCGACGTAGAGGCATCTTGAGAACTGGTCGACGTACCTGAAAAGAAAATCAAATCAGTAACCTCTCTGCTGTCAATCTAATCACAACTTGTGAATGATGCTATATGCATCCAGATTCACAACCGTATATATTTCTGCCGCGGATCTGAACATGCTGAAGATATATCGAGCAAATAATCTTAAATTTTTGGTACAGCCTCAGTTTCCAACTACTAGTATACTACAGATGGCACCAGAATCTGACATGAGTATGACACTAGAACTAACAAAAAAGTCACGCCGAAAGCGTTTCATGTGATTCCCTGTCCCAATTCTTCCTGGAGTAGCACCGGATCATAACAAACATGTTGCTAAATCAAGTAGTACTCCCTCCGTTTCAAAATAAAAGATCTTTTAGCTTTGTGAAGCAAATGTATCTAGACTTCTTTTAGTATATAGGTTCATTCAGGTTTGGAGTGAATTTACACACTAAGGCCTTGTTTACTTCTAGGGTATTTGAGGGGATAGGAGGGGATTATTTCGTATCCCGAAATTTCCCCGATAGGTCGTTTACTAGGCCGGGTTTGAAGGGGATAATCCCAGAATATCCCCACAAATCCTCTCCACACTGTGTATTTTTGGCTAGATTAAAAACTCTCTATCATGGTAGAGTATTTTTTAGGAAGGGTATTTGAGGGGATTGGAGAGTATTGGGTGAAGACCAAATCCTCGCATATCCCCACATCTTTTGGGGATAAAAATACCGGAGAAGTAAACAAGGCCTAAAAAAAAGTCTAGATACATTTTCTTCACAAAGTTAAAAACATCTTATATTTTAAAACGGAGGGAGTATATCTTAAATTGAGTAGGTAAAGTAATGGCCTCTGCTCACAGGGTTTGCCTCCACTTCACAATTTACAAGACCAACAGCATACTACGGTTTGTACAGAGCAAATTAAGCAAGTAGAGTAGTAATTTCGAGAAGAAAAAGGCGAGAGAACTCACGCTTTGGTGGCGGCGTAGACGGAGTAGAGCGGATCGGAGGGCATGACCGATGCGGCGCCGGAGCCGATGTTGAGGATTGCGCCGCGCTTCCTGTCGACCATCCCGGGGAGCACGGCGTGCGTGATCCGGGTGACGCACTCGACGTTGACCCGGATGAGGGTCCGCATGAGGTCCTCGTCCACCTCGTGGAAGTAGCGGGCGTACGGGTAGGAGACCCCGGCGTTGTTGACGAGCACGCCGACGTCGAGGCCCCTGATGCTCTCCCTGAGCGCGTCGACCCCGGCGGCGAGCCCATCGCCGGCGAAGTCGAGGACGAAGGTGCGGACCTCGGCCTTGGGGTGCTTGGCCCTGATCTCCTCGGAGACGGCGGCGAGCTTGTCCGGGTTGCGGCCGACGAGCACGAGGCTGAGGCCGGAGGCGGCGAGGCGGAAGGCGATGGCGCGGCCGATGCCGTCGGTGCCGCCGGTGACGACGGCCCAGGGCCCGTAGCGGCGGCGCAGGTGCTTGCCGGGGCGGAGGAAGAAGGCGTAGACCCAGAGCGTGAGGCGCAGGGCGGCGCGGGCGGCGACGAGGAGGCCGACGGCGGCCAGGGCCAGCGCCCACGCCGGCTGCGCGCGGAGGAACTCGACGTGGGCGCACGTGCCGGCCATGGTGTGTGCTTGCTGGGTTGGGGGAGAGGAGTTGCCGATGCGGCGGGGTGCGGAGCGGAGTTATAGCGGAGCGTGGCGGGGCCGGGTCGGCTGGATCTTGATGGGGTTGGTGGAGCCGGTGCACCAGTCCAACGCTCAGCCATAAAACGAAAACAGTTGCACGTCGTGTCGGACCGGACCTCAGTTCCTTCTCGGAGGCGAACATTCAGTTTTGCAATTCAATCTTAATTCGAACTGCAACCGGGCGGATATCGAATAGACTATGAATTTCATTTTAAAACAAGAAAATAATAAAAATTATTTTCGCAATTCACTTAGTCCAATGTTAAAATAAAGTACTCCCCTCTGTCTCAAAATAGCTGTCTCAAATTAGTTAAAATTTAGATAAATCTAGTCACTATTTAGTACTTCTCGCGTTTCAAAATATACGATGTTTTAGCTTTGTGAAGCAAATGTATCTAGACTACTTTTAGTACTTCCTCCGACCCATATTAATTGACTTGGATTTATCGAAATTTTAATGAATCTAGACACCATTTAGGATATAGGTTCATCCAAAATTGACAAATCCAAGTCAATTAATATGGGTCGGAGGGAGTATATAGGTTCACTCGGGTTTGGAGTGAATCTACACACTAGAAAAAGTCTAGATACATTTTCTTCACAACCCTAAAACATCTTATATTTTGAAACAAATGAAGGATATATGTTCATCCAAATTTTAAAAAACCTAAGACATTATTTTGAGATGGAGGAAGTAATTACTGTGTTCGCTGTTACTACTACTCTCTCTATTTAGAAATATAAAACATTTTACCTTTATTAAATGAATGTATCTAGACGCATTTTAGTATATATATTCACTCTGAATCTCTATAAACATATACACTAAAAGACGTCTAGATATATTCGATTCACAAAGCTAAAACGTATTATATTTATGAACGGGGTGAGTAGGGATGGCACCCGCCGGATTCGGGTCCGGGTCCGCCTCCCCCCTACCCGCCCCCGCCCCATTTCCCCGCACCCGAGACCCGCCCCGATTATATTGGCGGTCAGATCCTCACTGCACCCGCCACCCGTAAACGGGACCGTGGTACCCATCAAGGTTTGCTTGGCGGCTCAGCGGTGGTCCGCATGCGCGGCTACTGCGATCTGGTCTTGGTGGTGGCGGCAATACCGATCTTCCCTCTCCATGGTCCTCCACCTCGATTGGAGGTGCAGGTGGTCGCTGGAGCTCCCATCCCCATGGTCCTCGACTTCGATTGGCGGCGCAGGTGGTCGCTGGAGCTCCTCTCCCCATGGTTAGTTAGGTTAGTCGGGTCTACGGGTTTGCGGGTACGGGTCCAGGCCCTCCATACCCGTCCCCCCCTAGACCCGGCGGGTCTAGGTATTTACCGATAAGCAGCCCCGTGGTTTTTTTTCTACCAAACCCTCCCTGTTTAAGTCGGGTACCCATCAGGTTAGCGGGTATCAGGGCCCCATTGCCATCCCTATGGGTGAGTACAAAACAAGGGGTAATAAAAATGAAAGGCAAATAAACTCATCGAGCGGCATTTTGTAGACCAAGCTACGTGTAGTTCGTTATTTTGAAAAGGACATTCTAAAGTTTTAGAAAAAAATCCAAAAATATCCTAAATGTCAGTAACGATGTATTCTGTCAACCTGCGAAGTCTCGACTCAAGATACCTACTATATTTTAGACTGTGCAAAAATGACCAAAATGAGAATTTGAAGTAGTGAACCGTGCAAATTTTCGAACCTCCGAATTTTTCAATTTGAACGTGCACACTCTTGTGGCAACGCCCTTTGACCGGTGTGCTGTTTCCTTCTGGACTTCCTTACCTAAAATTTCCTGGATATAGCAGCAAAAAAGCCAGCATGCCTGATACTCCTATCTTCTTGGCCGGATGGATGGTGACGGGAAATCCAAGTCAAGGTGATAAGGCAATCTTTACATGGTGCGGAAGCATGGCATGCGCGCCGTCACGACGAGATCTAGCCACGATCGAAGAAGAGCCACGCAGTTTCGATGGGCCACATTCTTTGCACACATGTTTGGCATGCTCGCATTCGTTACTACTACTAGTGGACATGCCATGGATCATCCACCGTCGTCTATTCTTTTGCTCACAAACGAAGAGCTAGTCTTATCCACACAACGTGGATCACTAGTGCTATAAAACATAAGAACACAATACCCATAGCTAGAGAAAGGACAAAGCACATCAAAAGCGATTTTCTACGGGATACAAGCGTAAACCTCATTGTCTATGAACTAAATAGAGAGCCCTCACCCCCTTCTCTCCGGGCTCCTTCCCCTCCGTTGCGAGTCTCTCTTGTGTGTCCAGGCCAAACTTGAACCCTCCTGAAGCCATTGTCGTACGGAGATGGCAAAGGGGCGGCGTCAACCGGTGTAGATAGTTGTACTTCTAGGTTAGATCTAGTGGTAGTAGCTAGGGTTTGTGTCGGCCTTGTGCCATGGTTTTGGGTGCTCCTGGCGCGCGCAAGCTGATGCTAGGAGCATCGGCAGACCTTGGAAGAGATAGTTGGACGGGCTGGTCCAAAGAGGACATCTTTTTTATTTTCTGGCCAAATTTACCTTTAAATCTTCATTGTTTTCAGTTGGGTTGGGCGGACCAAGGTCAAGGTCAGCCAATTGGCTGACCAGCTACGCTGGTCGTGCAGCCAAGCTAGACACACGACATAGAAACGATCACGGCAACCTGACGGGGAGTTTGTCGTGTGCACTTGAGCACGACACACGGCAAAGGTGGAGGCGACAACACACTACAAACGATGGTCCACTGTAGCCTGACAGTTGTTTTGCCATGTGCAACGCCAGGACGGCACACGACAAACTGATGTCTGATGTGTCGTCAACTCCCCAGCCATCGTCTAGTGCCTTTACTTTGTTGTTATCTGCAAAAACACACGACAAAGTACATTGCGTGTACGAGGGCAAAACACACGGCAAATGTAGTGGCAAAATGTGTCGTGTGGATTTTTTCTTGTGCAAACACACGACAAAAGCTTTGTCGTGCTCCGGAAGTGGGTGCCATGTATTTTTGCCCACACGGAAATGACCTTTTTCCCATAGTGCACAATAGAGCTCGGCCACTGGCTGGGAGGCGACATGAGCGAAGGCGAAAAGATCGTGTGTTAGCAAACTTGTTTGTCCACCAGATCTGGTGGATTTCAGCGGAATAGTCGACGGCTCGGCTGCATCAAATTCGCTTGGTCATGCTCATCATGGAGACGATGAGGGGAGCAGATCTAGCAGTGGCGGAAGTTCACGGTCGACTCTGCAAGAGGGGAGAAGCTTCACTTCTCTTGGAAGTTTCTTCATGCGGTGATGGGCTTGCCGGCGTACCCTATGGCCGAACAGCATCTACTCCCCCCCCCTCCCCCCTCTAGCATTGGTGATGGTGGATTTCGGCCGACGTTTGTACGTCATCATCAACCTCCAGGTCTTGATGTCGTTTCGGAGGCCCTTTGGCTTCAGTGCAGTTGGCTCCCTCCTCACCGCCCCAAGTGGTTCTGTCCTCGGCGACGGTGAGGATGGCTGCGTTGAGGTGTGGCTCTATGGTGGAGAAGGAGCGATTGCTTTTCCAAAAATCTAGTTGAGGTCCTCTGTGCAAATTATAAGAGTTTGTTTGTACGTATTTTTTTCCTCGCAGTCATTTTTTATAAAATTATGTCTACCGCTGATAACGAATAAAGCTCTCAACTCCCGGTTTGAAGAAAAAAACAGAATACTCACTCCGTTACGGTTTGGATGGTGTCTTATAAAAGTTATACGTTTCCAAAACTCCTCTTCTCTTAGTAATGTCCTATTTTTTCTCCCCACTTTCTACTCCATGCAGCCAAAAAAATTAATTTTTGCATGTAACTCCACCAATACATGCGCATAAACTTCTCGTTTCTATTGAGCAACTACATTTAATAGGGCACTGAATAATTAATAGGCGAATATTTTTAGCATAAATCTAACCCCAATCAGCGTTTATCTAGGTTTTAACAATCTTTTTAAAACTCCTTTTATACCGTGACGAAGGAAGTACAGGCGTTGGAGCTAGCCAGCTTGGAGAATACTCCGTCCAGTCCGTCCGTGTGAATGCGATGGCGACGGGGAGGTTTTGGGTTTGGGTCGGGGCCGTTGGGGGGTTCGATTCGATGTGCTGAAATTAAGATGGCAGGCGGCGGGCGACGCGCGAACGGCCAACTCCTCGTCCTGATCAAGCTTGAAACGATTCCACCGTCACGGCGCGGAATCACCAGTGGGCGCCAAGCATTAAGCATTTAAAGCTGGGCTGGCCATAAAGACGTAATTAATCTGGGCAGATGGAGGGAGCTTGGCTTGAATGTTTGGCAGCTGGGAACAGCGATGACTGGAGTGGAGTCATCATCCGGGCTGCCCGGAAGTGTTGATTCATTCATCATCTCTGTACTCCTTCTTCGATAATTACACTGTATTCTAGATTTAGTCAAAGTTAAATCTTGTAAAGTTTGGTAAAACATAAAAAAATATAAATATGCACCGAATGTATATATATGAAAATATATCTTATAACGATTCTAATAATACTTATGTTGTATTATAGATGTATGTAAAATTTTCTATTTGGTTAAACTTTATAAAGTTTGATCTTGATTAAATCTAAAATGCAGGGTATTTTCGGACAGAGGGAGTAGTTATCACTTATTAGTCATTTCAACCGGGACGGAGGGAGTACTATTGACTAGTAGATTGTTGTCGTCTAGTACAAGTTACTCTCTATCTACTTTATCGAAGGCGAAAAGACTAAAATCACGCATAGAGGACGGACTCTTTATGAGAGCTCACTCTCCTCTTTTGTACATGTATCACTCTTCCACGCAGGCAAAAGTACAAATAGATATAAGCCTTTTATTATACTTGCTTATACCACTAACTGAAGTCCTGTCCAATATTTTCTGACTTGGTAACCAACCAATTAGATGAAAATTCAGGCAACTTTGCCCTAACCTATTAATTAAGGACAAGTTTTACAAGGAAATAAAAGAGTCATATATTATTAAAAAACCCTACTCTTCCAAAAAAATATCACCCAACCTCTTCGCACCCGCTAGAACCCACAAGTAGGCTTTCTTTTTAATTTTCTCTAAAATCACTAAAGGCGGTTGTAACATCCCAGCATTAGAGCTTAGAAATAAGCTGAACACAGATGTGTGCATTGCATTCATGCATAGAAAATCTGAATAATTTTCGCGCTTTTAAATAAAAACTTGTCAAAAAGATTGAAGCTTCTCTCAACTTGATGGAATTGAAGTAGATCATCAAGTTGACTGCGATAAGTTTCAATATGACCTTTGCTAAAACCTTATTTTGGGTAAACATGATTTGATCTAAGGGTAGATCAAATGGAATAAAATTAAACCCTAATACATTACTTAATGGTTTATATTTGATCCTTAGGTGATCATATCGTAGTATTCATTATAATCACTCATGAGAACCAAGTTAAGGATATAACATAAATAATAAGAATGTAACAACTACATCTTGATCTATCTTAATCTCATCTACTTATACCATGAGTATCATGGAAATACCTAACTTTAACTCTCTAGTGAGATTAAGTAGGAAAGAAACCAAAGTTAAGACCATTCACCATATATCTTTCTTTCCATATCAATCCTTATGGAATCCTATCTCAATATCTATTGTTCATCAATGTTGAGTAATCAACTATTGATTCACCAATTCTTAACCTATCAACTCTTGTCCTTACTATAGCATTCATTTAAGGCTTATAAAGAAAGAAATCAGAAGAGGTAAATAGTGATGCTAGTTTTAGATGTCATCTATAGGATGGGAGTGATTTGAGGAAATCAAATCAATATAGTAACAAAGAAGATTACCAGGATGAAGTCTAAAGATAGTTATCAGGAGTAGTCCTAATGGATCAAGTAGGTATAGTCCATGAATTATATCTCTTAATCCAATAGAGCTAAACAGAAGATGATTACAATACCACTGTAATGTTGAATGGTTAGACGCCTTGTTTAGCCAATTGGAAACCTGAATGATAAAGGATCAAAGGATTATAATGATCATGCCTTATTCACCAATATTGAATGCTTATACCATGTATAAGTGACATTGGTGGATAAAACATGATTGAACCATAGTATAGATTTATTATCCTAGCTTAGTCATTACAAGTCACATTAATATAATGTGAGGTTGGAATGTTAGATATTGGAGTCAAGTAGAGATAAGGTAGTAGGATTAAAATGATGTTAGAGCAACATTGGATTAAAGTAGTAGTATCTTCCTCTTGGGAAATACTAAGCACTTGAGGTAAAGTAGGATTTGATGTATACATCTATTGAAGTGATATTAGTGGAGGATGATTAAGGAAGAGTATGATTGGAGTTAGAAGTAACCACTTGTTGGATTGGGGATTATCAACAGTAGAGTAGTTGATGTACCCAAGTATAGATATGAAAGAATTAGGAAATGTTTTGGAATCAAGCTCATTAGATTTATGAATGGTTTTAGAAGCATAAAAGGTGGATAAGAATATTATTGTAAAGCAAAGATCATCATGTTAGCACATGATGATGGATATATAGAAGTAATATATCTAGGAAAGGAATTCCTTAATTAGAAGTCCAGAATTATGAAGTATGGAATATAGGAATCTTTGCTGAACACTAAACCCTAAATCTAAGAACAAACCTAGTATCCACTTTCTATGGTTGATCTATCATCTTGTTTCCATAATGGTTGATAGGAATAATTTCCTACATTAATCATTTCAGCACACCTTGGACATTCTCAACCATCATTATTATAGGTGCTTATGGAACTATCTTTATTAATGGTTTCTCATAAGTTATCCTAGAAAACAATTCCATTATTTTACTTTGAATGGTGATGTTATTAAAGATCACAAACATAAAGACAATGTGATTAACCATTGATCTTTATTCACATCAATAAAATAAACTTGTGAATATTAAATCTTCTAAAAACTTATGGTAAAGCATTTTCAATTCAAACTTTAACTCATTAATTAGTAGTAATACATTCTATAATAAGTTTATGAATTTATGCCCAATTAAGTTCATATTAAAGGCTCTCACAAATAATAATAGAAAAGGTATCTATACAATGAAAATAAAGAAAACCCTAAACAATATATAATAAAAGTTCACCAATAGATTCTTAACAACTTCAATATTACTGCAATTATTCAGAAAATAAATTCCATAAAGAAATTTCAATCAAATGTGTAATATAAAAATTTGAAAACAAAATAGAAAATAAAAAGGGAATTAAACCAGGAAAAAATAGAGGGAAAACCCAATCTGGCTTGTGGCCCATTTTCCCTTCTTCCTATCTCACCACACACCACATGCCCAACTGGCCCAAAGACCACCGCCAAGAGCCTATACCCTTCAGATCTAACCTTCGTCGTCGCCCTCGCTGCCGCCGCTGGCGTTCACCGGCCGATCCCCACCGCAGCAAGATGCACGTCGTCATCGTCATCAGGGGAGGATAAGGAGGCCACGGCGACGTTTCCCTTCGGTCTCATCCTCATTTCCCCCTTCTCAGCAACCCTCGTCTTTGAATTCTCTCAGTAGTCGAAACCCTAATCGCCATGGCTCAAGCTAGAGCTCGCTCTCGGTCTCCCTTTGCCATTCGGAGGCCACCACGATGACCGCAGTGCTCGACTTCGTCATTTGCCCCGAAGAACGCTGGTTAGGGAGGTCTCTAACTGCGGGATTTGATCCATCTTCTCCGACCCCGACGCCGTTCGTCGATGTCAATCGCCGCCGTCTCCAACTGCACCTGGCCTCCTCGACCACTTCTCTGCATTCCCGGTGAGCTGATGCTCCTCTAGGACCCTTCCTTTCTTCCCATACCTCTCTGGATCATGCTGGCCTCGAGCGCCGCTATACTGTCTCCGCTTCGGTCACCGCCGGCGAGGCTCCCGGCCACCCCTAGACACTACGCCACCCCAGTTAGGTTGCCCAGGATCATGCGCTTCTGATCCACTAACATTCGCATCCACTCGCGCATCGTAGTGCCGCCGCTAGATGGTCGCCGACGACAGCCACCGTCCACCGTGTCGACCAGACCAAGTCAAACCTGGTGTGGGTCTCGTTGCTGATGTGGCTCGCCAACGTGGCCACGGACCCACACGTTCATCTCTGTGGCTAGGATCGTTCTGAGTGTAAAAAGTTTTATGTCTATTTAGAAAATAAATAAAAACAGATAGAAATGACATGGCAATAGACCCCACCAGTCAGTGACTAGGGGTAGAATAAACCCGGGTGAGAAAAACCCTTCAGTCTATGCTGACATCAGCATTACTAATAAACACATTTAGTTATTCAATTAAAAAAATTCATAAAATGATTAAATCTTGTAAATTTGATATCTTTTGTTTTATAAATCAGAAAAATACATATAATATATGAAAATGTTTAGAAAAATAAAATCTACACCTTAAAACTATTATTAAATATTATTATCATAATTATTTAAATAAATATTATTTAATAAATACTTTGTCAAGTTTTAATACTTTGATAATTAATATTTTAATAATGGTAAATGTTAAAAATCTAAATAAAATACCAAAAATCTTAGAAAAATAAGGATTAGAGTTTAAAACTATAATCATGCATCATTATTACTCTTAATTAAATATTTATTACTTATTAAGTATTTATAAAGTAATAAACCTTATTAAAATCATATCTTACTATTTTTAAATCACAAAAATAAATGTAATATACCAAAATGATCACAAAAATAATACCTACATGTCTAAAATGTAATATTCCACTTTTGAGTTAAATAAAAAGTTAAACACTTTTATAACTTCAATTTGAACCTATTTCCTTAATTAATAATTCATATAAAGGTAAATAAAACTTGTAAATAATTATAAAAATTAACCAATTAAATGTAATAAATAGTATTAATCTTAAATACTAACATTATGAAGTCAAAATGATTTAACACCCTTTAAATGCAATTTTATTGAATGATCCTTCAACCATAAGTATAAGTTATTTTATAAAAGAATCCTTATCTAATAGTAAATCTCCAAGAATAATTATAATAAGATAAAACCCATTCTTTATATTAATCACAAATTTTATAAACAAATCAAAACACTATAAGTGACTTCATAAGTAGTAAAGAATATTGTTTACTTGTTCACAAACCTTAACCACACTCTTATAGGAAGGTAAATTCATGTATATCATTATAATGTAAATAAATCACTACTCCAATAGAAGTAATGCCATTCTTCAGTAACTCTAAGGAAACAATATAAAGTGAACAAGATACAAATATCATAAGTAATACACCCTAAGTCTATCTACATTCTTAAAGTTACTTATAATTACAAAGCTTTAAGTATAATACTAAAAACTTAATTATATACTTTATAGTTAACTTTGGTCTGTTATAATTAAATTGTAAAGCAACTTAATACCAAACCAAACCAATTAAAAAACCAAGATAGATAAGTCTCAAATACAAATGCTGTCATTATTTAAATGGAGTAATTCTTTCTAACTTAAGGATTATAACTAGAAAGAACACCTCGTAAGGTTAACTTAAAAGCTTAAATGCTTCTACTTAGTTAAGTAAGATTTTCTTCAAAAGTTATTCGTTTTGCCACTTCAATCAACAAATAACAATTAATCACAATCACCTCACTTTATACTTTACTTGTAGCATAAGATTGTTAATACTTAAATTCTTTATAAGTGGCATTACTTGTAAAGTAAAACTTGAAGATGAACAATTAAGACATAATCAACCTTGTGTAGCATGCCATACTGTGTATTTTTTGTTGTATAAATACATGTTGTTTTGCACACACTCACAAGCCTTAATAAGAAGCACGTGTGTGAAACTTAATCTAAAAGAGCAACACATTCCAATGAAAACCTTTCCAGTATCCAAACCCTAGAACAACGTTATTCTCGGGATTCGAGTTTATCAACTTGCATTACATTACTTATGCATAAAAGTATATTGCTTCTTTAAACATTAGTCCTTATCGGACCAATGATGCAGATTTCAACTATTGGATCTTATATTGTCTTGAAGACCGTGAGTGCATAATCTTGCAATCACAAAAGGCAAGTTCACACTTGCTCATGTCCTTTGATTATTTTCTATAAAGTATTTTACAAATCCAGTGTTGTCATCACCTGCATTTGAAAAAGGACAGAAAACACTATTTTCATAATAAAGTGATTATAGGTTATTTACCATGAGATAATAACCTTCTATAAGAGTTCCGGTGGTAAAGGAACATATTATCTAGGACTTAACAACCAATGTCGCTAGTGATTCTTGCGTCGTATATTACGCGTTGACCATGAGATTTGGAATGGGACGGAGAAGTCAGCTGTATCTTTTCCCTCTCGCATGGAGCTGGATGTGCGGGTCGTGGCTGTTATCACTCGTAGCGTGCATATTATTTATGGTAGTTCGTAGAGGATATGCAACATATGGGTGGGAGCCCTCAACGTCCCATGATAGTTCCGGCATCTGAACGGTATATACTGCCATTGCCGTAATTCAATAGGTGGGCTGGCATACACCAAGGAGACATGCGGGGTCGCGGAGAAGGCAGTGATTGGCTTGGATCTTAGTCTGGGCCTCACACCAAGGAAGTGTGAATGAACCTGCAATTCGGATGTGCTACAAAGCTAAGATCTCTCAAGGGTAAAGTGACGCACCTCTGTAGAGTGTAAGAACTGTAACTTGTTACTCCATGTTCCGGGAAGGAGCTGCGAACGCGGCGGGAAAGGAACTCCATGAAAGTTCTAGTAAACCCGTGAAGGATGACGGACATAGTTTTTCAGAATAAAAACTGTAGGGTTCGCAGCATAGAAAACAAAAATTTTCCTACGATGGGAACAACTATGTACCAAGATCTATCTACTAGATACAAACAACGGGCGGATGTATATCCGTAGAGAACATACCCTTGAAGACCGACAAAGCTTAACGAGTCCAAACTCGTGGTTGATGTAGACGATCTCTTGCCGATCTCAAGATCGAGAGGAAGTCCTAGCGCGCAAAGCAATGACGCATCCGTGCTCGCACACACGTTCGAGGCACCGAGCAACCTCCGCCTCCTCGCTCCAGCGATGCAGCGGAAGCACAACTCTTTCTTGCCGAATAGCAACAGCGAAAATGTCTCTCGCTCGTCCGAGACCATGGGGATAAATTCTAGAGGGGAGAGAGATCCTTCACGAGGAGGTGTGGTGTGAGAGGAGAGAGGGGCCTTTTATAGGGAAGAGGGGCGCACCCAAGGGGCATGGAGCCCAGCCATGGGGCTGACCCCACCTCTTCCACATTCATGTGGGTGGAGCTCCCACTCAAAATGAAAAGCCTCCACTCCCATTAAAAAGCCTCCACTCAAAAATCCACTAACATGCATTAAGTTTCCACCAAATTTCATGCAGGCTCTCATTAAATAAAACTCTTTTATTTATTTATTCAGAATTTTGTTAATTACTTTAATTAACAAACATTTACATAAAACCCTTGCTAGTATTCTATTTCACATGCGAGAACCGGTTTAGAATTTCAACCAAAGCAGTTTGTGTCTAGTGAAATAAATTCCTGCGCTTTCCTTTTCTTTTCGGCATGAAACTTTTGCTCCAAATGGATGTCGGTGTCTCTTAAGTGTGTCACCCTACGGTTCGTGAACAATGCGGACATGATCGAGACCCCTCTCAGATCAATAATCAGAAGCGGGATCTGGAGACCCATACTGACTCCCACACATTCAACGATGACTTTCTTGTGATCGTCGGAACCTTTTTACGCTAGTATCTTAATCCTTTTGTTTCGTGATATATTACATGTCCGAGATTCGATCATCGGTATCTCCATACCTAGTTTGATCTCGTTACCGACATGCACTCTTTTCTCGTTCCCGTGATATAACATTCTAGTGATCAAATCACTTGCTTGCAAGCTAATCAATGTGATATCACCGAGAGGGCCCAGAGCATATCTATCCGTCATCGGGATGAACAAATTCCACTCTCGATCCATGGGCCTCAACATAACACTTTAGTAGTTCTGAATCCATCTTTATAATCACCCTGTTACGGTGTGACGTTTGATGTTATCAAGAAACTCTTCCGGTGTTAGTGATTGACATGATCTCATGGTCTAAGGATTAGGATCACTTTGTAAGTTGTTATAGCAATATAAACTCAATGACTTTGATCGTAATGCTATACTTCGGATGAATGTTCATCACACCATTACACTAATGTTGTGACCCCGTTATTAACAACATCCAATGTCCATGATCAGGAAACCTTGATCATCTTGTTAATCAATGAGCTAGTTTATAAGAGAGGCATAACTAGGAACTTTATATTTGTTTATTAAACACACATGTATTAACGTTTCCGTATTAATACAATTATAGCATGCAAAATAAACATTTATCATAAACAAGGAATACGATAATAACCACTTTATTATTGCCTCTCGGGCATATTCCCTTCAGTCTCCCACTTGCACTAGAGACAATAATCTAGTTTGAAAACTTTGCGTATTGAACACATATGGCTTTCTGGTGTTCCATATACGCAATTGCAAGTGGTTAACATAATCTACGGATCTGACGCTTTCAGGTCCGTGTGTATTTGCATGTCTTTGCGTCTCCACGCATCACTCATTCTCCAATGAGATGGCATTGTATAAATTTGGTCTTTTGGTGAGACCTTTAGTTCCTTGGGGTGAAAACACGTCGATACTATTGTCATACAATATATCTTTAGTGTTAGCCCGTTGTGAACCACACCTTAGTTTGATAACAAACTACTTGACACAAATTCCCTCCTTATAGCAGTCATATACTTAGCCTTTTTGTTGTAGTATTCGTCACAATGTCTTAATTTTGGAACTCTTCCAAATACATCATGGAATCTCCTTTCCATTACATTGTGCCACCCATAGTTTAAATTGAGATAAACTTAATTTGTATCTTGTGACAAAACTAGTATCAATGTAACGCTTTACAATGAACTATTTGTAATTGTTTGTCACCTCTACACAAATATATTCTTAGTTCTTCCAAAAGATCATAAGAATATCCTCACTATCGTCCAATGATCATTTTATGATTCATTCTGGTATATGCTCATAACACTTAGAGCATAGGACATATCTGGATGTGTACATATCATGGTATGATTGATCAAAACATTCTCGTGATTGCACTCATCAAGTGTCAAAGCACTTGAATCTTGTTTCACTTATCAAGTGTCGATACACTTGAATCTTGATACAATTCCTTTCCATGCAACAAGAACTGTTTCTTGTCGTTTTTATATTGAACTCCTTCAATATCTCATATATGTACATTTGGCACAACCATATTGGCGTTACAGTCTATCCACTATAGACATTCACGCTAAATATTCGGGTTTTGCCTAAGTCTTTCATCGAAATGAAATTCTTAACCTTTGTAAATAAAAGATACATCATTTCTAATCAACAAGATGTCCTCCACATAATGTATTAGAAATATGTCTTAGCGCTCCCACTTAATTTCTTGCAAATGCAAGCATCTTCATCGTCTCCTGATGAAAAACTCCTTTTTCATCATGGTGAAGATTCCAACTCTGCGATGCTTACTTCAACCATTGAAGTTTGCATGCCCTTTTTAGCATCCTTTTAATTTAACAAAACCCTTTGGATCGTGTCATGTACATGTCCTAGGTAACCATTCTATTAGAAGAACTTTGTTTTGTTTATTCATCTACCATATACCAAATTATATGTAGTGGTTGCTACTTTAATCCGTTCAGACTAAATATCGCTATGAAAGATCAAATCTTGTCATAGTCAACTCTTTGAACATTGTCATAAAATACTTTACGACATGTCGAATATTTCATAGATGTGAGACATCCATGTCTGTTTCTTTATAGATCCAAATACGACCGATAGGTTTTACACCTTTCAGGAGGGTCTTCCAAGTTCAAAACTTGATTTCTCGTATATGGAACTATCACGGATTTTATGGCTTCAAGCCATTTGACGGAGTCAGGGCCCATCATCGCTTCTTTGTATGTATTCGGTTCATCATTGTCAAACAATAATGATTTACTCTCAAATCTTAGCATTTGATTGTTTAACCGACCTACTTGGTTCAATAGGAACTTAGATCTCCGTGACCACAACCTTTGAGGCACATAAGCTATGAGCATTATGGCAGCCTCCAAAACCATTTCCGGCGCTGCGCAACTCAGCACATTTAGCTAAGGTTCGTTAACCTTATCAAAGTTCTATTGTCCTCCCACTTAACTTTTATGAAAAATTCCTTCTTCAAGAAACTTCACATTTCAAGCGACAAACCCTTTTGTCCTCGGTGTTAAGGAGGAATAACCAATTGTTATTCGAAATAACCTACAAAGACATGCTCATCCGACTTTGGTTGTAAACATCTTACTTATGTTTAGCATACCAAAATTTAAGAAAGGACAACTTGGGTTTTACCCCAAACCATAACTCATATGGTGTCATTTCAACGGATCAAGATGGAGCTCTTTTCGATTAAAAGCGGTAGTCTCTAAAGCTTTAATCTTTTAAAACATAATGGCAGTTTTATAAATAACACCTTTGATCCAACCATGTCTCACAAGGTTTCATTACAAATCTCAAACACTCCATACTCCTATGGTGTTTCGGGATATGTAAATCTAGGTGTTTTGCTAAACTTGCAACTCAAATAAATCCCTTTATGATAAAATCATAATTCATTTATTTTTCTTGTTACACTTGTAACTCAAATAAATCCCTTTATGATAAAATCATAATTCATTTATTTTTCTTGTTACACTTGTAACTCAAATAAATCCCTTCATGATCAAATCATAATTCATTTATTTTTCTTGTTACAATGATTTTCCACTTCATCTTGAAAGTCTTTGAAACATTTTCAAATATTTCATACTTATTTCTCATTAAGTGAACATTCACTCAAAATTCCGGAGAAAGCATATGAAGTTGAAACCCATCGCTTACGACTACACATAATGGACTACATACATCGATATGTATAAATTCCAATAATTTAGTCGTTCGTTCTTCTTTGGCCTTTGAACGAAGTTTTAATTATCCCGAGGAAAGTCTCACAAGCGTCACTTGATCAAATCAAAGACTCCAAAAATCCATGAATATGGAGATTCTTCATGTTTTCTTTCCAATATAATTTAACAATGATGTCACTTCATAAGTGATCTTTCAATCATTTGTCTTGCAACATTTTAGCATTAGGTTTTATGGATGTGATTTCTTCAACTAGATTTGTAAATCATCCATCTTATATGGAATACGGTAATTATTTGAACAACCTTTGTTCTTATAATACCTGATTCAAATAACAATTATTAAAACAAATCTTGAAGTCAAGCTTTGATGTCAACGAGAAATACAAACAACGGTTTGTTTGTTTTCGATGAACGTCATCACATATTCTCTTGCTAGTTACTTAGGCCATTGTGGTTCATGAATTGCGTCATTCCGTATGAAATTTCATACCAACCAATTCGGTATCCAATACCCAAGAACCACATTGTTTAACAAGCAAAGAATACAACCATAACATGTATATCATATATATACCTAAATTGGATATTTCCAATCTTTTTTGTTGCCAAATATATTTTATAGATTGTCTTTCAGCATTTCCTTTTCCTTTTTAAAAGAATTTATCAACATCAAAAGTGGCGCCATATACATGACACATAGTCCAAAGCGTGTATATTCAAATAATAATACCTTTGGACTTGCACTTTGAAGTAGATCACCATCATCAAAATGACCGGTATTCTTTCAAAATCCATTCTTTAGTAATCTTTTAGTGTAGTAAACATTTTACATACATATTCTATTCACCCTTATCATGACGACTTTCATGATCAAGCTACTTTAGCTTATAAAGGCGAATCGTGAGTATAACATTACTTTCCAAAACCCTTTTGGATGATTAGGATGTCTAGCATCTCCAACCTTCGTAAATTCTCATCCAATATGAGAACATATATTATACTCTATCATATTGCAACAAACATTGTTTCAGATATCGTTATATCTGCCACACATGATGGTTTCTGAAACAATTCTTTCAGCTCCTAGATAAACTTGATGTTTAAATCAAGAATCATGGAGGCAAACATGATACTTAAGATACTAACATGGAATTGTTACTCTCGATTTAATACCAATTATTAAATTTCACGGAGTAAATAGAATTTTGCTGAAAGTTTGCAATAGGACTTTAAACTTTAGATTGACACTCAACAATACGATACCAGTTCGTAAAGTATATATCCGAATTCTATAGTTCTATTATCTCAATTACAACTATGCATAAGGTGGTGAGCGAATGCCAATGACTACAACAAATTATGCAAATTCACTTTGATTTAATTTATGATAAATTGAGTTCTACTAATCCAAATTAGAAATGAACTCCCACTCAAAACGACATCCCCGTGTCTTTTTGGTGATTACATGAACCAAATCCACTACACCAAGTCCGATCATCACGTGAGTGGCGTAGCTTCAAAGGCGAGCATCCATATGGTCATCATATCAAAACATATGACTCATGCTTAACCTTTCGGTCCGTGTTCGAGGCCATGTATGCATACATGCTAGGCTCGCCAAGTAAGAACCTTAGTATTCGCGTGTAAGCTCTTACACCAGATATGCTCGTGGATTCAAGTACACCCGATCATCACTTGATGTCTTGAGCGACGAAACATTGTCGGTGCATACTTAAGGAAGAACACATTTTTATCTTGATATCTAAATGAGGGATCATCTTATTATGCTAATAAAACGCCAAACAAGCAATATAAGATGCTATCAAACATCACATGTTTATTAGTGGAATGATATGGTTCTCGCATATGATCTCTATCATGTGCATCGTGGTATGATCACTATCATACCTTTATGTGTAAATCCAAGGTCTATGGAGATTACACGTTATGTGTGTTGTAAGAGTATCATCTTATACTTCTACTTACAACATCACCATATCATAACACTAGCCCGAGAACAATCTAAACTAGGCGCCTCTAATTTATCCATTGCAAATTTTACGTGGCTTAGGGCTTTCGAGATAGAACCGTTCTTACCTCTGAACATGAACCACAACGAGGATAACCAAATTGTTGACAACTCGTTGCAAATTAGATATTGACTATAGTAGGAGAGGCAGACACCGCTAGCCACTTATGCAAAACTAGTTGCATGTCAAGCGTGGAACAGGTCTCATGTGCGAGGACATGTAAAGTTTGTCCGGGCCTTCATCCCACTATGCCACCAATATCCAAAGTACAACTAAGAAGCAATAAAATGATCATCATCGCCCACATACTCATATGTGTACTACCCGTGCAAAGCATCTACGCATAGATCCGGCTCGATACCCTTTGTAGGGTTCGCACATAGAAAACAAAAATTTTCCTCGATGGGAACAACTATGTACCAAGATCTATCTACTAGATACAAACAAGCGGCGGATGTATATCCGTAGAGAACATACCCTTGAAGACCGACAAAGCTTAACGAGTCCAAACTCATGGTTGATGTAGACGATCTCTTGCCGATCTCAAGATCGCGAGGAAGTCCTAGCGCCGACAAACAGCGGCGCATCCGTGCACGCACCCGCGTTCGAGGCACCGAGCAACCTCCGCCTCCTCGCTCCAGCGATGCAGCGGAAGCACAACTCTTTCTTGCGAATAGCCACGGGAACATGTATCTCGCTAGTCCGAGACCATGGGGATAAATTCTAGAGGGGAGAGATCCTCCGCGAGGAGGTGTGATTTGAGAGGAGGAGAGGGGGGCCTTTTATAGGGGAGAGGGGGGCACCCAAGGGGCATGGCGCCCAGCCATGGGGATGCCCCCACCTCTTCCACATTCATGTGGGTGGATTTCCCACTCAAAATAAAAAGCCTCCACTCCCATTAAAAAGCCTCCACTCAAAAATCCACTCACATGCATTAAATTTCCACCAAATTTAATGCAAGCTCTCATTTAAATAAAACTCTTTTATTTATTAAGAATTTTTTTAATTACTTTAATTAACAAACATTCACATAAAACCCTTGCTAGTATTCTATTTCACATGCGAACCAGTTTCAACAATTTCAACCGAACAGCTTTGGTGTCTAGTGAAATAAATTCCTGCGCTTTCCTTTTCTTTTCGGCATGAAACTTTTGCTCCAAATGGATGTCGGTGTCTCTTAAGTGTGTCACCCTACGGTTCGTGAACAATGCGGACATGATCGAGACCCCTCTCAGATCAATAATCAGAAGCGGGATCGGAGACCCATCTCGACTCCCACACATTCAACGATGACTTTCTTGTGATCGTCGGAACCTTTTACGCTAGTATCTTAATCCTTTTGTTTCGCGATATATTACATGTCCGAGATTCGATCATCGGTATCTCCATACCTAGTTTGATCTCGTTACCGACATGCACTCTTTTCTCGTTCCCGTGATATAACATTCTAGTGATCAAATCACTTGCTTGCAAGCTAATCAATGTGATATCACCGAGAGGGCCCAGAGCATATCTATCCGTCATCGGGATGAACAAATTCCACTCTCGATCCATGGGCCTCAACATAACACTTTAGTAGTTCTGAATCCATCTTTATAATCACCCTGTTACGGTGTGACGTTTGATGTTATCAAGAAACTCTTCCGGTGTTAGTGATTGACATGATCTCATGGTCTAAGGATTAGGATCACTTCGTAAGTTGTTATAGCAATATAAACTCAATGACTTTGATCGTAATGCTATACTTCGGATGAATGTTCATCACACCATTACACTAATGTTGTGACCCCGTTATTAACAACATCCAATGTCCATGATCAGGAAACCTTGATCATCTTGTTAATCAATGAGCTAGTTTATAAGAGAGGCATAACTAGGAACTTTCTATTTGTTTATTAAACACACATGTATTAACGTTTCCGTATTAATACAATTATAGCATGCAAAATAAACATTTATCATAAACAAGGAATACGATAATAACCACTTTATTATTGCCTCTCGGGCATATTCCCTTCAAAAACAACCTTTGAAGAAATATTTACGAAAACTTACAATGCCTACGACCTATGGTCTGTGGATGTAGCTATAGGAGAGCCGGAGGGGCCTGCCAGGGGGGCGATACCCACCCCAGGCGCGGGGGTAGGTGGGCCCACACCTGGCTAGGGTTTGGTGGCCCTGTACGCCTCCCGGTCACGCCCCTTCGCCTATAAGAATCCCTCGATGCAGAAACCCTAAGTACCCGATCAGAAATCCACGAAATCGTCTGTAGCCACCGCCACCATCGTCCCTAGATCGGGGGGATCTGAAGTTATTCCCGGCACCCTGCTGGAGGGGAGATCATCCCAGAGGCCTTCTCTCCGGTATGATAGTGAGTAGTTCCACCTTGGACTATGGGTCCATGTAGTAGCTAGATGGTTGTATATCCTCCTTTTTGCTTTCATGTATAGATTTTGTGAGCTCCATTCATGATCAAGATCTAATCTATTTATAATCATGCATGTTGTGTTTGCAGGGATCCGATGGATATTGAGATTATTATGTTGGTTTGATTAATGGTTTTGTCTTTATGATTCTATCACGTCTGTGTTGTTTGTGATCTTGCATGCTCTCCGTTGCTAGTGGTTATCTTGGCCAAGTAGTCGCTAGTGAATCCAAGAGGGGGTATTTATGCTCGATAGTGGGTTTATGCCTCTAGTTTCCAAGGGAAGTGACAGAAATCTCTTGATTGCGATGTCTTTGTTTCTACTAGGAGAAAACAACGGTCTCTTGTTCATGGAACATGGACTGTTTACCTTACACACTTTAAAGCGGTTATGCATTGCTTGCAACTTAATCTTTGGAGGGGGTTCGGATGATAACCTGAAGGTGGACTTCTAGTCATAGATGCAGTTGGATGGCGGTCTATGTATATTGTTGTATTGCCCAATCAGCCTCATAGGATCTTTCTGACTAGTAATTGCATTGTTATGTCTTGCTCAGTTCCTGTCAATTGCCCCGCTGTAATTTGTTTACCCTTCATGCCATGTTGTTTATCTAAAGAGAGCACCTCTAGTGAACTATGGACCCCGGTCCAATCTTTACCATTGATACATCTTCCACTGTTACCTGTTTACTTGCTGCAAACCACCATTACCTTCCACACGTTTAATCCTTTGTTACAGCAAACCGGTGAGCTTGACAACCTCACTGATTCATTTTTGCAAAGTCTTGAGTTTGTGTTGTGCAGGTCTTCGCGTTTCTTGCAACACCTGTGTCATGTTTCCTTCCTCCTCCTGGTTTGATAACCTCGGTTTCTTACTGAGGGAAACTTGCTGTTGTGCTGCTTCATACCTTGCTCTTGGGGTTTCCAACGAAGCATCCCACGACAAGTACTAGGCGCCATCAAGCTAATTTCTGGCACCGTTGCCGGGGAGGCCAAGGACGTCTTCACTAGGGGAGTACTTCACTTCCTCTATCTTTACTTTGTTTTTAGTTTGCTTTGTTTCTTTTGCTTGGTTTTGTTTGCCTCTTTTAAAAAAAAACCCAAAAAAACTAGTCTAGTTTGGTTTGCTTGCCTTATTCAAAAACACAAAAAAATTTAGTTCCTGCTCTAGATGCTGCTGTTTTTGGCTTGCCCACCTTTGCCAAAATGAACTCTGCTGAGAACACCAAGTTGTGTGACTTCACTAGCACCAACAACAATGATTTCCTAAGCACTCCTATTGCTCCACCTGCTCCTGATGCTACCTTTTATGAAATTAAGCCTGCTTTGTTAAATCTTATGATGAGAGAGCAATTTTCCGGTGCTGGTTCTGATGATCCTGCTGCCCATCTTAATAGCTTTGTTGAACTTTGTGAGATGCAAAATTATAAGGATGTAGATGGAGATATTATTAATCTCAAGATTTTTCCTTTCTCTTTGAGGGTAAAAGCTAAAGAATGGTTGCTTTCTTTGCCTAAAAATAGTATTGATTCTTGGACTAAGTGCAAAGATGCTTTTATTGGAAAGTACTATCCTCCTGTTAAGATTATATCTATGAGAAGTGACATTATGAAATTTAAACAGCTTGATAGTGAACATGTTGCTCCTACTTGGGAAAGAATGAAATCCTTGGTTAAAAATTGCCCTACTCATGGACTCACTGCTTGGATGATTATCCAGACTTTTTATGCAGGTTTGAACTTCTCCTCAAGAAACCCGCTGGATTCTACTGCTGGAGGTACCTTCATGGGCCTCACTTTGGGTGCTGCAACAAGGCTCCTTGATAATATGATGGTTAACTACTCTGAATGGCATGTTGAGAGAGCTCCACATGGTAAGAAGGTAAATTCTGTTGAGGAAACTTTCTCTTTGAGTGAAAAGATTGAAGTTATTATGGTTATGCTTGTTAATGGGAAAGCTCCTCTAGATCCTAATAGTGTTCCCTTAGCCTCTTTGGTTGCTCAAGAAGATAAAGTTGATGTGAACTTCATTAGAAACAACAATGCCTATAGGAATAATTTTGGTAGCAACAATAATTATAGGCCTTATCCTCCTAATAATGGCAATTCGTATGGAAACTCCTACAACAATGCTAGAAGTGCCCCCTCTAAACTTGAATTCATGCTCAAGTACTTTATTAGTAAACAAACCACTTTCAATAAGACTATAGAGGAAAAGCTTTTAACTATTGAGAAAAATATATCCTCTTTGTCTGAAGCTCAAACTTCCTTGGTTAATAAAATGACTGCTAAACCTGAAACTATGGAAAACACCTTTGCTACTGCTCATGCCATACAAGTTACTATTGATGAAAATATTAGGTTGTTATCTCAACTTCATGCTAGGTGGGAAAGGGAAGCTGAAAGAACATGTGTGCCCCCATGTGTGGTTTTGTTAATTAATGACAATGTTTTATGGACTCATGTTTGCATTGAGTTTTACTTGTAGGATTTGTCCATAGACAATGCTTGAACCATATGGTGGCTTCAAGGTTGGAATAAGAATAAAGTGAAGAAGATCAAGTGTTGATCAAGGTTTCTTAATATGATCTCAAGTGTATCGGTCCATCCTTATGGTGATCATGGATATGTGAAGATATGCCTAAAAAAGAGGCTCTTCCATAGTGGAGTATGGGGGAGTATCTTCACCAAGCTAGTGCAATCAAGAAAGGTGCTCCATCCTGAGGTGTGGAATATACAAGGAAAAGGTTTGATATTGATAGGGTTTCTTTCTCACTGGTCTCGCGGTGTTAGTTGGAGAGATCGGTTTATAGGATAGATAACCGTACTATCAAGAGGGGCTCTCAAGTGAGTAACTTGATCATATCCCTCGGTGAGAGCTCAAACCTTTGCATACTTGGCATCATATTTCTTGGTTCTTATTTGATTCTTATCCATGAGAGGATTTAGATATTGTGTCAATCTCTATGACAAGCTTAAGTTCATCGAAACGGATTTCATATGCATTCTCTATTGTGTTTTCGATATTGGAGTTTACGGTTTGTCTTTTATAGATAGGTTAAACCTATCATCATTTGGTTTTATCCTCCCTTGCTGGACTATGATGGTTCCCTGCATGATCTTGGAGAGCTCGTTACTATCTTTGAAACGAGCCCAAGATCATCAAAATCGGAGTCCGAATGAAAAAGTTATGATGGTTTCGATTTTCTTGTTCTGCCCGATTCGGGGCGGATTATCCGGCCATGGGCGGATTATCGGCCCAATTTGAAACGGCTAAGGACTTTGAGGCGTTGCTCCCAGTAATGGGGGCGGATTTTCTGGTCCTTCGGGGGCGGATTATCCGCCCCAAATATCCGCCCCTATACTGAGAGTCGCGCCGCGAAGTCCTTAGCCATTTTTTGGGCCCGGGGAACCCGGAATATCCGAGGAGGGGATTATCCGCCCTGGAAGGTCCCAACGGTCATATTTCGTTGGGAAGGGGTATAAATAGACCCTTCTTCCTCCTTAGGCCTGTGACTTGCATTCTCTCTCTCCTCCATTGTTTTGACCTTCAAGAGCTTGCAAATACTCTCAATCCCTCCATATTTCTTGAATCTTTTGGGGGATTTGAAAGGGAGATCTAGATCTACAACTCCACCAATCCATCTCTCCTCTATGTGAGGGGAACATATTGGGATCTAGATCTTGGGGTTTCTTTTGTGGATTTCCTCGTGTGTTCTTCCTCTCTTATTCTCCCACTAGCTTTTGTAGCTTTTTTGGAATTTGGGAGAGAAGGACTTGAGCACTTCTTGTGTTCTTGCCATTGCATTTGGTGCATCGGTTTGAGTTCTCCTCGGAGGATTTGGTGAGTGAAAGTTGAGAAGCTTTTTACTCTTGGGTTCTTGGAACCCTAGACGGTTTGTTGGTGTTGCAGGTTGTGGCCTTGGTGGCGTTTGTTGGGAGCCTCCGATTAAGTTGTGGAGAAGTGCCCCAACCTTGTGAGAGGTTCCGGTTGCCACCGACAAGTGCACCGATAGTGGAAGTGCGGATCGATCCCGTTGGGGTGAGATTCACCGGAGAATAAGGGAGGCCTTTTGTGGCGTAGGTGGTTTGATACCACCCCCTCTCCAACGAGACGTACTCTCTTTATGGGAGGAACTCGGTAATAAATCATCGTCTCCGCGTGCCTCGGTTATCTCTATACCGAGCTATTTACTTATGCACTTTACTTTGTGATAGCCTTCGTGCTTGAATTATTATATCTAGCTATCACATAGTTGCTTGTTTTGATTAGCATAAGTTGTTGGTGCACATAGGTGAACCGTAGTTTATATAGGTTTTGTGCTTGACAAAGTAAACGCTAGTTTTATTCCGCCTTTGTTAAGCTCATCTCGTAAAAGTTTTAAACCGCCTATTCACCCCCCCTCTAGGCGGCATCTGTATCCTTTTCAATTGGTATCAGAGCCACGATCTCTCATTTTAGGCTTCACCGCCTTGAGAGTAAAGATGTCGGCTAGGGGATTAGTGCACAATGACATGTTCTTATTCAATGGCACAAATTATGATATATGGAAAACTCGTATGCTTATTCATTTTCGGGACATCGACCCAAATTTGGAGCGTATTGTAGATATAGGTTTTTCTCCTCCTATGGATTTCAAAAATCTATCTTGTGAGGATGAGAAAAACTTATATCTCGATGCTCAAGCTTCTAATGTGCTTGTTAATGCTTTGAGCTATGTAGTTACCTCTTCAATCATTCCTTTTTGGAGCGCTCATGAGTTATGGACAAAACTTCAAGATAAATATGTTGTGTCCAATATTGTTGAGGATGATTGTGTTGCTTCCACTTTCGGTCAAGATGAGTTCTCATCTTCTACCACTTCACCAACATGTGATTTTTCACAAGGTAATGATATGGTGAGTGGTGATAGAAATTACAATTTGGATAGTGTGCTTACTATTTATAATCCATCATCTCTATCTAGTTGCAATGATCTATCTTTGGACTTTAACACTTCTAGCACTACAAACTTCTTACATGCTTGTGTTAATAGTCCTTGCATATCATGTAGAAATGACTTGAATAAATCTCATGATGATATGCTTGTGTTTTCTTGTTGCCATGATAAAAATGCTTCTATTTCCTCTAGTGCTTGTGTTGCTAACCATGTAGAGGAAACCGAAGATTCTATGGGCCAAGACAAGGTTTTGAATGAAGCCACAAATGCAATCTCGTCTTCACCTTCTTCTGGTACCCACCTATGCCTTATGGCTAGGGATTCAAAGGTATCTCCTACTTTGAAACCCATTACCTCTTGTGATGAGGAGGATGTGGATAATGTGGAAGAAGAGCTTGATATTGATGACTTATATGAAAAGGGTGAGATTTTTTATCGTGTCGTTGTTAAGAACAATATTGCATGCTCTAACTTTGTTGAAATCTTGGACTTTGCTATTAAGAGCAAGGAACATATTGATAAGTTAGAAGCACAAATTGAGGAGCAAGAAAACATAATTGATGAAAAGTTTGCGCTTGAGCGTGAGTATGCTAATGAAATTGCTCAACTAAAGGACTCCCTTGAAGAAGAACAAACCACCAAAGAATCTCTTGAGGAGACTTTTACTCTAGAATTATCTAGAGTAAAGGAATACCATGATAGAGAACTTGCGGTGGCAAACTCCTTCAAGATTAAAAATGATGAACTTGCCGTTGCTTATGCTAAACTTGTTGAGGATTTTAAGCACCTCGAAAATGGCTCTCGGGTCGTTAAGAGGGAGCTCATCAAACTCACCGAGTCACATGAGCAACTTAAAGCTTCATACTCAAAAGAGCTTGCCAAGTTGCCCTCACCTCTTGCTAATAGTGATGATGCTTGTGCTACTAACTCTATTTCTTGCGAAGCATCTATTTTGAAGGAGAATGTTGAGCTAAAGGATCAACTTGCGTTGCTAACTAGCAACTATGGGAAATTAGAAGAAAGTCATGTTAAGCTCTCGAGCTCGCATGAGGATCTTCTAGTCTCCCATGGTAGGCTAAAGTTAGATCATGAGGCCATCGTGTCAAAGGTAACATCTAGTGGACCTCATGTGGACATTAGCACTGTATCTACTCCAAATGTTATATTGCCATGTGCTAGTCCTTGTAATTCATCCTCTCACAACCATGCTATATCTCGTGATGAATTATATTTTGTGCCTTGTTGCTCTAACAATGTAGCATCTACTTCCTCTAGTACTTTTGTTGAAACTAACCATGTAGAGGAAATCAAAGAGCTCAAGGATCAAGTCACTTCTTTGAAGAATGACTTGAAAAAGGGTCATCAAGGGAAGGCCGCACTCAACAAAATCTTGAGTGTGCAAAAATCCCCCAATTACAAGAGTGGGCTTGGAGTCAACTCCAATGTCAAGAACAAGTCCACTATCAAGTTGAAGCATAAGGGAAACAAGAAAAATGGCCAAGTTCAAGTCAAGAATCCGGCCAACATTGTTTGCTTCAAGTGCAAGGAAGAAGGGCACCATGTTAGATCTTGCCCATTGAAGAAAAAGCCTCTTAGTGTGAAGCAACAAGGGAAGAGGCCTCAAACCCCACCTCAAGTCATTGACGGGCCTCTTCCTAAGAGGACTACTCGAGCTCTTCCTCGAGTTGTGGCTTCACCTAAGAAGAAAGATGGCAAGATAAGAACTTGCTACATATGTCGTGAGAAGGGGCACATTTCTTCCTCATGCACTATTGGTATCTCCTCATCCAATCCTATCATTATTGATGATGCTTATTCTCTTTGTAAGGATGAGGTTGGCAATGTGTTTGCCAAATTTGTTGGTGCCCAATGTGGTGTCAAGAAAAGAACCATTTGGGTGGCCAAACCTATTGTTACTAACTTCTTAGGACCCAACTTGGTTGGGGACCATCTAGCTAAAACTTGATCAATAGGTGTTGGTTGGAGGGCATTGTAGACTTGGTTACATTATGAAGAATTGAGGGATCTTCATCTAGTGTAATTGTCAAGTCAAGTCATGTGGATTATATTGCCTCTACTATATATCCAATGTTCCTCCTTACGGTAACATATGCTTAACTCATTACATTGAAAGTTACTCGCCCCCTTGTGCATGTGTTGGTTTTGTATCTTCCATGCTCTTGTACATGTTGTGATTTCCACTTAATTATCTTGAGGAATCAAGCATATTTTTGTGTATGATTAGGTGGCACACCATATATGTGTGTTTCTTATGTTTGAGCCTTTCTTGGTTATATTTGGTATCTTATTTGGCTCTTGTGAGAGATTAATGGACTATCCCATTTTGGGGGAGTGTTATGCTTGGGCATTCCACAATCCTAAAAATGTGTGTACATGAGAAATTTAAGTTCTATAATGTCCATTAATTCTATTTGGATCCGTTGCCTCGTGTTGGTTTTATGGTAGTATCACATTATGGGGGAGTCATATGCTTAGTGCATATTACAATCCAAAAAAAATGTGAATATTCGAGGTTGTGTCACTTAGAATTGATATGGATAATTATCTAGCGCCTATGTGACACATTAGCTCATACAAGTTCCAATTTGCTTGAATGCATTTATTGATCATATTTTGGATCTTGTATATGAGAGTGTTTCTTGGTATGTGTTTCCTCATATTTAGATCTCTATATCTTCATGGAAACCATTTGCTTAAAGTTAATCTAATCACTAGTGATTGTGTGACTATTGGAAGCTACCAAGAATCTTGTTTGAAGTATCATGCTTAATTCTTATATTTTGTTATATGCTTCTTGTTGTGACTATGATCTTGGATATCCATGCAAGCTACATTGGGAAAATTATTCCCAATATTTCTTGTCCTTGGACAATGAGTACTCAATTTATGGTAGAATTTATTGATCATATTCACTTTGGCCTTTGTTTAATTTTATCCTATCTTTGGCCAAGAAAATGTTTTGTGTTGTCTCCCAAGCCTTCCTTGCTTCTTTTGGATCTTCTTATTTTATTGATGTCCTCTTGTGTTTTACTTATTGTAGGTAGTAGTGATGATCCCATTTGTGTGCATTTTTCATTCAAAAGAAAATTCTATATAATGTACTACTTATGGGTGAGCTCTCCTATATTATCTAGAATAATCTTTTTATGCTTCCTTGTTTGATCCATATCGAGTTTTATGTGCTTGGAAGTTTGATCTATTCGTTTTGGTATTTTGTGTCATCATGAAAAGTTTGGAGAGTTTGGTTTACTTGTTGGAACCTTACTCTTTTTGGGAGTTGGTTTTGTCCTTTTATGTGATTTATTGTATATCTTCCTTGTGTGTTCTTGTTTCATTATGGGCATATGTCTTTGTGATGTTTCCATTTAGAAACATACACACATATGTGAAGATAATGTTAGTTGATTTTTAATCCTTGGAGACCACCTTTCTATTCCTTTTGATTCTTTGGTGGCTTCCAAATTTAATTGCCTATGGGTGCTTGTTCCTATTGTTTGCATCTTTGGGCACTCATATTTGTTCTCTCATGCTTGTATTGTTCAATGAACTTGGATGAGTGAGGATTCCATGGTTATGAACCTTGTTCCCAAATGCAATTATCATAATTGGTGCATTATCTTCGGGGAGCTCATCTAATTCATTTAATAATTCTCATTTATCTTCTGTCTCATTTATTGTGCCTTAAATGTTTATGGGGGAGTGAGGATTCCATATTTGTGCATTTTTGTATTTAAATACACCGATTTTAAAGTATGCACAAATCTTGGGGGGCTTCTCTATTTTATTTAATCATTTATTTGATCTTTCATGTGTTGTGTTTTAAATTCTTATGGGGGAACAAGGATTCCATATTTGTGCATTATGTATTCCAATGCATTTATTTTAAAACTGTGCACAAATATTGGGGAGCTTCTCTATTTGTTATTTAAAACACTCTTTTGCTCATATCATAATATCTTGTAGTTTCCATTTGGACTCATTTGTTGTTTTCAAATTGGTTTGTCGGATCTTGTGATTGCTTGCGTCTTTTATTTTATTCCTTTGGCAATCTTGGTCCTCGATATAGTTCTACTCCTCCCAAGTATTCATCATTGTATATGTGCGAAGACACACCTTTGGAGGAATTATTACTATATTGGTCGTCTAGAACTATTCACCCATTTTGGCAATCGATGCCAATGGGGAGATGTTTTGGAGGGTTTAAGGAAGTTTGTTCTTAAGCATTTGCCTCTCATGCTCTTGCATCTTTGTTGTTGCTTTGCATGTTGAATATATAGAGGAAACTCCACCAACGGTAATGGTTCATCACACACGCATATATTGTGGGGGAGCTTGCTCTATATATTATGGGCGTACCAACATCACATACTTGTGTAGTATTTGATGTTGGCGCAACCATTTTTTCGTTAAGTTGATTATATAAACCCTCTCAAAGGATTGTCATCAATTACCAAAATGGGGGAGATTGAAAGAACATGTGTGCCCCCATGTGTGGTTTGGGTAATTAATGACAATGTTTTATGGACTCATGTTTGCATTGAGTTTTACTTGTAGGATTTGTCCATAGACAATGCTTGAACCATATGGTGGCTTCAAGGTTGGAATAAGAATAAAGTGAAGAAGATCAAGTGTTGATCAAGGTTTCTTAATATGATCTCAAGTGTATCGGTCCATCCTTATGGTGATCATGGATATGTGAAGATATGCCTAAAAAAGAGGCTCTTCCATAGTGGAGTATGGGGGAGTATCTTCACCAAGCTAGTGCAATCAAGAAAGGTGCTCCATCCTGAGGTGTGGAATATACAAGGAAAAGGTTTGATATTGATAGGGTTTCTTTCTCACTGGTCTCGTGGTGTTAGTTGGAGAGATCGGTTTATAGGATAGATAACCGTACTATCAAGAGGGGCTCTCAAGTGAGTAACTTGATCATATCCCTCGGTGAGAGCTCAAACCTTTGCATACTTGGCATCATATTTCTTGGTTCTTATTTGATTCTTATCCATGAGAGGATTTAGATATTGTGTCAATCTCTATGACAAGCTTAAGTTCATCGAAAACGGATTTCATATGCATTCTCTATTGTGTTTTCGATATTGGAGGTTTTACCGGTTTGTCTTTTATAGATAGGTTAAACCTATCATCATTTGGTTTTATCCTCCCTTGCTGGACTATGATGGTTCCCTGCATGATCTTGGAGAGCTCGTTACTATCTTTGAAACGAGCCCAAGATCATCAAAATCGGAGTCCGAATGAAAAAGTTATGATGGTTTCATTCTTTGCTCGCCAGCTTTCAGGGCGGATTATCCGGCCATGGGCGGATTATCCGCCCAATTTTGAAACGGCTAAGGACTTTGAGGCGTTGCCCGGTAATGGGGGCGGATTTTCTGGTCCTTCGGGCGGATTATCCGCCCCAAATATCCGCCTATATCGAGAGTCGCCAAGTCCTTAGCCATTTTTGGGCCGGGAACCGAATATCCGGGGGAGGGGCGGATTATCCGGCCTGGAAGGTCCCAAACGGTCATATTTCGTTGGGAAGGGGTATAAATAGACCCCTTCTTCCTCCTTAGGCCTGTGACTTGCATTCTCTCTCTCCTCCATTGTTTTGACCTTCAAGAGCTTGCAAATACTCTCAATCCCTCCCATATTTCTTGAATCTTTTTGGGGGATTTGAAAGGGGAGATCTAGATCTACAACTCCACCAATCCATCTCTCCTCTATGTGAGGGGAACATATTGGGATCTAGATCTTGGGGTTTCTTTTGTGGATTTCCTCGTGTGTTCTTCCTCTCTTATTCTCCCACTAGCTTTTGTAGCTTTTTTGGAATTTGGGAGAGAAGGACTTGAGCACTTCTTGTGTTCTTGCCATTGCATTTGGTGCATCGGTTTGAGTTCTCCTCGGAGGATTTGGTGAGTGAAAGTTGAGAAGCTTTTTACTCTTGGGTTCTTGGAACCCTAGACGGTTTGTTGGTGTTGCAGGTTGTGGCCTTGGTGGCGTTTGTTGGGAGCCTCCGATTAAATTGTGGAGAAGTGCCCCAACCTTGTGAGAGGTTCCGCCACACCGACAAGTGCACCGATAGTGGAAGTGCGGATCGATCCCGTTGGGGTGAGATTCACCGAGAATAAGGAGGCCTTTTGTGGCGTAGGTGGTTTGATACCACCCCCTCTCCAACGAGACGTACTCTCTTTATGGGAGGAACTCGGTAATAAATCATCGTCTCCGCGTGCCTCGGTTATCTCTATACCGAGCTATTTACTTATGCACTTTACTTTGTGATAGCCTTCGTGCTTGAATTATTATATCTAGCTATCACATAGTTGCTTGTTTTGATTAGCATAAGTTGTTGGTGCACATAGGTGAACCGTAGTTTATATAGGTTTTGTGCTTGACAAAGTAAACGCTAGTTTTATTCCGCCTTTGTTAAGCCCATCTCATAAAAGTTTTAAACCGCCTATTCACCCCCCCTCTAGGCGGCATCTGTATCCTTTTCAGAAGCTGAAATGGATAGAAACAATAGTGTGTGCACCATCACCACTAAACCACAAGTAGCCCCTATTCCTCCTCCTACCATGCCTACCACTAGTGATGCTAAGTTCGACATTGATATTGATGGTTGCAATATTTCTGAAGTGATAATGTTCCTACAAAAGCTTGCTAGAAGTCCTGATGCTAGTGATATGCATGTTGCCTTTACCAAACACATTACAGATGCTCTTGTTAAGATTAAGGAAGAGAAGTTAAAACACAAAGCTTCTATTCCTAGGAAAGTATAAGATAGTTGGGAACTCATTATTAATATGCAAGTGAATGACTTTGATCTCAAAGCTTCATGTGATCTTGGTTCTAGTGTCTGTATTATGCCTAGGAAGATTTATGAAATGCTTGATTTGCCACCATTAGAAGATTGTTATTTGGATGTCCCACTCAATGATAATGCTAAGAAAAAACTCATGGGGAGTATTAATGATGTTCTCATTATGGTTAACAATGCTTATGTCCCTGTTGATTTCTATGTTTTGGATGTTGAATACAATGCTTCTTGTCCTATTACTTTGGGAAGACCTTTTTTTAGAATAGTTGGTGTCATCATTGATATGAAAGAAGGCACCATTAAATATCATTTTCTATTCAAGAAAGGTATTGAAAACTTTCCTATGAGAAGAGAGCAGTTGATTTTTGCTCCTCCTTTGAAAGCAAGATTTGATGTTAATGCTTCCTCATTTGAAAATACTTGATTCTTCTTGCTTCTTGTGCCTAACTTAAAGACGTTAAAGGAAAGTACTTGTTGGAAGATAACCAAAGAGTTTCCTTGAGTCTTGGAAGTTATTACTTATGTAATGACCTCTCCGTATCCTTTTTTTGCCTTTTGTGCCAAGAATGGCCTCTAATAAGAGGGAAGTAAGATTTGGAGAGTTGCTGTCCCAAAACAGATTTCTGTCGTCCACCAAAAAAATTCATGAGGAGGCTCTGTAACTCCATTGAGCTAAAAATTTACGAGTAAATCCCCAGTATGTCAGATAACTTTCGTTAGTTCAACACTTTTTGATTTGAGCATCAGGAGATATTCAAAAAAAAAATCGTTTCTACCTGCTGGTCTGTTTTGACAGATTTCTGCCATTATTTGCATTCGCTTCTTATTGATTCCTTTTTGAGTTCTCTTCAGGTAAATTAAGCTTTTTGAAGGAGTTACTATAGTAGCTTGTGTTTTTAGTGAAAAGCCTTGCTGTTTCAAAGCTTTTCCAGAGGCCTAATATCTTTTGAATAAGCTAATGTTGCTAATAAAGATTGTGTGAAGGAAAAATTCCAGGTGTAGAGAGATGAAGATTGTGTAAAGTTTTGACAACTTCACTAATTCGTTGGGGCAAAGTCTTGAGTTTGTGTTGTACAGGTCTTCGCGTTGCTTGCAACACCTGTGTGACGTTTTCCTTCCTCCTATTGGTTCGATAACCTCGGTTTATTACTGAGGGAAACTTGCTGCTGTGCTGCTTCATACCTTGCTTTTGGGGTTTCCAACGAAGCGTCCCACGACAAGTACTAGGCGCCATCAAGGGACCAAGCTTTCAACCATCATTGATCACCAGCTTTTGACTGTAAGCCACGTCCATTGTTGAGGTTGTATAGCATGAAGACTCATCCAATCCTTTAGGAGACCCCAAATCCGAATGGGAATATGGCAATGAACAAAGAATTGGTTGACCGTTTCTGTAATTTGCTTGCAAAGAGAGCATAAACCATAGTTTTTCCACCCTTTTCTTCAACCTATCCGTCGTACAAAGCATATTTTGCGAGCGAAGAATTTTGTCTTTGGGGGAGCCCAACCCTTCTAAACAATCTTCTCCGTGTTAGAGGAGATATATCCCAAAAACTGCACCTCGTATGCCGAGGCCATCAAGTACCCTCCATTTGAAATTATAGGTCACGCACGGTTAACTAGGTTGCCAATTTGACCAATAAAATATAAATAAAATAACACAAAAATTATACCATTAGAAACTTTAGATGCTATATTTTCGAATGGTATAATTTTTATGCTATATAACTTATATTTTATTAGTCAAATTAATGACCTAGGTATACGCGTAGGACCTATAATCCCAAACAAAGAGAGTATTCCCCATTATCCGTAAGCTATCAAGAAATGCAGTCCTCAATGTTGGCATCAAGAACTACGTTGTTAATGTGAACCCAAAGATCAAAAAATTGGGTTAGGTGATCCATGTTGAAGCTTTGATCCAACTTGATATGCTCAATCCAAGCGTTCTCATTCAAGGCTTGATAGACCCTCCATTTCTTATGGTTTGAGGAGTCAAAAATTAATGGTGCGATGTCTTTAGGCTTCCTACTCTCAGACCATGGAGCATGCTAAAAAGGAGTCATCCTGCCATTCCCAAGAGTAATAATAGTGGAGGCATAGAAGAAGTCTAAGTCCTCATTGGTGCAAGGGTTTCCTGTCCCCGTCCAAAAAAAATGAGTCTTTCCACTCAAGCCATGATCATCTCAACCGAAGAGCCGCTGCGAATTTATCCAAGTTGAGAACCGTGAGACCCGAGCTTCTTTGAGTGGCAAACTAACTCCCAGTTAATCTTACATTTAGCTCCGGTAGTAGAATCCTTAGCCGGCCAAAGAAAAGCACTCACTTGAGCTGGTTGATGAATTTTAAAGTGCCAAGAGGGATAGTGAGAGATGAGTAGTATATTGCTTGAGACTCGATGACCGGTTTTATGAGATGACCGGTTTTACGATAGTGGTCCTCCTGGCTGTTATGTTGTAACGTACTTGCCATTCCATGTTGAAAACTTCGCGACACATTTATCTTCTAGGTGCTACAAGTTCCCTCTTTTAAGCCTCCAAACTGAGAGTAGAAGGCCTAAGTATCTCAATGGGAAAGAAGCCCTCATTGCCAGTAGCCCATCAAGCACCTCATCGAAGTTGATTTTCCCGCATCTAATAGGGCCAATGGAGCTCTTTTGGAAATCAGTACAAAGACCAGTTACCTCCCTAAAACTCTCAAGAATGATTGCCAAGTTTTGTATGTCTTCTTTGAAAGGTTCAATGAACATTGCCACATCGTCCGCATAGAGGGAGGTTCGCAAAATAGACCCTCTCCCACGAAGCTTGTGAAGACGATGCCTAGTCGCACTTTCTAAATTTTACGTGAGGGGGTCTATGGCAAGTAAGTACAAAGAGAAGAGGTGAGACCCGGTCGCCTTGTCTAAGCCCACGACCATGAACACTTTTGCCCCCGATTCGGAAAAGGAAAAAAAGAAAATACAAGCAACTATAGAAATCCAGACAACACCTGGTACGAGACATGAACATCATATAGTACAGTACTAGTTAGTACCACATAGGCTACGTCACTGCTGAACATGAATACATGGTTCAGGCAAATTTCACCAAGTCTGTCCCCAGGATTACAGACAACGGGATTCAGGGAACAGAAGAGCAAAAGCGAACTGGTCAAACACGTTGATCTTCTTCCAACACCTGATACAACACAAGCATGCAGCACCTTGCTCGAGTTCTCTAACATAGAAGTTCATTGCTTCCGTTCTAGTTCTAGGATGCTAATCTTCCAAAATAGGTACACCGTGCGACGCCCCAGAGTCACACTATACACAAAGGCATACCACACGATCGTCAAAAGTTTCCAGCTACTAGACAGAAGCACGTTTCCGTTCCTCGACGACGCCTCTACATCATTTTTCAGAGAAACAACAGGTGTGTCGGCTAAATGTTGCTTCGGGGATCAAAATCCGAAAGCATAAAAGGCGAAGGTTTTACCGAAGAAGACCAAGCGCGCCCCACAGGCCAGCGGCAGCAGCGATGCCCCTCATTTTCTCATGATCCGAACATGGTACACCAGCTCGTCCTCGTCCAGGTCCTTCAGGAGCAGGCAGACGTCTCCTGGCTGGAGGCTGTTTGCGGCCACGAAAGGTTTCCAGCCCCTGGTGAATCCCACGAACAGGGAGTTCTCATGGTAGAAGACGGGCCATAGTCTCTTCATGGGGTCCTTGAGCATCACGACGTTCCGGTCTTGCCTCCCTTTCCGCCGAAGAGCGTTGGAGAGCGGAGTGGGTAGCTCCTAAAACAAAGATAACCAAAACGAAAAGGTTAATGGTGACATGGTTAGTTGAGCAGGTGAATTGGTTAGCTGAGCAGGTTATTAGTGACATGGTTAATAGTGAATTGGGTCAACTGAGACATCAATCACAATAACCTAATTACCTCACGTCACAACACACGAGGATGAAGATGTTCTCGTAAGTCGTAATTAACATTTAGAAAATTGTGAACTTCTGGTTACTGGTTAGTGCTATTTTGCCACATTTGCTAAAGACTAATAGTCTTTTATATGTCAAGGATGTCCTTATAGGCATGCTCAAATCTTTAGTTTCGAACCAACTCGAGAAATATGATGTTAGTGGATGTTCTAGAACAACCTACCGAGTAACCGAGGCATTAAGATAACTAGGCACTATGATCTTGGTAGATGGAAATCACTAAAGCATATCACACATGAACTTCAGGCCTTGATACTACAAGCATCACCAATAAATGGCTATTCTACGAAATAAGGCTTCCATTTTCTACAAAAATAAACAAGGAGCTATTCTGGAGTTCAAACAGTTCAAGTGATGCTCGTAATTTAGGCCTGGCCCTAGTGAATACATTTTTTCCCACCAGCACCACTTGTTGACCCTGGAGCATCAGTTATCGACCCACGCACTGTAAGCTTAAAAATTCAAAATCTAGAAAAATATTCAAACTGTCACTGAAGAAGAATGAGATGTACATATAAGGATGTGAGTTAGTGAGGTTTGAAGGTTTAATAAATATTTTGAGAAATCTAACTGACCTAATAGATAATCATTATATCCTTTAAAGAAATTTAAGGCCTGTTCATTGACACAGTACCAAGAATTCTGAATATATTTTCATTTTTCGAAAAGGTGTTGAAACCAAGGCCTCTGCATCAATAGATGCACACAGCCTTTTATTGAAGAAGAATTCTGTATCTAATGCAGCAAGTAAGGGAAAAAAAGGTTTTAATGTGTCTCGTTATTAGATTGCTTCCAAAGAAATGGTCTTTTTCTTTATTTTGTATAGGGCGCCTAATCGCCACCCCAGAGGAGTATGCGTTGGCCATTTATTCATTTCGAAGTCAATTAATACAGCAACACATGAAAGTTTCCCTAAAGAAATGTACTTATAAATACAGATCTAGTCATGTAACAATTATGCTTTTAGCCTTTTATGTGACCAACCATATATAGTGCAGGACAAATGGTTAGTTGTGGCCTCATGACTAAGAGTGTACAAAAAATGTCCCTCGCCACATACTGAAAAGAAGGGAATCAATGCTTAATGTTAATTTTATGAATGAACCTAGAAACATCATGACAGTAATGAACCAGTAATAGTGAAACTGCAGAAGAAGACTATATGGTGTCTACAGAACTCACAAGCCATGTCTGGGTCGTAGAAGGAATGCAGAATTGTAAGTTGGTCTTTAGTACAGAATGATCATCTTCCAAAACTTCAACCTTGACAGGCAGCAAAGCCGCTGGCTTCACATGATGGCTAGCTTTCCTATCCTCCTGGCTGAAGAAATGATGATCTGCATGGGTAAATGTAAACGTCCAATCAGGTATGTCTTATCCAGTTGGCAAGCCTCTCTGATTTTACATCCATTTTATACTGAAAGGAAAAACAGGTAGAATCTGTTCACCTGACAGACGTGTAACTGCATGGTCGGAATGCACAGGAATATTGTTCATTTGTGGTCTACATGCAATGCTACCCATGGGTTCAAATTGCTCCGTTTTTGTTTTAGGCTGAGCAGCAGGTCCTACAAAATAAACATGAAATATATGCCACAAATAAAATCATAATTCCCCATTAAATAATAAAACAAGAACATTGAAATTTCATAAATAGTTGAAGCAACCACAGAAAATTATGATAAAACAGCACTCTTTCACCTTTTCCATTGACAAAAATATCCATCTCTGCCTTGATATGTATGGATTTAGATATCTTGCCAGGAGTTTGTTGCACACAGGAGTGAGAACCAGCATAGCCTCGTAACGAATGTTCAACAGGTTTCACTCCTGTTGCACTACAGTTACCAACCAATTTATCATCAGTTTTCAGTCGTTTTCCAGTGCCATCAAGAGCTGCTCGACCAGCATACCCTTGAAAGGATTGTTCAAAAGAATTTAATCCCATTAAACTACAATTGCCGACCAATCTGTCCTCAGTTTTCAGTACTTTTTCAGGTTTAATCAGTCCAGTGCCATCAAGAGCTGCTCGGCCACTCAGAGTAGCCTTCTTCCATTTCTCCAAGGATGGAGAACCTCCTGGAGCTTCATGTTTGCTGCAAACGCTTCCATTGGCATTCATCATGCCATTATTAGACCATTTATCCACAGCTGTAGTACTTTCTATCTGAACTGTATTTGCTTCTTGTTTCCTTCTTAAATCTTCGTCAGTTTTCAGTCGTTTTTCAGGTCTAATCAGTCCAGTGCCATCAAGAGCTGCTTGGCCAGCATACCCTTGTAACGATTGTTCAGAAGAATTTAATCCCAATGAACTATAATTACCAACCAACTTGTCCTCGGTATTCAGTATTTTTGCAGGTTTAATCAGTCCAGTGCCATCAAGAGCTGCTCGGCCACTCACAGTAGCCTTCTTCCAATTCTCCAAGGATGGAGACCCTCCTGGAGCTTCATGTTCGCTGCAAACGTCTCCATTGGTATTCATTTTGCTATTATTAGGACATTTGTCCACGGCTGTAGTACATTCTAACTGAACTGTATTTCCTTCTTGTTTCCTTCTTAAATCTTTATCTGAATCCTGTATTTTTGTACATGTTGCTGGAGTAGCAATCTCTGGCTCAGATTCTTTCATTGTGCTTGTATCTCCTATGTGGAGAGGACATGTTAGCTCCACTGCATTCTCATTTTCTTGTGCCAAAGGAGCTGCGTCAATCACTGGAATTATTTCAGACCTTGTAGTGTTTTCTGTGCTGTAAATTGGTGAAATACAGTTTGTTTTGCACTCTCCAATTGCCAAAGTTCCCTCCCTGTTATCTAGAGCCACTGAGGGTCCACACAAAGCCCCAATCGCGACTCCTTTAGGGTCTTCTTTTGTATTATCAGACACACAATGCGTTTCTGAAGCCGCGTGCAATTTTTTGAGCTTCTCTGTATCCTCATTTTCTTGTGCTAAAGGAACCTCATCATCAGCAATTAGAATTAGTGCAGAGTTCCTTGTTCCTTTGCTCCAAGTTTGAAAAATATCATTTGCTTTGTGCTTACCATTGGCCAAACATCCATCCTTATCATATAGTGCTATTGAGGATCCATGTTCGACCCCACTTACTACTCTGTTACGATCTTCTTTTGAATTTACAGCCACATGACGTGCTCCTGAAACTGCATTCAACGATTTAGCAGCATTTTCTGTTTCATCAGGTGCATGACACCCTTTCTGTTTCTTCCCACCTTGCCTTTCAACACCAGAACATACTCTTTCACAAGAATCCATACCAAAGACCCGAACAGAAAATTGTGACCTGGCAGTGCACTCAAACAAGAGGAAGTCTCCCAACTTAATCGAATGGTCTGAAACAAAATTGTTCCAACCCTGATGAAAAGCTAGGGAACCATCTACCATTGATAACCTGACCTCTGAAAACGTTCCCCCCGAGTCTTCAAGATTTACCCAACGATTAGCTAAATCCATCAATTTTTTTGCAACCACTGGTGGTAACAACTGCACATCAATGAACGTAACGGAACGTGTTAATAACAGTACATACAAAGAAGAGAAGAGATATAGAAGAGGGGGGAAAATCATCATATGAACCGGAGCAAATGCTTCTTAAAGCTGACCACATGATGAAAATAGACGATGAGCAAAATTAATGGCACTACAACTTGGTCAGACATGGAAAGCAATTAGAAATCTACACATACCAGAAATTCCTCGAACTTGTTGAACATAAACTTGAAAAATGCGAAGGTTACATTCCTCTTCTCTTTGTGAGCACTTGGCACCTTCTGCTCCTTGTTATAGCCTTCAATGGTCTTCTTCTTTGTCTTCCATCTGTCACCACTCCCTGCCTTCTCATCCTTGTCCTCGGTTCTTATCTTCTTGCTCTTACTGAATATCTCAGGCGTCTTCTTCCTTTTGTTCTTCTTGCTATCCATCATTATCTGAGTTCTGTTCTCCTTGGATAGATCTAGTTGTGTATTCTTCTTCTTCTTCATTTCATTTTTCTGCATCTCATTATTGTTGAACGGGTGTGACTCGCTTCGCCCCTTACGCCCGCTATATTCATAACCCCCTATCTTGTATTCACCATTGTGACTGCTCACATTTTTCCTATTATCCTTCTCAAAGTGCTTGCTCTTGCTGTGCATGCTCGTCCTCTTATCCTTGAAGTGATCACAACTATCAGCCTTCTTTTCAGCGCCGTGAGTGTTCCACGTTTTCCTGCTCTTCTCCTTCAAAGGGTCCTTATTCTTGTCGAGTGGGAGCGGCATGCTCTTCCTCTTATCCTTGCCATGATCACCAGTGTGCACCTTCTTCTCACGGCCATGACTGCTCCCAATTTTCTTTTTGTGCCCCTTGTCAAAGGTTGTTGTTGTGGGTACCTTTCTATGTTTCATTTTATCACCGCCACCATGCATCCTCTTCTCATCCTTGTTCTTTGCATTCTTGTCCAACTTCTTCACATACTCTCTCTCGTCATCGTCGCTGAGATTGATCGCCACGCTCCTTCTATTTTCCTTCTCTAGGATTGCAGCCGAAGCCTTCCCGCTCTTCACCTTCTTGGCACCGTCCCGCATCCTCTCATCATCTTCATCCTCCTCCTCGTCATCCTCCTCCTCGACCTCTTCATAGTAGTGCATCTTTCCCTTCTCCTCCCCCTTGTTCTTCCCCTTCATATCACTGCTCCTTAGCCGTTCCCGGCACGCCAGCTTAGCAACGCCACTATTCATCATCTTTCTTCCCCTGCCCAAAAAATTAAACAGCACAAAGGCCTCTTAATTAATTACCCGGAACCTCACAGAAGCAAGACAAGTGGAAGTTATGAACTTATGATACTGGCCACTCACAAAACCCTTGATAATTCCTGGGAAATGCCACGTGCTACTCCCTCAATTGCCCCAAAACAAAAAGGACCGACTAGTGCCCGTTTCAATATTTTATTGTTCGGCTTAACTTAATCCGTCACTAACGCACTGCAGGGATCTAAATTGGCTATTGTGCCCCTTCCCCTTCTCCACCGATTGCCGAATGGCGAGGCAGCGGAGTCCTGCGCCTCCCAGTTCTCTCTGCTCCTGCCTGCCTGGCTCGACGCCCGCAGCGAAGCCCGCACCCTCGGCGCAGAGCTCGCCCATCTGGATGCGGCGCCGTTGAGTCAGCCCAGCCCAGCCAAACGAAGGGGGAAAAAAGAAGGGCTCGGATCCGTCAGTTTTCTTCCCATCCCGTGCTTCTGTCCCCTCGCAGAACCCTCCGGCGACGATTCTCCAAGAAGGCTGGGGCTAGGGTTACTAGGGTAGGGGGCAGTCCTCGCCGTAGGTGGAGGACTCACCTTGCTTGGGGTTGGGGACCCTGCCGGAGCGCCGCGTCGCGCCGCCTCGCTCGGGTGCGTCGCCGGCCGGTACAACAGAGAGCGACAAGGGTGGGGTTTTGATTATCTGCGACAAGAGAACTAGTACTCCTACGCTCTGTTCCACTTCCAGCAACAGAACTCCGACCATTTTTACCCCAGGAAACGCCCAAATGCAGTACTACCGCACAAACAAATCAAGAAGAAACCCTCGAGAATCTAGTAAAAAAAATCAAGAACGCTCGCGTACTGTCGAAAAATCAAAATCAAGAAGCAAGAATCGTTACCTCCAACTCTCCGGGCCCGCTGAGTCCTCCACGGAGTCAAGAAAGCATCAGGGGAATGGCTAGCCAGTAGCGTGCTCTGCCAGCGCCTCTCGGTGAGCTGAGCTGATTGGGTGAGAAGGAAGTAAAGAGCTCGGTTTTTACTTTTTTTTAGAGTGAAGAGCTCGACGCCTCGATTTTGCTGCTGCGGGAACGGGATACCAGCTCCACTGTTCCAACGCCAGCGCAGCGGTTTCCCATCATTCTCCCGATGGGAAAATTGAAGCGAGTACAAAGGGTGGAAGCAGTTTGCATCAGTGGGTGGACGTGAGGCCCTCCTGTCGGCGAGAGAATGGTTGGAAAGAAGCTCGAATTGGCAGTAGGGACTGGAAGGCCATCGGTGACTGTTGGTCTTCGTCTAGGCGTCGAGGGCCTACGAGCAGTCGGTGCTGTCGCGAATTAACGGTCGCATTTTAAGAAATGGACAATGTCCCGCTGCAGCAAACATTTTCCTGACAAAATGGAGTTATAACAATCAAAATGGTTCTGAGGAGGAACCTAGTTTTATTTTGTTTAGAGCCAATGATTCCAAAATGTGGGCAAAAAGCGCATGCTACCTTGTGTTCAAAGTAACTATACTTGGAAATCCAATTCGGCTCATTAGTGCAAATAAATATATTGTTTCAAAATATTAAAAAATCAGAAAATAAATACTTATTGTGTCCAATGTAAAAAAGGCAAATTTCGATGATCAAATTTCGGTTCATGTGTCCAATGTAAAAAAGGCAAAAAAGTAACTAAAGTAACTATACTATACTCGAAAATCCAATTTGGCCATGAGTGCAAATAAACATATTGTTTTAAAATATTAAAAAAATCAGAAAATAAATACTTTCTCCGACCCATCTTAGTTGACTTGGATTTGTCTAGATTTGAATGTATCTAGACATATTTTAATGCTAGATATATCCGAATCTAGACAAATTTAAGGAACTAATATAGGTCAGAGGGAGTACTTATTGTGTCCAATGTAAAAAAAACGATGCTCTAACATGAATATCCACGGATATTTTTTTGTGACACATAAAAAAGTATTTTTATCTCAAAAACTTGTGTGCGAAGAGGGTGTTTGATTACTAGCCAAGCCAAAGTTTGGCAAATTGGCATATGTTTGGTTCATATCACACTGTAGCGTTGTCACACTTTATTGTTTGTAGGGTCCACCTATTATAGAGTTAGATTTTTACAACTTTTGCCACACTTTGTGGCATTCAGATTTTTAGCCATATTTTTGTGGCGATCATAATTGCCAAACTTTGACTCAGCTAACCGTGGTTAGAAACCAAATAGACTCAAAGTATCTACATGTCCACGCAACATTTTCTTTCAATTTTTTTAATATTTTGAAGTTTACCTTTAATGAATTTTCTGTAATAGTTTCATTTGCACACGTGAGCCAAAACACAATTTCCACTACACTATTCTCTGTTGTACATTCTTGTGGTACAAACATTGATCATGTCATAGCATAAATTTTCGTAAGAACTGAAAAGTAAGTCATACTCTTTGTACACTGAGAAATGGTGAAAATGTTAAACAATGTTGTACAAAGATGTGTTTGAGATCAGAAATATATAAGATGGTATGTATGTATGATAAAATTAAATTATACTCCCTCCGTCCCAGGGCATAAGGCGCAAAATTTTTTTTAGCTATTTAATATTGATTTCTCTGAGCAAAAAAAAAATCTATCCCTGCCTATGCACGCAATTAATTCCTCTTTAATTTTCCCTTGAACGTTGCGTGGAATCCTCTTACTCATGGCCGCGCATTTATTTTTTTATTTTTCTAGCATGCATGCAATGCAAATAACAACACAACAATAACTTCCTTTTTTTTTTCTTTTCTGCTCCTCGAGCTCAGCACGCATGCCCCATGCAATACCATATTAATAACTGCTGCTCCCCCTAAATTTTGAATTTCATGCGTTTTGGTTTGGCAGAATGGAAGAAAAAACAAGGTAAATCACATAAACATTAAAATCCATTTGAAAATAAAAAAAATTAATTTTTTTTTTGAGTACATACTTCCATTTCCGGTGCTAGTAGAGAGTAGGGACCAAGTCCTTGTTTTTGTTACTAGCACCATGTGGAGGTATTTTTTTTGCAAATGGTGTTCGCAATCTCCTCCTCTCCTTCCACTATATCAAAAGATCAAAAGATCAGGTAGAACCATCTCCACTACCCACCAGCTGGCTGAGATTTTTACAACTGGAGTTGTACTTGGTGGATACTTGGTAATAATGTCGGTCATCTTCTTCTGGGCTGCATATAATACAAACTTTTTCCTAACGAGTGTTGTATTTAAGCGAATACAATTTGAATGTTGATGGATATTTAGCCGGAGAGAAAAGTGCATCAAGCTAAAACTTCCCATTAAATTAAAGATCGCTGATTGCGGTGTATGCCAACTGGGCGTTCACTTCGATCAAAGGCATCGGGTGGGGCTGGACTGGTATTGTGTGGCTTTACAACATCATCACATGCTTCCCGCTTGATATCATCAAGTTCCTCATCCGGTATACTCTGAGTGGCAAAGCATGGGATCTTGTCATCGATCAAAGGGTAACAATATGTGCTGCACAACTTTCTTGGCCCACATGTTTGGACCGGGTATTGTTCACGGCTAACGTTCATCTTTCTATAGATCGCCTTCACGAGGAAGAAGGACTTTGGTAAGGAGGAGAGGGAGCTCAAGTGGGCACATGCTTAGAGGACCCTCTATGGGTTGCAGACACCAGATGCCAAGATGTTCTCGGAGAAGGCGGGCTATAATGAGCTAAACCACATGGCTGAAGAGGCGAGAAGGAGGGCTGAGATTGCAAGGTAGGATCACAGACCCCTTACAGAATTGGTCGATGATAAGAAAAATATGCCATTCCTCGGGTGCTCCCCTTTTCCTTCTGATTGGACGATTATTACTCATGAATCCATCTGTGGAGATCAATATGCCTTTTGTGACACAAATAGGCGAGCAAGCGATAGCTACACAAATATTCGTGCTTGTCGATAAAAATGTGAAGCTAACCACGTTGTCATGTTTGTTGTCACAGGTTGAGGGAACTTCATACACTCAAGGGCCACGTGGAGTCGGTGGTCAAGCTGAAGGGTCTCGAAATCGAGACCATCCAACAGTCTTACATTGTTTGATGATGATCAGTCTAGGTTGTCCAGAAAAATGGGGACAAATTCCACGAATTAGGCGGTCTGTTTTTGTCGTTGTGAATTTAACTACAACCGTGCCTAGTACTTGAAACTGAACCTACTGTGTAGTGTAAAACCGTGCCCTTTTAATAGTGACATAGTGAACTCCCTCGAGGGAGCTCAATGGAGTTGCACGTTGTCGTGTTCTTTCTCTCACATACTACCTGGGAGGATGCATGTGTTAAGAGAGATTGTCCGTTTCTTTTCTCACCCCTTTGTTATCTCGACATGTCGCTGGATTTGGTATGGTGGTCTATTTGTCGGGGCAATGTGATCATCAGCCATAACATAGGTTACGATGTGATGTGATATGAGCTTTGGTGAATTAGTGCATGGTGATGAAATGTTGATGGTGGCTCAGATGAATGTAGAGCTTCGTTGGGAGTCCCCAAGAGGAAGGTGTGATAAGCACAACAGCAAGTTTTCCCTCAGTAAGAAACCAAGGTTATAGAACCACTAGGAGGAAGGAAACGACTCAAAGGTGTTTCTAGCAACTTGGAAACCTGCGCAACACAAACTCAAGACTTTGCCCCAACGAACAGTGAGGTTGTCAATCTCACAGGTTTGCTGAAAACAAAGGATTAACTATATGGTGTGGAAGGTAATAGTGGTTTACAGAAAGTAAACAGTAACAGTGGAAGATGTATCAATGGTAAATATTGGACCAGGGTCCATAGTTCACTAGAGGTGTTCTCCTTAAGATAAATAAACATGGCATGCTGGGTAAACAAATTACAGCAGGGCAATTCACAGGACTGAGCAAGACATAACAATGCAATACTAGACATTCATGATCCTATGAGATCAGATTGGGCAATACAACAAGATACACAGACCGCCATCCAACTGCATCTATGACTAGTAATCCACCTTCATGTTATCATCTGAACCCCCTCCAGTATTAAGTTGCAAGCAACGGATAACTGCTTTAAGCAAAGTGTGTAAGGTAAACAATCCACTTGTTCCATGAACAAGAGACCATTGTTTCCCCCTAGTAGCAACAACACATCTACAACCTTAGATATTTCTGTCACTTCCCTTAGATTAAATAGAGGCATGAACCCACTATCGAGCATAAATACTCCCTCTTGGAGTCACTAGCAATTACTTGGCCAAGATAGCTACTAGAAACAGAGAGCATGCAAGATCACAAACAACACAGACATGATAGAATCAATAAGAAAAAACCATTAATCAATCTAACATAGTAATCTCAATATCCATCGGATCCCCGCAAACACAACATACATGATTACAAATAGATGATCTTGATCATGAACGGAGCTCACAAGATCTAAACATGGCAGCACAAAGGAAGAGATACAACCATCTAGCTACTACATGGACCCGTAGTCCAAGGTGGAACTACTCACGCTTCATACCGGAGGCTAGCATGGTGAAGAAGAAGGCCTCCGGGATGATCTCCCCTCTGGCAGGGTGCCGGGAAGAGCTTCAGATCCCCCGATCTAGGCATGTTGGTGGCGGAGGCTATGGACTATTTCCTGGAAGATTGATCGGGTCCTTAGGGTTTTGGTATCGGGGGCTTCTTATAGGCGAAGAGGCGAGGCAGGGGGCAGCCAGGGCGACAGCACCCCCCCTCTAGGCGCGGGCTAGGATTAGCCGCGGCCAGGGTGTGTGGCTCCCCTCCATCTCGTATTCTGGCTCCGTGTTCCCCACGGTAAAATATTGACTTTGGCTTTTGTCCCGCCCAATTCCAAGGATATTGATTTTCTGCCTTTTCTGGAACCAAAAACAGAAGAAAACAGGAACTGACACTATGGCATCTTGTTAATAGGTTAGTACCAGAAAGCATATAAAAACACCTCAAAGTGTAGACAAAGCAAAGCAAAGTAGATACTAAACAAGCATGGAACATAAAAAATTATAGATACGTTTACGACGTATCAAGCACCCCCAAGCTTAACTCCTGCTCGTCCTCGAGTAGGTAAGTGATAAAAAGAATAATTTTTGAGGTGACATGCACCATCAAAATCAAGATCAAACCATTTGCAAGGATTGAAAGCTGGGATCAAAGAACTCTAAACATGAGCATGAAATATGGAGTTCTAACAGTAAGACAAAATAACTATGCATGCAACATGAAAGGTTACAAACAAAGATCATGAATAACAATCCATTGAAATATGTTTGTTTGTTTTACATATAGAAAACATAGCATAGTGGCATTCAGCTTGTCCCTCATGGAGTAGCAAATAAATGCATAGGACACCTTCAAAGTTCATAAGAGTGACTAGATACAAATAGTTCATGAGCAAGCAATATCAACAATATGCATCAATCAATAAGTTTGGGACAATGCACATAGAACTAAGAATGGAAACTATGCTCTCTTAATTGGTGCCTAAGGATAGAAGGTGGAGACTCAATATAATAGTGGAAGAAAGGCTCTTCAGAAAAAGGGAAGTAGGGATTTCAAGTCTCAAAAAGAGCTTCCAAAAATTATGGTACTTGTTAGCTTTTAGCTCTCATTGCCCCTATCATAAGAATCTTGAAGTGATTAAGGTTAAATTGAACAAACTATGTAGTATATGCTTGACAAAGTATAAGTTGGAAATCTCATGTCCCTTGCATACGAGGGCCGCTCCTGATGCTACTCAAGTTTAGTTATCGGTAAGTTCTTGTCATAGTAAGTACATATGTATCATAGAGAACCGCCAACGGGGTATCCCTTGCACATGATACAGGAGCTATCCCATAATCAAAATGACAAGGAAAGCAGACAATGAGAATCTCAACAATCTTCTTATTTACCATGGGAAAATGGTGCTTTTTTCTCTCTTTCCTCTTTTCTCATCTTTTTTTTTCTTTTTTCTCAATCTCTTTTTCTATCTCTTTTTTTATAAGAAAAATGCTTCATAGATTGCTCATTATGGTGATGCTGCAAGTTTCCACCATGATTAGGCATGGCTTATGCTAGCGCCCCAAGCGTTTCTCTAACACACATACATAACTCCATGGACTTACAAGCGTCCCTTTCATTTCACACCGACGACATCCATAAACAAAAGAGCATGATATCAACTGTGTACAATGTACAAGTGCAATGTTGAAAGTGTTCCACATGACAGCATGGTTCTGCTAATTCCAACATATAAGTGCAAGCATATACAACATAGATGACACAATGGTTCAAGTTTATTTAGGGGCAAGAAAAATAAAGTGTGCCATCAAGTTTGTGAGAGCTTTAATCACTAAGGTTTCACATAACAAAGAGAATTTTTAATTGGAAGGTAGATTAAAACAAGAATATACTTGGAATGGTGTAACACACCATGCATAGGGATTTGTAGTGGACGCTTTGGAATAACTTGGTTTCTTGGGAGTTAGATGCATGAGTAGAACTTACTCATACAAGTGGAGGCTAGCAAAAGACTGGGAGCGACCAACTAAGAGATCAATAATGGCCATAATCATGCAGAGCGACAAAACATTACTAATCAAAGCATTAAGTGGTACTACAAGTCAAGGACTAAATGATCATAGAGTCTATGGTGACTTGTTCATAGTCATAACATGGTGTGAGCATGTGCCAAGTCAACCCAAACAAAGCATCAAAGGAGAATACCACAATGCTATTCTTTTGTATGCTAAAACAACACATGATTCCTTCAAGGCACATTAAGCAATCCCAATTGTTTGGAACAAGTCATGCTACAGCTGACGAGGTTTAATCTCGTCAATGCCCATTGTTATGGACTTGGGTTTTGGAGAAGATGGGGATGCTGGAGATCGCGAAACGGTTAGCAAACAAGCAACGCAGGGATACGAAGTTTACCCAAGTTCAGGCCCCCAGAGGGAAAACCCTACTCCTGCTTGTCTGCTCTTGATTACGGCGGAACCAAAAGTTACAGGGGTGCGCAGATGCAATCTGGCGTGGAGGTGTGTATGCGGTGAGTTGAGGTGCCCTCCTCGCCATGCCCTCCTAGCCTTTATATAGATAGGAAAGTCCCGGGCATAGGTCGAGTCGGTTACAGATTAGGGTTTTCCCCTTTGAAATTCTATCTACTCTAGTCTTGTTATCCAAGGATCCGAAGGTGTCATGGTCTTGGGCCACCCAAAAGTCTTTGCAGGCCACATATGTTCTTGTGGGCCTTCCTTGGACTGGACCAGGTATACTAATATCATGTACCCGTAGGGTATAACCATATCAGTAACCCCCGAGTGTTCAGTCGAATTATAGATTCGGCTGAGGACTCCTCAATCTTTCGGGTGTAGTTGGTCCTGTTTATAAGGGAAAGAATGATTTTAGTTTGTAGGGATTGTTGATGCATGTGCCTGACTCTCCTGACGGATCAAGGCCAGTTAACTGCCTTAGGACAAAACAACACGATCTTCTTCAGACTCGAGTCCCTAGACTCGAATCAGGAACGGATGCTGGCGTAATTTGACTCAGGCCGTTGAGGTCTTACATGAGTCGAATCCCAGTAGTTTTTGAGTGATGTACCCAACGCGTCCGTCAGGATTTTCATTGCGTCTGTTGACAGGGTATTTTTACTGGTAGAGCGCAGTCAGGTGCGTTATCATGCCATCAGATGATATCTGCAGGTCTTATCTTTGTGTCGTAGACACATCATCCGAAATGTTATCACCGTAGAGGTGTTTCGGGTGGCTAAGGAAAATGTTTTCCACTTAGCGTTTGTTTGGGCAAAGTTGCCAGAATTTTTTTTGCATTTTGATCCAAAGGATCGCAGTCGAAGAATTCATAGGGTGCGCGACCAGCGCTCCCTATGGGAGTAGCCCCCGAGTGTCTGTTCGAGTCGTAGACTCGAGCAGATACTTTTAATTCAGTTATTTTTAGCTTCGGGTCCGTAGGACACAATTTTTTCGGATGCTTGATCAATCCTCCCTATGGGAGTAGCCTCCGAGTCTGTAGTGGAGTTGTAGACTCGACATGGGACTCGAAGATAGTTGAGCGTTATAGTTCTTCAATCATTTATGAGGTGCGCGGACAGCGCTCCTGATAGGAGTAGCCCCCGAGTAGTTCGAATCGCAGATTCGAGTAAGTACTTATTTATTCAGTCGAAGATTTCCAGTCGTTGCTGGACTCCTTGATGATGTTAGTGCTGACGATCGATGAACTCAACCGTCTGCGGCGCCAGAGGTGACGTAACGGGACTAACGTGGGTCCCACTTTCTAACTTGGAGTTGACTAGTCGTGCGCGACGTGGCGAGAATTACGGCGTCTCCTCGATTTCCGTGCATAGTGGACGGCGTGCGGGCGATGATTCGCTGCTGTGTTGACACGTGTACGGTTGGATCTGTCCTTAGCATTAGGGCTTCTAAATGAACGGTTCTTGTTCGTCGTCCTCATCCTTATAATCGTGGGGAAAACAGTGATTTTGTTTTCACCCCTTGCCATTTTCTTTCCACCATTGTCTCCATTTTTGCGAGTACTTGCTTTCTTGCGTGCACTGGACATTCTTCGCTCCTTCCCTTCCTCATTTGCGCGCATTGCCATCGTCGATGATCTGCCATGGTCAAGTCAAAGAAGGCCTCTGCCAGAGCAGGCTTGAGCGCCCCCGCCGGCGGCAAGAAGGTTGCCGGTGCCACGCGCATCACTGAAGGCAACTGGAGGCGCACGGAGGCGCGCGAGGGTGACCTGCGCAAGCTGCACGATGCGGGTCTGATCCCGCAGGACAAGGAGGCTACGAAGCTTCTGTTGTAATTATGCCCTAGAGGCAATAATAAAGATGTTATTATTATAATTCTTGTTCATGATAAAGTTTATATTCCATGCTAGAATTGTATTAAGCGGAAACTTTAATACTTGTGTGGTTTATGAACAACACCGTGTCCCTAGTATGCCTCTATGGACTAGCTCATTGATTAATGATGGTTAAGGTTTCCTAACCATAGACATGAGTTGTCGATTAATAATGAGATCATATCATTGGGAGAATGATATGGTGGACAGACCCAAACTAAGCGGAGCAATTAGATCGTGTCATCGTGTTCATCTTTGCGAAGCTTTTCTTATGTCAAATATTGTATTCCTTAGACCATGAGATAATACAACTCCCTGGTATCAGAAGAAAGCTTTGAGGTCATCAAACGTCATCCTATGAGAGGGTGATCATAAAGGTGTCTCTCAGGTGATCGGAAAGTACCTGTTGGGTTGTATGTATCAAGATGGGATTTGTCCCTCCCAAATCGGAGAGATATACTTCGGGCCTACTCGGTAATCGATATCAACACCGCTTGCAAGCATGTGGTTAAGGAGTTAATCACAAAGTGATATCGGATTACGGAATGAGTAAAGTACTTGCTGTGAACGAGATTGAACTAGGTATGACGGTACCAACGATCAAATCTCGGGCAAGTAAAATATCACGAGATGAAGGGAATATATATATGGGATTGATTGAATCCTGGCATCGTGGTTCATCCGATATGTTCATCGATGAATGTGTGGGAGTCAATATGGGTTTCCAGACCCCGCTGTTGATTATTGATAGAAGATCATGTTTGCATATTCTCGAACCCGAAGGGTCACACACTTAACGTGTCTCGACGCTAGGATAGATTAGATAATTGGTTTATGAGTTTTTTGTTCGGAGTCTCGGATGGGATCCGGGACATCACGAGAGGTTCCATAATGGTCCGAAGAATAAGATTCATATAAGGCAATGCAGTTTTTGGAGTTCGGAATTGTTTCGGGTTAATCGGTATTGTACCGGAAGCTTCTAGAACCTTCCGGAGGGGGACCAACGTGGCCCCACCTGCCGGGAGGGGGCATGGGCCTATGAGGGAGTGCCCTGGCCACATTGGTCCAGGGGAACAAGGCCCCATAGGTCCCATCCGGCCAGATCTAGGGCAAACCCTAGGAAAGCTTCTAGAAGGGGGGAGGGGAACTTGCCCCCCACTCCTCCCTCCTTGGCCGCCGGCCTAGGGCTTGGGGGAGGGGCTAGGGCTGGCGCCCACTCCTCTATATATAGAGATATGGGGCGCACCCTCCCCCACACCTCCTCCTCAAGCCCTAGCCGCCCTGCTGCCCTCCTCTCTCTCTCCCTCCCGACTGCACGTAGGCGAAGCCCTGCTGCAGAAACTCTCCACCACTTGCACCGCGCCGTCGCGTTGTAGATCCAATCCGTCTCTCCACCATACTTGATGGACCGAGGAAGGAGGAGACGTCGAGGTGCCGCACGTGTGCATCTCTCGGAGGCATCGCCACTTGCGGTGTTAGATCGGATCGGATCGCAAGGAGGAGAAGCGAGTACGACTACATCACCCACGTTCCGACGAACGTTCCGTTGTGCGAATCTTCAAGGGTATGAAGATCTCATCTAATCCCCCTCGTTTTTTGCATCTCCTAGATTAGATCTTGGCTTTCCCGTTCGCATCCGTAGAATTTTTTTGATTTACTATGCTGCAAAACCCTTCAGTGGTATCAGAGCTAGATCTATGCGTAGATGTGTTTCACAAGTAGAACGCAACATGGTTATTGCGGGCGTTGATGTTTTCTGTTGCAAGCCTCTTGTTTGTGTTCTTCTTATGACGCGGGATAGTGAGATCGAAGCGGTCCAGGCCAACCTTACGCGACCTCGTTCGCGAGACCGGCTCCGCACTTGACGTGTGGCTTGTTCCACACATGTAGCTGGTGGATGCCAGTTTCTCTCACTATAGTTGTCATGGGATTTACATCGGAGTTTGGAAACCATAATATCACTGTTGTGGCTTTCCGTAGGTAAGAATCGTTCTTAGCTTTCTACTCCCATAAGCCACGTAAAACATGCAACAACAAAGTAGAGGCGTCTAACTTGTTTTTGCAGGGAGTGTTTTCTGTGATATGGTATGGCCCAAGATGTGATGTATATGTTGTATGCGATGATCATGTTTTGTAATGTTTCACGACTTGCATGTCGATGAGTACACAACCGGCAGGAGCCATATGGTTGTCTTTATAATTGTGTATGACCTGTGTGTCAATTTCTTATACGCCATGTAATAGCTTTACTTTATCGCTAAGTAGTTAGCAATAGTTGTAGTTGCTATTCGTGGTGGAGGCAATCATGGTGGAGTGATGGAGATCATGCCGGCACGCACAAGATGGAGATCATTGCGTGAATATTGGCTATATCATGTCACATAAAGTCATATGCATGTGATGTTTATCCTTTTATGTATCTTATTATGCTTAGATCGCGACGGTAGCATTATAAGATGATTCCTCACTTAAAGATCAAGATAAACTGTGTTCTCCCCATGTATGCACCATTGCGAAAGTTCGTCGTGTCCAAGTATCATGTGATGATCGGGTGCTATAGACTCTACGTTCACATACAATGTGTGCAAGCCAGTTTTGCACACGCGGAAATACTTGGGTTTGACTTGACGAGCCTAGCATGTACAGACATGGCCTCGAAACACAAGAACCAAAAGTTTAAGCATGATTCATATGAATGATATGATCGACACTTCGTTGTCCACCATTGAAACCACATCTCTTCTCGTGAAGATCGGATTAGGTGTGGTGAATTAGGATCATGTTCACTAAACAACTTGAGGGATGTTGATTTTAGTGGGAGTTCATCTAGTAATTTGATTAAAAGTTGAACTAGTTATCATGAACATAGTCTAATTTGTACTTGCAAACATTGTAGATCAAATGGCTAAGTCCAACTTCAACTTCAACGTTTTTGTTGATAAAGAAAAGCTTAGAAACAATGGGTCTAACTTCACCAACTGGTTCCGCAATCTAAGAATCATTCTCTCTGGCGGTCAAAAGGACTATGTCCTTGAGAATGCGCTAGGTGACGCCCCTGCTGTACGTGCGCGGGCTGATGAGAAAGCTGTCTATCAGTCGCGCAAAGATGATTATGGTGTGATTAAGAGCACCATGTTGTTTGCTATGGAATCGGACCTTCAAAATCGTTTTGAAGACTATCCCGGGCCCTTTGAGATTCTTGAGGATCTGAAAACTATGTTTTGAGACTCGGCCTTCGAGAGATATGAGATCTCCGAGAAATTCTTTAACTACAAGATGGAGGAAGGGAGTTTCGTTAGTGAGCACGCCATAAAGATGTCGGGCTACACTCAACATGTGAGAAACTGATCGCAAGATTCCAGAGGAGCTCAAGATTGATAGGGTTCTGCAATCACTCCCTCCCAGCTACAAAAGTTTTGTAGTGACTCATAATCAGATTGGTTCCACTAATACGATCACCGAGCTCTTCGCAAAGCTGAAGGCTGCGGAGGTGGACATCAAAAAGGATAATCATGTGTTGATGGTCAACAAGCCCCCCACCTTCAAGAAAGGTAAGGGTGCAAAGAAGCCCTTTAAGAAAGGAGACGGCAAGCGCGTTGCCCCTGCTGAGAAGAAGCTCAAGTCTGGACCCAAGCCGGACATTGAGTGCTTCTATTGCAAGGACAAGGGTCACTGGAAGCGCAACTGTCTGAAGTACTTAGCGGACAAGAAGGCCGGCACCATCAAAGGTATATTTGATATACATGTTATTGATGTTTTCCTTACTAGCCGTCGTTGTAGTGCCTGGGTATTTGATAGTGGTTCAGTTGCTAATATTTGTAACTCGAAACAGGAGCTACGGAATAGAAGGCGGCTTGCGAGGGATGAGGTGACGATGCGCGTTGGCAACGGATCAAGAGTTGATGTGATGGCCGTCGGCACGCTCTCCTTATTTTTACCTTCGGGATTAGTTTTAAACCTTAATAAGTGTTATTATGTGCCTGCGTTGAGCATGAACATTATTTCTGGATCGTGTTTATTGCAAGACGGTTATTCATTTAAATCGGAGAATAATGGTTGTTCTATTTATATGAGTAACATCTTTTATGGTCATGGACCTGTTGTGAATGGTTTATTTCTTTTGAATCTCGAAAGGGATGAAACACACATCCATAACATTGAGGCTAAGAGATGCAAAGTAGATAGTGATAATACTACTTATTTGTGGCACTATCGTCTAGGTCATATTGGTGTAAAACGCATGAAGAAACTCCATTCTGATGGACTTTTGGAGTCTCTTGATTTTGAATCATTTGACACATGCGAACCATGCCTCATGGGCAAGATGATCAAAACCCCGTTGTCCGGAATGATGGAGCGGGCAACGGACTTGTTGGAAATCATACATACCGATGTGTGCGGACCGATGAGTGTTTCGACGCGCGGTGGATATCGCTACTTTCTCACTTTTACCGATGACTTAAGTAGATATGGGTATATCTATTTGATGAAACATAAATCTGAAACATTTGAAAAGTTCAAGGAATTTCAGAATGAAGTGGAGAACCATCGTAACAGAAAAATTAAGTTTCTATGATCCGATCGTGGAGGTGAATATTTGAGTTATGATTTTCTCACGCATCTTAAACCAAGCGGAATCATTTCGCAACTCACGCCACCCGGAACACCACAGCGCAATGGTGTGTCTGAACGCCGGAATCGAACCCTATTAGATATGGTCCGATCAATGATGTCTCTTACTGATTTGCCGTTATCATTTTGGGGTTATGCATTAGAAACCGCTGCATTCACTTTAAATAGGGCACCATCTAAATCCGTTGAGACGACACCGTATGAACTATGGTTTGGTGCTAAACCTAAGTTGTCGTTTCTTAAAGTTGGGGATGCGAAGCCTACGTCAAGAAGTTGATGCCGGACAAGCTCGAACCCAAAGCGGAGAAATGCGTCTTCATAGGATACCCTAAGGAAACTATTTGGTATACCTTCTATCACAGAACCGAAGGCAAAGTGTTTGTCGCAAAGAACGGTTCCTTTCTTGAGAAGGAGTTTCTCTCGAAAGAAGTGAGTGGAAGGAAAGTAGAGCTAGACGAGGTTGTTGAACCTTCTCTTGAGTTGGATAGTAGCGCAGCACCTGAAATTGTTCCAGTGTCGCCTGCACCAACAATAGAGGAAGCTAATGACAAGGATCATGAAGCTTCAGACGATGCTGCTACTGAACGTCGCAGGTCGACAAGGTCGCGTGCCCCTCCTGAGTGGTACGGCAACCCTGTCTTGACTGTCTTATTGGTAGAAGACAGTGAACCTACGAACTATGAGGAAGCGATGATGAGCCCATACTCTGAGAAATGGCTAGAGGCCATGAAATCCGAATTGGGATCCATGAGCGAAAACCAAGTGTGGACTTTGGTGGACCCTCCTAGCGACCGAGAGTCCGTTGAGTGCAAATGGATCTTCAAGAAGAAAATGGACGCGGATGGTAATGTTACCGTCTATAAAGCACGGCTTGTCGCGAAAGGTTTTCGACAAGTTCAAGGTGTTGACTACGATGAGACTTTCTCTCCCGTAGCAATGTTTAAGTCCATTCGGATTTTATTAGCAATTGTTGCGTTTCATGATTATGAAATATGGCAGATGGATGTCAAGACTGCGTTACTCAATGGCAATATTGATGAAGAGTTGTATATGATGCAACCCGAAGGTTTTGTCGATCCTAAGGATGCTGATAAAGTGTGCAAACTTCAGCGTTCCATTTATGGACTGAAGCAAGCATCTCGGAGTTGGAACCTTCGTTTTGATCAAGTGATCAAGAGCTTTGGATTTGTTCCAAATTGCTACAAAGCTTGTATCTACAAGAAAGTGAGTGGGAGCTCGGTGACATTTCTGGTACTATATGTGGATGACATATTGATTATTGGAAATGACATTAACATGCTTAACGATGTGAAGAGTTAATTGAACAAGTGTTTTTCAATGAAAGACCTAGGTGAAGCTGCTTATATATTGGGCATCAAAATCTATAGAGATAGACAAAGACGCCTAATAGCTTTAAGCCAGAGTACATACCTAGACAAAGTTCTGAAAAGGTTCAGAATGGATAAGGCAAAGAAAGGTTCAGTGCCTATGTTTGTCAGGTAAGATATTAAGAAAGGCTCAGTGTCCAGCTACGGTAAATGATAGATAAGCTATGAGCAAAGTGCCTTATGCCTCGGCCATAGGTTCTATCATGTATGCCATGCTATGTACAAGACCGGATGTGTCCAATGCTCTTAGTTTGACGAGCAAATATCAAAGTGATCCAGGAGTGGAACACTGGACAGCCGTGAAGAACATCCTAAAGTACCTAAATAGGACTAGAGAAATGTTCTTAGTCTATGGAGGTGATGAACAGCTCGTCGTAAAAGGTTACGTCGACGCTAGTTTCGACACCGACAAGGATGATTCTAAATCTCAGAAAGGATACGTTTATATTTTGAATGGAGGAGCTGTGAGCTGGAGAAGCTGCAAGCAAAGCGTGATCGCGGGATCTACAGTAGAAGCGGAATACATGGCTGCTACAGAAGCGTCAAGTGAAGGAGTTTGGATCACGAACTTCATCACTGAGCTTGGTGTGGTTCCAATTGCATTGGACCCACTGGAGATATTGTGTGACAACACTGGCGCCATAGCACTCGCTAAGTAACCAAGATATCATCCAAAGACCAAGCATATCAACTGCTTCATATAATCCGAGATTATATAGCAGATGGAGATCTGAAGATTAGCAAAGTACATACAGATCTGAATGTCGCAGATCCATTGACTAAACCTCTTCCACGTGCAAAACATGATCAGCACCTTAGTGCCATGGGTGTGAGATTGTTGCCAAATGTAAACTAGATTATTGACTCTAGTGCAAGTGGGAGACTCTTGGAATTATGCCCTAGAGGCAATAATAAAGATGTTATTATTATAATTCTTGTTCATGATAAATTTTATATTCCATTCTAGAATTGTATTAAGCGGAAACTTTAATACTTGTGTGGTTTATGAACAACACCGTGTCCCTAGTATGCCTCTATGGACTAGCTCATTGATTAATGATGGTTAAGGTTTCCTAACCATAGACATGAGTTGTTGATTAATAATGAGATCATATCATTGGGAGAATGATATGGTGGACAGACCCAAACTAAGCGGAGCAGTTAGATCGTGTCATCGTGTTCATCTTTGCGAAGCTTTTCTTATGTCAAATATTGTATTCCTTAGACCATGAGATAATACAACTCCCTGGTATCGGAAGAAAGCTTTGAGGTCATCAAACGTCATCCTATGAGAGGGTGATCATAAAGGTGTCTCTCAGGTGATCGGAAAGTACCTGTTGGGTTGTATGTATCGAGATGGGATTTGTCCCTCCCAAGTCGGAGAGATATACTTCGGGCCTACTCGGTAATCGATATCAACACCGCTTGCAAGCATGTGGTTAAGGAGTTAATCACAAAGTGATATCGGATTACGGAACGAGTAAAGTACTTGCCGTGAACGAGATTGAACTAGGTATGATGGTACCGACGATCAAATCTCGGGCAAGTAAAATATCGCGAGACGAAGGGAATATATATATGGGATTGATTGAATCCTGGCATCGTCGTTCATCCGATATGTTCATCGATGAATGTGTGGGAGTCAATATGGGTTTCCAGACCCCGCTGTTGATTATTGATAGAAGATCATGTCTGCATATTCTCGAACCCGAAGGATCACACACTTAACGTGTCTCGACGCTAGGATAGATTGGATAATTTGTTTATGGTTTTTTTGTTCGGAGTCTCGGATGGGATCCGGGACATCACGAGAGGTTCCGGAATGGTCCGGAGAATAAGATTCATATAAGGCAATGCAGTTTTTGGAGTTCGGAATTGTTTCGGGTTAATCGGTATTGTACCGGAAGCTTCTAGAACCTTCCGGAGGGGGACCAACGTGGCCCCACCTGCCGGGAGGGGGCATGGTCCTATGAGGGAGTGCCCTGGCCACATTGGGCCAGGGTCACAAGGCCCCATAGGGCCCAGCCGGCCAGATCTAGGGCAAACCCTAGGAAAGCTTCTAGAAGAGGGGGGGGGAACTTGCCCCCCACTCCTCCCTCCTTGGCCGCCGGCCTAGGGCTTGGGGGAGGGGCTAGGGCTGGTTCCCACCCCTCTATATATAGAGGGATGGGCGCACCCTCCCCCCCACACCTCCTCCTCAAGCCCTAGCCGCCTCACGCCTCCTCTCTCTCCCTCCCGATGGCGAAGCCCTGCTGCAGAAACTCTCCACCACTTGCACCGCGCCGTCGCGTTGTAGATCCAATCCGTCTCTCCACCATACTTGCTGGATCGAGGAAGGAGGAGACGTCGAGGTGCCGCACGTGTGCATCTCTTGGAGGCATCGCCACTTGCGGTGTTAGATCGGATCGGATCACGAGGAGGAGAAGCGAGTACGACTACATCACCCACGTTCCGACGAACGTTCCGCTGTGCGAATCTTCAAGGTTATGAAGATCTCATATAATCCCCCTCGTTGTTTGCATCTCCTAGATTAGATCTTGGCTTTCCCGTTCGCATCCGTAGAATTTTTTTGATTTACTATGCTGCGAAACCCTTCAGCTTCCAGGCGATGAGGTAATCCCCCGTCAACCCGCAGGGTTTCAGGTGATGTTTGTCGCGTTTGTTCTTCGTGGCTTATCGCTTCCTGTCTACAATTTTCTTCGTGGACTCCTTTTTTTCTATGGCATCCAACTTCATCATCTTTTTCCCAATTCTCTCTTCCACATCGCATGTTTTATCACTTTCTACGAGTGCTGGCTCGGTATCGAGCCGCACTTTGGCCTCTTCCGGAAACTCTATTCCATGAAGAGGCAATCTGGCACCGGCGGGGTCTACCCGCTTGGCGGCTGCGTCATTTCCATCCGATCTTCTGTTCTCTTCTTTTATTTTTCTATGTGCGAATCCGTCCAATACTGGCGGAAGAAGTGGTTTTATATCCGCGACTCCACAGTGGACGGGCAAGAATTTGGCCTCGCTCCCTTCGACTCCTCCCAGGAGATCCTTCCGAAGAGATCCTGGAAGAACCATGTCCTAGAGGGCGAGGTGGCGGAAGTAGAGGAGCTCTACCATCGGGTGGAGGCACTCTAGATGGTTGCGGGGAAGGAGGTCAATGGTGTGGATATCATCCGCACCTTCCTCAAACGTCGGGTGCAACCGCTCCAGGCGAGGGCACATCCGATGTTTCTTTACACTGGCCGCAACGACCCGACGAGGGTTTCGGCCAAGGAGCTGTCCAAGGGCGACCTCGATAGGGCTCTTCGGCCATTACTGAAGTTCAAGGCTGAGGAGGACCTCCCGAAGAAGTCCTTGACCGCCCCTTCAGTTCTTCGAATACAGTTCCTCAGGTGTAGAATTGTGTCATGCGCGTTGCGCTTTTTTACTATTGCTGTCTCCATATGAATAGCGTTGCTAATCACGTTCTTTGTCTTCTTTTGTTTGTAGGAACTTAAGGTGGCTGGCATGATGCCTCCGCTGCTTGAAAAATATCCGATTGCGCCTGACAACGAGGTTGTGGACTCTGAGTCCGAACTTCCGCTGGCGCAATGTCCAACCCAAGAAGTGTAGGGTTCGCAGCATAGAAAACAAAAAAATTCCTACGATGGGAACAACTATGTACCAAGATCTATCTACTAGATACAAACAACGGGCGGATGTATATCCGTAGAGAACATACCCTTGAAGACCGACAAAGCTTAACGAGTTAAACTCGTGGTTGATGTAGAAGATCTCTTGCCGATCTCAAGATCGAGAGGAAGTCCTAGCGCCGCAAATCAGAAGCGCATCCGTGCTCGCACACACGTCCGAGGCACCGAGCAACCTCCGCCTCCTCGCTCCAGCGATGCAGCGGAAGCACAACTCTTTCTTGCCGAATAGCCACCGGGAACATGTATCTCGCTAGTCCGAGACCATGGGGAATAAAATTCTAGAGGGGGAGAGAGATCCTTCACGAGGAGGTGTGAGTGAGAAGTGAGGAGGGGGTGCCTTTTATAGGAGAGGGGGGACCCCAAGGGGGTGGCCGGCGCATGGGGGCTGCCCCATGGCCCTCCCCTCTTCATGTGGGTGGACACTCCACTCACAAAATTCCTTTAAATTCCCTCCACTCAAAATCCCACTCAAACTTGCCATTAAATTTCCACCAAATTTAATGCAAACTCTCATTAAATAAAACTCTTTTTATTTATTCAGAATTTTGTCAATTACATTAATGACAAACATTCACATATAACCCCTTGCTAGAATTCTATTTCACATGCAAAAACACTTTCTGCAATTTCACCCAAAAACTTGTTTCGGTATCTAGTGAAATAAATTCCTGCGCTTGTTATTCTTTCCGGCATGAAACTTTTGCTCCAATTGGATGTCGGTGTGTCTTAAGTGTGTCACCCTACGGTTCGTGAATAATGAGGACATGATCGATACCCCTCTCGAATCAATAATCAGAAGCGGGATCTGGAGACCCATACTGACTCCCACACATTCAACGATGACTTTCTTGTGATCGTCGGAACCTTTTACGCTAGTATCTTAATCCCTTTGTTTCACGATATATTACATGTCCGAGATTCAATCATAGGTATCTCCATACCTAGTTTGATCTCGTTACTGACATGCACTCTTTTCTCGTTCCCGTGATATAACATTCTAGTGATCAAATCACTTGCTTGCAAGCTAACCAGTGTGATATCACCGAGAGGGCCCAGAGTATATCTATCCGTCATCGAGATGAACAAATTCCACTCTCGATCCATGGGCCTCAACATAACACTTTATTAGTTCTGAACCCATCTTTATAATCACCCTGTTATGGTGTGACGTTTGATGTTATCAAGAAACTCTTCCGGTGTTAGTGATTGGCATGATCTCATGGTCTAAGGATTAGGATCACTTCGTAAGTTGTTATAGCAATATAAACTCAATGACTTTGATCATAATGCTATATTTCGGATGAATGTTCATCACATCATTACACTAATGTTGTGATCCCGTTGTTAACAACATCCAATGTCTATGATCAGGAAACCTTGATCATCTTGTTAATCAACGAGCTAGTTTATGAGAGAGGCATAACTAGAAACTTTCTGTTTGTTTATTAAACACACATGTATTAACGTTTCCATATTAATACAATTATAGCATGCAAAATAAACATCTATCATATACTTGGAATACACATAATAAACACTTTATTATTGCCTCTCAGGGCATATTCCCTTCAGTCTCCCACTTGCACTAGAGACAATAATCTAGTTACATAGTGATGAATCTAACACCCATGGAGTTCTGGTGTTGATCATGTTTTGCTCTAGGGAGAGTTTTAGTCAACGGATCTGCTAAATTGAGATCCGTGTGTACTTTACAAATCTTTATATCTCCATCCTTGACATGCTCGCGGATGGAGTGAAACCGGCGCTTAATATGCTTGGAATTCTTGTGAGACCTTGGTTCTTTGGCATTGGCAATGGCACCATTGTTGTCACAATAGATCACCATCGGGTCCAACGCGCTTGCAACCACACCTAGTTTGGATATGAACTCCTTCATCCAAACCGCTTCTTGAGCAGCTTCCGAAGCAGCAACATATTCGACCTCCGTTGTTGATCCCGCCACCACAGGTTGTTTGGAAATCCTCCAACTAACCGCTCCGCCATTCATGAGAAATACGTATCCGGATTGAGACTTAGAGTCATCTAGGTCAGTGTCAAAGCTTGCATCGACATAACACTTAGCGACGAGCTTTTCTTCACCTCCGTACACAAGAAACATATCCTTAGTTCTTCGTAAGTACTTAAGGATATTCTTGACCTATCCGATGTTCAACTGGATCCGATTGGTACCTACTAGTCAAACTAATAGCATGTGCCACATCCGGTCTCGTACATAGCATGGCGTACATTATAGAGCCTATGGCAGAAGCATAGGGGACTTTGTCCATTATCTCTCTTTCTTCCGCCGTAGCCGGACTTTGAGTCTTACTAAATGGCTTGCCTTGCAATATAGGTAAGAACCCCTTCTTACTTCCGTCCATTTTAAACTTCTTTAAAATCTTATCAAGGTAATTTTAAGTTGTAGATTTTAATTTTATACAAATTTTATATATTATACACATTTTTCTGAATTATAAATCAAAAGTTATTAGTTAAACAAGATTTAATCATTTATTTGATTTCTAGAATATTAATAATAGAGTTTATAATATTTTATTTATTTCTTAAACAGGAAATACTTTTTTTACCGCACCCACACTTAGCCTGAGTCACTGACCAGTGGGCCTATGTCCACCTCAGCTCTTTAAGTTAAAAAATGTATTTGTTACCGATTGGTTGGCTACCCCTAGTCAATGACATCTGGGCCCTAGGCCATGTCACTTGCCACGTGAGACAAAGACTGGTCAAACACGTTGACGTGGACAGGGTGATCTCACCCTGACGTTGCCTTGCCGGTGGCATGGCAGACAACGGGTAGGAGAGCAGTAGTGTGCGAGTGAGCGGGTGTGCCTAGGCTTGTTCGAACCAGAGCAGCAAGGTGAGTAATATAGTGGTGGCACCGCTGGTTTTTGGTCATCGGCGGGAAAATGACGACGAGCTTATGCGGCGGTGCTTGCGGGTGATTACGGTGGCATGAATATAGGAAGCAAACAAGGCATCGGTGCATGCTAGGAGACTAAGTGACTCACCAGGAACGCGATGGTGTGCTTGATTTGGCGAGGCGCGGTCGGAGACGACGGTGAGGTCGACGAACAGCGTCGGGAACCGAGGGTGCGATTGGGTCGATTCACGCCTTCTCTGCAGGTGCAAGTTGGGGCAATCGAACGAGAAGCGCACGGCGGCCTCCACCGTGGTCTTTTCTGGACGAGGCGAGCACGGAATCGCCGGCTCCGGCTCACCTCCGAGCTAGGGTTCTCGGCATGGTTGGGGAAACAAGGTAGAGAGGGTTTCAGAGGGGGGAAATGGGGATGAGGACGAGCAGGGACGTCGCGGTGGGCTCCTTATCCTCTCCTGGCAACGGCGACGTTGATCTTGGAGCAAGGACGACGACAGACGGCCTCAGCCTCGCCACCGAGCTGCTTCCAGCTGGAGGAAGACGACGACGTGTTGTTTTGCGGATAACCCCCTAGCGTTTCTTTTCTCTCAACCCACAGTCCCTCTTTGGTCCCACATGTCACACATGTCAGCCAGAGACGTGAACGAACTGGGCTGGTTATTGGGCCTTCGTGGGCTGCACAGGACAACAGGTAAGCAAGTAGGAGTTGGGCTACGGCCAGGTCTTATTTTTTATTTGTTTTCCATTTTTTATTTTCTGTTTTCCTTTTCAAAATTTAATATAATCTTTAATTTGAACTTTTCTTTATAGAATTATTTGCTGGATAATTGTAGTAATACTGAAATATATTTAGTATCATTTGTGAACTTTTTATTGTATAATGTTATGTTTTTATATTTCTTTTATTTTCTACATGAACCCCTTTCTATATTTGTAGACGCTTTTCTTATTATCTTTCTTTCCACTTTTAATTATGGATTTATTAAATAATATATTCTTATTTGTTTATAAAACTTAACTCTAGTTGGCTCATAGTTTGAATAGAAATTTTTATATGTATAATGATCCTATATCATTATTTGTTGTATAAAATATAAAGAAATTAATATGGTTATTACTACTTCCATTAACTTGGAAAATGGCAATATATATATTCTATTATGATCAACAAAAAGTTTAGGTTTTTAATTAGAAGTGCTTACCCTAGAGTTTAGGATTCTTAATTTTACTTATATTCCCTTATTTATGTGAGTAAAGGTTTAATAAATAAGCATATTGTATGGTGTTTGTGATATTTGATGTCATTACCTTTTAAAATATAAAGTTATACCTAGAATGTTTTATATAAATGAAAAGATAAGTATACTTTTAAGCACATATAATGTTGATGGTTGGAATTGACAGAATGTGCTTATGTAATTTGCTATAGGAAATATTCCTATTAAGTGATATAGATATAAGATAAGGAATTCTTTATATGAAATGGATATTATACTTGGTTTTAAGATTTAAATTTGACTGTTTACCAAGAATTACTATCTTCCGTAATTCATAATTCTAGACTTCTTATTAAGGAATTCCTTTCCTAGATATGCTACCTTTTCCTATCTATCATCATGATTAACATGATGAGCTTTACTTCATAAAAATATTCTTATTCACTGATTAACCTTCTAAACTCATGGATGAATCCAATGAGTTTGATACTAAAGCATTTCATAACTTCCTCATACCCTTGCTTGGTTGTATCCACTACTCTACTGTTGATAGCCTTTCATCCAACAAGTAGTTCCTTCAAACTCTACTCATAATCTTCCTTAATCATTCATCACTAATATATCTCTAATAGTTGTATGCATCCAACTACCTTTCTCTAAAGTTTACTATCCTTTAAGATGAATAACACTACTTCCACAACTTTATGCTACACTAGCTTTAATTGAATCATGCTTTCTTACATTTACTCTAATAACTTATACTCCAACCTCACATTATATTAATGTGACTAGTCATGTCTAACCTAGGATAATATATTTAGACTAGGTTTAATCATGTTCTACCCACCAATGTCACTTATACTAAATATAAGCATTCAATATTGGTGGCTAAAGCATCACCATTATAATCCTTTAATCATTTATAGCTTAGATTTTTAGTTGGCTAAGCAAGGCTTTATCAATACAACCTTACAATTGTATTGGAATTATCTCTTAGTATCTTTAATTGGATTAAGGCTGTTATTCATGGACTATGCCCACTTGATCCAATAGAATTACTACTGGTAACTATCTTCAGGATTCATCCTTGTAATCTTCTTTCCTACCATTTAATTACATATCCCAATAACTCTTCTATCATTTCAGGAGTGAGTTGAACTCCATCAATTATCACATTGATTTACTCTTCTTCCATTACTCCCATCCTATAGATGATATCTAAAACTAGCATTACTATTTACCTCTTCATAGTTACTTCTTTATAGACACTTAAATGTATGATATGGTATGGTCAGGAGTTGATAGATTAAGAGTTGGTGAGTCAATAGTTGATTACTCAACATTGATGAACAACAAATATTGAGATAGAATTCCATAAGGATTGATATGAAAAGAAATATATATGGTGAATGATCTAAACTTAGTTTCTTTCCTATTCAATCTTACTTAAGAAGTAGGGTTAGGTATTACTATGATACTCATGGTATATGTAGATGCGATTAAGATATAGTTGTTAAATTCATATTTTGTGTTATATCCTTAACTTGGTACTCTTGAGTGATTATAATGATTACTATAATATGATCACCTAAGGATGAAATATAAATCATAATGTATCAGGGTTTAACTTTTATTACATTTGATCTACCCTTAGATCAAATCTCTCTTACCCAAAATAAGGTGTTAGCAAAGGTCATTTTGAAACTTATCGCAGTCAACTTGATGATCTTCTTCAATTCCATCAATTTAAGAGAAGCTTCAATCATTTTGATAAGTGTTGATCAAAAGCGTGAAAATTATTCGGATTTTCTATGCATGAATGCAATGCACACATCTAGGGCTCAACTCATTTCTAGCCTCTAATGCTTGGATGTTACAATGTCGGGGTTGTACCCCCAGGTACCCCAGAGTTGGTGCATCAAGTTATTCGATAGAGTGCTAAGTTAGTCAATTAAGAGACATGAAATATAAATAGAATAGAGAAAAAGAGAAGAAAAGTACACTTGGGCCGACTCAGCATTAATTGGCGAAGACCAGGATCACCTCTGCATAGCGGGCGAATTAAAGCCACAGGAGCCGAATCAGCCAAAACCAGACCCTCCATGCCGGGTGGGCCGAACTAATCACCTCGACCCACAACGCCACCACCTCCTCCAGCCGAACCACTCCTCACCAAGTCGCCCGGGTGGGCGGAACCAGCAAATCACGGGCTGCAAACCCGATCGTCCCGTCCTCCTCCCGGGTGGCCCAGCAGACATTTCGGCCACCATGAGCCTCGTTCGACGAACAGCCCCAAGCCAGGCTCCCCAAAGAAACTTGAGTCATCCGGGTGGGCATCGACTAAGTCGGCCCATGAGGCTCTAACATCCGGCAGACGTCGCTCCCCACAGGCTACAACCTGCATCAAGAGACAAATCAGGTCTGACCCGGCTGGGCTACCATATCCGGGCCGAATTATCCTTAGGCCAAATTATCTCCAGGCAGAGATGGGCTGTCTGCCCCAGGCCGAATTATCTCTAGGCACGGCCGAATATCCACCTCTTCTAGGGCATCTGGGCCGAGTTTCGATGATCAAAATGTCCCGTTATTCATCTCCAGGCGTCTCCACGGTTCCTACAACAATATGCCACCAGATCGAGACAAGACCAACAAGCATTGTGCCAGTCTTGGGAGCCCACCGGCTCAGACTGGCACATGACGTATGGAATATGCCCATGGCATCTAACAAGATGCTAGGGAATATGCCTGGCATCTCCAAAGATGCCAAAGCATATGCTCAGCATCTCTGGAAGATGCCCAGAATATACCATCTAGATACTAAGCGTGTAGCACAAGACTTGTCCCCTGGGCTCCCCTTTATAAGGAGCACCAGGGGGATCGCTCTAAGGGAGGCCCCGAAGGGCTCCTCCCCTCTCTGCTCACTAGGAGCTCTCCTTCTTCCTCTTCCTCCACTCTCACACAGAGCTTAGATAGAAGCATAGGGGAAACAGCTCAAGGAGCATGATTGTAGCCACAAGTATGGCAAGATTATAAGGGATTAGATGTATAGAATGAGGTGTTGTCTCCACTTGAGAGCTTCAATCCAATATACATTGTATTTCTCTATGTTCATATGAGTGCGGTATTCACCGCATCATCCCTCCCCGGATTCCTCCACGTCCATCGGCCCCAACTTTAGCCTACCCATGGCATATGCCGTGATACCACCACGACATTTGGCGCCCACCGTGGGGCCTTTAGTGGCGTTGGTTGGGTTTCCATCCGGACGGGAACATCTTCATCAACTTCTTCCTCATAGGGCTTATTCAGCTTCACCAAGCGAACAGAGAACAAAGAGGTAAGCGCAAAGGGTCTCCAAGTCTGACTCAACAAAACAGGTAAGACTCAGCAAGAAGGACTCAAGCACTACTCCAAGCTCATCAGAAGTACCAAATAACTCAGCAAGGCACGTATGACTTAGCAAGACTCACTCAAACACTTCCCCAAGTATACTGTAAGTGCCAGATAACTCAGTCACCTACACTCAATCCTTCACCCCGGGGAGAAAAGAACTTAACCCGGGGACTAGCCGACTTATCCTTAGAGTCACCTTTGGATTAAGAGAACATCATGTTGATTTAGATCTGTACATCAGCCAGCTTATTTATAACTCGGCCATAAGTTGAATCAGCTTATTTGTGATTCAGATAGATTTTGAGTCAGTTGGTTTATGTTTTGGATTATCCATTAACTCAGCTCCCCAGCCAGCTTATTATTAACTCGGCCATAAGTTGAATCAGCTTATTTGTGATTCGGATAGATTTTGAGTCAGTTAGTTTATGTTTTAGATTGTCCTTTAACTCAGCTTACCGGCCAGCTTATTGATGATTCAGATATAACTTGAAGTCAATTTGTTTATGCTTTGAATTAACCTTTAACTCAGCTCAGTAGATTGTCTCTGATTCGGACTAATATTTGATTCAGCTTGCCAGGGTATATTATAATTCAGATTGGTATTCAGACTCGGCGTACTAATCATATTTCTGATTTAGGCCGAAGCTTTATTCAGTTCACCAGATTGCCAGGTTATGTTATGACTCGGATTGATATCTCACCATCTTGCCAGGTTATCCTATATCTCGGATGACTATTGGCCAGCGTATCATATCTCGAATCTATATCTCATATCTACATCTCGAATCAGATCTCTCAGCGGTTAGCCCAATTATCATATCCCAAAGCTTAATCTCGGATCTATATATCGAATCCATATCAAAGGCAAATTATCGTCATCACGCCAAATCAAGCTATATCGTGGCAAATAGATAACCCGGATTTGGAATGAGTTAACTCGGATTTGAGTCAGATGACTCAGACTTAAGACAAAGTCAATTTTGAGTAAAGTAACTCGGATTTGGGATGAGTTAACTCGGATTTGAGTCACATAACTCGGATTTGGGTCAGATGACTCAGACTTAAGACATATAAGTCAAAATTGAGTAAAGTAACTCGGATTCGGAATGAGTTAACTCGGATTTGGGTCAGATGACTCAGACTTAAGACAAAGTCAATTTTGAGTAAAGTAACTCGGATTAGGGATGAGTTAACTCGGATTTGAGTCATGTAACTCGGATTTGGGTCAGATGACTCAGACTTAAGACAAAGTCAATTTTGAGTAAAGTAACTCGAATTTGGTATGAGTTAACTCGGATTTGAGTCATGTAACTCGGATTTGGGTCAGATGACTCAGACTTAAGACAAAGTCAATTTTGAGTGAAGTAACTCGGATTTGGGATGAGTTAACTCGGATTTGAGTCATGTAACTCGGATTTGGGATGAGTTAACTCGGATTTGAGTCGTGTAACTCGGATTTGGGTCAGATGACTCAGACTTAAGACATATATGTCAGAATTGAGTAAAGTAACTCGGATTTGGAATGAGTTAACTCGGATTTGAGTCATATACCTCGGATTTGAGTCAGAGGACTCAGACTTAGGACATAGAGTCAATTTTGAGTAAAGTAACTCGGATTTGGAATCAGATGACTCGGATAATAACTTACCCAACGGGGTTAAAAGAGCAATGCCCAAGAAGGCAGGAACTCATAACTTACCCAATGGGGTTAAAAGAGCAACGCCCAAGAAGGCAAGAACTCATAACTTACCCAATGGGGTTAAAAGAGCAATGCCCAAGAAGGCAAGAACTCATAACTTATCCAATGGGGTTAAAAGAGCAATGCCCAAGAAGGCAGGAACTCATAGCTTACCCAATGGGGTTAAAAGAGCAATGCCCAAGAAGGCAGGAACTCATAGCTTACCCAATGGGGTTAAAAGAGCAGTGCCCAAGAAGGCTAAAACTCATAACTTACCCAATGGGGTTAAAAGAGCAATGCCCAAAAAGGCAGGAACTCATAGCTTACCCAATGGGGTTAAAAGAGCAGTGCCCCAAGAAGGCCAAAACTCATAACTTACCCAATGGGGTTAAAAGAGCAATGCCCAAAAAGGCAGGAACTCATAACTTACCCAATGGGGTTAAAAGAGCAATGCCCAAGAAGGCAGGAACTCACAACTTACCAAATAGGGTTAAAAGAGCTGTGCCCAATAAGGCCAGAACTCATAACTTACCCAATAGGGTTAAAAGAGCTGTGCCCAATAAGGCCAGAACTCATAACTTACCCAATGGGGTTAAAAGAGCAGTGCCAAAAAAGGCCAGAACTCATAATTTACCCAAAGGAATTATGACCAATGCCCGAGAAGGCCGAAATTCAAAAATTTGCCCAAAACGGTTATGACCAGTGCCCAAGAAGGCCAGAAGTCCAAAAACTTACCCAAAGGGGTTATGACTAGTGCCCAAGAAGGCCAAAAGTCCAAAAACTTACCCAAAGGGGTTATGACTAGTGCCCAAGAAGGCCAAAAGTCCAAAAACTTACCTAAAGGGGTTATGACCAGTGCCCAAGAAGGCCAGAAGTCCAAAAACTTACCCAAAGAAATTATGACCGATGCCCGAGAAGGCCAAAAGTCAAAAATTTGCCCAAAAGGGTTATAAGCAGTGCCCAAGAAGGCTGGGAGTCAGGAAAATCACCCAAAAGGATCATAAGACATAGAAGTATACAACCAAGGTACAATAAGTCAAAAAACAACTCTGGGAATATTAACAATTAAAGTCTATGCGCGACTCTGCAAGTCCCACATAGACTCGGGGACTAATGTCGGGGTTGTACCCCCAGGTACCCCAGAGTTGGTGCATCAAGTTATTCGATAGAGTGCTAAGTTAGTCAATTAAGAGACATGAAATATAAATAGAATAGAGAAAAAGAGAAGAAAAGTACACTTGGGCCGACTCAGCATTAATTCGGCCCAAGCGAGAAGACCCCAGGATCACCTCTACACGCAACGGGCCGAATTAAAGCCACAGGAGCCGAATCAGCCAAAACCAGACCATCCATGCCGGGTGGGCCGAACTAATCACCTCGACCCACAACGCCACCACCTCCTCCAGCCGAACCACTCCTCACCAAGTCGCCCGGGTGGGCCGGAACCAGCCGTCACGGGCCTGCAAACCCCGATCGTCCCCGTCCTCCTCCCCCGGGTGGGCCGGCACGGACAGCTCGGCCCACCGCGGGGCCTCGTTCGACGAACAGCCCCAAGCCAGGCTCCCCCCAGCAAACCGCCGAGTCATCCCGGGTGGGCCGACATCGGCTAAGTCGGCCCACCGCGGGGCTCCAGCATCCGGCCGGGCCGGACGCTCCCCCTGGGCTACAACCTGCATCAAGAGACAAATCAGGTCTGACCCGTCTTTGCTACCATATCCGGGCCGAATTATCCTCAGGCCAAATTATCTCCAGGCAGAGATGGGCTGTCTGCCCTAGGCCGAATTATCTCTAGGCAGGGCCGAATCTCCACCTCTTCTAGGGCATCTCGGCCGAGTTTCGATGATCAAAACGTCACGTTATTCATCTCCAGGCGTCTCCACGGTTCCTACAACAATATGCCACCAGATCGAGACAAGACCAACAAGCATTGTGCCAGTCTTGGGAGCCCACCGGCTCAGACTGGCACATGACATATGGAATATGCCCATGGCATCTAACAAGATGCTAGGGAATATGCCTGGCATCTCCAAAGATGCCAAAGCATATGCTCAGCATCTCTGGAAGATGCCCAGAATATACCATCTAGATACTAAGCGTGTAGCACAAGACTTGTCCCCTGGGCTCCCCTTTATAAGGAGCACCAGGGGGATCGCTCTAAGGGAGGCCCCGAAGGGCTCCTCCCCTCTCTGCTCACTAGGAGCTCTCCTTCTTCCTCTTCCTCCACTCTCACACAGAGCTTAGATAGAAGCATAGGGGAAACAACTCAAGGAGCATGATTGTAGCCACAAGTATGGCAGGATTATAAGGGATTATATGTATAGAATGAGGTGTTGTCTCCACTTGAGAGCTTCAATCCAATATACATTGTATTTCTCTTTGTTCATATGAGTGCGGTCTTCACCGCATCATCCCTCCCTGGATTCCTCCACGTCCATCGGCCCCAACTTTAGCCTACCCATGGCATATGCCGTGATACCACCACGACATACAAGGTACATCCGGAACCAGTTCATCCATAGAAAAAGAGAGAGCATGCTCAAAATCGGTGATATCAACGGAAACTCCGGGACTAGAGAAGGGAAAAACGTTCTCGTCGAACACAACAACGCGAGAAATATAAATCCTTCCCGAGGCACGATCTAGACACTTGTAGCCTTAATGCATAGGACTATAACCAAGGAAGATACACATCTTGGAGTGGAACTCAAGCTTGCGGGCATTATATTTGCAAAGACTAGGCCAACAAGCGCACCCAAAAATCCGAAGAGAGGAATAAGTGCACTGAACACGGAAAAGACGAAACAGAGGTGTCTCCTTGTTAAGAACCGGCGTGGGCATGCGATTGATGAGATAACAGGCCGTGAGAAACGCCTCGTCCCAGAACCGAAGAAGGAGGGAGGATTGTGCAAGAAGAGCAAGGCCGGTCTCCACCAAATGCCGATGTTTGCGCTCAGCCACCCCGTTCCGCTGAGAGGTATGTGGGCAAGATACATAGTGAGAGATGCCCGTGCGCTGGAAGTAGCGATGGAGTTTGTGATACTCGCCACTCCAATCTAACTGAACCGCCTTAATCTTGTGGTTCAAAAGATGCTCCACATGATCTTGAAAGGCGTAAAAGACCTGCTTAACATCAGACTTATGTTTAAGCAAATAAATCTAGCAGAAACGTGTGTAGTCATCAACAAAACTAACATAATACTTGTACCCTCCCTAAGAAGAAATGGCGGGACCCCAAACATCTGAATGAATTAATTTAAGAGGGACAGTAGAAACACGAGTGGACATAGAATATTGTCGTGGTATTGACGACGAGTACGCCATGGAGGGGTCCTCACAGTGCGTGTTTAGAGACGTGGGGTAAGGCGAACGGTTGACGGGTACGAGGTAACACAACTTACCTAGGTTCAGATCCCGCGACGGTGGCAGAATCCTACTCCTGCTATAAATCACTATAAGGGCAATACGCCGAGTTATAGAGATAGGTTCGCTGTGCGAGGTTGTATGAATCGATGCCCTAAAGTCTCCCATAGGCCCGACTTATATAGTCGCCAGGTCCTAGGGTTACAGGGAAAAGTCCTAGCCGGACAGGTCACATAGTCCTACACCGTCTATTACTAGTCTTGTGTATCTTGCACTCCAAGGCTCCGGGTACGCTGGTGACTCCACCGTATCCTTCCTTTATCTGGCATGGGCCTCCCTTCTGGATCCACCTAACTGGTCCGCCCAGCAGGCCATAGTCCATGCTACCGACTATGGGCCACCCGGGTTAGTCGAATAAGAGACATGCTATGAGGATACCCATATAGCATATCCCCAACAGTAGCCCCCGGAGAACTCCGAGATCTTGCGCCGTCTTGCCTCTTCTCGTGGAATGCTCCGTCTAGATGGATGTCGGCAAATCGTTAAGCAATATCTTGTAGTCCTCCCAAAGAACCCTGCAAAGGTTTCTCCATCTTCTATGAGTAAGTCAGAGAAATGCTGAATCTTCCATCGTACTCTTATGTAGTCGGATTAAATCCGTCCATGCCGGAATCTTCGATGCGACGGCTCATCTACCATGTCAGTTATGACGACGTAGGCTTAGGTCAGCGACGCCTCGTAACTCACACATGCAGAGAATGCAATCATATCCGATTTTCCATGGCGTTGACACTGAACCATTGGCGGCGGCGGTTGGAGACGTGGCGAAATTACTGCGCATGTCCACGAACACGTCGTCTATGCGGCAACCGTCCGATTAGCTGCATGAATCTTGACACAGAGTAAGATAAATAGTAACCGTGGGACACTTGCCACTTTTTTACCCCATTCTCTCGCGTCATCATCTTCTTCCTCCAGCCGCACGCCTCCTCGAGCTCTCCATGGAAAACCTCAAACAAACCCTAGCCTATCTTTGCATCAGTCGCATCCTCCCAGTCCTCCATGGCCAGCAGCATCTCCTCCTCGTCGATGGCGGCGTCGAGCGAAGCCACGGCAAAGCCGGCGAGCTCCTTCGTCGTGCCCCCAGAGGGCCTGGTCATCCCCGTGTCGGCGGTGACCACAATCTGGCGGTGCTAGAGCCTCTGGAAGAAGAGCCAGACTCGCACAAGGGCGACTGGCGCGACTCGGACATCACCCGCCGCGACATCCAAGAGATGCTCGCCGAAGGCTACCTCCCTGCGACGGAGGGCTCTTTGTGGCGGCGCCGTGAGGTGACACCTTCTCCCCAAGCCGGAGAAAAGTTGTACCTCAAGGCTCAGCTGGTACGCGGCGTTTCTATGCCCATCTCCCACTTCTTTTTGTCCGTCTTAAACCACTTCAAGGTTTAACCCCATAATCTCTCCCCCAATAGTATCTTAGTGCTTAGCAACTTCGCGGCACTTTGTGAGGGTTACCTAGGGATTAGGCCTAGGTTAGACTTGTTCGTGTACTTCTTCACCGTCAAACGTGAAGCCATACATAGTAGGGAGGAGCTTAGGAACTTCGGCACCATAAGCTTCAAGATCCGACCTGGCCGGCGGTTCCCCGACATCGTTGGCCACGAGTCGTGCAAAAACTGGCAGCGGACGTACTTCTACGGCCCCGACATTCCTTTGGCGGGCCGAGAAGTGACATACCCTGACTTCGTGGATGGAGCCGCCGATGAAGTTTCCACATGGATGTAACATCCCAAAAATACTAAACTTGGATCATCAAACTCTAAGCATCAAAATTAGGGTTAACAAAAACTTTTCTAATTAAAATTATGAAAGCATGCATATGTGTATGCACTTCATTTGAAATTCTTTTGAACCAACTTGTTTGTGTGTTCCTTTGCTTTTAAATGGATGCTTAGGTGAAATAAACATCATCTAAACATTTCCCACACTTTTCCGAAAAGACAAGTAAAGCAAAACAAATAAAATAAAGGAATGGTCATTTTGACCAATTTAACTCCCATGCCTAATCTGGCTGTCTCAAACTTTCAGAACCTAACAGAAACTTTTCTGGATCTTTGCACCCCTTGATTGTACTCATAACAAAGTATCAAGGCCCAATTTATGATCATCCAGAAACTTTCAAATGCATGGTTTAAATGACAATTCAAAATTGAATCTTTATCATATGGGAAGATCCCACTTTTTCAAAAACCACCCAAACAAGCTCAACTTTCAAAACCCAAGCATCTGCAGACTCACCAGCACCAACCTAGCACACCCACCACAAATCTTTTCAAAATTCAAAACTTGAATTCTTGCGGCCATTTCATCAAACACTTGGTAGACACAAATCAAACAAAATCTAAACACTATTGTGAGCAGTGATTGAAGCCTAACTGGTTCCCTCTCTAGCTCACAACCATCTCAGTAGATCATCTAGCAAGATTAACCAAGCACTAGCACCACTGTGAGCTTGCCAATATCATCAATGGTGAACAGCCGAGTGCATCCTTGCCACCCCAGTGGAGACAGCAAGCTAGGAGGAGAAACAAGCCTAGCCAGCATGTCTAGGAGGCAGCCCACCGTCCACCGCCACTCCCTGTCCAACGCTCGAACCTTGCCAACCACTGGACCACACGCACGGACCGCGCCCAGCTCGCCAGCAACCATGCCGAGCATGCGCCAGAGCGCCATGCTCGACCGACGCCCACAGACCGCGCGCCGCCCTCGCCGCGTGCATACATGATCGCCACCAACCCAGGAGACCGCCAGACATCCCCGTTCGCCGCCCCATGCCGCATAGCCACCGCTCGCCATCGAAGATGCCGCCTCTGCCGCGCAGAGCATCACGTGTTCCAGACCAAACCGCACCGCCCCTACGTGCGCATTAAAGCCGTAGAGCATCGCCAGGAGACCACCAAGCGATCGCCACCACTGGCCATGCCTCTAGCAGCCCGTAGCCATGTCGCCACCGTCGCCTGCCCATGCTGTTCGGTCTCACCGTCGCGACTATAAATAGAGGCCTCCCCCGCTCGAATTCTTCACACCATTCCACTGCCCTCTCCTCACTGATCATGCCACCCCGTTCCCGGAGCAAGGCGAGCAGCAATTCGCCGGAATTTCGCCGGAGCCCGCCGCCTCTGGAGCAGAAGGAAGCCAACGATTGGAGCCGCCCAAGGAGAAGCCACCGGTACCAGGAGGTTCGCCGTCGTCGACTTCGTCGTTCGCCCGCCTCTCCGACCCTCGCCCGAACCCCGGTGTGCCCCCAGCAACCCCCACTGGCCGCGCTAGGTTTCTGTCTCGCCAGCATTGCCCAACGTCGACGATGACCCTCAGCCGTTGGATTAGAACCAGATCGAACGCACCACATCGCCCCATACCGCTTCGCACCCCCCTGTCTCACTGACGTGTGGGGACAGCCACTTAAACAACCCGCGGAAGCGCTGCGCTTAGCAGGCCGGCCCAGTATCACTTCCCGCGCAGCCCAGTTATTTGAATTAAACCTTTTCCATTTTATTTCAAACACACTTCTGTACCCAGTTTCAAAAATCAACCCAGGTCGATTCAGTGAACCAAATTGAATGAAACCAATTTTGTTAGAAAGGTCTGAGAATGTTGAATCCAAGCCCGTTTGATTCAAGTCATTTGGATCTGTAGATCATCCATGGTAAAAATAACAAGGCAGAAGCTTTTCTGCATTCAAACATTTTTCAAATTAAAACCATAATAGCTTTTGAGTTGATTCCAACTCTCAAAAATCACATTTACCCATACCTTTCAGAATATATAAAAATATATAGGTTTACTTACATAAAGAATGTTCAAGTAATAAAAGAATGCCCCATAGGCATTTCTAGCCACTTTAATTAATTAAAATAAAAGGGTAAAACCTTATTAAATTTTGACACCACTTTAAAACACATTCCCATGAGCTAAAATATGTGGTGATGATATGTGTCAACATGATCCCATATTTGGTTTGGAGAATATTAAATCTTAAGTAGTTTTTCAATGAGTAGAAATTACTTTTCTAAAAATAAAAGGAATTAAACCAAACTTTAATCTTGTAATGTTGGTGATGATGCTAGATCATCTATAGGCCCCTTGTGTGTGATGATTGCAAGTAGTTAAGTATTGTTTGGTGATTGTGTACATCGTATTTATTTATAGACGCTGGTACCGACCAAGGATGCGAGGAGGAAGGAGGATACTACGAAGAAGAAGCCGAGGAGAACTTCAACCACTGCTCTGCACAAGGCAAGCCTAATACTACTAGTTGAATGTGCAAGCTAACACTTGCAAGATACCCTACTAATGCAAGCTTATACTGATATTGTGCAAGCCAATACTTGCAAGCCTTACTAATCAAGTTGACCTATGCAAGCTACTACTTGCTTGCTAGCATGCCACTATATGCCTTAAGCATATGTGATCCTACCCACTTGATAAACTAATCCTAGTTTTACTTACAAGCTTTATACTTTCTTTCTTTATCAAAGCTTTAACTTAGAGTTGACTTAAGTGACTTGTAGATTCTAGAGAGATATATTGAAGGTTGCATAAAGAGCATAAAATTTGGCCTAAGTTAGATAATCTTTATGTCACCCTAAGGCATGAGATGGAACTTGGTTCAAACTCCACTTTGTTACCACCCCTCATTAGTGCTTACCCCCACTTTTAGATGCTAGTGCTAAGCATAAAACTTGATCAACATTAGATGGGAATACTTGGTGAAAATGGTTATGAAAACCTTGGAATGATGGATCATTCTATTGAAATGTTTTGGACATGTGCTTCTGAACACCTGATGATTTTGGTGATGAAAATGTTGAGGCATGAGCCTTAGCCCTTTATAAAACCGATGGTTGTCTGGATGCGATACCATTCCAATTTTATCGTACAACCACAATACCCGAAGATTGGGTAGGGCTTGACTGGAAACTTATATACCTTAGTATTAGTTCCCTCACGGCCAAGGTCTGAGCTGAGGCTACCTTGTGAAGATTGTCCACCTGTGCAGTACCCAAGATGACAGTTGGTCATGGTTGGAAGGCCAAACTCACAGGAGAGGTGCTTATACTAGGGCGTGTAATTGAAAGTTTAGTATTGATTATCCACATACTTAGTATGGTGAATTCAGGATTTGTTCCTGACGGATGTATCAAATGTTGTGGTGAAAGTGTACAATCTCTGCAGAGTGTCAAACTATTTGAATAGCCGCGTCCGCGGTTATGGACAGTTGGAGTGGCCATACTGTTCCCCCGTCAGACTTTTCAAAATGACTTGTGAAATGAATTGAGACTTTGACTTGACCACAACGGGGTTGTGATATGAGATACAAGTTCCCACTTAGGTGTTATAAAACTTCAACTAGCATTCGTTGCTTCTAAACTTAGTAGAGATAAATCTGGCTTTTGCAAAATAACCCTAGAGCCTAGTGTCCTATTATCAAAAACCCCTTTTCACTTGTTAGTATTAGTTTGCGAGCACTTAAAGAGTACTCATGGCTTTGTCCCTGGCTATTCCCGTGGCTAGACTATGAAGAGGAGTACCTGGAGGATGGACCCCAGGAAGGTTACGACAACTAGGATCATCTCCCATCGCGGCATTGCCTCGTGACCCCAAGATGGAGCTTACCACGCTACCGTTATTATTACGTATTCAGCTTGATGTTGTATTAAGAACTGGATCATGAGATCCCTATTTGTGTAAGAACTTATGTACGGTTTGTAATGGATGATGTACTATGGTATCCAATTGTTATGTCTCGCAAAATGGTAATCCTGGGATTGCGATGTATGGCATAACGGGCATCCGGGATTAAAATCCGGTGTTGACAAGTTGGTATCAGAGCCATCCTGACCATAGGAGACCCTAGTTAGACTGGACGTTTGAATCAAAAACTTAGTTTCAAAACCAAAGAAAACAAATATTTACAAAAACTTATTCTCATTCTTATCCCTTTGATTCTTTCATGAAAATTCATGTTCCTCAAAAACTCTTGCAATATACATAAAATATTGACACACTTAATCACTCTACTAACTTACTCATCCTATATTCTTATAGATGGACGTGAAGTACAACAAGTTTTATCAGTTGGGCAATGGAGGACACCTTATCTTTGAGAGGGATTTGGACCAGCTTTCGGAACTTCTGGAGCGTCCGCACCCCGAGTTCTTCGAAGCTCAGCTCAATGATCAAGGAGGAGAAGATCTGTAGTGGCTAATCGTTGCAAGTATCCGAGGAAAAATTGAACCTCTCACTGCGGAAGGAATTCAGTTTACCTTAAGAGAGAACAACTGGCTCGATGAACTTGCCAGGGCCATGCAAAAAAGTCTTGCCCGTCTGTGTGGGAAGAGCATCAACCAGATCAAGGATACTCGCTTTGAGTTTTGCCCGAGGCGTGATGCAAATGGACAACCACTGGAAGCCCCATACCACACCGAGCTGAAGACTCAATTGGACCACCTTAGCTTCATGATGTACAATCGTCAACAGGAGTTGGATAACTGCCGTGACTACTCCAACCACAAGTCTGCCATCATCAAGACGAAGGATCAAACCATCGCCATGCTAGCGAAGGATCGCAAGTCTCGCCGCCGTCAGCAGGTTTATAATGGATGATGTACTATGGTATCCAATTCTATTATGTCTCGCAAAAATGGTAATCTTGGGATTGCGATGTATGGCATAACAGGCATCTGGGATTAAAAATCTGGGTGTTGACAATGGAGATCCCATGCCTCCCTTCCCTCCAACCTCGACGCTTCTCGCGCAATAAGGCGGATCAAGTGGTTCGTAGAGACGGGTTTGACCGTCTTGGACCTAGCCATGTGCTGGTTCATCAGGCGAATCCAACCTCTGTAGCACCGCGTGAAGTTCATGCACAAGTACACCAGTGATCGAAGGGATACCCTCCGGATCTCCGTGGATAACTTCTCGAGCGACTCCGTCAAGCTCCGTCTGAAGGACATCGTCAAGGTGAAGGATAAGAAGCGCGGCTTCACCATCACCTGTGACATGTACGTAGACGGCAAGTGCCCAAAGGTAGGTATTTATTTTCCGTGTATGACTTTGCTCCAGTTTCTCCGTCTTGCCAGTGCCATCTTATCTAACATGGTGATTTCTCACTTAACAGCTTAGCGATCTAGATGAGGACAACCTGGCTGTCCATATCTACGATCCAAAGATGAAGGAAGTCACAGTCGTGTCCAACGACGATGTCCCGTTGGCACGAAAGCGGAAGAGCTCCACCTCTGACGCCGCCGACGGAGGCAATAAGAAGAAGACGGAGGGTGGAGCCTCCAAAAAGAGTACTGCCGCCCTGGAGGCGGAAAAGAGAAAAGCCACCGGGATTTTTGCCAAAGCGCCCCCCTAGTGTAAGCCTCTCATTCTCCGACATTGTCTTATTTATCTGTCTTATTCCTGTACTTATGCATTTTGCACGTTTCAGGAAGAAAGCCACAACCAGCCTCAAGAAGTCCTCCAAGACTCTTGGGGCTTCTAGAAATATCAAAGATATGCTGCATCGCGACTCCTCCCCCGCCATCGCCTCGCTACTCCCGCTGCCCTCCTCTCCTCCGACAAGCTCTCAAGTCCAGGAGGCACCAGACCCTTCCGCCATGGAAGTGGATTCTGGCGCCTCTACCGAACTCGCTGTTGTCGGCGAATAGGCGACGCAGGAGAGCGCTGCTCTTCAAATGGCTGAAGCTCCGGCTAAGGATGCCATCGGTAGCGGCAAGGCGGTGGTGGGAGCTGGTACCTCTGCCGAAGGCGGCGCCCCTACTCCCCAGAAACCCTTCGAGTTCCCAAAGATAGTTTACCCGACGCTCCTGCCAAGTAACACAACTATGGTTCCGGGAGGAGTGCCGTCATCTCCGACGTGCGGTCTTGAGTAACTGCTCCGACAAGCAGATATCTTGCGGGGAAATAGCATTTCCTTTGGCAAGCTGCTGGCCGAAAGTGCTACAAACCTCAAGATTATTGCACTTGTAAGTTTTACTTTGCCTTTTGCATTTCATATGAGTATTCCACTGTAGCCCCCAAGGATGTAGACGGAAAACCATAGGTTTTGCATCTATATGCTCTAAGAGTGACTAAGTTAGAAAAAACTCTCACTGTAGCCCCCAAGCATTTAGATGGAATGAATTACTCCGACTAGATGCTTTAAGAGTAGCATACACAGTGTTCATAATTTTCAATGCTGTAGCCCCCAAGCCTCTAGTTGTAACTAAATTAGTTCCGACTAAATGCTTAAAGAAAAGCTAAGCATTTTCCGAGCTAAAACTTTATACTGTAGCCCCCAAGCTTCTAATCAAGAACTGAAGTAGCTCCGACTAGATGCTTTAAAGAAAAGCTAAGCATATTGCTAAGTTGAAAAAACTTTCGTTGTAGCCCCCGAGCGCCTAGATGGAAAAATTTCCGACTAGGTGCTCCAAGCATACAACATTTTTAACTTTTTCCTTTGTTTCACAGAACAAGAATGCTTGGAGGGGTATGGCCAACGACAAGTATCAGAAGATGCGCGCAGATCTTGAAGCCAAAAAGGGTAAAACTGCCATCTTGAAGGAACAGATCATCAAAAACAAGAGTCTGTTTTCTTTTTTGCGCATTCCGTCTTGGTTTTATGCCTTCCTTCTTCGAGTACTTACTGTGTACTTTGTTTTCTCAGACTTGCAGAGCATGTTTCCAAGGACAAGGATATTGTCGAGCAGTCCAAGAACATCCAGCAGCTGGACAGCGAGAACAAGATCCTGAAGGAGGAGAGGAAGAAGATGCTAAAGATGCCCGAGGATTCCATGAAAGCCCTGCAGGATTCCGCCTCTGCTTAGATCAATCGCTTGAAGGAGAAGGTTGCGATCTTAAAAGATCATAAGCAAGCTGCTGATGAGCAAAACCATCGCCATAGTGAGACATTTAAGCTCCTCCAACAAGAGAAGGAATCCTTGGCGGACACCGTCTGGCAGGCTAAGGCCAGCATCTTCAGTAAGTTTCCTCCGCCTTGTATTTCTGTAGTCTGGATACTTAGAGTTTTTTGAACTCATGCGCTCCTTGTCGGAATTTGTAGCGCCTATGGGTTTAACCCGCTCGCCTCCTTCGGACAAGGAATGCATGGTTCTTGCCGGCAACTTCATCAATACCGCCATCGCCCAAGCCAAGGAGATTGCCAAGCCCCTCCATATTTATAGCAAGGCCTCGGACTCCGTGGCGAAGTACTCAGAGATTCTGCGCCGAGCCCCCCGAGCGTGTCACGAACTGGAAGGCTTCATGCGCACGGGCTGGCGCAAGGATGGCGCTGTCTATGGTGAAGGAACACTATGAAGATTCCGACATCGACACGGTGACCTCTGGCATCCCCGACATAGATGATGACGGCAAGGAGATCGATCACTAAGCCATCCTGTCATCACTCGCGGGTTATGACACCAGGGTTGCCGAGTTGGTGGATGTTGACGTCTTCGTGCCCAGGAACACCATCAATAGCGTCAACCAAGATTCCTCCGAGTCTCATCACAGCGTCGATGTTGAGGGTGATTCTCCGGCTGGCGATGATGCGGCCTCCAAGTCTCCTGCGCCCAAAGAATGAAGAACACTTTGTAATTTTTGTTTCACCTTTGGTGTGTGCACGGAAGAAACTTGGTGATGTAATCTTAAGGCGGAAAACAATGATTGTTAAGTCCTGTGACTTAAGAACTAATTCCCAGTATGTATATATTTTTAAGCAAGTGCTGGCTTATCCATTACTCTGGTTCTTATGCTTGACTTTTCGTGAGTCAGAAGACTCGTTGTCGGAACCATGCGCTTAGGTGATGATGCCCAATGGCACCGTCAATAACCTGAGCACAAAATCGCCAACAATAAGTGCCAAAAGTCACTACTCCAGAATCCACATAAAAACGACAAAGAATATGTAGACCAGAAAACTTAAGCTAACGCCCGTAGGCGGAATTTTCACAAGTGCAATCGCAAGACTTGTGCATAAAGGTTTTATATGATCAAAAAATGAACACTAAAGGAGGTAAAAGACTCAGCAATATGAGTGAGCTTTATTTCATTGATCATATAAGATGTACACAATTAGATAAAAAATGCTAAGTGTAGAAAGGACGTAGTTGTGCTATGTTCCATGGCCGATCAAGCTCCGGGTAGTCATCATCCGGGTCACGTCGCTTACGCTTATGATCCTCGTTGGGTCTATCCTTGAGTTCACGATTGTCAACAAGGTAGTAAGACCCATTGAGCAGCGCCTTGCTTATGATGAACGGTCCTTCCCATGGCGGGAATAATTTGTGTGACTTCTTCTGCTTAAGTCGGAGCACCAAATCCCCCTCTTTAAACGAGCGATGCCGAACGCGGCGACTATGGTAGCTGCGTAGCTTCTGCTGGTAGATGGCGGATCTTTGGCATGCCAAAACGCGCTCCTCCTCGAGAAGGTCCACATCTAGGCGTCTGGATTCTTCAGCGTCATCTTCGTCGTAGGCGGCAACTCTTGGTGCGTCGTGGAGGATGTCGGAAGGTAGGATGGCTTCTTCTCCATATACCATGAAGTAAGGGGTGTAGCCGGTGGATCTGTTGGGTGTGGTTCGTAAACTCCACAACACAGATGGCAATTCTTCCGCCCAAGCTCCAGCTGCTCTATGTAGCGGTGCCTCAAGACGTGGCTTGATTCCCTGCAAAATTAATCCATTGGCTCGCTCAACCTGACCATTGGATTGTGGGTGTGCCACAGATGCAAGGTCAAGTCGGATGCCTTTGTCCCAGCAATAGGCCTCCACTTCTTCGAGTGACAAGTTGCTTCCGTTGTCGGTGATGATGCTGTGTGGGAGACCAAATCTCACCACTAGATCCCGGACAAACCGAAGGGCAGTTGCCCCATCAAGCTTTCTAATGGGTTTAGCTTCTATCCATTTGGTGAATTTTTCAACTGCTACAAGCAGATGCGTAAATCCACACGGTGCCGTCTGTAACGGTCCCACCATGTCTAGACCCCAGACTGCGAACGCCCAAGTTATTGGTATTGTTCGCAATTCTTCAGCAGGAACATGTGGTTGTCGGGCATAATACTGGCATCCTGTGCATGTCTCAACCAGCTTGTCGTCGTCCGCCTTCGCGGTCAGCCAGTAGAATCCTTGCCGGAAGGCTTTCGCGACCAATGATCGAGGAGCGGCGTGATGCCCACAATCTCCGAGATGGATTTCGCGTAGGATTTCCATACCTTCTAGCTGGGAAACGCACTTTAGGTATACACCAGTAGTGCTCCTCTTGTAGAGTTGCCCATTGATTATGGTATAACCCTTTGCTCGTCGTACTATTTGCCATCTTTCGACTGCGTCGTCGGGCAAAGTTCTGTGCTCGAGATACTCCATGAACGGTTTTGTCCAAGCCGGAGGGATCTTTGTCACCATGTTGACGAAAGAGTCAACTCTATCCGGGTTGTCGATGTCGGCGCCCTTCACGGATGGTGTGCGTAGATGCTCTAGGAAAACTCCTGGCGGAATTTTCTTGCGCCCTGATCCAAGCTTAGACAGTAGATCAGCCGCCTCGTTTTGCTCCCTAGGTACATACTTGACTTCGTAGCCCAAGAAGCTCTTGGCTATCTCGTCCACTTCGTCGCGATATGCCGCCATCATAGGGTTCCGCGCGTTCCAGGTGCCAGCCACCTGCCGGGCAACCAAGTCGGAATCTCCACAGCAAACTATGCACTTGATGCCAATATCCTTGACTACACGTAGTCCATGAATGAGTGCTTCATACTCCGCCATGTTGTTTGTAGCCTCAAAGTGGATCTGCAGAACGTAGTGCAGCTTGTCTCCTTTTGGTGACTGTAGCAGTACACCGGCCCCCGAGACATTGAGCAACTTTGATCCATCAAAGTGCATCACCCAGTACTCTGGTTCTGGCAACGGAGTAGCATCTGGCATCTCCGTCCAATCTGCAATAAAATCCGCCAAAGCTTGTGACTTGATAGCGTCGCGTCTCTTGTAGGTGATCTCGAAGGCGGCAAGTTCAGTGCCCCACTTCGCGACCCTTCCTGTAGCGTCGCTGTTATTGATAATGTCGAACAATGGAGTCTTCCTCACTACTGTGATTGGATGCTCCTGAAAGTAATGCCTCAGCTTCCGAGAAGCGAGGAATACTCCATAAGCTATCTTTTGGTAGTGTGGGTAACGCTGCTTGAACTCCGTCAAGACCTCGCTCACATAGTAAACTGGTCGTTGAACTCCGTGCTCGTAGCCTGGTTCCTTCCGCTCTACCAAGACGACGATGCTAATAACCCGGTTGGTTGCCGCCATGTAAATTAACAGGGGCTCTCCAGGCTCGGGTGCTGCAAGGATGGGCGCTGAGGAAAGAATCTCCTTGAGATACTTCAATGCTGCATCTGCTTCGTCTGTCCATGTGAATTTGTCTGCCTTCAAAGAACTGTATGCAAAGCCTTCTCTCCAAGTCGGCTGACGAACCGACTAACTGCTGCAACACAACCTGTTAGTTGTTGAATGTACTTTAGGCATGTCGGACGGTTTATGTTTAAGATGGCCTTGATTTTCTCTGGGTTGACCTCGATTCCACGCTGGGAAACGATGAAGCCCAACAATTTGTCGGCTGGAACCCCGAAGACGCACTTCTTAGGGTTGAGCATCATGTTGTATTTCCAGAGATTATCAAAGGTTTCTTTTAAGTCGGAGATTAAGTCGTTTGACTTTTTAGACATCACCGCGATATCGTCCACATAGGCGTGAACGTTCCGACCAATTTGGTCGTGAAGGAACGGTTGCTTTGTCCGTTGGTAGGTAGCACCTGCGTTTTTCAGCCCAAAGGGCATCGTGACATAGCAAAACGTGCCGTATGGAGTAGTGAACGAAGTGGCCAATTGGTCCGACTTCCTCATCTTGATCTGGTGGTATCCTGAGTATGCATCGAGAAAACACAAAAGTTCCGAGCCAGCCGTCGAGTCAATTACTTGGTCAATGCGAGGCAAAGCAAACGGATCTTTGGGACATGCTTTGTTCAAGCCGGTGTAATCAACGCACATTCTTAATTCATTGGTTCCCTTTTTGGGGACAAGTACAGGATTGGCCACCCATCGGGTGTGAAGGACTTCTCGGATAAACCCAGCCTTAAGTAACCTAGCTATCTCTTTGCCAATGGCGCGTCTCTTCTCATCTCCGAAGCGTTGTAGAGGTTGTTTCACTGGTTTACATTTTGGATCTATGTTTAAGCTATGCTCGGCAAGTTCCCTGGGTACACGTTTCATGTCGGCAGGTTGCTAGGAAAAGATGTCCCTATTCTCATGGAGGAACTCGACGAGCGCGCTTTCCTATTTGGGATCCAGGTTCGTCTCAATGGCGACGGTCTTGGAGGCATCGCCTACCACAAGTTCCACCGGCTTGGTATCGATGGCGGCCTTGAACGCAGGAGCGGAGTCGGAGGTCTGCTTCTTCGACGCGGGCATCTCTGAGTCATTGACCTTGCTCTGGATCTCCTTGAATTCTTCGCTGTAGAGGACATCTTCTGCAACGGCTGCTTCATTGATCTCACAGTCCCTTGCCTTGGTAAAGCTTCCGGATACGATGATGACACCGTTTGGTCCGGGTATCTTGAGTTTGTTGTAGACGAAGCATGGCTTGTCCATGAACGTGTGGAATATGTCGCGACCGAATATGACGTGGTACACGCTCTTGAAGGGGACCACCTCAAAGGTCATGCGCTCTTGGCAGTAGTTATTAACATCGCCAAAGGCTACCTGAAGTGTGATGCACCCAAGGGACCAAGCCTCCCGACCAAGAACTACGCCATGGAACACGGTGTTGGTCCGCCTTAGGTTTGCCTCCGTCAAGTTCATCTTCTGCAGTGTATCCAGGTACATGATGTTGATGCTGCTTCCACTATCCACCATGCACTTGGTGAACTCCACGCCGTCAATCAATGGGTTGATGACCATGGCGTACTGGTTCTCCGTGGGCACAAGGTCTGGGTGGTCCGTCCTGTCCCAAGTTATTGGAACCTCCGACCAGCGCAGGTATTGGGGAACTGGGGGAGTGGCCATCAGGATCCTTAGAGAGGTCTTCTGTTGTCGGACGGTGGGGGTGCCAAGGAAAGTGTGGTAGACTGGGGCCTTCTTTGCGAAGGGGTTCTTGCCCTTGTCGTCGCTCTTGGCGGCGTGCTTGGGGTCAACGTCCTCGTCCATGTCACTTGAATCCTTGGACTCCTCCTCCTTCTTCTTCCCCTTGCCCTTGCCTCGCGGTCTGTTCTTCCGACTTTGCTTGTAGCCAGACTCCGGGTCTTCCTTGAGGTCGTTGACGAACTTCCAATGTCGATTGGTATGGGTGGCCTTGCCGTTGGCGTCGAGGTGTACGAGGCACGACATATCGCGGCACTCCTCGTAGGTTTGGGGAACGCGGAGCGGCGCCGAGGTGGTTTCACTTCCTCGCTGCTGCCCACGGCCCGCTTCCCTTACTCGGCCATGTTGTCCGCCTTCTCCTCGTCCTGCAAAAGTCATAGCGACCATGTCAGTAGATTGCTTTTCTTCTAGAGCGGTTTTCCGCTTTTACTGTTGTTCCTCCGAGCTTGGGTTGGAACGGCCGTTGCCGGCAAAGAGCCACGAGCATCTTCATCGGCAGCTGCGAACTCACTAGCTAACTGAATCATCTGATTCAAGTCAAGCTGGTGATTTTCCTGCAAGCGCTTTAGCTTATGTCGGAGCAACGTACCCCTTTCCAACCCATCGATGAAGGCGGCCATGGCGGTCTGAGCGTGCACTCCTTCACAGGAACTTTTCATATCCAGCCAGCGGGAGAGGTAGGCGCGAGACGTCTCGTCTTTCTCTGGCACGCACCGCTGTAGATCGCCCACAGTGCAGGGACGCTTGTATGTACCCTCAAAGGTCTTGGTGAATGCTTCTTGCATATCCAGACAGTTGTAGATAGATTTCTCCGCCAAGTCGTTGATCCATTGACGGGCCGTACCCGCCAACATTAACGGGAGGTACTTAACGACGACGTTGGGGTTGCCTCCGGCAATCTCCACCGCGTTGCCGTAGTCCTGCAACCATGTGGCGGGCTTGGCGGTGCCGTCATAGGGCTTGATGGTCTTGTCAATCCGGAAACCTTTGGGGTAAGTTGCGGACCGTATTGCGGGTCCAAAGCAACGTGGTCCCAGGTATGATCCTTCCCGGGCCTCGTGGATCTTATCGATCCGCGAACGTGGATCGTACGGCTCCGGTTTCTTCTTCTTGTTGTCAACAGGGGATGGGCTGCGTGAACGACGCGGGCCTCTTCCGCCATGGTGACTGCTTGGCGGCGACGGAGGCGGAGGTGGCGGTGGGTTAGCCTTCTTGTTGTTACCCTCCTGTGATGCCTCGCGCCTGTCACGGTTGCTTGTCGGACGCGGAGGGTCGTGGTGTGACCTGCTCTTGTGTCCTTGGTGGCGCTCTTCATCATGACGGGTCTGCGCCGCATTGTCACGGATGACGATGCCACACTGCTTTGGAGGGGGCATATCCGTGCGATGGTGAGCCTTGTAGTCTTCCTGACGTCGGGGGGATCGGGGCGGTGGCGATGGGCGGCGTGGTCGGGCTTTTTCTCCGTGGTCGGAGGATATGGGGATAGCATCCTTCCTGTTGCGCGCATCCCTTCGTCTTCGTTCCAATGAACCCGTCTGTGATCCGACATCCTGAGGAGATCTGTCCCTTGGCGGTTTGTACTGGCTAGATCGGCAGAGCGCTGGGTCAGACTCAAGCCTCTAAGAGGTGGCCTTTTCCTGCTGCTTTACCGCCTTGGCCACTAGGTCATAGACCTGTTCTACTGCCGCGAGCGATCTATCCTGCTCCAGAAGGGTCTTGGCGACGGCGAGGTTAAGGAGTGGGGTGGGCATCACCTGCTTGCCTTCACTATCAATGTATGGCTTGGCCTGTGCCGGCTTCGAGGGAGCCCATCCTAGGTTGCGTCGTACACCAGGATCGTTGATGATGCGAGCCGGAGCCTTCTTATCCTTCCGCTGCTGCATCAGAGTCTTGTACTCGGCCTCCATTGCTCTAGCTTTCTCTATGGACTTCTGCGCGTTGACCAGATCTCGATCTAGCTTAGCGCCTTGCTCCGCGATGGCTTGCACCTCCTACAGCAGCTGCTGGCGCTTCTCGTCAAGCTGAGTCACGTTCCGTATATGATCAACGGTTAGTGGCTCGACGAGGAGATTGACGTACATCACTCTATCAGCTGGAGTAACATGGGCTGCTGCCGACGTGGATGCTGGAGGCGGCAAGTTTGCGGTGTTGTTGTTGCTCGGACCGGTGCCGAGTTCCTGCGGCTGCTGCACTGGGTTAGGCGGAGGAGGCATGACCTTTGCGCGATCATCGTCGGCACCAATTAGTGGCCCCTTCCCCTTTTCCAGCCAGAGGCGGAGCTTGCCCGGTTGATCTTCATCCATCGCTACCAATGGTGACGAACACCTCGAGACATGACGGTGTTGTTAGCTTGCTCGTCATGCAGTACTCCTCCTCCATCTCCTGCATAGCGGAGTCTAGCTCTTCTGGACTGAAGTCTACCTCCTCTGAATCTGCACTGAAATCAGCATAAAGCGCGTCAATGACAGAGTCGGAGGGTGCCAGGACTTCCTCGATGACGGGCGGTGGAGGTGCAACGGACTCGACGATGACTGGAGGTGGTGGTGCTGCTACGACGATGGCGGCCAGAGGCGATGGTTCTCCGTCTCTGAGCGCAAGCTCCATCTGGGCTGCCGCGTCAGCTGTCGCGTAGCTGTTGACGGTGCTCACCATCTCTTCGAGGGCGAGGCGTCCTGTTGCCTACTGCCGACGTAAATAATGTCGGAGAAGTGTGCCATGGTCCAGTCCTTCCACGAAGTGATACAGAGCGTTATCATCGGGGTAATTGGGCAGGTCGGCCCGTATACGGAGCCACCTGGCGAGGTAGTCGTGGGGGTTTTCGCCCTCTCTCTGAACGCAGCGCTCCAGATTGAAGATGGTAACCATGCCGACGAACTTGGATCTCTGCTGTCCAGACGCGCAGACAAAGCCAGAGGATTTGCAGTGATCTTCCACCTTTATATCCTGCACAGGGGCGGTTTGGGTGGGTCTTGAATTTTTTTGATCTTTGCCGGCAAACTCCGAGGAGGGATCTGACATCGATCCTTCCATGAACGTATCCTGCCCGTAGGCGGTCCGTGCGGGTCTTGATGCTTTCCGATCTTTGTCGGCAAACTCCGAGGAGAGATCCGACATCGATCCTTCCGCGAACGTATCCTTCCCGTAGGCGGCCCGTGCGGGTCTTGATGCTTCTCCGACTCCCAGGGAACTAGTGCCCGAGTCGGTTTCACCGATGAAGAGGTGGATGTGTCTGATAGGAACGATCGAACACCGCGTAGGGTTCGTCTTTGCTGGGATCTAGAAATCGTCAGGGGGGATGATCGGAACATTGCCGGAGAAGAGAACACGGCCGATGGCTACGGTTTCGTCGATTCTTGCGAAGATCTTGGTCCTCGCCCGCTGAAGAGCCTGAAGCACCTCTTGCCCCATGGTGGGTGCCAACTGTCGTGGTATTGCCGACGAGTACGCCATGGAGGGTTCCTCACAGTGCGTGTTTAGAGACGTGGGGTAAGGCAGACGGTTGACGGGTACGAGGTAACATCTTACCTGTGTTGAGATCCCACGACGGTGGCGGAATCCTACTCCTGCTATAAATCACTATAAGGGCAATACGCCGAGTTATAGAGATAGGTTCGCTGTGCAAGGTTGTATGAACCGATGCCCTAAAGGCTCCCATAGTCCCGACTTATATAGTCGCCAGGTCCTAGGGTTACAGGGAAAAGTCCTAGCCGGACAGGTCACAGAGTCCTACACCGTCTATTACTAGTCTTGTGTATCTTGCACTCCAAGGCTCCGGGTACGCTGGTGACTCCACCGTAGCCTTCCTTTATCCGGCATGAGCCTCCCTTCTGGATCCACCTAACTGGGCCGCCCAGCAGGCCACAGGCCATGCTACCGACTATGGGCCACCTGGGTTAGTCGGATAAGATACATGCTATGAGGATACCCATATAGCATATCCCCAACAAATATGATAATTGAAGACTCTTAGCACGCTAACAAGCATCAAACACTAACGGGGGTTCTTCTGAACTAGTATAAGAAAGCTCATGACTCTTAACAATAGAGTTGACGACATTATTTGCTAGATGACCTAAAAGCTGATGCCACTGAGAGGGCGACACCTTGACACTAGAGGAGGCATGGTGAGTGGATGAGGAGGATGCATGGCGATACAGAACGAGATAAGATCCTCCATGGATTTTACCGTGAAGGAGGATGCGCTGGGTTGCCTTGTCCTTTACAAAGAAAGCATGACGGTGAAATTCAACGAACACGTCATTGTCGCACATAAGAAGATAAATGAAAAGAAGGTGTTTGTTAATGTGAGGGACATGCAAGATATTTTTAAGTTGGAGAGATGAACCGGCACTACTAGAGAAAAGCCTATGCGAGGCGCACCAAAAAGCCTATCCGAGGCGCATATCACATGCGCCTCTAGCTTCAAGCCTCGGGTATTTCTTATGCGAGGCGCATATGATATGTGCCTCCTATACTTCACATAAGCGAGGCGCATATCGATATGCGCCTCGCATATGTGAAGTATAGGAGGCGCATCATATCGCCTATATGTTTCGAGAATGCGCCTTGGATATTTATAGTATATATCGCCTATATTATCCTATATGCGCCTCCGGTAATATTTTCGAAATTCAAGTTTTACAGACCACTATAAATAATAATATACATATATTCAAATATACAATATAGTCCAGAATACAGTATAAATAGCACAGAATTTTTCAGAAACTTGCAATTTGCCAAAGCATAATAGAACCAACATGAATATAATACATTACACATCAATCATGACATACATATTCATACATCAAGTTTTTGTGCCACAAGTTCACACCTCCGAGTACAAGTTCACAATCACATTACACCTTCGAGTACAAGTTCACAATCACATTACAACTCCAACGACGTAGCTCTACCTAGATGAAGTAGAACACATAACCTACCATGAAGAGCAACAAGGTGGTGATCACGAGGAAGTTCCTCCACTTCTTCCTTCCATGCCCGAGAAGTTGTTCACTTGCTTCGGTCTTTCCACTCTCGTACACACGAACCCGACCGACGACACGACATAACACCTCGGCATCTCCTACACATAATAAAGATGATATTACTTATGTCGGGAAAGCAATACCTCAAATTAAAATATTGGGCCCAAACAGAAGAAAACCTAAATAGCGCTACCATTATGAAACAAATCACGAGATTATATTAAACTCTAGACGCTCATACCGCAAGGATAAGTACAGAGCTAGCATTACACTTCGAGTAAGATGGACATGATATCGAGACAAAATAGCTAGAATTACACTTTTCACTAAGATTGACATGACATCAAGACAAAATGGCTAGCGACACTTCTCACTAAGATGGACATGATATCAAGAAAATGGCTAGCAAACGGAATGTTCTAGAAGTACCGAGAACGAGATCTTTGAGCTCAGGATCGAGAAGCAATATATTGCGGATTTCATGGAACCTTGTCCGGTCAGATCGCAACCTTATGGAAGTAAACAACGCCATGTCACTAGCTCTAGTCCTCAACTCAAGAAGATTGCGATCAATCTCGATTCATGTTTTGCTTCACGTACATTGGTAACATGTAGGAAAATGAATTATCAACTATCAAGTAGCTAAATCCTCCAAATCAGAATCACTAAAACTTTAATTCCAAAACATAAGATTACCATGATATGAAATTATCCCCAACTCTCGAAACAGAAGCATTGCAAGTAAAATCCGCAAAACCATGTTCATGAATCGAGACCAAGCACAAACAAACCAAGAATGATAGTCAACATAAAATGAATGGGCATCCAAGATATACCAAGATCGACACTAAACGAATCGCTCAATCTCAGGCCTATTCAGCTCAACTGTCTTGTAACAATCATAGGCCGGGTATGCATATCCAAGAACAAGTCTGCAAAACAGATAAACAGCAGACATTTGTGGATGTAAACAAGAGAATCACCCCATTGCTGCAATTTAAATAATAATCGCATTGCTTCTTACATTAAAGCCCTGGTAATGAATGAGCCAACCATCTTGACCCCTACAACAAAAAAACATCCATTAAGTATGTTGCCAATTTGCCATTTGCCAAAAACAACAATGATAGATGTCCTATGAGGGTTAAAACTATATGAGGCTAGCAGCAATCAATTAAGACACTGCCTTCCAAAAGCTCCTTCACATGAGCAAAACAAATAATAAATAGATGGAAATATCCACTGCATCTCAGATTAATAATTGCCTTGCTAACTACTGCAGTCATCACGCATTTAGAAAGCATTATGAAATCATTTTTTTTCCATACAATCCCCCAAGAAGAGGGATCGGGTTCCATTATCATCAGACAATGGAACAACAACCACACATATTGTCATAGTACTAACCCGCCTAGGGGATCAAAAAGGGAAAACATGAGTTCAACTTAGACACTAACCAAACTAGACAGAAAACAAGAAGGAAGCTGGAGACGCAAGAACACCGCCCGCAGGCTAGTGGGAAACCGTCCAAAACAAAACATCACAAAAGGAACTAAAGAGCTGAAAGCCAACACCAACATCATGTTGCCAGTCCCCCTTTTTTTATCTTCCTGTTTTCCTTCTCTTCTCCCTCCCCCTTTCCAGTTCTGGAGCTTCATGACCACGATCTCCAGGAATTTCAGGCAGTCCCAGGAAAGGAACAGGGGCCACATCCATAGTCAGCCGCATCTAACGATTCGTTGAAGAGCATCTGCTCCACTTGCAAGACCGCCTCGTCCTCCCCATGCAAACCTGCCCAATAACGAATGAACACACAAGCATATATGACCAAATCAAGGTGAGTTAATGAGCTTTTTCAAAGCAAGCTCTATTCCTAAGTTTCCATAGCCCAGCATATAGCCGCCACCACCGTAATTTGCACATTCCTACTAACCCCACATCGAGAAGCCCACCAAAATACTAGGGAAAAGATCCAGGTCTATTTACACACAACAGCCTCGCAACCACCCCCCAAACATATTTAGCAGCCACACACGAAAAGAACAAGTGCCCAATGCTCTCATCCTTCCTACAAAACCGACAAGTAAAATCTCCAACCCAATTCTTTCTTCTCATGTTGTCTTTGGTGAGGATAGCATTATGCCAAATAAGCCACAACCAAATCTTAATCTTTAAAGGGATTTTTTCCTTCCACAGATGTTTAAAACTTCTATCAATCCCCACATTCGACAGACGTGTATACATTGACTTAACAGAGAACTTGCCAGATTTACTCCACATCCACACTGGCCTGTCTTTTTCCTGATTCAAATTCACCCCAGACAACAATTCTCTCAACTGCTCCTGATGATTCAACCCATCGGTATCCAACCATCTCCTAAAAGAGAGACTCCATCTTTTTTTTGCCATGTCTGCCACTGTGATTCTTTGGTTCTGACAAATATCAAATAAATCAGGAAACCTATCTTTCAGGGGTGAGTCCAAACACCAAGCATCATGCCAGAAATCAGTCAATTCCCCATTACCAATCTTCATTCTCCTACCAGCCAAATAGAAGTCCCTAATCTTGATCAAATCTTGCCAACATGGAGAATCACTCTACCTGTGTTTCACATTACTAATCCCACCTTTTTTCAAATATTTTTTCTCACAAAAGCTTGCCAGGGACCTTCCTCAGCTTCGAGGCGCCACCACCACTTACATAACAAACAAATGTTAAAGAGCCTAATATTTTTAATCCCCAGTCCACCTTTTTTCCTGGGCCTACACACATACTTCCATTTAACCAGATGATATTTCTTCTTCCCCACTTTCCCATACCAAAAGAAGGCTCTAGTCTGTTTCTCAATTTCTTCCACATTTGACCTATGTAGGAGACACATAGTCATAGGGTAAACAACCACACTAGATACACAAGCAGTGATTTTAACATGTCTCCCTCCCAAGGACAGAGCTCCCCCCATCCAACCATCTAATTTTTTCTTCAACCTATCACCAATAAAGCCCATTTCAGCCACTGAACATCTCCTGCTACAAACCGGCAAACCCAAATACTTAATAGGCCAGCTACCCTTCTGACAGTTAAACATCTCAGCATAATTGGACAATTTCTCCTCATCCTCTAACACCATCATCAACTCACTCTTCTCAAAGTTAATCTTGAGACCAGACATGGATTCAAACAGATATAACAACAATTTCAAGTTTCTAGCCCCCTCAGGATCTTCCTTAATAAACAGAATGGTATCATCAGCATATTGTAAAATGGCAATCCCTTTGTCAAACAAATTACCAACCAAACCTGTAAACAACCCACCAGCCTGAGCATTAGACACCATCTTAGCCAAACATTCCCCTGCCAAATTAAACAAAAAAGGAGAGAAGGGGTCCCCTTGTCTAACCCCCTTAAAACTGCCAAAGTAAGGACCAGTTTCCCCATTGACCTTAACACTGAGAGTACCCTGAGTCACAGCACTTTTTAACCAAATCATCCAATCATCACTAAAACCTTTCTGCTTACAACAATAGAACAGAAAGTCCCAGTTGACCTTGTCATAAGCTTTCTCAAAGTCAATTTTCAAAACCACACCCTGCTGCTTCTGACTTTTCGATTCTTTCAAAATCTCATGCAATAGAGTCACCCCATCTGCAATAAACCTCCCCTTAATAAAAGCAGTCTGACAAGTATCAATTAGTTTCCCCATCACAGGCTCAGTTCTAACTGTCAGAGTCTTGGTAAAAATCTTAAACAACACGGAGGCATAAATAGGCCTATACTTCTGAATCCTATCAGCATCATCACCCTTTGGCAGCAGAGTAATCACCCCATAGTTAATGCTTCTCAAATCAATCTTATGAGCAAAGAAATCATCAAACACAACCATAATATCTGTTTTAATAACTACCCAACAATGTTGATAGAATTCAATAGGAATCCCATCAGGACCAGCAGCCTTATTTTTCTCCATCTGATCAATAACCTCTTTAACCTCTTTCTCAGTAAAGGGCACTCCCATTTTCTCCCTATCTTCATCATTAAGTTTCTCCCAGTCCTTCCAATTGTCATCTGCAAGCCTAATAGAAAACCCACCAGCAGGCCCAAACAAAGATTTATAATAACTAGTAGCATGCTTCAGGAGATCACAGTCCTAATCTCATTCTCCCATCTTTAATTGAAAAAATCATTTTCTTTCTCCTCACCCTATTAGCAATCCTATGAAAATATTCAGTATTATTGTCACCCCTAAGCAACCAATTGTCCCTCGACCTTTTGCTGCCAAAATCTCTCCTCATTTTCATACACCTCCAAAGAACTCTTTCTCGAATAACCGCTTTTCTTTGAAGTTGTTCGAAGAAGCAAAATCAATTCCTCAATACTTTCAAGTTCCTGCAGCTCCTCTACCAACCTCTTCTTCCTTTTCTTTTCCTCTCCCCTTAAATGGATACCCCAACCTTTCAAATCATTTCTGACATTTTTAAGCTTTTTCTGCAACCTATCCAGACTGTTCTTGCCATTCACACGTTTTTTCCAAACTTTCTCCACCCTGGCCAAAAAGTCATCACACTGTAACCAGCTTTTCTCAAATCTGAATTCTCTACCCCCTGATTCCTGCCCTTCCATAGTATCCAGGATCAAAGGACTATGATCAGAAACCTCCCTAGACAACTTGTGTACCGTAGTGAGAGGAAACAACTTCTCCCATTCTCTACAAACTAAGATTCTATCCAGTTTCTCCAAAGTCGGATTTTTCTGATTGTTAGACCAAGTAAATTGCCACCAGACATGCAGATCTCTCTTAACCCATGAGCATTGATAATCGAATTAAACATGTGTCCCCACTTATTCAAAACATGACCTTTATTCTTTTCAGAAACACACCTGATCACATTAAAATCACCACCTACCAACAAAGGAATAGTTTGATCCTGACAAACCTCAGCTAACTCAACCAAAAACTCCTCTTTATTCTCCTCTTGTGCAGCCCCATACACAATCACGGATGCCATGAACTGTTTCAAAACATCAAACACCTTCATCTTAACATGAAACTTGCCCACAGACACACCAATCTGAGTCAATTTAGAGGAACGAGGCCCCCAAAATGCCTCCAGATTTTCCAACAGATGGCAACCAACTCCGGAAAATTGATTCATAGGATCAATCCTCCCGAAAAAGCCTCAGAATAGTCTTTCTTAATAGTTTCCTGTAAACAAATAAAATCCACCCTCTCCTGCCTCAACAAACTATTCAGATAAGCACCTGCACCTTTCTTCCCCACACCCCTAATATTCAAAATAGCACCTATCATAAAACAGATTTTCTCTCTCTTGTTCCAGTCACAATACCACTCATAGGGTGATAATTGTGAACCTTGACAGCAGCAGCCTTTAACTTTCTCTCCCTCATAGCAGAACCAATTCTCAGCTTTTTCTTTTGTTTCCTAGAAACCACAGGAGTGAAATCTTCTTCATCATTACTAACATCCTTCCAATCCAGAAACAAAACCTTCTCATTCAGATCAGGAGCACATTCATTCACTACCTGCCTCCTATCCTGCAAACTATGTCTAGCAATCTCTAATTCTTTTAAAGAGTTAATATGTTCTAAAGATATAGAAGAAGCATCTATCCCCATTTCCAACGCTCTATGCATAATAACATCATCATCCAGAACAGCAAAAGAATTATGTAAATTTAGATTTGTACCTGAAAGGTCTCTAGGATTTTGTTGAGCCAAATGCCCTTCAGCCATGTTTCTAGCACCACCTTGATCAGCCACCCTCGAGCTCCTTCTAATACCCTGTTGTTCTTCCACATCAACCACTTGATCAGATTGAGAATCCACACTTTCCTGGGTAGAACCATCAGGTTGAGACAAACCAATAGCCACTGTTTCCTGATCTTGATTGACAGCTTCCATGTCCTGAGTACCCTCCAACCCAGAACCCCCAACAGTTCCTTTTTTCTCACTATCAAAAGAGGAACCAAACGAGGTATCAGTAGAAGCACTGTCATTTCTTGCTTGTGCACCCTCCTCTTTCTCATCCTCCTCCTCCAGCAAATGCCCATATTGCTTCATGAGTTCATAATGCTTGTCACTACTCTTATCCTTCAACAGCCCCCTGATAAAGTCATCAAACCTCTGGGACCAAGAAGAACCTCGATTGACCTCTTTAGCCACATTAGAAGATGGATCTTGCTCCACATCCATGAGATTACTGCCCAGCCCATCTCCATCAGCCACATTTTCCTGATTATCAACCTGCATTCCCACAACAGCTGATCTATTTTGATTACCAGTCCCACCACCATCACCAGAACCACCTGCAACATTCTCTCTAATCACTAATCCCCTCGAACGACCAACACCTCCAGAACTAGCCCATATGTTAGCCATTTTAGTCCCAAAAGAGACACCCCCAGAGTCCTCCTGCTCCACCACAACCTCTTTTCCTTTGTCCAACCCAGCTTCACCAACACCATTCCCACCATGTTGACGACCCCCAGCACCTCCAACATTACCTGCACCAGGGACAGTTCTTTGCCCATTACCATCATCAGGTCTCCCATGTTCAGCTTCACCCTCATTCTCCTTATTCACCCCATCATTACCATCCTGCCCATCAATCCCCACAGCAGAAGGCAGAGTTGATACAGCATCTGGAGCAAAAATCTCCCTGGTGTATTTGAATTCATAAATCCCACCTTGCATCTCCCCCCTTCTGGTATTAGGAACCAAAGAAACATCTAAACAAGCAATTTTTACTCTCACATAAGCCAAGTTCCTCAAACTATTCCTGTCCAGGGCCACAGGTTTACCCACTAAAGAAGCAACATAGAAGACAGTTGATTTCTCCATGTACTTCATAGGGATACCCACAATTCTAAACCAGGCTTCTTCCAACCATTCAACAGGTTGCAAATCCCCATTCCACTTAGACAACTGAATCACAGCATCAGGAATTGTTTTCATAAAGACCTTCCCAAAATGGAAGTCATCAATAGACCTGGCAGAAGGAAACCTCATCAAAAATTCAACATCATTAATGGACCTGGCATTAAATCTCCATCCAGACCCCATAGCATCAGCCCATATTTGGAACTCCTTCTCTAGATCCTTGCCAGTGACATCACCCCTAACCACACTTATATGAGCATAATGCAACTGCTCCATAGACTGAACATTTGACTCCACCACATGAATAGAATGAAAGCCCTGCTCAAAATCAGTACTGCCAAAGAAAAGAGGAACATACTCCCATGGTTTCCTCTCTTGACAGACCAAAATGCTATGATCCTTCCCACAATTATCACACACAACCTCTTCCTCAATCACATCAAGCAACTGCACATCCCCAGAACCACCAGCCACAGCACCATCCCTCGGCATACTCACTACTGGTGGTGGTACAGAGGACCCCACCAGAGTAGTAGCCACATCATCCGATCGAGTCGATAAGATTGGGGACAAATTCACGTGATTTATTCCCCAACAGGCACATTAACAGAAGTAGATGCCGAGGTGTTTAAACCAGAATCAGATCGAGTGATAGGCACAGAAGTGTTCAACACAACTCGGGGCACATTAACTTGCTCAACAGTTCGTGCAAAAACCGGCTCCCCCCTTCTAGGATTCGAGTCAGAGTTACCTGATCTGCCTGGGAAAGACGTCGCATCAGACCCAGAACCTTGCTGCATCTCCAGGCGATGGCTCCACCGACCCCGATTACGAGCCTGTTCTGCTTCGCGATGGCGAGCCTCCGACAGCGCGTGATCCCGTTCCAGAGCCTCCCTGCGTTGATCCTCCAACCTGGCCTCAATTTCCGCCTGCCTCAACTCATCACGATGCCTCATATCATGACGCCGAGCATCCTGCTCCTCACGGCGCCGCTCCTGCTCACGGATCCACCCACTCTCCCTATGATCTCCCTCCAAACCTCTGCGATCAACAGGGAAACGGCCTTGTCCATACCCAGATCCGAATCTTCTCGCATAGGGACCAGATCGGACTGGGGGACGAGAAGGCGAACCACGCCCACCACGAAATCTCCGATCCATGTCAGATTCCGCAGCCACCACCTGAGCAAACGATCTAGAATCCCCCGAAACAAATCCGCTCCACTCCACCGGAGCAGCAACCCGCCGCGACGATGGTTGAAGAGGAGGCGGTTCCCGGATGAACACCACACCACACACACCGCGAGATCTAGAAATGGTGAAAGGGGAAACGGCTCCTGATTTAGGGTTTGGGAAAACACGAATTGGAGGCAAAACTGACCGCGGCTCGAGCTCCGCCGTATTAGTACTCCACGGCTCCCCTGGCAGGTGGCCCTCCCCCAGCGAAGCCCCACCGTCACAAGACATCGCTTTCCCACAACCACAAGTCAGATCACCCAAGACGACGCACGTGCAGGGCGACACCGCTAGAAACTGCCCTCGCCACCACCGGCGGACCCACGAGAACGTGCCATCTCTCATGTACCAGGCGTGTCCCGTACGAAAAACCCACCACCGAACACCAACTCGTCAGGATCTGTCCCGATGCATCCCACAACGACACCTGTCCCGAGCTCTCTCTCGAGATCTGGCCCTGTCGGCAAGGGCTAATCAGATCATCGGCCACCTCATGGATTATGGCCCTCCAGCTCCCGATCAGCCCCCGATGATCACCGTAGCAAACCACCGTGGAGATAGGAAGGAGAGAAGGGGAGACGGGGAGAGAAGCCATCTCTCATCTCCACTTGCTAGATATGCCAGCATTATGAAATCATGCTAGCATCAAAATTGCATAGCCGATGAGAAAACATTTGGCTAGAGCTTGGTTTTGTTCTAATAACAGGGGTAGGTAACACAGAATAGGGGAAATCTAACTAACTACTTGTTCGCCAAACAAACAACTTTCACATAAGAGGGTCTCAATATATGAAACTGTGGTGCATCATGTCACTCCATAACAAATACTCCATGCCGATGAAGCCTTTATTACGTAAACTCAGAACTCGAATTTGATTCTGCCAGATTGGTACTTCCACAATGCACATGTGAACTCTGTAGAACTCGAATTTGATTTGGATGCCCATAGCAAGAGCTCGTACCAGTTGTGGAGTTGGAATTTCACCTAACACATGTGGTTTGACATATGTAGTATCTAATGCATCGGAAGAGCTACATGAGCTCATTGAAGAGCTTGCTGCACGCACGTGCAGAGAACATCGAGGCGTAGTTCTTGACGATTTAAATGCAAGCGTTACCGAGAAGAACAAGTAACCGGTGCTTCATCGTTTCCATGCCTCTAGCCATCGCTAATCGAGAGACTAAAGCGAGTTTTGATAGTTCACCGTGGAGCAAGTTCAAAGCTAGAGAGTTTGGGCCTGCATGACGGCTGTGGTTGGAGCGGTCTTTGGCACAGAGGATCCCAGGACCCGTGTGTTTGTGGCCGAGCTTCTCATCGAAGAACAGGGTGTTGTAGGTGGAGTTACCTTTCTGGCAGATCGAGTCGGGGCACACACGGTGGGCATCACGGCCATTGTTCTCAATCTGGAGAGCGCAGTCGTAAGGCGCGGTCCCGCTGCCGTTCTCCTCAGTATCGCTGCCTCCATCCTTGTGCTGCTATAGCTCGGAACGGCCACAGGGAGGGGCCTATAGGGATTGGCCACCATAGAACTCGCTGGAGGTGGATACGGGTAGTGGCTGGAGTGGAGAATTAGAGGGAGAAGATAAGTGGGATTGGGAAGGGATGGGGAAGTGGAAGGATGGGTAGTAGGCCGGTGGAATCGGATGGGTGGGTGGGACGGCGGATGGAGCCTGTCTGAGTAGGGGTCGCCAACCGCCAATTTGGGAGAGGCCAGGAGCAGGCGTGTATGCGGAGGCGGGAGGCGGGTAGGGGTGGGTGGCGGCGTACGGAAACGCAGGTGGGGCGCTGTGGAAAGGGGAGTTGTGCAGGTCGCCATGGATTGGGTTTGCAGCGAGCGGTGCCGGATTTGGATCAAAATGGGTGGGAATTGGGGAGGGGAAGGAGGCTGGGGCGGTGAAGAAGGGAAAAGCGTTGCTGGGGTAGCCGCCGGGGGAATGAGGAGATGGGTAGGTGGCGGCCGAGGGAAAGGTACAGTGACCATAAGCTGGTGCTCCAGAACCAAGCGGGGGCGGGGGGAAAACAGTGCTCAGCGCGTACGCAGGTGCGGTGGTGGGAAAGAAGGAGGGGGAGGGCAAGGTAGCCATGGATTTGGGCAAGATCGAGTGCTCGCCGCAGGAAAAAAATCGGAATCGACGAGGATGACGAGGGAGGTGAGGGTGGGAAGAAGGCCGATAGATCGAACTGCTCTGATACCACTTTGTCAGGATCCGTGGTATCAGAGCACCACAGATATGAAGACCCTGAGGGCGTAGATCGCGGCGACGACGAGGGTGCCGACCCAGCGGCCGGTGGCGTGCGGGATGGAGCGGTCGAGGTAGTACTGGAACGCCCGCGATATGACCTACCACCGTCGGGCCCGCAGAGTTACCTGAGGCGCATATGACCCATATGCGCCTCGCATATTGTCAAATATAGGAGGCGCATATAACCATATGCGCCTCGCATATTCGTGCACCTACCAACACGCGGGCCCACACAGAATATGCGAGGCGCATTCTAGCCATATGCGCCTCGCATATTATCAAATATAGGAGGCGCATATAGCCATATGCCCGCATATTCGTGCACCTACCAACACGCTGGGCCCATTACGGAATATGCGAGGCGCATTTCGCCCATATGCGCTTATCTCGATATAGGAGGCGATATGACTAGAATGCGCCTGCATAATATGGGGCTGCTAGATTCTCGTCTGCATGGATTATAGGAGGCGCATTCTTATCATATGCGCCTCGCCTATTTTTATACTAGAGGCGCATATCGCAAAGTGCGCCTCGCCTATTTTTATAGGAGGCGCATATGCTAAATGTGCCTCGCATAAGCATGTCTCCTATAGCCTTTTCTCTAGTAGTGCGGATAAAGACGATGTGCGCAATAGACAAACCTGCACCATTAGCCACCTGGACCTGGTCGTTCCCTCCATAGCGCTCGTGAACTTGAAGACGTTCAAGCTCGCTGGTGAAGTGATACGTAGCCCCGGAGTCCATCACCCAGGGCTGGTTGTCGGAGGATTTGGTGGAGGCCGAGTTGTCGGCGCGGTTGTTGAAGTCCTGGTTGAAGCAGTGGTTGAAGGGTTTCGTAGCATAGTAAATCAAAATTTTCTACGGATACGAACGGGGAAAGCCAAGATCTAATCTAGGAGATGCAAACAACGAGGGGGAATAGATGAGATCTTCATACCCTTGAAGATTCGCACAGCGGAACGTTCGACAGAACATGGGTGATGTAGTCGTACTCGCTTCTCCTCCTCGCGATCCGATCCGATCTAACACCGCAAGTGGCGATGCCTCCGAGAGATGCACACGTGCGGCACCTCAAGGTCTCCTCCTTCCTCGGTCCAGCAAGTGGGTTGGAGAGATGGATCGGATCTACAACGCTACGGCGCGGTGCAAGCGGTGGAGAGTTTCAGAGTGGTTTCGCCACACGCAATGGGAGAGAGAGAGGAGGCAGAGGGCTAGGGCTTGAGGAGGAGGTGTGAGGGTGCCCCCAGCCCTCTTTATATAGAGGGTGGGCGGCTGCCCCCTCCCCTGCCCTAGGGCCAAGGCCAAGGAGGAGTGGGGCAAGTTCCCCTTCTAGAAGCTCCTAGGGTTTGCCCTAGGTTTGGCCGGCTGGGCCCTATGGGGCCTTGTTCCCTGGCCCAATGCGCTGTGGCACTCCCTCATAGGACCATGCCCTCCCTAAGGTGGGGCCACGTTGGTCCCTCCGAAGGTTCTAGAAGCTTCCTACATAATACCGATTAACCCGAACAATTCCGAACTCCAAAACTGCATTGCCTTATATGAATCTTATTCTCCTGACCATTCTGAACCTCTCGTGACGCCTCAGTATATCATCCGAGACTCAAAAAAAAAACTCATAAACCAATTATCCAATCTATCCTAGCGCCGAGACACGTTATGTGTGACCTTCGGGTTCGAGAATATGCGACATGATCTTATATCAATAATCAACAGCGGGTGCTGAAACCCATATTGACTCCCACATTCATCGATGATCATATCGGATGAACCACTATGCCATGATTCAATCAATCCCATATATATATTCCTTCGTCTCGCGATATTTTAATTGCCCGAGATTTGATCGGGCATGCCATACCTAGTTCAATCTCGCTCACAAAAGTACTTTACTCGTTCGTAATCCGATATCACTTTGTGATTAACTCCTTAACCACATGCTTGCAAGCGTGTTGATATCGACACGAGTGGGCTCAAGTATATCTCCGACTTGGGAGGGACAAATCCCATCTCGATACATACAACCCAATAGGTACTTTCCGATCACCTGAGAGACACCTTTATGATCACCCTATCATAGGATGACGTTTGATGACCTCAAAGCTTTCTTCCGATACCAGGGAGTTGTATTATCTCATGGTCTAAGGAATACACTATTTGACATAAGAAAAGCTTCGCAAAGATGAACACGATGACACGATCTAATTGCTCCGCTTAGTTTGGGTCTGTCCATCATATCATTCTCCCAATGATATGATCTCATTATTAATCGACAACTCATGTCTATGGTTAGGAAACCTTAACCATCATTAATCAATGAGCTAGTCCATAGAGGCATACTAGGGACACGGTGTTGTTCACAAACCACACAAGTATTAAAGTTTCTGCTTAATACAATTCTAGCATGGAATATAAACTTTATCATGAACAAGAATTATAATAATAACATCTTTATTATTGCCTCTAGGGCATAATTCCAACAACGGTGGCAGGCGTAGGCCTCATGTCCCCATTATTTACATATCTGGCACCTAGGGCGCTTGTTGTCGTCGTTATGGCCACCGCCGTTGCCGCCTCCGTTGTGGCCACCACCATTGCCAGTGTTATTGTCGTTGCCACCTGGTGCAATTGCCACTCCTATTTCTCTAAGGGTTTTTGTCCAATCCTAGTGGCGTCATTACAAATCTCTGGGCAACACAATGCTCGATGCCATGTAGAGGGAGTGTCCCAACCTTTAAATTAATATAAGGTGGAGTCCCCTGTGTTTACAATGCTAGTCCCTGGATCAATAGCTAGCATCCACAGTTAAGATGTAATATCAAGAAACAAAGGTCATAATATAACTTTATAACCAGGAATAACATAATTTTCATTACATCTTACATAGCTCATTTGGCTATTACATTACATTGCAGCGGAATATCTATAATCATGGGGTCCTTCATCTTCAAGTGCCACAGGCAGATGTTGGTTGTAGACTTTGTAATCCTAATCAATCAATCTTCACTAAGTTCAATCAAACCTGCAACATTACAAGTTACAACCACAAGGGTCAATACATTTGAATTGTATTGGCAAGTTTCACTACTATGTGGAATATAAGTGGATCCTATCATTACATGCAATTTTGGCTAAGTAGGGTTTAAGGCTCATTTGCAGAAAGCAATACTTTATCCTATCTTTTCAAAATGGTTTTGGTCCTTTGTCAAATCTCCTTTTCAAAATCCCTTGAACTCCTTTGTATCCCCAAGTATTCAAGTCTTTGTCAAAAATCCCTTGAGCTACTTGGTACCCCCAAGTGCATCAAGTTTTATCAAAATCTCTTTAGCTCCTTGGTAACCTCAAGTGCATCAAGTTTTCATCAAAATCTCTTGAGCTCCTTGGTACCCCCAAGTGCATCAAGTCTTTAAAAGATTTCTTTTAGAAATTAGAATGTCGAGATTTCCCATAGCTTCAAACTATAGTTGCTCAGTATTGTCCATAACCGGGGACACGGCTAAGTACTTATATTTTATTATCTTCTGCAGAAGTAGTACACTTTACCCACATGTCACAATCCCATCTTGTTGCCACCAGTGACCACTGGATTAGTGCTCACCAAGATGGAGTACCGGCAGATTGAGAATGTGACGAAGTCTTTCCAGAGGGTCCTCCCATACACCATTGCTAGATTGTCTTCAAGTACCCATGTAGGATTCCAGGTCCTCATGTCCAGTAGCCTGAAGATAATGCATGGGTCTTCCCAATGTATTTGACTAAGTCAGAGCCATAAATAGCATGTGGTTGCACACGAAAGCCACAATTGGAGAAACATGTTCAATCTCTAAGTTTCCTGGGTGGTTTCCTTTGGAGCACAACACAAAGAGATTGCCATAAACATGGTTCCTTTTGTTGCCACCTTCTCCAATACTCAAAGTATCCTTGGCCACCCAGGTGGTTCATTGAGTCCTTGTTTTATTATATAAAAAAGTCCTTTTCTCAACTTCATAAAATCTCAACATGTATCTCTTTTCAAAATATAGCATGGCTAAGCATGTATCAACTACATTGTTTTCACTAAGGAATGTATAGGGTATCCTATTAGGATTTAGCATAGCATAAGTATAGTAATTCTTTTCATGCATGTTTCAAAATCCACTAAGTATAATGAAAATAGTAGGACTTTAGATGATAGTGTAACTTGCCTTTTTGGTAGGGAATGTTGGTTCACTTCCTTGATCTTGCTAGTATCACACTTTTCTAACTTCACTACAATCAATCAAGCAAACACAATATCAACTAGCATTCCAAACCAATAGTCAATCAAACAATTCACACACATAAAACAATGGGATCTAAGTTATGCATGCAAGCATGCAAGAGATAGGTTTGTTTGCAAAGGTGGTCTCCACTAGGTTTCTAAACTTTGTGAGGTTCAAGTTGGTCACTTCCTAAAGTGGCAAAGGCATTTGCAAAAGGGTTTTGTTCATAAACATTTTTAAATCCAATCATCATTTTATGTGGTGGAAAATATTTTTATCAAATCAAAACTTTTAAGTCTTTCACCAAATGAGTTGCTAATTCTCAAAACTTGGTGTTTTAGGGTCAGTAGGTTTGTTTCAAATCATTTTCCCAAAGTTTTTCACTCCAAAACATTTTCATACAAAACCAATAATTTTATTTGGCTAGAAATGGGCTAAACCAATTAATCCATCCTAAACTTTGACAAATCAATTTTCAAAACCATGGGTTGGTTCCTAGGGTTAGTAGGTTCACCACAAACTAATTTGCCAAGGTTTCAAACTCAAAAACATTTTTGAACAATTTTTCTAATCTAAACAAACATACAAATGTTTCTGCAAAAACAAACTATCTAACAGATACTATTCACTAAACAAATTCCATGGTTGACTAGTGCTTGTTCCACTGATTCCAACGATATAAAGTTTGTAATTTTTGGACGTGTGGATCAAAAGTTATAGGGTTTTCAAATCTGCATCTAAATCAGATTTCAAATTCAGTTTTAATCAAGAACTGGCCACGCGTCGCAACGCTATTCGCTGGTACCGGTTCGGCCGGATCGGGCTCTGCGGTGCGTTGGATCTAGGTAGATCGCACGGCGCAGGATGCGTACCCTTCCGCTATTAAGTGATTCTATCGCGTCTCTTCGATCTAAATCGAACGGCTCCTATCCACTAGCCAGGAACTGGCGGCGCTCGATGGCTGCGCGCGGCGGCGACGGTCAGATGGTGGTGGCGCCGGCGATTCAGGAAGGTAGAAGGGAAGGGAAAGTGCTCACCGTGATCGCAAGGACGTGGTGATGCTCAACGTGCGGTCGGCTTGACAAGGGGCGCTCAGGGACAGTAGCGATTGCTCGCCGAGTGAGCCGCGCCGCCACGCTTCGTCGTTGTCGAGGACGGTGTTAGGGATCACTAGTAGGCAAACGAAACGCATGGTCAGACGCTCAAGGACACGGTGTAGGTGTGTGCGTGAATGAGAGGGGAAGGGGTGGTCGGAAACTACCTGTGGGGCTCGTCGGAGTTGGAGCGGACGGCGGCGTAGTTCAGTCGAAGATGAAGTCGTCGCTGCAGAGCACTCGCGAGCGAGGGAAAGGTACTGGCATATGCAGGAGATGATGGTGAGCAAGATTGTGTGCTCTGGTAGCAGTGGGGCTAGCGGTGGTGGCCGGAATTATCGTCGGAGGGCGTCGGAGACAGTGGCGGTTTGGGGACGATTCCGAGCAGCCTGGTGGCGATGAGGAGTTGGCGTTTGAGGGGAATGACAGAGGGAGGAGAGGCGCTTAAGTGCACGCAGTCACGGGCTGAATCAATGCATGGTTAAGGAACAAGCGCGCATTCAAACGGCAGAAACGGCGACGAGGTTTGGGGAGAAGAAGTCGCGCGGGTGGAAACGATGACAGTGTTGTGGGGCCTTCCTGGCAGTGAGGGGGAGAGAGAGGGGTTTGGGCCACCAGTCAGTGTCTCCGCGGGTCGTTTCGAGTGTGAGAGAAAACGCTTCGGGGAGGGAAGAGGAGCTGGGCTGGCACTGGGCCTTGTTGGGCTGCTGGGTTGGGTCGTCCAAATTCTATTTTTTCTTCGTGAAAGCTTTTTCTTTTCCTATTTCCAATTTCTGTTTTGAAATTCAAACAACCAAACAATACTCAAATCAATTCAAACAATCACCAAACAAATCAATTGAATTTGGTTCTGTTTAGCAACATAAACCAAAATTCCAAAACCAAAATAATAATTTTATTTTAGGGTCCATTATTAATTAAATAATTAGACCATTGTTATTAAATCAAATAGGATTTGTTTTATTTAAATACTCCTTTTGCAATCTAATTATTTTCAAAACCAAATCAGTAGGTTTTATTTTGGGAATATAAAATACTTGGAAAACTTATTTTAAATAAATAAATAAGTTTTGATGTTTTGGAAATAGTAAAATCTTTATTAATAAAACTTGGATATTAAATCCTTATTACTTTATTTTAAATAAACCTTTACTATTTTTATCAAAACAAAACATTTTATTTCAAAGGTTTGGCCAAGTTTTAATTTGGCTTATAAAATAATCCTTATTTGTAAAACCTCTATTTTATTTGAAACCAAATCTTTTTATCTAAAAGATCCAAAATAGTAATTCAAAATATTTTTATTTTCCTTTATTAAATGTTTGTCTTTTTAAATCCTTTTAGGATTTATTTGATCCAAATTGGTTTGAAGGTTTCCAATTGGATTCAAAAAGTTTCTTCTCACTCTGAAAATCAACAAAGTTTTTATTTTTATTTTAGGAGCGGGTTAGGCTCTGATACAAAGTCAAGTTTAGGGTTTCATGGGGCAAAGCCTTCACAATATCTCGTATATATAATAAGTACCAACCTACCGAGTTACAATTACAACATGACAAGTACACGTATTCAAGACCGTTTCCAACATCACGTATATCTAGATATCTTTCGGTGTATAGGTTCAAAGTAAAATGAGTGAATGTAGATACTAAAAGTTGTCCAGATACATGTGTGTTTTAGAAAAAGGTGAAACATGTCTTATAGTTTGGGACAGATGGAGTAGGATATAAAAGCAAGAGTGGTGGTTTTTACAGTTTCCGAACAGAGAACCACAAGAATTAAACATGCCGAATCTTAACATTTTAGCCTGCTGGACCATCCTCAAAACTCAAATTAGACGCTAAAAATATCTAGATATATTTGTTACACAAAAGCTAAAACATTTTATAATTTAAAACGAAGGGAGTATTATTTATTTTTAGCATCCCATGTAGGAATTAATAAAAGCATTAAAGAGTGGTGGGTTTTACACTTTCCTGACGGAGAACGCAAGAATTAAACATGCCGAATATTATGGACACACTACCTCCAAATGAGTCTCTAAGATTTCAAAAATTATTGCAATAGAATAAATTGGCCGGACCATATTTAGCCAAAATTCTATAGCCTACATCAACTTTGACTTCTTATGGACACACTACCTCCAGATGGAATTGTAGATCCAAGCATCCACTTTTCGGACTCGTTCTCAAGGTTTGTTAAAGAAAATACAATTTAGTTTTACCATCCCATGTAGTAGTAGGTAGGATAAAAGCAGTAAAGAGTGGGTGGATTTTACACTTTCCTGACGGAGAACGCAAGAATTAAACATGCCGAATCTTATCATTTCAGCCTGCTGGATCATCTTCAAAATTCAGCCTGCAGTGCAGCAACAAAACGTGCAGAGAAAGATGTCCCTGTAGTTTGTCTCACAGCAAAGGCGACAATATTAGTCTCCGTGAACAGCGCCAGTCTTTTGACGCGTTGCGTTTCCTTGCGTGAGTGCGTGTGCCTGTCTGCCTATCGTCCAAATCCAGAGTCCTCATTGGTAAAAGCAGTTACACACCAATGAAGCGTTCCATCCAACAACACCCGCCAAACTCCCCTCCTCCTCTAGCTCTATCATGCAGCTTGTTGCTTCAGTCCTAACAAGAGCCACAGTGGTAACAGTGATCCGGGCATGTTGATGCTGGTCTCACATGGTCCAGAACTGGAAACTGGAAGCTAGTGACACACATTGCCATCCCAAGTTCCAGTCTAGAGATGCACTTTCTAGCTACTGACCACGCTACGCAATAGCATCTATGATTGCTCCAACACATTGCGCTGATCAGGCGTCACGGTAAAAGGGCACATGGTTCGTGGCTCTGCACACCAGGGCTCTCTGAACCTCTGACCAGCGTCATGCACCAGCCGGTATAGTTCCTTCTTGCAGGACAGAACGCGGAAAGCCAGAAACGAAGGTGGGGTTGTCTGAAGAGCTTGGGACGATGTTTTGGTACATGTTGAAAGTGTGCAGCTCCACTGTCACAATGTGGCTAGCCACAATGTCCGCATTTAGTTTGCAGCATGCTGATGATGTCTATCAATAAACATACCAAGACACTATAGTTAATACATAAGTAGTTAAATAATATTGTTCCCTTGATTACAAATCATAACCACACCTTTATAAAGAGGTAAAAGTTTCTATTCCATTATAAAATTAAGAAACCACTACTCAAATAGAAGTAATACCATTCTTAGTTAGCTTTACATAAACAATATGAAGTGAACAAGATACAAATATTATAAGCATTACACCCTAGGACCATTTATGTTCTTAAAGTTAAGTTTAGTCTATAAAACTTTAAGTACAATGCTAAAGACCTTATTATGTGTTTTATAGTTAACTTTCGATCTGTTATAATTAAGTTGTAAGGCATCTCAAGTCCAAACTATTCAAGTAAGCACAAACAACATCGACCACATTTGATTAACCACAAAGATTGTTTAGACCATAGAAAATAAATCTTTTCTTCAAATGTTATTCTTTTTGCCACTTCAATCAACAGATGACAACTAATCACAATCACATTACTTTATACTCTACTTGTTAGGATTGTTAATACTTAAGTTCCTTATAAATGCCATTACTTGCAAAGTAAAATTTGAAGATAAGGAAATTCTCATATAAGCAGTCTTTAAGTAGCGTATCTCAATAGTATATCTTATTTTTGTATATATTTTATGTTTACATGTTGTTTCACACACACATAAGCCCCAATAAGAAGCACAAGTGTGAAACTTATCTAAAAGGACAACACATTCTAAAGAAACCATTTCCAGTATCCAAACCGATCAACGCTTATTACAGGGATTCGAGTTTACTAAATTGCATTACATTACTTATGCATAATAGCATCTTGCGTCTTTAAACATTAGTCCTTACCGGACCAATGATGCTGATTTCAGATATTGGATCTTATATTGTCTCGAAGACCGTCAGTGCATAGTCTTGCAATCACAAAAGGCAAGTTCACACTTGCTCATGTCCTTTGATTATTTTCTATAAAGTATTTTCCAAATCAAGTGTTGTCATCACATGCATTACAAAAAGGTCAGAAAAAATATTTTCATAATTATATGATTATAGGTTATTTACCAAGAGGTAATAACCTACTATGAAAGTTCCGGCGCTAAAGGAACATATTATCTAGGACTTAACAACCAATGTTGCTAGTGATTCTTGCGTCGTACATTACGCGTTAACCATGAGATTTGGAATGGGACGGAGAAGTAAGTTGTATCCTTTTTCTCTTGTATGGAGGCAAGACGACCTTAACGTGACGTTGTGATTCCTTGTGTGGATCCAACATATGGGTGGGCACCCTTATGCCCCAGACTTCTGGTGTCTAGATTATCTATGAGTGGTTTTTAGTGGTATAGTCCATTTGATATGGCACTTGCCAGGGCATCACCAGTTCATAGAGTCTTTGGGAACTCATTAGGGTTTTAGCCTGCCCGGAAGGGGGCTTAACGGAGGTGAGCCAGCCCCGAAGGATCGTGCAGGCATATGGGGTCGCGGAGAGGGCAGTGATTGGCTTGGATCTTAGACTAGGCCCCATACCAAGGAAGTATGGACAAGCTCATGACTTGGTTGTGCAACAAAGATAAGGTCTCTCATGGGTAAAGTAATGCACCTCTACAGAGTGTAAGAACTGTAACTTGTTACTCCCTGTTTCGGGAAGGAGCTGCGAACGCGGCGGGAAAGGAACTCCATGAAAGTTCTGGTAAACCCGTGAAGGCTGACGGACATAGCTTTTCAGAATAAAAGCAACCTTTGAAGAAATGTTTACGAACACCTGCATTGCCTATGACCTATGGTTTTTGGCTGTAGATATAGTGCATCAAACACTCCTTTTTAGTGAACTTGCTGAGTACGCTCGTATTCAATGTATCTTCTTAACCCTTGCTAGATTCTAAAGCCATTAAGACGATGTCTACATCAAGTTATGCTCCACGAATCATCATCAAAAGCTCAAGATCTTGAATGAAGTCAAGGAAGTGAACATATACATCAACTAAAGTGAAGACGAAGTTATGGATTAGATAGGAATAAAATATCTAGCCATAGAACCTATTTCTGTAGAGTATTGCAATAGTAGCAATGCAAGCCTCAATAGTTCAGATGTTAGTCGTATTAGTATGATAGAATTGGAGTTGTTATTCTTTGATTCTTCTTTAAGAAGTTTCTTTCTCTCTCTTTAACCTAGAGTGTTCTCTGGATCTTTTGTAAAGAGTTGAGTTGTAACCTATAGTCATGTCTTGGACCTGCTATTTCTGTTGTACCACTCTGAGGGATGTAATACTAGTGAACGGTGTTTCATTGGTGTTATATCAACGACTATAGTGTACTACAACATGCAGTGGTATGTTGGGTCACCACAGTTGGTATCAGAGCATATTCTTTGACCTTAGGATTAAAACCCTTTTAGGAAGATCTGTAGGTTGGATAGTGACTATAGGATCCATCTTATCTAAACCAAATATTATTATAATTTCTGATAAAGTATCCACTTGAAGATAATTTTGTCACCAAATACTTAAGGCATTCTTTCTTAGGAGTAATTATTTTATCTTTTCTCAGTATAGTGCTATTTAGTGCCTTCTGATGGAGATATAATCCACCAAGATACTGTAGAAAATCCAATTGGTCACAGTAGATTAGGATCAAGTTTAAGACACCAATTGAAGTAGTCCTAATGGTGTAGCCTAACCTTAGAATTCAAGTAGCACAGTGGAATCTTATTGTAGTTGATAACCAAAGACAACATGATGAATATCATTAGGATAAATGTTGATGTAATGAGTAGTAATCATGCGGGATTCACTTGAGCATTCTACGTGATGAAGTGAAATTATGTTAAGACTTAGTAATAAACAAAGTCATCATGGTTAGATTAACTCTTAAATCATTATAAAGAGGTAAAACTTAACAAGATCATGGTGAGATTAGCTCTGAAACCATGATAAGAGTATAAATATGAAAAGTAATTAGTAGATTATCTTGATGTAGAAGTAAGATAATAATATGGTAGAACCATGATAGAAGTCGTAGGTACTAGAACTTTCCAATAAACTCTGGTTTAAGAAACCTATTAGTCGTTTGGAGTGATTATGTGAAGTTATTTTACTAATAAAGAAAGTTTGGTTAGAGTTAATCATTCCAAAAGTGAGACAAAAAGTTAGTCGAAAACAAATTGAGACCAATTTGCTTAAGATTATCCTATTGCAATTGAGCAATTTGGGTAAATTATGAGACAACGAATAGTTTGACCTTAAGTGCTAAGTATCACAATGTAAACCAATTAGAGGAGGTTTCATATACTACACAACTAAGCTTGAATTCTAGAGATATTATACTCAACTACTATATTCCAGGCTTAGAAAATTGTGTGTTATATGTACCACATTTGGATTTATTGCTTTTTCTTGGATCTTCTTGATTGACTAGATCTATACATGAAGTTTGACTTGGTGTGAAAATGCATGTTGCAACATCTAGTTATTACTTGATGTTATAGACCTAGATAGAAACAGGAATTCGCGTAAGGGAGTGACGAATTCCATGTACCAAGATGAAGACTTACATGAAGGATGAAGCCAAGTATAAGGTGTATCAACACAATTCAATGGATGGATAAAGTTCAGATCATTGTTAGTCAGCAATAAAAAGGAAGATTTCCATCCTCCTTCCTATCTCTCTGTCTAGTTTGGTTAGTGTGTAAGTTGAACTTCTGTTTCCTTTTTGACCCCCTAGGTGGGTCAGTACTATGACGTTTTTATGTGGTTGTTGTTCCGTTATCTGATGATAATGGAACCCGATCCCTCTTTCTGGGGGATTGTATGGAAAAAATAAATAAAAAGGAAGATTAGTGTAGAAGATGTATGGAGCAACAAAAAGTGATGAAATTAATTTCACCCAAAATAGGTAATGTTGCTAAGAAGTTAATGAAGTAATTGTACCAAGTTCATGGAAGTATCATGAATTAGTACAAATAAAAAGCTTTGGAACCAAAATGGTATTCAAGCTCTGACAATTCAGAGAGAATGCCAGAAGTATGTCGAAGACTGTAGGGTAATTCATATACCCTAGGATGGTCCACAACTGGTATTTGTCCGCAACTGGTATTTGGTTGACTTAGTTAACCAGATCTTCTTAAAATTTACAAAAGGATAATAAAACTTGGCCTAAGTTAAGTAAGACATAAATGAGTATTAAAGAAATTGAAGCGACCGTCTTTCGAGATTCTTCGCGAAATCAGGCCTACCAAAGACAAAAAGTACAAACAGTAAGTAAGATAAATAATGTCGAAAGATTCACTTCGGAGAATCCACAATTGTGTGGATACACCGTACAATCTTTCATGAGACCCTAACTAGGTAGAGTATTGTGGCATCCCGCAAAACCACTACTAGAAAATCGCGTTGTTTTTGTGCATTGCATCATCATGACAGCATGCTCATGTCATCATGCTGCATTGCATTTGAGCATCGACGTCATCTTGCATTTGCTTGCATAAAACTATTTGCAGAAAAACCTATTTTGTGTTTTCTAAAACGCCCCATCTTTATTCAAACGCCAAAACCCGGGCCTCCGGATTATTTTGTTTTGTCTGCTATCGGTTTGCAAACGGTCCGTTTAAAACAAATAAAATATTAAATTATTTTAGTAGGGGCAGTCGAACGGGCCGGTTCGACCCGAACGACCACCCCCAGTCCAAACAATCGGTCCGCCTAAAATACCTAAGCTACCCAACCTAATCTACCCACCCTCCGCCACCTCATTCCACCCAATCCCCACCGACACCTCACCCTCTCCTTCCCCACCCACTCCCACACCGCCACCTCACCCACCTCCCTCACCTCCACTCCACTGCACGCACACACACCCCACGCCACGCACCGCCAGCCACCCCAGCCCCACTGGTCCCTCGATCCCGCACTTCCCTGGGCGCGTCCCTCGCCACCCTGGTCCCACCTCGCCCACGCTTCCCATGGGCGCGGCCCTCTCTCTCTCCGCCTGCGTCTCTCCTCCCTCTCTCTCTCCCTCTGTCCGCCACCGCCCGACCTTCTTCCTCCGCCTTGGCCGCTGCCTCGTCTCGTCCCGGCCGACCGTGCCGTCCCCTTCGCCTCCAGGAGCTCGAGGCCCCGCCTCGCCGCGTCCCCCTCCGGCAACCTCTGCCTCGCCCGCACCCTCCGCGTCGCCCCGCCTCCCCTCTCCGGCGAGCCTGCGCCGCCGCCCTCCCTGGCGACCTCGCCGGCGCTCGCCGCGACTCCCCCGTCTCTCCACGTCCTCACCACCTCTCCACCGCCGCCGCCGAGCGCCTCCCCTTCCTTGCTCGGTGCCGCCTTCACCCCGCAGCGCCGCCGGTCCCGTCGTCCTCCGACCGCCTCCCTCCTCGGCCCTCTCTCCTCCGGCTGCCGGCTCGCTCCGCCACAGATCCGCCTCGCCTCCTCCCGGCTCCCCGCCCATGGCATGAAGTCCCGCCCTCCTGCGAGCCGCGCGGTGCCCTCCTCGCGTCGCCGCGCCCACCCGTGTGCCCCATCCTCCTCCACCTCCCTCCCTGCGAGCTCCGCCGCTGGTGCAGCCCTGCTGCCCGCCCTTTCTCTCCGGCCCGCGCTCAAGCCCAGGAACATGGCCCCATCCTCCATCCGCGCAACCAGCGCCCAGCACCGTCATCAAGACGACAAGTTCTTCAGAACATCTCGGTGAGTTCTGAAGACCACGACTACAAATCCAAGTCCTTTAGTGTCCACCGGCGTCGAGAACCGAGCCCGACACCGACAATCAAGCCCCGAAGCCCCAAGTTCCCCATCGATGACCAAGCCGGAACCTTCAGTGTGTCGATAGGGAGCCGAAGATCCCCGGACACTGGACGTCAAGACCACGGACCCGAAGACCGATCCCGCCGAACGCCAAGATCTTCAATCGGATTCGAGGACACCGAGACCCCGGTGCGACAAGTACTCCTTTCCGGACGCCGAGCTCGCCAAGTACCCGGATGCCAAGGTCACCGACGCAGAACGACAAGCGCTTCACCCCGAACGCCAAGACCGACCCGACTCGAGGACCCGACAAGACCTACGCAACGACAAGATCGACAGCAACCAGGGCGAGCCCGATGCGCCCCCGACGCCACACCAAGTCCTGCCCGGATGCGAGAACGATCCCACCGAGACCGAACCCCAGATCCGAACCCTGAGACCGAACCCCGAACCCCGGAACCTCAAGTTCGTCGAGACCCTCTAAAGTGTGAACCTTTTCCCGAGCCCTATTTTATAAATGCTAAATATAAAACCTGTTGCATATTAATCATTCATCTCGCATGCATATTTGTGTGGTTTGGGGGCCTTATGCCGAATCACCTAATAATTAAATATGGGGCCCATATGCGGGCAAATCTAGTCTCATATTGGCCTCATTTAAACTTGTGTAGCGAACCGGTGCTATCTTTTGTCTTGATAATGCAACATTTAAATTGCGGGGTAGGTAAATAACTTGAACCGTATAATTAATTGTCGGGACCCCGGTTCCGCTTAATATGGCCTCATTGCATCGCATCTTGCCATGTCATGCATCATGCCGATCTTCTGCCGTTGTATTAAATAGTGCATCCGGTGTTTGTTCTAGTGTTTTGGTTCTTCGCGGATAAGGCCGTTGAGTTGATGTGAGCTTCGCCCCGATCTTCGGTTGAACCTTCGGCAATGTTTTCAGGCGAGCATCTCCCCCTTTCTACCTATCTTACTTTTATAGTATTTATTTCCCTCCTGTTGATGTATTGCTATCTGTGTTGCGTTGCTCTAGTTTTCGTACCCGTGATATCCTTTGCAGCCGTATATTGCCTTGGACACCTCCTATTACCTGTTGTTTGGTAGATAGTTGGACTTGCGTGTCGTAGTCGCTTGCTCAAGTGCTATGCGTGTCGTCAAGTGCCACAGCTTGTTGGTGTATTGCCGCTTGATGTTGGAGATGATCATGGCTTTAATTAATTGTTTAACAACTAAAATTGAAGTAAGTAGAGGCATTGGGTGATAGATAATATTTGGTTTCGAACGCCCACTTGTGTCCCGTAGGACCCCGAGTACTTGATACTGTTCCTTGTTTTATCGCTACTATCCACATCCGGAGGATTATGGGACCCCGAGCTTGATTCATCTTATTTCTTGGGGCCACAAACTAGTTTGAGGTTTTATTTATCCTGTACTTATGCCATGCTACTGCTTTATTTACGATTGCGAGGAGCACACTGCATCGCTTAGGTAAGCGGAATGTTTTCGGTATCGACAAGCCCAGCCACACTTTCGGGTTCCCAAAGTTACTGACCATTGACGCAAACCTTGAGTCCGTCTCGAGTCGCCTAACTTCGCTATGGTCTACTCAATGGGTGGCCCCCAAATATTTCAATCCTGTGATTGCTTTGTCGTGAAGGCCTCGTTGGGTTTTGATTTGGTTTTTCCGAGATTGATCGAGTGTGTGTTGTTATTTGTGCACCCCGCCGTAAAACTTTCTCGAAGCCGTGTCCATGTTATGGACGACTTGGAGCATGATTCTACATAGACAACTATAACTAAATTAGTGCTATAAATTTGACTTTATAATGACTAGTAATCAACTTCACTATAATGGAATGGCTAAATAATACTGCCCACAAATGCTTGTTTGGATCGTCGCTTGCGACCATTGTACCTGACTAGTAAGTATTGCTACTATAACGGAATGGCTAAATAAAAGTACCAACAACTGCTGGGTTTTGGGTTATCTCATGCTAATTGTATATGATTAGTAGGTGTTGCAACTACAACGGAATGGTTAACTAAAAGTGCCCACTGCTTACTTTATCAGGATGATTATCTAAACCTGACTAGTAATTGCTGCAACGATAACTGAATAAGTAAAACTGCCCACCGTGTGAGTTCCTCGGTTGACTTCCTCGTTGGGTCTTGAGGGGGAAACGCCAGGATGGGTTTGTTTGATGGTAGTATCAGGTTGGTTCCGAATAGGTCTTTCTTACCCCTCTCTGATTGCCGCCAGTTGTATCGAGTCTCTATAGGTTGTTTAGTGCATGCTGCCGCTGCCGCTTCATCCCACCATACCTATGTAGAGGACCGCCAATTCTAGTCTCGCCGTCTTCGCCTCGATCGACGCCTCCTCTTTTTCCTTGCCCTTTGTCGGCACCCGTTTTGTTTAAGCCGGTTTTGAGATCGACGTCGTTAGCAGGGTTACCCTTCCGGCTTGGCCTGGGCAGGGTTATGGACGCCATTGGTTATTCTTCAGGGCTCTTAGCCCCATTTGCCTCTTAGCCTGGACGCCTATCATTTTCAAGGTGATTTGGATATTTGTATATTGTATCTGTATTCTTGACTCCGTGAGTCGCTGTATATATCTGCTCATGGGTCCCATCGAGGACTGTTGTGTAATGTTATTACTGCTTTCCACCCGCAGAAAGTGCTCTGGGCACCTTTGAATCGTTTCTATCACGGGTTTGGCGGTTTCGCTAAAACTTGCATAGGTCCGATTCGAGGGTGTTACAGTGGTATCGAGCTCAGCATTGCGATACCCCTACAAGTCCAAAGAGGATAACCTAGCTAACGGCCGAAGTAGAGTGTCAAAACTATTTTTGAAAAATCGGTTGGATAGTTCTGATTAGGTCTGATTTTACTCCTTACCCCTCTGCTATTCTCCTCTTACCTCTGCGTGTTTTAAATCCGCTCTCTTCTCTTTCTTCGAGTCCAGGAATTCTCGTGGTTGGGTTCCGTCGTACCTTCAGGGTTTCGCTTCCTCTCTTGGTAACGGTGTTCTATCATCCGGTGATCATGTTGCCTGAGGAGTTCGCCTACTGTGGTACCATACTTTGTTCCTTGTTTGTGCCTTCCGGTGTTCTCCGACGCGACGACATCATCTACGCCAGATCCGATGCAGAGTCTGCATCACTCCTCTGTTTCCAAACCTCGATTGTCGAGATCTCCAGTCTGACTCCGAGAATGGTTGCACGCTTTTCTACTGATTGTGCGGAGTAATAGTTTGGGTGCGTGATGGATTGGCCCCCATGCCGACTACCCCTTCTATTCGCTTTTGTACATTGAACTGGACGAGAATGCATCGGTTCCCTCTTTCCATCGAAGTTAGAGGTGGCTTTATTTGTTGATGCCTCTACCTTCGACCTGTTGAACCCGGAGTGTTCTCTCGACGATCTCGGACAACGACCTCTTGTTAGTGGTGTCGCGAGGATCTACACGAAGCGAGAAGACGCAGATCGCCGACCTTCCTTCCGGTACCATGAGGCGGATCTAGAGGGCGAGATCCATTGTTAGTGGTGTCGAATTGTGGCATCCCGCAAAACCACTACTAGAAAATCGTGTTGTTTTTGTGCATTGCATCATCATGACAGCATGCTCATGTCATCATGCCGCATTGCATTTGAGCATCGTCGTCATCTTGCATTTGCTTGCATAAAACTATTTGCAGAAAAACCTATTTTGTGTTTTCTAAAACGCCCCATCTTTATTCAAACGCCAAAACCCGGGCCTCCGGATTATTTTGTTTTGTCTGCTATCGGTTTGCAAACGGTCCGTTTAAAACAAATAAAATATTAAATTATTTTAGTAGGGGCAGTCGAACGGGCCGGTTCGACCCGAACGACCACCCCCAGTCCAAACAATCGGTCCGCCTAAAATACCTAAGCTACCCAACCTAATCTACCCACCCCTCCGGCCACCTCATTCCACCCAATCCCCACCTGACACCTCACCCTCTCCCTTCCCCCACCCACTCCCACGCCGCCACCTCACCCCACCTCCCTCACCTCCACTCCACCTGGCACGCACACACACACCCCACACGCCACGCACCGCCAGCCACCCCAGGCCCCACCAGTCCCTCGGGATCCCGCAACCCCCACCTGGACGCGTGTCCCCGCGCCTCCCCTGGGTCCCACCCCGCGCCCACGCGCTTCCCACGCGGCGCGGCCGCGCCCTCTCTCTCTCCCAGCCAGCGCTCGCCCGCGTCTCTCCTCCCTCTCTCTCTCCCTCTGTCCGCCACCGCCCCGACCTTCTTCCCCTCCGCCCCGGTCGCACCGGCCGCCGTCCTCGTCCCCGCGGCCGCCGACCGCCGTGCTCCCCCTTCGCCTCCAGGAGCTCGAGGCCCCGCCTCGCTGCGTCCCCCTCCGGCAACCTCTGCCTCGCCCCCGCACCTCCGCCCGCCTCCCCTCTCCCGTGAGCTGCGGCCGCCCTCCCCTGAGACCTCGCCCGGCCTTCGCCGCGACCCCCCGTCTCTCCACGTCCTCACCACCTCTCCTCCGCCGCCGCCGAGCTCCTCCCCTTCCTTGCTCGGTGCCGCCTTCACCCAGCCGGTCCGTCGTCCTCACCGCCTCCTCCTCGGCCTCTCTCCTCCGGCCGGCCCGCGCCTTCCGTCGCGCGGCCCTCGCCCTCCCGGCTCCCGCTCCGCCATGCCATGAGCCCCGCCCTCCTGCGAGCCGCGCGGTGCCCTCCTCGCGTCGCCGCGCCCACCCGCGTGCCCCAGCCTCCTCCACCTCCCTCCCTGCGACCTCCGCCGCTGGTGCAGCCCTGCTGCCCGCCCTTCCTCTCCGGCCCGTGCTCAAGCCCAGGAACATGGCCCCATCCTCCATCCGCGCCAACCAGAGCCAGCGCCCAGCTCTGGTCACCGCACGACAAGTTCTTCAGAACATCTCGGTGAGTTCTGAAGACCACGACTACAAATCCAAGTCCTTTAGTGTCCACCGGCGTCGAGAACCGAGCCCGACACCGACAATCAAGCCCCGAAGCCCCAAGTTCCCCATCGATGACCAAGCCGGAACCTTCAGTGTGTCGATAGGGAGCCGAAAATCCCCGGACACTGGACGTCAAGACCACGGACCCGAAGACCGATCCCGCCGAACGCCAAGATCTTCAATCGGATTCGAGGACACCGAGACCCCGGTGCGACAAGTACTCCTTTCCGGACGCCGAGCTCGCCAAGTACCCGGATGTCAAGGTCACCGACGCAGAACGACAAGCGCTTCACCCCGAACGCCAAGACCGACCCGACTCGAGGACCCGACAAGACCTGCGCAACGACAAGATCGACAACAACTGAGGCGAGCCGATCGCCCGACGCCACACCAAGTCCTGCCCGGATGCGAGAACGATCCCACCGAGACCGAACCCCAGATCCGAACCCTGAGACCGAACCCCAAACCCCGGAACCTCAAGTTTGTCGAGACCCTCTAAAGTGTGAACCTTTTCCCGAGCCCTATTTTATAAATGCTAAATATAAAACCTGTTGCATATTAATCATTCATCTCGCATGCATATTTGTGTGGTTTGGGGGCCTTATGCCGAATCACCTAATAATTAAATATGGGGCCCATATGCGGGCAAATCTAGTCTCATATTGGCCTCATTTAAACTTGTGTAGCGAACCGGTGCTATCTTTGTCTTGATAATGCAACATTTAAATTGCGGGGTAGGTAAATAACTTGAACCGTATAATTAATTGTCGGGACCCCGGTTCCGCTTAATATGGCCTCATTGCATCGCATCTTTCCATGTCATGCATCATGCCGATGTTCTGCCATTGTATTAAATAGTGCATCCGGTGTTTGTTCTAGTGTTTTGGTTCTTCGCGGAGAAGGCCGTTTAGTTGATGTGAGCTTCGCCCCGATCTTCGGTTGAACCTTCGGCAATGTTTTCAGGCGAGCATCTCCCCCTTTCTACCTATCTTACTTTTATAGTATTTATTTCCCTCCTGTTGATCTATTGCTATCTGTGTTGCGTTGCTCTAGTTTTCGTACCCGTGATATCCTTTGCAGCCGTATATTGCCTTGGACACCTCCTATTACCTGTTGTTTGGTAGATAGTTGGACTTGCGTGTCGTAGTCGCTTGCTCAAGTGCTGTTGCGTGTCGTCAAGTGCCACAGTTGTTGGTGTATTGCCGCCTGTTTGATGTTGGAGATGATCATGGCTTTAATTACCGTTCACTTTAATTACTGTTTAACAACTAAAATTGAAGTAAGTAAGCAGAGGCATCGGTGGGTGATAGATAATATTTGGTTTCGAACGCCCACTTGTGTCCGTGGGACCCGAGTACTTGATACATTCCTTGTTTTATCGCGCTATCCACATCCGGAGGATTATGGGACCCCGAGCGAGCTTGATTCATCTTATTTCTTGGGGCCACAAACTAGTTTGAGGTTTTATTTATCATCTGTACTTATGCCATGCTACTCGCTTTATTTACGATTGTGCGAGGAGCACACTGCATCGATTTAGGTAAGCGGAATGTTTTCGCGGTATCGACAAGCCCAGCCACACTTTCGGGTTCCCGATCGTTCTGACCATTGGCAAACCTTGAGTCCGTCTCGAGTCATTAACCGTTATGGTTCTACTCAATGGGGTGGCCCCCTGAAATATTTCTGTATCCTGTGATTGCTTTGTCGTGAAGGCCTCGTTGGGTTTTGATTTGGTTTTTCCGAGGTTGATCGAGTGTGTGTTGCTATTTGTGCACCCCGGCCGGGTAAAAATTTCTGAAAGCCGTGTCCGCGGTTATGGACGACTTGGAGCACAGTATCTCGACCATAGACAACTATAACTAAAGTAGTGCTATAAATTTGACTTTATAATGACTAGTAATCAGCTTCACTATAATGGAATGGCTAAATAATACTGCCCACAAATGCTTGTTTGGATCGTCGCTTGCGACCATTGTACCTGACTAGTAAGTATTGCTACTATAACGGAATGGCTAAATAAAAGTACCAACAACTGCTGGGTTTTGGGTTATCTCATGCTAATTGTATATGATTAGTAGGTGTTGCAACTACAACGGAATGGTTAACTAAAAGTGCCCACTGCTTACTTTATCAGGATGATTATCTAAACCTGACTAGTAATTGCTGCAACGATAACCGAATAAGTAAAACTGCCCACCGTGTGAGTTCCTCGGTTGACTTCCTCGTTGGGTCTCGAGGGGGAAACGCCAGGATGGGTTTGTTTGATGGTAGTATCAGGTTGGTTCCGAATAGGTCTTTCTTACCCCTCTCCGACTGCCGCCAGTTGTATCGAGTCTCTATAGGTTGTTTAGTGCATGCTGCCGCTGCCGCTTCAGCCCACCATACCTATGTAGGCGAGGACCGCCGAATTCTAGTCTCGCCGTGTACTGGCCTCAGTACTGACGCTCCTCTTTTTCCTTGCCCTTTGTCGGCACCCGTTTTGTTTAAGCAGGTTTTGAGATCGACGTCGTTAGCAGGGTTACCCTTCCGGCTTGGCCTGGGCAGGGTTATGGACGCCATTGGTTATTCTTCAGGGCTCTTAGCCCCATTTGCCTCTTGTCCGTAGTCGGACGCTCTATCATTTTCAAGGTGATTTGGATATTTGTATATTGTATCTGTATTCTTGACTCCGTGAGTCGCTGTTGTATATATCTGTTCTGTGGGTCCCATCGAGGACTGTTGTGTAATGTTATTACTTCGTTTTCCACCCGCACGAAAGTGCCTGGTGGGCACCTTTGAATCGTTTCTATGCAGGTTTGGCGGGTTTCGCTAAAACTTGCATAGGTCCGATTCTGAGGGTGTTACAAGTATAAGCTAGACAAAGACCTACATTCTAGTTATAAAGCCAATGGTTACTATATTGGCAGTTTAGAGACCATTAGTAAACCCTAAGGGGGAGAGTAAACTGTACATGGAAGTATCGCTATCTGATTATCCGAGTAAAGGTTGGAGAATAAGTACTAACCTATGACAACATTAAGCCTTATTTTCATAAGGTCAAAAGAAGTCATCATTATAAAAGTACTCTTAGAAGTATGTCTGGATAAAAGATCAAAGTTTACTTCAAGATAGTAGGACTCAAACCTTAAGGTAATTAATAAATGAAGTTGAAGAAAGGTGAACATAAATGATTATCTAGAGCTTGATAAGGTAAAATCTTGAAGGTGATAAAATAGATTAATCCTAATAGACTAATTCTAGAGGAAACAACTCTTAAGTGATCCTTAAGAGAGATTAAAGCACATCCAATTGAACATGTGTATAGGAACAAGAAATTCCGATGGGTATGGAGTAAATGTGTTCAAAAACAATCTTCGGTAAAACTACCAGTATGAACCATACAATGACAAATCAAAAGTTAGTCTTTTGACCATAGTTATTGCCTGATAAAAATTGAAAACCCTGTTTAGTGAGACTCCCTTGACCTTACAGAGTATAATAAGGAAGTTCGATGATCAAGTAGAGGAGTTGTATTAGGATACCTAATCAGGGTAATGAACCAAATAAGAGACCCCACTTAAAGGATTTTGGAGTATTGGAGACAACTAGTTGGAGATTGTTAAGTGTGATGAGAATTCCAAGAAAGAATTTGGATATGGGATACTACAATTATTCCCATTTGAGGTTACCATGGAGTTGAGAAATGTTGTAACCAATACAAGTCAATTCCTTATTCCGAAACGTGAGAGTATGTGAACTTCGAGGACAAAGTTTATTTAAGGGGGAGAGTCTATAACATCCCAGCATTAGAGCTTAGAAATAAGTTGAACCCAGGTGTGTGCATTGCATTCATGCATAGAAAATCCGAATAATTTTCGCGCTTTTGAATAAAACTTTTCAAAGTGATTGAAGCTTCTCTTAACTTGATGGAACTGAAGTAGATCATCAAGTTGACTGCGATAAGTTTCAGTATGACCTTTGTTAAAACCTTATTTTGGGTAAAGGTGATTTGATCTAAGGGTAGATCAAATGTAATAAAAATAAACCACAACACAATATTTAATGATTAATATCATAAACTTGAGGGATCATATCATAGTACTCATTACAATAACTCATGAATTCCAAGTTTAGAATAAAACTCAAGTAACAAGAATTTAATAACTAAATCTTGACCTATCTTAATCTTATATATTTCTACCATGTGGATCATGGTAATACTTAACCCTAACTCTTTAGTGAGATTGAGTAGGAAAGAAACCAAGTCAAGATCATTAACCATATACCTTTCTTTCCATATCAATCCTTATCATCTCCATTGGATCTTATTCTAATATCTGTTGCCCATCAATGTTGAGTAATCAACTATTGATTCACCAATTATTAACCTATCAATTCTTGACCTAGAAACTCTTGTCCTTATCATAGCATTCACTTAAAGTCCTTTAGAGAAAGAAGCAAGAAGAGGTAGATGGTAATGCTAGTTATAGATATCATCTATAGGATGGGAGTGTTGGAAGGAAATAAGATCAATGTGATAATTGATGGAGTTAACTCACTCCTGAAATGATAGAAGAGTTATATGGAACCTATAATTATATGATGATAAAGAAGATTACAAGGATGAATCCTGAAGATAGTTACCAGGAGTAATCTTATTGTATCAAGTAGGTTTAGTCAAAGAATAATATCTTCTACTCAGTAAGAGATACTGAGAAGATAATTATAATACAACTGTAGTGTTGTATTGATGAAGGCCTTGATTAGCCAACTAGAAACCTAAGCCATAAATGGTTAAAGTATTATAATGATCATGCTTTAGTCACCAAGATTGAATGCTTATATCATGTATAAGTGACATTGGTGGATAGAACATGATTGAACCTTAGTATATATATGTTATTCTAGGTTAGCCATGATAAGTCACCATGATACGATGTGAAGTTTGAATATAAGATACTGGAGTGAAGTAAATATAAAATAGTATGATTAAGATGATGTTAGAGCAACATTGGATTAAAGAAGTAGTATTTTCCTCTTTGGAAATACTAAGCACTTGAGGTGAAGTAGGATTTGATGTATACATCTATTGAAGTAATATTAGTGAAGGGTGATAAAGGAAGTATATGAATGGATATAGAAGTAACTACTTAATGGATTAGAGGAATCGTTCAAATGGAAGTGAATTCATTAGAAGCATTCCAGGAGTGGAAGATATTTCTATGAGGAAATCATGAAAAGCTTTAGTAACAAGCTCATTAGATTTATAAATGGATTTAGAAGAATAAAAGGTGGATGAGAATATTCTTGTGAAGTAAAGCTCATCATGTTAACACATGATGATGGATAGGAAGAAGTAGTATATCTAGGAAAGGAATTCCTTAATCAGAAGTCCAGAATTATGAAGTATGGAAGGTAGGAATTCTTGGTAAACACTAAACCCTAAATCTTTAATCAAACATAATATCCATTTCATCTGATTGATCTATCATCTTATTTACACAAAGCCTTATATGAATATTTTCCTATAGCAAATCACTTAAGCACATCTTTGTCATTTCCAATTATCATAACCATATGTGCTTAGGAGTTATCTTTATCAATTCTTTTCCATAAGACATTCCGGAAAATAACTTTCTATATTAAAGTGTGATATCATTAAAGATCATAAACATAAAGACAATCTGTCTTAACCAATAATCTTTATTCATATAAATAAAAGTATGAACAAGAATATTAAAAATCCTAAAACTCATGGTAAACACTTACCATTTAAAACCCTAACTTCTATTTCAATCATAAATACCAATGTATATTTATTGTCATAACCAATATTATTAAAACCTTACTCACCACCAAATTAGGGCATTAACTATACATAAAATGATATATGACCATCATTGATGATTTAGTACATCCAAATTCCATTAGTATAAATACACTTGAAAATCATTTCATGGATAATTGTTAAAATAATAAGCAAATTCCAAAACCCTAATTCTTATTTAATACTACCTAATAACTTACCTCACATATAATAATAAATATTGAAAATTGCCAATCATATTAATGGCAATCAACTAATTAAAATGGCCTATGTAATGTTTGAAGAAAATTGTACAAAATATTTGTTATTGAAAATTCTACTGAAATACAAACTGAAAAGGATTTGTGAAAACAGAAAATAGAAATCGAAAAAAATAAAACAACTAGAAAGAAAAAAATAAAGGAATCAACTCCTGGCCTATAGCCCATTTCCTCTCCACTTCTCTGTCGCTCACGCGCACCCACTACACCATTGCCCACGTCGGCCCAATGGCAGCTCACTTACCCCTTCGATACATTTCTTTTCTTATTTCTCTCGCCAGAAGGACTCGCCGGTGAAGCAGCTGCCTGGCTCGAGCTCCGCCGTCCGCCGTGGTCGCCATGATTCGTGCTGAAGCTGTCGTCATCAGAAGGGGATAAGAAGGACACGACGCCGCCTCGCACATCCTTATCCCCATTTCTTTCCTCTTCCTCCCAAGTTTCCTCTCTGTCTCGAATCCCTAGCTCACTGAACTACTCATCGTCGGTGGTGGGGGTCGTTCTGGAGTCCGTGGCATGGTCGAGGAGAAGCGTCGCGTCACCCTCTTCATCTTAGGATGCTCAAACGAGTCAGGGGAGTTCCAAATCGATGCAATCGAGCTATTTCCTTTCTTCGGTGATCGTCGGAATTCGCGAAGAATAACTCATCTCGGGGCGCCACCATCCTTTTTGACTATCAGAATGACGTCTGGGTGAGTGTATGCATCTCCCCATGCCCTCTAATCTCTCCCTCTCGTCGTGTACCTTCGTTCCACTGTGTACTGCCTCCAACCACTGTAGTTAAGGGTCGCTGGAGTAGCTCCGGTGACCAAAACTAAGCGGCGCTACCTCATATGGATTCCCCTTACTTCCCTAAATCGAACACCCCTAGTCGCGCATCCCAGAATGCCTTCCTTCTGCGGTGACCCAGCATACCACTACATGTGTAGTACACTATCGTCATTGATATGACATCCATAGAACACCGTTCCATAAATATCACATCCCTCAGAGTGGTACAACAGAAACATTACGGGTCCATATTACAAACATACACACATTATTATTTTTACAATACCGGAAGTTCAAGACTTCCAAAAGATTCAACTTACAAACCAAAATATAAGTGTTTCAACGGAAGTTTCAAATTTAAAACTTAAACTCCAAATTGAGCTCAACAACTTTATTGCTATATATTGTTCATGTTGCTCGGTTCAAGTGGCTAGTAAAACTATAGTAATTATTCAGACTCTTGGAACTCTCCTCCGTAGACGACGTCGTAGTCCTCTCCTTCTATAGCTCCATACAGGTTGGGCTCTTCATACAAGACATCCTCTTGGCTCTCATCTGCATACATTGGAGTATCTTCGAGATTCTCAGAGTCTAAGCAAGAATTCAAAGGAAAGGATGAGTAACAGTGTTACCCAGCAAATTCATTATATGCAAGGTAGGAAGTTTGATGCACTATCTACCACCTTGGACTAGCAGTCCTTGGTACTATGCAATTTTCGTAAATCTTTCTTCAAAGATTAATTTTATTTTGAAAATCTATGACCATCAGCCTTCACTGGTTGACCAGAACTTTCATGGAGTTCCTTTCCTGCCGCGTTCGTAGCTCCTTCCCGGAATAGGGAGTAAAAAGTTACAATTCTTACACTCTGTAGAGGTGCGTTACTTTTCTCATGAGAGATCAACTTCCTTGTTGCACAACCGGGCATACTTTCCCGTCCACAATTCCATGATGTGGGGCCCGGTAGTTGGTCCAAGCCAATCACTGTCCTCTCCGCGACCTCATATGTCTGCACGATCCTTCGGGGCTGGCTCACCTCCGTTAATCCCCCTTTCGGGTAGGCTAAAACCCAAATGAGTTCCCAAAGACTCTATGACCTGGTGATGCCTGAAATAGTACCATTTACATGTACCATATCCCTAAACACCATTCATGGATAATCTAGACACCAAAAGTGTGGGGCGTAAGAGTGCCCACCCATATGTTGGATCCGCACAAGCAATCACAATGTCACGTTAAGGTCGTCTTGCCTCCATACAAGAGGAAAAGGATACAGTTGACATATTCGTCCCATTGCAAATCTCATGGTTACCGTGTGATATACGGCGCTAGAATCACTGATGTCATGGGTTATTAATCCCTAATTGTTTATCATTATTGTTATTAGAAACATAAGTTCTATTTCTCCATCATATCATCATTTAGGATGATATCTAAGATTTATTATCTTGAGAAAATAATGTTTTCTTTTTCTAGAATATGGATGATAACACACAATTTGCAAATAGTTTGATAAAGACTCTTCAAAGGACATGAGCGAGTGATGAACTTGCCTTGTGATTGCAAGGTAGTGAAGTCTGATGCTTGCACTGGACCTTGAGCTTCTATGTCTAAAAAACATCATTATTGCCCAATAAGGACAATATTTAAAGAAGCAAAATGATTATGCAAAGTAATGTAATGCATTGTTTAACTTTATGTGTATTCTCCCCCATTATTTAAGTTATAAAATTCTTTTAATAATAAAGAATTTATAAATATTAATCTTTTAATATTCATTGAATATTGTATTCTTTTATTTTATTTCATTTTATTTGCATTTTATTTACTTCATAATTCCTTTAAGAATTATCATTAAATACCAAAAATGATATTAAATATTTGTTTAGTATTTTTATAAAATACTACAATATTAATATATAATGAAAGTGATTTTTATTTATTTTATCATCTTTCCATAATTTTATAAAATTCCATGAGGAATATATATATTACAAAATTCTTAATAAGATTTATATGTCTAAAATTTTATTTCTTGATTTATTTGGATAGTTTGGATTATTGTGAATCCAAAAATATTTTAATTATAATTTTTGGATTTATATTTTATTTTCTAGAATTTATTTAAATGTAGGGGCATTTTGGTCTTTTCTTATTTATTAAAACTGCCTTTATGTAATTGGGATGCCTTTGTTGGTTTATTGGGCCCTTGTGGGTAGAGATGGCACCTACGGGTTGGGCAGTTTGGCCCCCATACCACCACCCTTGTCCACCCTGAACCACGTCGAGGCAAAATCCTTACCAGACCCGCCACCCGCCGGGTACCCCGGACCTGACGGGTACCCGCGTCGTCTGGGCGCTGGCCTTCGGCAGACGGATCATGGCGGCGCATGTTGTCTGGGCGCTGGTCATCATCAAGCTCGCGAGGCAGCAGCGCAGCAAGCTCGCGATGCGGCGCGAGGCGTTGTCACTGGCATATCAAGCTCGTGAGGCGGCGAGGCGGCAGCGTAGAAAGATCATGAGGCGAGGGATGTGACGGCGCACGATGGGATCTGAGGGAGCTAGACAATAGAGGCGTTAGGGTTTGTTGTTGTGGGCGATGGGTAGCCAGGGAGGAGTAGGTGGGTGTCATGCGTGTGTTTCGTGTTTGTGGTCGTGGGTGAGTTGGGTGCGTGCGACCGGGGGTTAGTTAGGAACCTACTAGTAGGATTTATTAGGAAAAAATAGAATTAGGGGTTTTCTTTGCGGGTTCGCGGGTCTGCGGGTATGGGTTTTGCACCCCCGTACCCATCCCCGTTAGACCCGCAGGGTCTAGGTTTTTACCGGTAAGTAGACCCATGGGTTTTTTTCTTACCAAACCCTCCCCATTTAGGACGGGTACGCATCGGGTTAGCGATTATCGAGTACCCATTGACATCCCTACTTATGGACCAATAGGACAGAATAAAAACGATACCCCGAAGGGTTCCTGGTCGAGTCCAGCCCACTTCCTCTGTCACTCTCTCAACCTCATCTCTCTCTTCCTCTCCTCGAACCCGTGGTCGATGGCGCCGCCGCTGTGCGCTGCTCGCCGCCGTGGTCCTTCCTGGCTGCTGCCATGGTGCAGGGCGAGGTTGTCGACCAAGCTCTACCTTCTTGTCCAATTTGATTTGGATCTGGAGCTTCCCTATGGCCAGACTAGCTTCATCCCAAACCCTAGGGTTTGGGATAATGCGAGTGCTATCGCCGCTGCTGCTGCCGTGTGCCGTGGGGGTGTTCCTCACCTTCAGACGTGGCTAGGGTCGTCGCCTCGGTGTGGTGTGGGTCGCAGCGCCCCCTTGGGGGTGCTCCACATGCCGCCGTGTTCGTCAGCGAGGACCATAGGTGAATTGTTCTTCTTCCCCTCGTGTCCTCTGTGCTAGGCCATCCTATGATATGTGTTGATAGTGGCCACTCTTGGTTAGTGTCCTGTCCTGATTAAGATTGTTTGTTCTTCTTAGGGTTCATATCCCTCTATGGATTAGATATCTGATGAGTTGGATCATGTATTGATGATACCTAAGCATACTAATTAGTTGTTTTCTGTGGCGTGCTGCTTATGGTGAGCTTTGATGATGCTAGTGGCTTACCAGATTGATTCCATTGGTTAAATTGATATGGTTCAGATGATAAGGTTGTTCTGGAATCATTGCTTGGAGATTCTAGTGGTTTGAGAGCTCACCACTGTCATTACTTGGTTAATGTGTGATTTTTAATAATGTGTAATCGATCTGTATCTGTCTCATCTTAAGAATTCATATATAGCTTGAGATCTAATGGTCTCTTATAGTGATGATATATAAAGATATTCTTAGAAATGATTCCTGTGATTAGTATCAGGAAAATGATTTATATTTGGCTGTGAGTGTAACTGTGAAAGTTGAATGCTTAACCTGTTAATTTGGAAGCTGTTCTTGTGACACCATCCTAGTATGGCACACAAGATTAGATTCTATTACTTGGCTTGGTTTTGTTCAAGCTTTGGATTAGTTTGGCATCAGAGATAAATAGAAACTTCTTTCCTTGAATCCCTAAGACCTATGATGTTGGTATGAGGTTGAGGGATTAGACCCTTCTCTTATTGTTACTCATGGATTGGTTCTGGTAGTGCTACCAGCTACTAGCTCCTGAGTTAAAGTTTGGAAAAATGATTGGTTTGCTTATAACTTAATGTTGGTGCATATAGTTTATGAAATCTGAGGTGCTACTCTATTAGGAGATGTGCCCAAATTTTATAAGCTATTTGAGAACATTTTGGAATATATATTAGTTGTTGATGATCACCAGGATCTACGATGCAGGTCTGAGATTCTGGTGGATTTGGTAGAGTTTACTGTTAGCCTTTATATTTCAAATTTCCTCTATGATAAGTTTACCCCCACTTGGGTGATCACTGAGAGGTTTAACTTGTGAAACAACACATGCTTTTCTGTTTGATTAAGATGAACAAACTATGTGGATGTTTTATGATACTCACCACACTTGGGTGTTATTGAGGTTGCAAGTTGTTGATCCTGTGGCAAGCTTGATCTGGTGCTCCTCCTGGTACTTCCAGTTTCTTGTTTGTCCTTGATCTAGCTCTCCACCTCCTGGTCCTGGTAACTTGACCTTGTGCTTGCTATCCACCTAATCTTCCCCATCCTTATGTCACCATCTTGGTGAGATGATCTAGGGTTTGATTGGTGTGATCTGGTTTAGCTTGGTTTGGCTGCTGTGTTTGATGTGTATGAAACAAGGAAATGTGTTGGAGATGCCTACCATGGATGTGCTGATAGTTTTGTGTATGTGGAGTTGTTGCTGCTGTGCTAACAGCACACACCATGCAATTTGGTGTGTGTGCTACTTGTCTGCCTGCTGCACCATGTGGATATGCTCTGGATATGGAAGTTACTTTTATCTCGTTACACTTACTGGTTTGGTGAAACTTGCCCCTCCTTGTTTTTTGGAGTTATTTGACTTCTGGCTTAAATTATGAAAGATTAAGTTCTTTCATATTGGTGAAACTTGGCCCTTTGTAAAGATTACTCAATGATGAAAATTTTGAACAGTGCAACTCACTGTCAATTCTGAGAGTAAAACATTTTTAATCCTTAACTTTCTTTCTTTTAGTTGTGTTTATTTTGCAGGTACCAAACTTGAAGATTCAAGACTTAGATTAGGTTTTATTTTTTCTTTATAGATAGTTACTTGTAATATTTCACTTATTCAATTGTAATCTTTATTTTATTCTTTTGTACTTTTTATTTTATTCTTTTGTAATAAAGATTGTACTATTACTCAATATATAAAGATTATTCCTTTATTTAATTATCTATTGTAAAGTTTCTTGATCATGTTTATAAGTTACATTTTTGTAACTTATTTATTGAATAAAATTTTGAAATGAATATTCTTAGTCTTAATTGTTTTCTTTACATAAAGTTTGAACTGCTAATTATTATCTCTTGACTAAATAAAAAATACTCAAACATAAATCTAAATCTTTTTGAACTATAAATCCAACACTCAAATTTAAATTCAAATTTCATTTCCCAAAACACACTAATCCACAAAGATCATATCAAAGTTTATAATGATCATCCTCCAAGACTATACCTGATCTCAAAGCATGAAAGAAACTTTGATCACTTTAGGTTTTTATTTGGCAAAAAATTGCCCACATTTTTACAGATGAATGCATGAAATTTCATAGATTCCTAAATTTACTGTTCATTGGTTCCTAAATGCTGGGATGTTACAAACTTCCCCCCTTAAATTGAACTTTGTCCCGAAGTTTGTTGAAGTGTACCTGAATATTTCTGGATAGGCTTTTCTTAAATCCTCTTCTTTCTCCCCAAGTGGCTTCCCTTTCGGGGTGATGTTCCCACTGTACCTTGCAGTATTTGATTGCCCTATTCCTAAACCTTTTCCAGTTTTCTTCCAAAATTTTGCAGGGTTTCTCCACATAGGTCAAGTCTGCTTGTAATTCTATCTCTTGGTGTGTGATCGCATCATCCGGAACTTTCAAACATTTACGAAGTTGTGACACATGTAAAACATTATGAACTTGAGCCAATCTCGAGGGTAACTCTAAAGCATAAGCTATAGTTCTGTTCTGACTTAGTATCTTGAATGGTTCGATATATCTTGGACTCAATTTCCCTTTAAATCCGAACCTTTTAACCCCTTTCATTGGAATTACTTTCAAATATACCATGTCTCCCACTTCTGGATGCCATGATCTTCGACTTTGATTAGCATAACTTTTCTGCCTACTGAGCTATTTTCAGTCTATCCTTGATCTTATCAATGATATTTTGTTTTTCCTGGATATAGGCTGGCACAAATTCTTTGCTACTTCTAGGCTCATACCAACATATTGGTGATCTACACTTCCTTCCATACAGAACCTGATTTGGAGTTGCCTTCAGACTACTCTGATAGATATTATTGTAGGAAAATTCTGCCAATGGTAGATGATCTTCCCACGAACCTCCAAAATCTAATGCACAATCCCTTAACATGTCTTCTAGGATTTGATTTGTTCTCTCTGTTTGACCCCCTGTCTCTGGATGATAGGTTGTGCTAAAATCTAACCTTGAACCAAGTGCTTCATGTAATTGCTTCCAAAATGCTGAAGTAAAAACTGATACCCTATCAGTTGCGATCCTTTTGGGCACTCCATGCTTACTTACTATCTCTTTGATGTAAATTTCTACTAACTTCTCGGCATTATCCTTCTGATTTACCGGAATAAAATGTGCACTTTTAGTGAGTCTATCCACAATTACCCATATCATATCCTTCCGTTAGGTGTCATGGGCAATCCTATGATGAAGTCCATACCTATTTCCTCCCACTTCCATTCGGGAATTTCCAAAGGTTGTAATGGTCCTGCTGGACTTTGATGTTCAGCCTTCACCCTTTGGCAAGTATGGAATTCTGATACATATTTAGCAATGTCCCTTTTCATGTTATTCCACCAGAATAGTTCTTTCAAATCCATATACATCTTAGTACTTCCTGGATGTATAGAATATGGTGTTTCGTGTGCTTCTCTGAGTATGACATCTCGAATCTCAGTCACATCTGGAACACAAAGACGATCTTGGAACCACAAATACTCATAATCTCCAAGGCGAAAAACTGATTTTTTCCCCTTGAGATATCCTCCGAATTTCCTCAGCAATGAAAGGATCTTCTGCTTAATGTCTAAAAATTTGGTGCTTAAGATCACTGTCCTGCTCTGCAACTACCTGCATAGTATCTAACCCTCCAAGAACCTATGTTCTAATGAATTGAAGCTCTAATCTTCCCAAGTCCATTTGTAACTCTTTTGGTAGCTCCCGATTGCTAGGCTGAATATCTGCACTTTTGCGACTTAAAGCATCTGCTACAACATTTTCTTTCCCTGGAGTATAGTTGATTGTCAAATCATAATCTTTGATTAGTTCCAACCAATGCTTTTCTCTCATATTCAACTCCTTTTGAGTGAATAAATATTTAAGACTTTTATGGTTAGTGTATAACTCACATCTGGCTCCATAAAGAAAATGCCTCCATCCTTTCAGCGCAAAGACTACTGCTGCTAACTCTAAATCATGAGTTGGATAGTTGACTTTGGGTGGTTTCAATTGTCTTGAACCATAAGCAATCACTTTCCGATCTTGCATTAACACACAACCCAAACCTTCTTTAGATGGATCACAGTATACTGTAAAGTCTTTCCCTATTTCAGGAACTGCTAAGATTGGAGTTGTGGTTAACCTAGTCTTCAACTCCTGAAAACTTTCTTCACACTTCTCATCCCAATTGAATGGTGTATCCTTTCTTAACAATTTGGTCATTGGTCCAGCTATTTTGGAGAAACCTTCAATGAATCTCCGATAATAACCAGCCATCCCTAAGAAACCTTGAATTTGTTTCACATTGGTTGGTGTAGTCCACTCTAGTACTGACTGAACCTTAGATGGATTGACAACAATTCCATCTTTACTGATTACATGGCCGAGGAATTCTACCTCATCTAGCCAAAATTCACACTTACTGAACTTCGCATAAAGTTTATGTTCTCTTAAGATCTGCAATGCTATTCTCAAATGATCAGCATGCTCTTCCTTATCCTTGGAATATATCAGAATATCATCAATGAACACTATGACGAACTTATCCAAATATGGCATGAAGATTTTGTTCATCAGATTCATGAATATTGCTGGTTCATTGGTCAAACCAAATGGTACTACCAGATACTCATGGTGTCCATATCTTGAGACAAATGTTGTCTTTGGAACATCTTCAGACTTGATTTTTATTTGATGGTATCCAGATCTTAAGTCGATCTTTGAAAATACTCCGGCTCCTTTCACTTGATCAAACAAATCTTGAATACTTGGTAAAGGATACTTATTCTTGATGGTATCATTGTTCAGATTTCTGTAGTCTCCACACATCCTTCTTCCACCATCCCTTTTATCCACAAAGATCACTGGTGTTCCCCATGGGGATACACTTTCCTGAATAAATCCTTATCTGGCTAACTCATCAATTTGCTCTTTGAGTTCTTTTAATTCTTTTGGTACCATCTTATATGGTGCTTGAGCTATTGGTGTTGTACGGGGAATTAGATCAATAGTGAACTCTATCTCCCGATCTGGTGGCATTCCAGGTAGCTCCGCTAGAAAAACATCTTGAAATTCCTTTACTACAGGAATATCTTCAAATTTGACCTCTTTCATTGAGTTTAAGTGCAGATCCACCATGATATGACTGTGCTTATCTGTTTGGTAAACTATCCTTGCTCCACTTGGAGTTTTGATTGAGACAGTTTTCTCCGCACAATTTATCTGAGCCCCATGTTCCATCATCTAGTCCATCCCCAGCACTACTGCAATTCCCTTCAAAGGAATCACATAAAGGTCTACAAAGTATGTACAACCACAGATCGAGATAACCTGATCTTGTTTAATGTGGCGTATAATCACATTTCCCCCTGTTGTAACTACGATCATAGGGTTTTCTAACGTTGCCCTTCTAATCCTGAACTTATCAAAGAATTCTTGAAATGAATGAAGTAGTTGCACAAGTATCAAATAGAACTTTGCCGGGATTGGTAAGGATATTGAGCGTACCTATCACTGCATGCTCCGAGTTATCCACTTCTTCTAGGGTTGCACAGTTCAGCTTCCCGGTAGGTCTGTTCCTCTTGCCATTGTTGTTCTTGTCATTATTTCCTCCTTTATTAGGATGTCCATTTCCTCCACTGGCTTGCGTTCCATCTCGAACCGGCCATCCTCCTTGGGGTTTTCTTGGACAATTGGGCTTTATGTGACCTCTCTGACCACAAGCATGACATACAATAACTGGTTTCGGGCAATCCCTGCTCATATGCCCTAGGAGTTTGCAATTGTGGCATATAATATTCTTTACGTTTGGATTTGCACTCCGATTGGAATTGTTGTTGTTATAGGGCCTATTCCTTGGTTTGAATTCCAGATTGGGCTTGGGCTTGCTTGCTTGTATCCTCTTGGTTTCCTTCTTAGCTCTCTTCCTTCTATCCTCTTGGACATTCTTGTAATCATCTTCGAAGGTAATGGCTGCATCCAGCAACTACTGATAAGTTTGCTTATTAGCCAACCTCAACTGCATCCTCACAAATGGATTTAATCCACGCAGGAAACGCTTCTTCCTCTTTTCCTCCGTATTAACTTCTTCCTCAGCATATCGAGACAGTTGACTAAACTCCCAGATATACTTTATAACACTAGTATATCCCTGTTGTAGCTCCTCAAATTCTCTTCGCTTCAATTCCATAACACTCTCCGGAACATGATATTCACGGAATCTCTGTTTAAACTCTTCCCAAGTGTACTCTCTTCCTGGCTATTGCATGGCTAACTAATTTTCCCATCATGATGCGGCAGGTCCAGTCAAAAGATGAGTTGCATACCTCAATTTATCCTCATCATTGCAACCTACAGTTTTCAGCTTTCTTTCTATATCTGCTAGCCAATCTTCTGCATCCATTGGTTCAGGGGCTGATGCAAAAGGTAACGGCCTTGCATTCTGGAAGTCAGAAAGACTCACTCCTCCACCTTTAGGTGCCCTCTGATTTGCTCGTCCCAGCAACTCCTCCATGAACTTGTTCTGGGTCTCTTGCATCATTTGCATACATTGCATGAAGTTTTGCTCCATTAACGGCCTCATTGGTGGTGGTAATTCTCCCTGATTTGCTGCATCTGCATCGGCCTTCTCTTTGGCCTCACGTTCCATCCGCTGCTATTCAGCTTCGGTTTCTACACCCGTATCCATGACCCTCTAGTCCTACACATAAAGCGAATACTCATAATTACATCATGCACATGTGTTTTGAGATCGACTTTACGCACAGAACTAGTCACACAATGAAGATCCAAATAAAATCCAAATATGCATTTCACATATGATACATTACAATATCATAATACAAAGTCATTACAACATATACCATATAGGTATAATCACAACACTACCTTATTTCTCGGATTACAATACCAAGTACTCGATATCTCTAAATAGTTGCCTACTTCTAGTAGTAACTACGCTCATCATACATGCCTGATGTCCAACCGTGATGACGTGACATTCGTCGCACAGTTTGTGGAACAAATGGCCTTCCAGAAGGAACATACTCAGTATCTGAAGTGTCAGGACTTGAGTCATTACTCAACCTGAGCGCATTGACCCCTTCCAGCTCAGCTAAAAAGTCTCCAGAAACATATTCAACATTATCTCCTGTTTGCATCTCCTGAGTTTCATTCCTTGAGTCATCAACAGAATACGCAGATCCTGCTGGTCCCCCGGTGCTACTTTGGGCAAGATAGTTAAACACCGGATAATGTATATTCCCTGGGTTTGGAGAAGATGTAGATGATTCAAACACTCTCTCCCCAGGATCTTCTTATTCATCCTGACTATTTATGAACATGGCATTACTACTACTGTTACTAGGGTTAATTCTGGCACCCATCCAGCTAGATTGTCCAACATTTCTGTCAGAACCATCTATGGACATCGGGTGTTCATGAGATCCTTCATATGATCCCATCCTCCAACCATCAGAATTCTCAATAGGAAGTTCTGAATCAGAACCATCCTCTAAACCCTATGGTACTGCATATCTCATATCCACAGTAGAATCATATATATATTTAGGCCTTGGTGAATAAGGATATGGTGTAAAAGATTTAGGATCTATCGGTATATCCTTAAAGATAGGTTTTGCACTACTACTTGCTTGCTTCTCCAACTGGAATGCTAACTGCTTCCTTCTTTCCAGATCAGTTAGATACTCTAATATGTCATTTTTATCTTCAACAATCACTTGATGTGTCTTATAAAAAGACGCAACGAGCGTTCGATATCTATCCATAAACTTGGAAGCTAACTTAGGATGCTTCTTAACTAAAGTAAGATGATCTGGTACAGGCTCCGAGTCTATGGAATCATGAGGAATCATAGAAAATGTGCTAACCTCTAACTCCTTGGCTTTATGCTCCCGGATATTAGCTATCGCCTCCACAATAGCAACATGATATGCTGCTAAGTGACTCCTACCTTCACCTATAGGTAACTCGTGATTTAACCCAAGCTCCTCTGGGAGTTGGATACTCACACGATACTTGGATAACATACGACCATCATAATAGGTTATGGTATTCACTGGAATTCTAGTTGGATAACTAAAAATCTTTAAAAGTTGACGAAGTTGGTATGTGAATGATCCTTGATAATCATCAAGAGTCTCCTCTTTCCTTACCAAAGTCTGTTTTGGAAACTTTGGTGCCATAGCTCTGTATATAAGAAAAATATTTTTATTAGTAACCAATAATATATTGCATCATAACAAAGAATTATCGCACTTAAACATATAACGGAATATTCTCATTTGAATACCCATTATATTTCTTTTAGAGAATTATTTATCGTTGCTACACCCTCCTACAGGTAATACCCTTACTAGGTTTCCAACCTAAGGTCAAAGCAATTTGCTCTGATACCAACTGTAGTGACCCAGCATACCGCTGCATGTGTAGTACACTATATTCGTTGATATGACATCCACAGAACATCGTTCCGTAAATATCACATCCCTTAGAGTGGTACAATAGAAACATTGCGGGTCCATATTACAAACATACACACATTATTATTATTACAATACCGAAAGTTCAAGACTTCCAAAAGATTCAACTTACAAACCAAAATATAAGTGTTTCAGCGGAAGTTTCAAATTTAAAACTTAAACTCCAAATTGAGCTCAACAACTTTATTGCTATATATTGTTCATGTTGCTCGGCTCAAGTGGCTACTAAAACTATAGTGATTATTCAGACTCTTGGAACTCTCCTCCGTAGACGATGTCATAGTCCTCTCCTTCTACGGCTCCATACAGGTTCGACTCTTCATAGAAGACCTCCTCTTGGCTCTCATCTACATACATTGGAGTATCGTCGGGATTCTCAGAGTCTAAGCAAGGATTCAAAGGAAAGGATGAGTAACAGCGTTACCTAGCAAATTCATTATATGCAAGGTAGGAAGTTTGATGCACTATCTACCACCTTGGACTAGCAGTCCTTGGTACTATGCAATTAATTTTTGTAAATCTTTCTTCAAATATTAAATTTACTATGAAAATCTATGACCATCAGCCTTCACGGGTTGACCAGAAATTTCATGGAGTTCCTTTCTTGCCGCGTTCGTAGCTCCTTCCCAGAACAGGGAGTAACAAGTTACAATTCTTACACTCTGCGGAGGTGCGTTACTTTTCCCATGAGAGATCAACTTCCTTGTTGCACAACCGGGCGTACTTTCCCGTCCACAATTCCATGATGTGGGGCCCGGTAGTTGGTACAAGCCAATCACTGCCCTCTCCGCGACCTCATATGTCTGCATGATCCTTCGGGGCTGGCTCACCTCCGTTAATCCCCCTTTCGGGAAGGCTAAAACCCTGATGAGTTCCCAAAGACTCTATGACCTGGTGATGCCCGAAATAGTACCATTTACATGGACTATATCCCTAAACACCATTCATGGATAATCTAGACACCAAAAGTGTGGGGCGTAAGGGAGCCCACCCAGATGTTGGATCCGCACAAGGAATCACAACGTCATGTTAAGGTCGTCTTGCCTCCATACAAGAGGAAAAGGATACGGATGATATCTAAGATTTATTATCTTGAGAAAATAATGTTTTGTTTTTCTAGAATATGGATGATAACACACAATTTGCAAATACTCTGATAAAGACTCTTCAAAGGAAATGAGCAAGTGATGAACTTGCCTTGTGATTGCAAGCTAGTGAAGTCTGATGATTGCACTGGACCTTGAGCTTCTATGTCTACAAAAACATCATTATTGCCCGGTAAGGACAATATTTAAAGAAGCAAAATGATTATGCAAAGTAATGTAATGCATTTTTTAACTTTATGTGTATTCTCCCCCATTATTTAAATTATAACAATTCTTTTAATAAAGAATTTATAAATATTAATCTTTTAATATTTATGAATATTGTATTCTTTTATTTTATTTCATTTTATTTGCATTTCATTTACTTAATAATTTATTTAAGAATTATAATTAAATACCAATAAATGATATTAAATATTTTTTTAGTATTTTTATAAAATACTACAATATTAATATTAATGAAAGTGATTTTTATTTATTTTTATCATCTTTCCATAATTTTATAAAATTCTATGAGGAATATATATATTACAAAATTCTTAATAAAATTTATATATCTAAAATTTTATTTCTTAATTTATTTGGATAGTTTGGATTATTGTGAATCCAAAAATATTTTAATTATAATTTTTTTATTTTTATTTTATTTTCTAGAATTTATTTAAATGTAGGGGCATTTTGGTCTTTTCTTATTTATTAAAACTTCCTATATGTAAATGGGTTGCCTTTGTTGGTTTACTGGGCCCTTGTGGCCCAATAGGACAGAATCAAAACAATACCCCGAAGGGGTCCTGGCCTAGTCCAGCCCACTTCCTTTGTCACTCTCTCGACCTCATCTCTCTCTTCCTCTCCTCGACCCCGTGGTCGATGGCGCCACCGCCGTGCGCTGCTCGCCGTCGTGGTCCTCCATGGCCGCTGCCGTGGTGCAGGGCGAGGTTGTCGACCAAGCTCTACCTCCCTGTCCAATTCGATTTGGATCTGGATCTTCCATGTGGCCAGACTAGCTTCATCCCAAACCCTAGGGTTTGGGATAATACGAGTTTTGTCGCCGCCGCTGCTGTCGTGTGCTGTAGGGGTGTTCCTCACCTTCAGACGTGGCTAGGGTCGCCGCCTCGGTGTGGTGTGGGTCGCTGCGCCCCCTTGGGGGTGCTCCCCAAGCCGCCGTGTTCGTCGGCCTCCTCTGCTTCCTCTTCTATTCTTCAGCGAGGACCATAGGTGAATTGTTCTTCTTCCCCTCGTGTCCTCTGTGCTAGGCCATCCTATGCTATGTGTTGATAGTGGCCACTCCTGATTAGTGTCCTGTCCTGATTAAGATTGTTTGTTCTACTTAGGGTTCATATCCCTCTGTGGATTAGATATCCGATGAGTTGGATCATGTATTGATGATCCCTAAGCATACTAAGTAGTTGTTTTCTGTGGCTTGCTGCTTATGGTGAGCTTTGATGATGCTAGTGGCTTACCAGATTAATTCCATTGGTTAACTTGATATGGTTCAGATGATAAGGTTGTTCTGGAATCATTGCTTGGAGATTCTAGTGGTTTGAGAGCTCACCATTTTCATTACTTGGTTAATGACAGTGATTTTTTTGTGTGATGCAGTCACTGTATCTGTACTGCTGGCTTAAGAATTCATATATAGCTTGAAATCTAATGGTCTCTTACAGTGATGATATATATATAGATATTCTTAGAAATGATTCCTGTGATTAGTATCAGGAAAATGATTTATATTTGGTTGTGAGTGCAACTGTGAAAGTTGAATGCTTAACCTGTTAATTTGGAAGTTGTTCTTATGACACCATCCTAGTATGGCACACAAGATTAGATTCTATTACTTGCAAGCTTTGGATTAGTTTGGCATCAGAGATAAATAGAAACTTCTTTCCTTGAATCCCTGAGACCTATGATGTTGGTCTGAGGTTGAGGGATTTGACCCTTCTCTTATTGTTACTCATGGATTGGTTCTGGTAGTGCTACTAGCTACTGCCTCCTGAGTTAAAGTTTAGAAAAATGATTGGTTTGCTTATAACTTAATGTTGGTGCATATAGTTTATGAAATCTGTGGTGCTACTCTATTAAGAGATGTTCCCAAATTTTATAAGCTATTTGAGAACATTTTGGAATATATATTAGTTGTTGATGATCACCAGGATCTATGATGCAGGTCTGAGATTCTGGTGGATTTGGTAGAGTTTACTGTTATCCTTTATATTTCAAATTTCCTCTATGATAGGTTTACCCCACTTGGGTGGTCACTGAGAGGTTTAACTTGTGAAACAACACATGCTTTTCTGTTTGATTAAGATGAAAATACTATGTGGATGTTTTATGATACTCACCACACTTGGTTGTTGTTGAGGTTGCAAGTTGTTGTGTCACATCCCAAGATTTTCCAAATCTTGTAATGTGAAAAATAAATAAATAATTGTTGATTTTTAGGGTTAGAAGAAACATTTTGATTCCAATTGGAAACATCAAAACCTATTTTGATCAAATAAAATCCTAAAGGGATTTAAAAAGATAAACAAATAATAAATAAAGTTATAATAGTTGGAATCACTATTTTTGGGTCTTTAAAATAAAAAGATATGGTTTTTTATAAAGCAAAGGTAGAAATATAAATAAGGATTATTTTATAGAGCCAAATTAAATCTTTTCCAAGCTTTTGAAATAAAATATTTCTATTTGATAAAAAGAGTAAAGGTTTATTTAAATAAAATAATAAGGATTTATTAATATCCAATTTTATTTAAGTAAAGGCTTTTTCCTTTCATATAAACATTAAAATTTATTAAAGATTTTAAAATAAGAATTCCAAGTGTTTTGGTTTTTCAAATGAAACCCGTTGAAAAGATTTTGATATTAATTAGATTTCAAAAGGAGTTTTAAAATAGATTAAAACCTATTTTGAATTAAAGACTATGGTCTATTTATTTAATTATTAATAGATCCTAAAAGAATAAAAGTATTATTTTATTCTGGACTCTGAAATATGTTGATAAACAGAATAAAATTTCACCCAAAGTTTGGTGGTGATTTGAATTCAAATAGAGATTGAAAAACATTATTACATCTTATTTAATTAATACTAGAGCCTATTTTAATAATTAAAAGCCACTAAAAAAGGATAAGTAAATTATTCTAAAATTGACTTTGGAATGTGTTATTAATTAGTATATGAATCTACACAACTTATGGTTGAGGTTTGAATTGATTTGTTTCTTGAATTGTTTGAATGAAAATCAAATCAGAATTTTCAAAAACAGAAAAGAAAAAGGTTTAGTATAAAAAAAATGGAAACAGACTCAACCCAGCCTAGCTAGCCTAGTAAGCCCATCAGCAGCCCACCTGCTCGCCCCCGCAGCGAAACGTTATACACTCAGAATCGAACCCGCTGAGTCTATGACGGTTGGACCCCACCTCCTCCTCCTCTCTCACGCCATGACCCCACCCGTTAGCCCGTCCTCACCACTGACGCGCCCTCTCAGCCATTACTGCCGATTGAAAGCCGGCATGAATTCGCGTTAATCACGCCAGGAAATAGCCCCACGACCTTGCCTTCTTAATCGCCTCCCTCCCCTCTCCATTTCCCCCCAGTCGTCGCCCCACCGGAGCCCCCAGGCTGCCCTGATTTCCTCTTAGAACCCCACTGCCTCCAACGCTCTCCGACAGCAATTCTGGCCAGCCTCCTCCGCCCCTCGACTCCTCGACCACACGAAAACATTCCCCTGCCTCTGGCGCACACTCCAGTGCCGCCAGCTCGCTCTCGCTTGCCCTGCAACCTCGACTACATCTTCAACGAAGCAGCACCGTCGTCTGTCTCCAACTCCGGCGAGTCCCCCTGGTAAGAATAGACCGCCCCTTTCCCTCTCTTGGATACTCACATGTTCATGACTCTCATACGAAACTAATGGTGCCCTCCATTCGTCTCAGCATGCCATAAACCTTCACCCCCATCGACGAGCAGACGAGCCCGAGGCGCAGCGCAACTTCGGCGAACGATTGTCGTCATCACCGTGCGCCCCTTGCCTTCTCGCGAGCACCTTGAGCATCACCAAGACCCCGCGGACTCGGTGAGCACCTCCTTCCTCTCCCTCGCTTCCTGTAGTCGCCGCAGCACCGTGAGCCGAGCGTCGCCGCCGCCAGCCACCGTCGAGCGCCGCTGTTATTTGCTCAAGGTGCCCTGAGCCGCTGGATCGTGATCCATTGGATGCGATTGATCCACTTATCAAAAGGGTAAGTAGTGCCCTGAGCCGCACGATTATACTTAGATCCAACGCACCAGAATAAGCGATCCGGACGAACCGGTATGGGCGAATAGAATCGTGACGCGTGGCCCTGTCTGTTTATAAAAAAACAGGAATTGTTCTATTAGAGGATCCAATTTGAAAAATTCATAACTTTCAAACCACACGTCCAAATTTTGCAAATTTTGTATCAATGGATTCAGCAAAACAAGTACTTTCTGACCATGCACTTTGTTTAGTAAAATGTTTCTGTTAAATTGATTGTTTTTGCATAAACTTATGTAGGCATATTTAGAATATAAAAATTGTTCTAAAATGATTTTTGACATAAAATCTTTGGAAAATGGTTTGTTTTAAACCTACCGACCATAGAAAATCAATTTGTGGTTTCAAAAACATATTTTGTGAAGCAAAAGAATAAAACCTTGAACTAAAGTATTTCTAGTCAAATAAAAATATGGTTTAATTGTTAAAAATGATTTTGGAGGAAAACCTTTGGGAAATGTTTTGATTTAAACTCTCTGACCCTAAACACAAGGTTTTATGGTTTGAAAACATATTTTGTGAACCCTATATAATGTTTCCTTATTAAAAGCATTTCTTCACCACATAAAATAATACTTTGGTTTAAAAATGGTTTATAGGTAGAATCTTTTGCAAATAGTTTTGCCACTTTATAAAATGACCAATAAGTGTTTTAGAATGTTTATAACCTGTTATAAACCACTTTTGTAAATAAAACAAAGATTGGCATGCTTGCATGCATTGTTTTGTTTCTATTATTTTATGTGATGTTTTGCTTGAATGGTAGATTGAAATGTTGCTTGCTTGATTGAATTGTAGTGGAATTTGAAGAGTGTGATTGTTGCAAGATCAAGGAGTGAACTTATACTCTCTACCAAAAAGGCAAGTGATGCTTCATACTGTTGTCCCATTATTTTCACTATGCATTAGTGATATTTCTAAGTAGGACTTGCATGGAATTTTTGCTAAGTATAAACTATGCCATGGGAAATCCTAGTAGATGAAACCTTAGTAGAATTTAATAAGTTAAGATTCCTACTACTATCATGCTTAGCTTAGCTAGTAGAAAACAAGGGTGGAATATATTCATACTATGGAATATTTCTAAGTCAAGGACTTGAGTTTTGTTTAATAAAACAACTAAGTGAATGAATCACCTAGGTGGAATGGAAGGAATGGTTTGTGCTGAGTGGTTACACAAGGCCCATTTCTATGGTTTACCTTGTGTATCTCACTTGTGGATGGCCACCCAGGAACAAAGAGATTTGAGATGTCAAATGTTGAGAAGCTTCAAGTGCAGCCACTTGGCATTATGGGCTCTGCCTGGATCATATAGGTTGCAATAACTTAGCCAAATGTACAGTTGGTGGTAGGGGTTTGATAGGTTGGAGCGCGTACATTCTGGTCTAAGGGAAGGCTTCTGAAAGATCTTGTCTTGGTGAAACCAAGTCTTGTGGGGAAAGTGCACCACCTCTGCAGAGTGTAAAATCTAAGTACTTAGCCATGTCCCTGGTAAAGGACAATTTGAGCATCAAGACAGGGAATCTATCAAGAATCTCCTCATCCCAATTTCTAAGTTAAAATCTTGTGGTTGAACAAGGGTTGAAGGATCACCAATTTCTATTGGGAGATGCCTTGGGTGATTTTTGATAAACAAAAACTTAGTGTTTTCAAATAGTAAGGAAAATCTATTTTGAGCAAAGCAAGCCTAAGCTCCACTTAGCCAAATGCATATAGATGATAGACTCCACTATATTACCATAGTATCACTTGCCAATACAATTCAAATGTATTGACCCTTGTGGCTGTAACTTATTATGTTGCAGGTTTGTATGATGTTAGTGAAATGTGTTGAATAGGATTACAAGTCTACAACCAACATGTTTGCCTGTGGCACTTTGAAGATGAAGGACCCCATGCTATTGTTATATTCTGCTGCATTGTAATGAGATATCCAAATGAGCTATGTAAGATGTAATAAATTATATTTATTCCTGGTTATAAAGTTGTATTATGACCTTTGTTTCTTGATATTACATCTTAACTGTGGATGCTAGCTATTGATCCAGGGACTAGCATTGTAAACACAGGGATCTCTACCTTATTAAAGGTTGGGAACCTTACAGATGGTATCAGAGCATTGTGTTGCCTGTAGGATTTGTAACCCTAGGATTGGACAAAACCCCTTAGAAAAATAGGAGTTGTATTTGTTCCAAAACTTATTTACAAACAATCTTGTAAACTCTTTCCTCAACCATTTTGGTTTTGATTCTACATCTCTTCTATTTCAAACTTGATGGACAATGTCTTTCCATGGCCAAAGACTTCACCATGTGCAAAGGACTTCATCAACTCTAATGACATCAACATCTCTAAGTGATTTCAACCTTATTATCAATAAGGACTTCAACCTTGGATGTCACTAAGGACTACAAGTGAGACAGGAAATGTTGCTCAAGACTTGAAGACTAAGGAAACACAACTTGGGAATCATCATCACCCTTGAAGTTTTTGTGACCAAGAATTTTCCCAAGGAAACCATGATCTCATTCAATAAGAATCCACCAAGAAGGATAGAAAGATCTCAAGTGAACCATATGGTTGGACCACCATGTTTTAGTTTAAATTAAACTCACCAACTTATGCGGTGTAGCAAAAATATTTTGTTGCCTAATAATGTGCTTGAAACTTTGTTGTTTGAGTGGAATGTTTGTTTGTGATTGCTTGCACATTGCTTGTGTGAATTGTGATGTGTGTGATTAGAACTATTTCCTTAGAAATCTTTTGCCTATTCTAATCCCAAACCAACCCAAACAGATGACTACTCCAAGAAACTCCAACATCAAGGATGGCAACAACAACAACCAAGAGGACAACATGAGAGAACTCATAGTAACCCAAACCTAGTTGAACCAAGTGACAACTGAATTTTTAGCCAACACCAGTGAGGTACATCCAACCATGCAAAGGTTTTTGGAAACCCAAACCCAATTGTTGCATAAGGTGACAGATCAAATGATCAACATGGGAGACAACTTTTCCCAAGGAGTTTGTGACAACAAGGATGTCAAGGATGATATTTTAGAAGGAACCCAAGCTTGCAATGTTTGTGGAAACAAGGATCACACTTCCAAGGAGCATGAAGATCAATGCCCCAATTGTGAAGAGGAACATCCAACTAATCAATGCCCCACATCTCAAGCTACTTGCTTCCTATGTGAAGGAAATAACCATGTCCCTATCCAATGCCCCATCTATTCCATAGTTCAACAAAGGAAACAAGGTGGAGTGCAACAACAATTTGTAAACCCTCATGAAGGAACAACTTCTGCCAAGAAAGATGAAGGCAAAATCAAAACCATGCATCATAAGGCCAAATCTAAAGTGACCTCAAAATGTTGCTACTCTTGTGGAGAAGAAGGTCATATCTCTAGTAACTGTCCCAAGAAGAGAGAAAGATTTCCCAACTATGTGGTGAAGTATGAAGAGCATGAACTAGAAGAACTCCTAGCTTTGGAGAGACCCAAAAAGAAGAAGAAGGACATAAGCCAGTTGCAATGTTACAATTGCAAAGAAATGGGACACTATGCCAGTGATTGCCCAGAAAAGAAGAAGAACCAAGGAAATAAACAAGTGGAATTGATACCAAAGTAGAAGAAGGATAATAGCCAAGTGAGGTGTTTCAAATGCAAAGAGCTAGGCCATTATGCAGACAAGTGTCCAGAGAAGCTTCAACAATATCCCAAGAAAGCCAAGATGTAATCTAGTTGGAAATTTTTTAAGGGTGTAGTACCCTAGTTGCTTTGAGCCAACTTGTAACCCCTAGCCTCCCCAAATCTCGGGACGAGATTTATTTTAAGGGTGGTAGCCTGTCACATCCCAAGATTTTCCAAATCTTGTAATGTGAAAAATAAATAAACAAAATAAATAATTGTTGATTTTTAGGGTGAGAAGAAACTTTTTGATTCCAATTGGAAACATCAAAACCTATTTTGATCAAATAAAATCCTGAAGGGATTTAAAAAGATAAACAAATAATAAATAAAGTTATAATAGTTGGAATCACTATTTTTGGGTCTTTAAAATAAAAAGATATGGTTTTTATAAAGCAAAGGTAGAAATATAAATAAGGATTATTTTATAGAGCCAAATTAAATCTTGGCCAAGATTTTGAAATAAAATATTTCTATTTGATAAAAAGAGTAAAGGTTTATTTAAATAAAATAAGAAGGATTTATTAATATCCAATTTTATTTAAGTAAAGGCTTTTTCCTTTCAAATAAACATTAAAATTTATTAAAGATTTTAAAATGAGAATTCCAAGTGTTTTGGTTTTTCAAATGAAACCCATTGAAAAGATTTTGATATTAATTAGATTTCAAAAAGAGTTTTAAAATAAATTAAAACCTATTTTGAATTAAAGACTATGGTCTATTTATTTAATTATTAATAGATCCTAAAAGAATAAAAGTATTATTTTATTTTGGACTTTGAAATATGTTGATAAACAGAATAAAATTTCACCCAAAGTTTGGTGGTGATTTGAATTCAAATAGAGATTGAAAAACATTATTACATCTTATTTAATTAATACTAGAGCCTATTTTAATAATTAAAAGACACTAAAAAAAAGGATAAGTAAATTATTCTAAAATTGACTTTGGAATGTGTTATTAATCAGTATATGAATCTACACAAATTTTGGTTGAGGTTTGAATTGATTTGTTGCTTGAATTGTTTGAATGAAAATCAAATCAGAATTTTCAAAAACAGAAAAGAAAAAGGTTTAGTATAAAAAAATGGAAACAGACTCAGCCCAGCCTAGCTAGCCCATTAAGCCCATCAGCAGCCCACCTGCTCGCCCCCGCAGCGAAACGTTATACACTCAGAATCGAACCTGCTGAGTCTATGACGGTTGGACCCCACCTCCTCCTCCTCTCTCTCACTGCCAAGCGACCCCACTGCCCCGTCAGCTTCATCCTCACCCGCCGCTGACCGCGCCCCTCTCTGGCCATTACTGCCGATTGAAAGCCGGCATGAATTCGCGTTAATCACGCCAGGAAACGACCTTGCCCTCTTAATCGCCTCCCTCCCCTCTCCATTTCCCCCCAATCGTCGCCCCACCGGAGCCCCTAGGCTGCCCTGATTTCCTCTTAGAACCCCACTGCCTCCAACGCTCTCCGACAGCAATTCCGGCCAGCCTCCTCCGCCCCTCGACTCCTCGACCACACAAAAACATTCCCCAGCCTCTGGCGCACACTCCAGTGCCGCCAGCTTGCTCTCTCTTGCCCTGCAACCTCGACTACGTCTTCAACGAAGCAGCACCGCCGTCTGTCTCCAACTCCGGCGAGTCCCCTGGTAAGAATAGACCGCCCCTTTCCCTCTCTTGGATGCTCACATATTTGTGACTCTCATACGAACCTAACGGTGCCCTCCATTCGCCTCAGCATGCCATAAACCTTCGCCCCCATCGACGAGCAGACGAGCCCGAGGCGCAGCGCAACTCCGGCGAACGATTGCCGTCACCACCGTACGCCCCTTGCCTTCTCGCGAGCACCTTGAGCATCACCGCGACCCCGCGAACCCGGTGAGCACCTCCTTCCTCTCCCTCGCTTCCTGTAGTCGCCGCAGCGCCGTGAGCCGAGCGTCGCTGCCGCCAGCCACTGTCGAGCATCGCCGCCGCCAGCCACCATCGAGCGCCGCTGTTATTTGGTCAAGGTGCCCTGAGTCGCTGGATCGTGATCCATTGGATGCGATTGATCCACTTATCAAAAGGGTAAGTAGTGCCCTGAGCCGCACGATTATACTTAGATCCAACGCACCAGAATAAGCGATCCGGACGAACCGGTATGGGCGAATAGAATCGTGACGCGTGGCCCTGTCTGTTTATAAAAAACCAGGAATTGTTCTATTAGAGGATCCAATTTGAAAAATTCATAACTTTTAAACCACACGTCCAAATTTTGCAAATTTTATATCAATGGATTCAGCAAAAACAAGTACTTTCTGACCATGCACTTTGTTTAGCAAAATGTTTCCGTTAAATTGATTGTTTTTGCATAAACTTATGTAGGCATATTTAGAATATAAAAATTGTTCTAAAATGATTTTTGAGATAAAATCTTTGGCAAATGGTTTGTTTTAAACCTACTGACCATAGAAAATCAATTTGTGGTTTCAAAAACATATTTGGTGAAGCAAAAGAATAAAACCTTGAACTAAAGTATTTCTAGTCAAATAAAAATATGGTTTAATTGTTAAAAATGATTTTGGAGGAAAACCTTTGGTAAATGTTTAGATTTAAACTCTATGAACCTAAACACAAGGTTTTATGGTTTTAAAACATATTTTGTGAACCCTATAGAATGTTGCCTTATTAAAAGCATTTCTTCACCACATAAAATAATACTTTGGTTTAAAAATGGTTTATAGGTAGAATCTTTTGCAAATAGTTTTGCCACTTTATAAAATGACCAATAAGTGTTTTAGAATGTTTATAACCTGTTATAAACCACTTTTGTAAATAAAACAAAGATTGGCATGCTTGCATGCATTTTTTTGTTTCTATTATTTTATGTGATGTTTTGCTTGAATGGTAGATTGAAATGTTGCTTGCTTGATTGAATTGTAGTGGAATTTGAAGAGTGTGATTGTTGCAAGATCAAGGAGTTAACTTATACTCTCTACCAAAAAGGCAAGTGATGCTTCATACTTTTGTCCCATTATTTTCACTATGCATTAGTGATATTTCTAAGTAGGACTTGCATGGAATTTTTGCTAAGTATAAACTATGCCATGGGAAATCCTAGTAGATGAAACCTTAGTAGAATTTCCTAAGTTAAGATTCCTACTACTATCATGCTTAGCTTAGCTAGTAGAAAACAAGGGTGGAATATATTCATACTATGGCATATTTCTAAGTCAAGGACTTGAGTTTTGTTTAATAAAACAACCAAGTGAATGAATCACCTGGGTGGAATGGAAGGAATGGTTTGTGTTGAGTGGTTACACAAGGCCCATTTCTATGGTTTACCTTGTGTATCTCACTTGTGGATGGCCACCCAGGAACAAAGAGATTTGAGATGTCAAATGTTGAGAAGCTTCAAGTGCAGCCACTTGGCATTATGGGCTCTGCCTGGATCATATAGGTTGCAATAACTTATCCAAATGGACAGTTGGTGGTAGGGGTTTGATAGGTTGGAGCGCGTCCATTCTGGTCTAAGGGAAGGCTTCTGAAAGATATTGTCTTGGTGAAACCAAGTCTTGTGGGGAAAGTGCACCACCTCTGCAGAGTGTAAAATATAAGTACTTAGACATGTCCCTGGTAAAGGACAATTTGAGCATCAAGACAGGGAAGCTATCAAGAATCTCCTCATCCCAATTTCTACGTTAAAATCTTGTGGTTGAACAAGGGTTGAAGGATCACCAATTTCTATTGGGAGATGCCTTGGGTGATTTTTGACAAACAAAAACTTAGTGTTTTCAAATAGTAAGGAAAATCTATTTTGAGCAAAGCAAGCCTAATCTCCACTTAGCCAAATGCATATATATGATAGACTCCACTATATTACCATACTATCACTTGCCAATACAATTCAAATGTATTGACCCTTGTGGTTGTAACTTATTATGTTGCAGGTTTGTATGATGTTAGTGAAATGTGTTGAATAGGATTACAAGTCTACAACCAACATGTTTGCCTGTGGCACTTTGAAGATGAAGGACCCCATGCTATTATTATATTCTGCTACATTGTAACGAGATAGCCAAATGAGCTATGTAAGATGTAATAAATTATGTTATTCCTGGTTATAAAGTTGTATTATGACCTTTGTTTCTTGATATTACATCTTAACTGTGGATGCTAGCTATTGATCCAGAGACTAGCATTGTAATCACAGGGATCTCTACCTTATTAAAGGTTGGGAACCTTACATGTTGATCCTGTGGCTAGCTTGATCTGGTGCTCCTCCTGGTACTTCCGGTTTCTGGATTGTCCTTGATCTAGCTCTCCACCTCCTGGTCCTGGTAACTTGACCTTGTGCTTGCTATCCACCTGATCTTCCCCTTCCTTATGTCACCATCTTGGTGAGATGATCCAGGGTTTGGTTGGTGTGATATGGTTTAGCTTGGTTTGGCTGCTGTGTTTGATGTGTATGAAACAAGGAAATGTGTTGGAGATGCCTCCCACGGCTGTGCTGATAGTTTTGTGTGTGTGTGGAGCTGTTGGTGCTGTGCTGACAGCACACACCATGCAATTTGGTGTGTGTGCTGCTTGTGTGCCTGCTGCACCATGTGGATATGCTCTGGATATGGAAGTTACTTTTAGCTGGTTACACTTACTGGTTTGGTGAAACTTGCCCCTCCTTGCTATTTGGATTTATTTGAATTCTGGTTTAAATTATGAAAGATTCAGTTCTTTCATATTGGTGAAACTTGCCCCTTTTTAAAGATTACTCAATGATGAAATTTTGAATAGTGCAACTCACTGTCAATTCTGAGAGTAAAACATTTTTAATCCTTAACTTTCTTTCTTTTAGTTGTGTTTATTTTGCAGGTACCAGACTTGAAGATTCAAGACTTAGATTAGGTTTTATTTTTTCTTTATAGATAGTTACTTGTAATATTTCACTTATTCAATTGTAATCTTTATTTTATTCTTTTGTACTTTTTATTTTATTCTTTTGTAATAAATATTGTACTATTACTCAATATATTACGATTATTTCTTTATTTAATTATCTATTGTAAAGTTTCTTGATCATGTTTATAAGTTACATTTTTGTAACTTATTTATTGAATAAAATTTTGAAATGAATATTCTTATTCTTAATTGTTTTCTTTATATAAAGTTTGAACTGCTAATTATTATCTCTTGACTAAATCAAAAATACTCAAACATAAATCTAAATCCTTTTGAATTATAAATCCAACACTCAAATTTAAATTCAAATTTCATTTCCCAAAACACACTAATCCATAAAGGTCATATCAAAGTTTATAACGATCATCTTCCAAGACTATACCTGGTCTCAAAGCATGAAAGAAACTTTGATCACTTTAGGTTTTTATTTGGCGAAAATTTTACCCACATTTTTACAAATGAATGCATGAAATTTCATAGATTCCTAAATTTACCCTTCGTTGGTTCCTAAATACTCATATGTTACACCTGCGCCGTCTCCGAGACTGTTCCGACGAGGATCCGGCGGGATGACGTCAGGATGAAGTCATCCTTGACCGGGTCAGTGTGTTGACTGGTCCACGCCTAGGTGGCGTGCCAACGTGGCCACTGGCCCAAATGTCTGTGACCTTAGGGCTAGGTTTGTTCCAGTACCAAAAGTTTTATCCACACAGTTATGTCATGCTGATGTCACTCTGACGCAATAAGTCCTTTAATGATTAGTTTATTAATTCAAGAAATTGATTAAACTTTAGAAATTCAATATCATTTGTTTTATAATTCAGAAAAATATGTTTAATATATGAAAAATTTTAGAAAAATAAAATCTACAACTTAAATCTATTATCACACATTATTATGTTAAAATTTAAAATAAATATTATTTAATAAAGATTTTATAAGTAATAATACTTTAAAAATTCATATTTTAATATTGGTAAATGTTAAAAATATAAATAAAATACCAAAAATCCTAGAAAATAAGAACTAAAATTTAAAACTATAATCATGCATTATTATTTCACTTAATTAAATATTTATTATTTATTAAGTGTTTATAAAGTAGTAAATCTTATAAAAATCATATCTTATTATTTGTAAATCACAAAAATAAATGTAATATACCAAAATGATCACAAAAATAAATGTAATATACCAAAATGATCACAAAAATAGTATTTATATGTTAAAATATAACATTCCACTTTTGAAGTAAATAAAAACCTTAATGCCCTAATAACTTGAATTTAAATCTAATTTCCTTATTTAATAATTCATATAAGAATAAAAAAATTGCTTATATTTCTAAAAATTAGCCAATTGAGTCTAATAAATAGTAGTAGTCTTAAATGTTGTTACTATGAAGTCAAAATGGTTCAACACATTTTAAAAACAATTTTACTGAATTATCATTCAACCATAAGTTTAGCTTATTTTCTAAAAAGATCCTTATCAAATATAAAATCTTCAAGAATAATTTGGGACTAGATAAAATCTTTTCCCTTACTTCAAACCCAATTTTATAAACATACTAAGACACTATAGTGAATCCATAAGTAGTTAAATAATATTGTTCCCTTGATTACAAAACATAACCACACCTTTATAAAGAGGTAAAAGTTTCTATTCCATTATAAAATTAAGAAACCACTACTCAAATAGAAGTAGTACCATTCTTAGTTAGCTTTAAAGAAACAATATGAAGTGAACAACATACAAATATTATAAGCATTACACCCTAAGACCATTTATGTTCTTAAAGTTAACTTTAGTCTACAAAACTTTAAGTATAATGCTAAAGACCTTATTATGTGTTTTATAGTTAACTTTTGGTCTGTTATAATTAAGTCGTAAGGCATCTCAAGTCTAAACTATTAAAGTAAGCACAAACAACATCGACCACATTTGATTAACCACAAAGATTGTTTAGACCTTAGAAAAGAAATCTTTTCTTCAAATGTTATTCTTTTTGCCACTTCAATCAAAGATGACAATTAATCACAATCACATTACTTTATACTCTACTTGTATATTAGGATTGTTAATACTTAAGTTCCTTATAAATGCCATTACTTGCAAAGTAAAATTTGAAGATAAGGAAATTCTCATATAAGCAGTCTTTAAGTAGCGTATCTCAATAGTATATATTATTGTTGTATACCTTTATGTTTACATGTTGTTTCACACACACACATAAGCCCCAATAAGAAGCACAAGTGTGAAACTTATCTAAAAGGACAACACATTCTAAAGAAACCATTTCCAGTATCCAAACCCTAGATCAATGCTTATTTCGGGGATTCGAGTTTACTAAATTGCATTACATTACTTATGCGTAATAGCATCTTGCGTCTTTAAACATTAATCCTTACTAGACCAATGATGCTGATTTCAGATATTGGATCTTATATTGTCTCGAAGACCGTGAGTGCATAATCTTGCAATCACAAAAGGCAAGTTCACACTTGCTCATGTCCTTTGATTATTTTCTATAAAGTATTTTGCAAATCAAGTGTTGTCATCACCTGCATTACAAAAAGGTCAGAAAACAATATTTTCATAATTATATGATTATAGGTTATTTACCAAGAGGTAATAACCTACTATTGAAGTTCCGGTGGTAAAGGAACATATTATCTAGGACTTAACAACCAATGTCGCCAGTGATTCTTGCGCCGTATATTACGCGTTAACCATGAGATTTGGAATGGGGTGGAGAAGTCAGCTGTATCCTTTTCCTCTTGTATGGAGGCAAGATGACCTTAACATGACGCTGTGATTCCTTGTGTGGATCCAACATATGGGTGGTAACCCTTATGCCCCACACTTTTGGTGTCTAGAATATCTATGAGTGGTTTTAGTGGTATAGTCCATTTGATATGGCACTTGCCAGGGCATCACCAGTTCATAGAGTCTTTGGGAACTCATCAGGGTTTTAATTTGCCCGGAAGGGGGCTTAACGGAGGTGAGCCAACCCCGAAGGATCATGCAGACATATGGGGTCACGGAGAGGGCAGTGATTGGCTTGGATCTTAGACTGGGACCCATACCAAGGAAGTATGGACAAGCTCATGACTTGGTTGTGCAACAAAGCTAAGGTCTCTCATGGGTAAAGTAACGCACCTCTACAGAGTGTAAGAACTGTAACTTGTTACTCCCTGTTCCGGGAAGGAGTCATGAATGCGCGGAAAGGAACTCCATGAAAGTTCTGGTAAACCCGTGAAGGCTGACGGACATAGCTTTTTAGAATAAAAGCAACCTTTGAAGAAATGTTTATGAAAACCTGCATTGCCTATGACCTATGGTCTATGGCTGTAGATATAGTGCATCAAACACTCCTTTTTAGTGAACTTGCTGAGTACGCTCGTACTCAACATATCTTCTTAACCCTTGCTAGATTCTGAAGCCATTAAGACGATGTCTACATCAAGTTATGCTCTAGGAATCATCATCAAAAGCTCAAGCTCTTTAATGAAGTCAAGGAAGTCAACATATACATCAACTAAAGTGAAGACGAAGTTATGGATTAGATAGGAATAAAATCTCTAGCCATAGAACCTATTTTTGTAGAGTATTGCAATAGTAGCAATGCAAGCCCTAATATTTCAGATGTTAGTCTTATTAGTATGATAGAATTGGAGTTGTTATTCTTTGATTCTTCTTTGTAAGAAGTTTCTTTCTCTCTCTTTAACCTAGAGTGTTCTCTGGATCTTTTGTAAAGAGTTGAGTTATAACCTATAGTCATGTCTTGGACCTGCTGTGTTTCTGTTGTACCACTCTGAGGGGTGTAATACTAGTGAACGGTGTTTCATTGGTGTTATGTCAACGACTATAGTGTACTACATCATGCAGTGGTATGCTGGGTAACCGCACCAGGTTTGATCTTTCAAAGTCCTTGGTTCGGCCCCCAAAGTCTACATGCTTTGCGCGCTGACACTCGTGATGACCCCATCCAGTGAGCCTTCCAAGGTGCTTGTTCAATGGCAGACCGATATGGGTCTCGGTTTGAAGAAAGTTAGATCAGAAAGTGGTGCGCTCTTCGGCTAGGAAGCCATTTGATATTCTTCCATCTGGACGGGACCTATTACGAATGTATTGATGTGTACATTCAGCCTTTCAAACGGCATCATGCTTCACAGAAACTGAGGCCCGAGTTGGATGATATACTCCACGACATGGAGCAGCAGATGAAGCATGACATCGAAGAATGTGGGAGGGAAGTAGATCTCGAGATCGCATATTTTCACCACGATCTCCTCATGTAGCCTCGTGAGCTGCTTAATGCCTATCGACTTCTGAGAGATGACGTTAAAAAAGTTGCAGGGGCCAAACAGCGTTTCACGGACATTCTTGTCCATTATCCCTCGGATCACAACCGAAAGTACCTGCGTCATCAGCATGGCAACGTCGTGAGACTTCATCCTGCTGAAGCTCCGCTTTGCCTCATCTAGCCATATGCTTATATTTCCCGCGTAGCCGTTCGGAAATTTGACTCTGAGGAGGCACTTCATAAATTGTGTGGCCTCCGCCTTGCTTAGATTGAAGCACGCGGCCTTGAGCTTAACTTCGTCCTTCTTAACCTTTTTGCCCTTGTGATGACTATTTTGCATTTCTGTCTCCTCCTCCTCCAACTGATCATCATCTTCATCATCACTAGGTTGTTGAAGGTCCTTCCTGATGTCCATATGCTTCAATTAGTTCCTCTACTTTAGCCCATATTTGGTCCTGTCTATGTTAAGGATGGTGGCAAGCAGACTCTCCCCCACCTTCTTCGTGATATGCATGAGATCAAGGCTATGAGGCACGCGGAGGAGCTTCCAGTATGGCAAGTCCTAGAAAATAGACCTTGTCTTCCAAACTCTCAATAGCGGTTCTGGATTCTTTTGGTTCTTTCCTAGCACAGGGCACTCTTTCTAGTTTTTCAATAGCTCATCGATTTTAGTGCCACTCCTCTGGTTTGGTATTCCTCGAAGCTCGACTGTACCATCAAACATATGTCCTAGCTTTCTCCAGGCGTGATTCCTGGGAAGCCACCTATGTGACCCCTGGAACACGGTTTTCCCAGACCCGGGATCTTTCTGTAGATGGCGATACGTTGTATTATCCTTGCACCTAACGCACGCAAAGAATCCTCGGATCACCTGCCCCGCGAAGTATCCGTAACCAGGATAGTCTTGCACCATCATGATCACCACCACTCTCATATTGAAATATTCTTGTGTGGAGGCGTCCCACGTATGGGATCCGTCTTCCCAAAGCGTGGCCAACTCCTCTTTCAACATCCTGAGATACAGATTGATGTCTGTACCGGGTTGTTTTGGCCCTTGAACTAGCATACTCATGGCTACGTACTTCTTCTTCATGCACATCCAAGGGGAGGATGTAGATCCATACAAACACGGGACAGGTGCTATGTGTGCTGCTCTGGCTTCCGAACAGATTGATTTCGTTGGTGATCACGCCCAGCCTAAGATTCCTTGACTCTTTCCCGAACCATTGGTAATATTCGAGGTCCAACGCCTTCCACTGGCAAGCATTCGAAGGGTGCCTCAGCATTTCCTCCTTTTCAGGATCTTCGTATTTTGGCCTCTTTCTTTCCGCGTGCCAGCGCATGAGCTGTGCTTACTTAGGGTCCACGAAATACCGATGCATACGAGGAGTCTTAGGAAAGTACCACACCACTTTTCTAGGAGCTTTCTTAGTCCCTCTCTTGTATCGAGAGGTCTTGCACACCGGACACATGGTCTTATTTGCGTCCTCGCCCCAATAGATGATGCAATCATTTATGCAGACATGGTATTTCACGTGCGGTAGATCGAGAGGGCACACGACTTTATTGGCCTCAGCGATACTAGTCGGACATGTGTTCCCACTTTCGGGAAGACGATCATGCTAGAATTCCATGTTGTCGTCAAAGCATCCGTCCGCGTGTTTAGCCTTCATCTCTAGAGCCCTGAGCGTTACATTCAGACGGGTATCCCCGTCGTTGCATCCGTAAAACAATGGAGTAACCGTGTATTTCTCAATTTGCTCTAAATTAGCTTTCTCTCTAGCGACGGCTCTGGCGTTACTCATCTCCCTGAGAAGCCGCTCTTAATAATGAGGGTCTCGCAACCAGCTCGAATCATGACCGGCCACCTTGATCTTTATGTTCCTTCCTGGTGCCACCTTGATTATTATCTTCATGTTCATGCCCAGCGCCACCTGCTTGATTGTAACATCCCAGCATTTAGGACTAGACGAAGGGTAGATTTAGGATTTTGTGCATCTGCATGCATGCATTTGAAAATCCAGGTAATTTTTTTACCAAATTAAAAGACTAGAGTGATCAGAATTCTTACTCTGATGAATTAGGTTTAGTGTCATCAAAAGGGGAGTGGGATGAATTTTGACATAACCTCTATTGTTTTGTTGAGTTATGAGGGGAGAAGTTTGACTTATAAATAATTATTCACAATAATACAAATACAAGTATTATAAATAAAAGTATAAAGATTATTAAAATCGAACATTATAATGTTCTTTTTCAATAAAAGAATAAAGGAATATTACAATGAAACAAATAGTGAATAAATAAAATGGAAAATAAATTACAATAATTAAATAAATAGAAGAATTCTTTATTAAAAGAATATATATTACATTATTCTTTTACAACAAAGGAATAATAAGAAAAGATTACAATAATAATAAGGTAAACTGATACATTGCACTGTCCTTACATAATTTCTTGACAGATAAGGAAATTACAAAAAATGGATAAAAAAAGATAACACCTAAAACTAAATTCCTATCTATTATTAATATTCATGTACTCCTTCTTGGTACCTGCAAATTAAGACAAAAGAAAACAAAGGATGGGGATTAGGGTTACTGCTCTCAGTCTAACAGTGAGGTGCACTGTTCATTACATCATTGAGCATATAAAAAATGGGGCGAGTTCACCAAAATATTATTTGCTCTTATCAGTAACTTTGCCTGAGAACCACATCATAGGCAAATTGGGACAAGTTTCACCAAGGACAGGTAAAAGGCAAAGAGGTAAAATCCAAGGAAATATCAAGCCTTTTACTTGATCTGATCCATCTAGGTGAGGCAAGCTCACACACAGCTCACACACACATGCATGTATATGTGCTGTCAATACAGGAGGCACTATGAGAGAGAGATAAGTACACAGCCGTAGCAGAGGGAGTGCTATGCTGAAATTTCTTCACCATAGCAAGAAACAACCAACACAACCAACACAAATCAACCACACATGCCATCCTTACATTTCTAGAGTTCATAAGTTTAACACCAAAAGTCCATAGTGCACTACCACCACATCACTAGCACCCTGGTTGCTCGAGGAAGCCATCCAAGGACACCAGGAGGAGGCCAGGAGCATAAGGAGTAGACCAAGTGAGCAGCAAGAGGGAGAAGGCCAGGAGTGCAAGGAGGAGCAGGACAGACACTAGATCTAGCAACATAACAGAATCACCATAACATCCACAACCAAGTCATCTATCTCCACTGCAAGCATCAGGTTGGCTACTAGAACCATGCTAGTATCTGTTCTTGTCAAATTAAAACAAGCATCAGTGGGGAAGAGAGAGAGAGAGAGAGAGAGAGAGAGAACTCTCAATTTAGTGTAGAAGTGTTACACTAGTTCATCCTAGAGCTGTTAAGGCCAACAAAGAATCTATTCTTATCCTAGAAGATTTGGCCTCAGTCTTTGCATCACAGACCAAACCAAGAAATCCAGCAGAAAACATCTGAGATGTTACCACTGTGCACACTCCTAGTGCAGGCACCACAGTGGTAAACTTAACAGTTTTAGCCAACCAAAATAGCTTCAGCCTTTTGCATCATGAGCTAGATTTCTATCTTTTGGACACCAACACCAACTACTTCACTATTGCTACAGCATCAAGTCATGCTACCTGGGCTACCACTATGCACACACCAAGATTGGAGGCACCACAGTAGCAGCCCAAGCTAGCAAAAGTCACTATATAAATTGTTCTTCATTAGCTAGCCTCTAGTTATTTAAACAAAACAGTTTATATCATTTTCCTAGAAAACAATCCAGGAATCAAATATGCATATTAGTTCTCTGTCTATTTGATCAGGAACTCAATCCTTCTCTAGATATCAAGAAAGCATTACACTTGGATCATCTTTAAATAAACCAAACAAGATAAATCATTTCCCTAGTATATCCTAGGGATCATATTTTTATTGATGCTGCTTGATTGACAGCCAAAACATAATTCTAAATCTCATCATTTAGAAAAAAGAAACAAACCATAGTAATTGTTCTTATCCGAGCCTCAGTCAATGCATGAATCATTGGCAGCCAACTCTAAACTTCTTGCAAGGTAACCAAACCCCATATTTAGCTACCGTGTTATTCACCACTGTGCTCAATACAAAAGGAAGCACCATAGTGACCAACCTCATAGTAATAATCACTAGATAATTTACCAAACAGTTCATCATTTAGTAAAGGCTCTCCAAATATAATCTATCATCTCCCCATCTTAGCAAGATAGGATTCATTGCAACCATTCAAACTGTCATGACAACAGTGTTAAAGGAAACATGTAAGCTATGCTTACAAGGCACATCCATACACGATTCATCATCTTCCTAGATAAAAATTTCTAGGAATCATTCTTTAAATTATGGTCTGTTTGACGATCTGGACAGGCAATAAGATTAATACACATCATCATTTTAACTAGAGACATATACCCATTTTGTTGTTATATCTAACAGGTATAAAGTTACAGAAAAACTACTTCCTAAAGCAAAGCTTTAGTAAGTTAAGAATCAAAACATCAAGTTTGCAGGGTACTTTAGAATCCCATGAAATTTGATCCAAACCATGTGTTTGAATCCAAACATTTCCATTGTATCAATTGCAGTATGAGCATTGTGTTATATTAGTTCCAGCTAAATTAACAATCATCAGAACATGGTGAACATCCTCTCAGTATCCTTAAAGGAAATCCAAATCAAAGTTGCAGCACATCAACTAATCATACTCAATGGCAACTGCTAGAACAATATACTGTGAGAGAGATTTGAGAGAAAGGAAGAGGGGTGAGGAAAATGAGCATCTGGGTGTGTACACGCCCCAAAGTAACCACATCGGCATGGCGAGGCGGGCTCATGCGGCCGCGATGCACACAGAGGACTTCTTCACTGCCATCATCATCAAAGATCATCACGACGCTTACGAGGAGCACCGTGGTACTCAACCCGCACCGAGCCGCACCAGTGGATGCCTGTGCATAGAAGAGGCGGCACCAGCAACCAACCCATCATCAGATCACCACAATCGCACCATCAGCTCGCCATCTTCACCATCCAGCGATCACCAGAGCACATCGGAGTCGAAGCCAAAACCCTAGCAACAAGAATGCAATGGGGGCGAGCGAAAGAGGGATCAAATGATAGATCGAATTGGATAGGAAGGAGTAGCGTAGGGGAGCGCGTTGAGGACGACCGATGGCGGCGGCCAAGGAGACCGGAACCGGCCATGGTTGCGCGGCGACGGCGGCAACCCCACAGCATCGTGTGAGGAAGAAGAGGAGGAAGCTCGTGGGTGAGGAATGGGGTCTAGACTGGACCTAGTGGTCTAGCCAAACCAGTGGGCTAGACTGACCAGTGGGCCCATGACTAAGTAATAAGGAAAATGCAAACAAATAACATGTTGTAAAATAAGAAAATTACTAAAAAAACCCTCTAAACATTCTAAGCTCTAGAAAAATGTAGAAAAATCCTAAAAATATATTTAATACATCCAAATGTTTATTAAAATAATATCCACCTAAGAAAAATATAATCATATTTATTTAAGTTTAATAAAATGCAAATAAATATTAACACCCTTCAATATCTAAATGAAAATTAATAAATTTAGAAAAATTCCTAAAAATAAATAAAAATCATTTTTATGAATAAAAAGAAATCTCTTATCTCATAAAAATACTAACTTAAAATTTTACTAATAAAATTTAAAACAAATATTTAAAGACATTAAATAATTATGAAACTGCATTAAAAAAATAAAGATAATGTCTAAAAAAATTCATTTTTAAGAAGTTAAGCAAGTATATTTACTAGAAAGGTACTAAGCATATTATTATAAAAACATTTTAAAGTTCTTATATCATATAACTTGAATTATCTAAGTTATTAAAATAAGATAATTGTTTTGTTAATTGTTTAATATTATTTCCTAAGTAAGAAATGATCTTATTCAAAACATAATCTTTTGAATCTAACTAGTTTAAACCATAATTATAATTTAATATAAAATCTAGGTGTAAACAATTAACTTTATAATATTCTTTTAAAATCTTCAACTAACTATAAGTCAAGGATTTACAAAGTTATTCTTTGCAAATCATTAACAATTCATAAATAATCATATTTAACAAACTTGAAATTCACTAAATAAATTATAATATAATCCACCTATTTTTTTATAAAGAAACAAATTCTCATAGTATGATCTATAAATATTACACATGCTAAATTTACATCTTTAAAACAAAGTTCCATAATTATAAGGTTTCATTTTTTATTATGCTTAGGAAAAAACTCTAATAATTGATAATGCTACAAATGCTATATCTCAAGTCCAATTACACTTTTATAGTTTACATTGGTCTAAGATATCTTAAGCTAGATATATAATAACTCAAATAAATTAAACCTGATTACAAAACCATAGCTTCAATCCTATTAATCTTCAAAGTTGAATAACTTAACATAAATTATATTTTCTTCAAATGTTATTCTTTTTGCCACTTCAAAAAGAAACACTATACCATTTCTTTAAAGCCATGAAAACTTAAAACATGAATTTTGTAATAATTACATAATATCATGGAACCATAGAATTATATTATAATTGTAATTTACTCTTCATATTTTATATGTTTATCTTTTTTATGAAGTAAATTTAAACTAAAGCAAATCTTAAATAAATCATAAATATATCTCACTGGTAATGATTGAAGAATTACTTGGGATTTTGCATTATGCATCTCATTACTTATGCATAACAGCATATTGCTTCTTTAAACATTGTCCTTACCGGTCAATGATGATATTTTTGTAGAACCCGAGGTCCAGGGTCAAGTCGAGACATTCGACTACAATACTTCGCTATATCAAGGCAAGTTCACACTTGCTCGTGTCCTTTGATTATTTTCTGTAAAGTACTTGCAAACTGGTGTCATCTGCATTTCAAAAAGGTCGAAAACAATATTTTCATAATTAACTTGAAGTATCGGTTACTGATCCAGGGTGATCAGCTAATCTATTAAGACTGGCAGTTGGGATACCACTGCACAAGAATATATCATCTAGGACTTAACAACCAATGTCGCTAGTGATTCTTGCGTCGTATATTACGCGTTAACCATGAGATTTGGAATGGGACAAAGAAGTCAGCTGGTTCGGCTCCCTTTCGCATGCATTGGACAATGTTATGGGCATTTGTGAGTTGCAGATCATGGGTATAGCCGTTTTATACGGGGAAAGGTCTACCGTGGATCTGGGATTACAAAAGACAGATTACTAGTGTTAATGGTTGTTGTGTGTATCCAACTAAGGTATAGCCATTTTATACGGGGAAAGGTCTGCCTTGAGTTTGGGCATACAACAATTGCGGTGTATGCGGGTTCGCGGAGAAGGACAGTGATTGGCTTGGATCATCTACTAGGCCCCACACCATAGGAAGTGTGGACCGGAAAGATTCGCCCGGTTGTGCATCAAGGATTTGATCTCTCATGGATAAAGTGACGCACCTCTGCAGAGTGTAAGAAATGTAACTTGTTACTCCCTGTTCCGGGAAGGAGCTGCGAACGCTGCAGGAAAGGAACTCCATGAAAGTTCTGGTAAGCCTGTGAAGGCTGACGGACATAGCTTTTCAGAATAAAAGCAACCTTTGAAGAAATGTTTACGAAAAATTGCATTGCCTACGACCTATGGTCTATGGCTGTAGATATAGTGCATCAAACACTCCTTTTTAGTGAACTTGTTGAGTGCGCTCGTACTCAACATATCTTCTTAACCCTTGCTAGATTCTGAAGACATTACCGGTCAGGAAGAGGAAATACTATATCCAATTGAAGACCAAGAAGAATTCCGCTATGAAGAACCAGAAGTATCCGGAAGCGTCAAAGGGAACAATTACGAAAACATTTATGAAACAGAGACCGACGTATATGAAGTGTAGATGTAGCATATATAGTGATCTAGTCGAGTAGCATAGATCTCTATCCTCTATCTATATTAAATCTCGTATAAGCCTTAGTTGCTTCTTTATTCTGTTCTCTGATTTTTTTTATAGTTTAGCCCTGAGTCATCAGAATACCTCTATGGACCTAGGAGGATCTCAAAGTCGTCATGTAATTTCTGGTTGTAATAATGATTATGTATGATGTGGACCCGCTTTATTTCTGTTGTACCACTCTGAGGATGTAATATTTGCGGAATGGTACTTCGTGAGTGTTATGTCCATGAATATAGTATACTACAACATGTAGTGGTATGCTAGGTCACCACATTGATCTTCATGTTCATGCCCGGTGCCACCTTGATCTTCATGATCACCTTCCCCACCGGCATCTTGATCTTCGTCTTCACCATTATTGACATCCTCATCATTATCTTCGTCATCATGTATCCGTCGAGTTTATCCATCCATGAAACCACGCCGGAGCAGGTGCGACTCCAGCATTCCGCAATCATGCTTTATCAAATACATCAGTTTGCAGTCGTGACACAGACATCCTATCTCCATCATGTCTGTCCGTGCCATGTCGTCCCTCGCACATAACATCCACCTATCCACGAGGGAGGTTGTGCTCAGTGGTCGGACCATGGTCGCCTGCGCGGTAATACAAAGAGAAAAATAATAATTAGAGCATGGACATCGAGATCATCAGAAAAATTCATCCTGACCTCCCCTAAAAAGAGGACATCCGCCGGGTGCTAGAAATTCATCGGAATAGAAATGAATCGACATTCCGGTGAAACGTTGGCAACCCAAAATAAAATCCTTGCACAAAACAAAGGAAACACACAACACAATCTAGCTGTGTCGCCGACAACACGCATACATGCAACAATGCCTTGACGCTTCCTCCAACGAGGACTACGAGTAGGAGAGCCGGAGGAGAAGTAAAGTGAGATTTTGTAGATCCATAAGTGCAAGATCTTTCACTTACATATGTGTGTCAACTAACAGAGGTTTAGCAATCTTCTATGGTGAACAAATGGAGAAAATGAGGTGGGGAGGAGGAGGGGGCGACCAGATCTTCCTTTGTGTGGAGGAGAAAGAGTGAGAGAGAAGTGAGTGGGTGTAGGTGAAAAAGGTGGAAAAATTGAAAAAGGTGGTCAGATTACTTGAGGTGCATCCTATACACGATGAGCCTTGTATACTTAAATTACCTGAGGTGCATATTGTGGTAGATGCGCCTCGAGTGTCTAGCGCCTGCCACCCCAGGCCCGCGTCACTTACTCGATGCGCATGTAACTAAGATGCGTCTCCAATATTTAAAAATACTCAAGGCGCATATTAGGTGGTGCGTCTCCTATATTAGGGCACCTACCACCACTGGTCCCACCCACCTCACTCGAGGCGCACCATGTACATATGCGCCTCAAGTAGTTTAACTACTCGAGGCGCATATGTATCTGGTGCGCCTCAAGTGAGGGGGGACAGACAGATATGATCCGTACATGCCATATAGGATACACATCCCTCAAGGATACGCCTCCAATATTAATATATATAAGTCACACCGTTTAGGAATGCGCCTTGTATATTTAGTGGAGGCACATTTTGGGATGCGCCTCCTATAAGCATGTCTCCTATAGGCTTTTTCCTAGTAGTGGTGTAGGAGAGGATGTAAATTTTGTCATACCAACTTTGGCCAGAAGATCGGAAGCATACTTTTCCTGGGTAAGAAGTAAGCCATTCTGAGTTTCCTTTACCTTAATACCCAAGAAGAAATGCAGCTCTCCCAAATATTTGAGTGCAAAATCATCATTGAGATCATGAAGAAGGGTTGTCACAAATTTATGTGAGGAAATTGTCACTATAATATCATCAACATAGATTAGAACAAATATTATAGTATATGCTTTGTTATAGAGAAAAAGTGATGTATCTATTTTGAAGGACTGAAGCCAAGATGTTGTAACTTGGTGCTAAGTCTAGAGTACCATGCTCGATGAGCTTGTTTAAGAGAATAGAGTGATTTTTCAAATTTAGCGGAAGTCTCAAAACCTGGGGTTGTATCATGTAAACCTCCTCTTCCAGAACGCCATGCAGAAACACGTTCTTGACATCTAGCTAACGTAGGCTCCAGCCCCTAGAGACAGCAACAGAGAGAACACGTCAGATGATTGCTTCCTTGACAACAATACTGAAGGTGTCTTTATAGTCAATACCATATATTTGCTTGAAACCTTTTACAACTAAGCATGCCTTGTATCTATCAATTGTGCCATTTGCATGTTTCTTAACATGATAAACCCATTTACAATCAATAAGGTTTCTCGTAAAATGTGGAGGAACAAGTTTCCAGGTTTTGTTTTCCATGAGAGCATTGTATTCTTCCTCCAACGCCTGACGCCAGTGATCATTCTTGAGGGCCTCCAAAAGTGTATGTGGTTCGCCTATGGATGTCAACAATCCATACAGAATAGTACCATCAATGTATATTTTAGGGTGTCGTATACCTTTCTACAGTCGTGTGCGAGGTTCAGGAGGAGACGGTGGAGGAGTTGGTGACGCAGGAGGAGAGGCACCAACCCCTGCCACAGAGGATCCAGACCCACTCATGTCACTGTCAAGGGACAGTGCAGCGTTGCCAGGAGTCTCCATAGACTCCTCAGACTCATCAGGACTCCCGTCACAAGGCAGGGCCGATTGAGGCGACGCGGGCGAAAATCGTGTGTGGGCAGCGTGACGTTATGGAGCGGAGGCGGCTGGGTCGAAGGCGACGTGGAGCGTGATCGAGGCGGGGTTCGCTTGGGGGACTCAGGCCCGATTTCATCAGGACGCGAAGGATTTTGCGTGGGCGACATGACGTGATGAAATGGAGGCGACCGGGTCGAGGGCGATGTGGAACGTAACCGAGACGGGGTCCGCTTAGGGGACCCAGGCCCGGTTTCATCAAGACCTGGAGGAGACCGCGTGGCAGATGCGTCCTTTTATTCGGTGTGGCGTTGATTCTGTGATGGGGTTCGCCGCAGATGCATGTCCCGCGTGGAAATATCTCCCGTCACGAGGCGGGGCCGACCGAGGCGACGCGTGCGAAATATCGCGCATGGGCAGCGTGACGCGATGGAGCGGAAGCGGCCGGGTCGAAGGCGACGTGGAGTGTGACCGAGGCGGGGTTCGCTTGGAGGATCCGGTCTGGTTTCATCAGGACGCGAAGGAGTTCGCGTAGGCGACGTGACGTGATGAAGTGGAGGCGATCGGGTTGAGGGCGACGTGGAACGTGACCAAGGCAGGGTCCGCTTAGGGGTCCTAGGCCCGGTTTCATCAGGATGCGAAGGATACCACGCGGGAGACGTATCAGATGCGTCCTTTTCTTTGGCGTGGCAATGATTCCGTGGTGGGGTCCGTTGTAGATGCATGTCCTGAGCGGGCATATCTCCCTTGGGATCGATGTTGGGCGTGTGATCCAAACCAGGATCTTCACTGGGATTAGCGTGTTGGCTTCTTTTGTCAACAAATTTTGGCTGGTTCGGCTCCGTTTCTTGCTCATTTTCCATGAGATTTGATGCTGCAGGTTGTTCTTGTGTAGTAGGATCTTGTGGCGTGTCCTGATCTGCATCATCGGTAGCAATAACAGGCACAACAAGTAAAGGCATATAGTCATCAACATGTGCACTCCCACTATTTAATGAGTGTTGAGGTAGAAGAAGAATATCACGCTTGAGGCGTGAGCCGGCATTTGGGGGTAGCTCAGCAAAGGAAAAAACTTGTTCATAAAACACAACATCTCTAGAGATAGACACGGCCAGAAGAGACCTCTAGGCATTTAACACCTTTGTGACGAGGACTATAGCCTAAGAACACACATCTTGTAGATCGAAACGAAAGTTTTATTTTGTTGTGGGGGTGAAGATTTGGCCAACAGGCGCATCCAAAAACTTGAAGAGAATCATAATTTGGTTTTAGAAGACGTTCTACAGGAGTTTCATGATGGATTACCTTACTAGGAAGGAGATTTATGAGGAATGTGGCGGTGAGAAAAGCTTCGTCCCAAAATTAGAGAGGCATAGAGGCATTAGCAAGTAAAGCAAGACCAACTTCAACGATATGACGATGTTTTCTTTCAGCAAAGCCATTTGATGATGAGCATGAGGACAAGAGACATGGTGAGTTATGCTAATATTTTGAAAGAAACTACTGAGTTTTTCATACTCTCCACCCCAATCAGTTTGCATGGTGATTATTTTCCTATCAAATTTTCTTTCAACAAGTTGTTGGACATTGAGAAATACTTAATAAACATCAGAACGATTCTTGAGAAAATAAATCCAAGTGAACTTACTAAAATCATCAATAAATCTTACATAATATGAATGTTTTCTAGCAGAAACAGGTGGCGGACCCCATACATCAGAGAACACTTGCTCCAAGGGAACAATGGAGACACTAGTAGAAACAGGATATGGCAATTGGTGACTCTTATCTAGTTGACAAGGATCACAGATGTATGGATTTATTTCAGGCAAATAAGAGATATTATTTTTCCTAAGGACTTGTTGAACCACAAAGGATGATGGGTGGCCTAAACAACAATGTCATGTAGATGATGAATGCTTTATTGTAAGTAAAGCTTGCTTGGAAGACCCCGTAGATGATGGCACTAGTGGGTAGAGACCACCATGACATGGTCACTTAAACAGTGTTCTCCTTGTGGCCTGATCCTTGACCAAAAAATATGGGTGAAACTCAAGAAATACATTGTTGTCAACTGTAAACTTATGAACAGACATGAGGTTTTTTGATGCACTTGGTACATGAAGTATGTATTTTAGATGTAAGGAACTATGTGGGGTGCATAATGTTGAATGACCAATATGACTTATTTTCATACCGTTACCGTTGGCGGTGTGCACGCGATCACGCCCATCATACTTGTCATGTGTGGTGAGCTTGCTCAACTCAGACGTGATGTGGTGAGTAGCACCAGAATCAGGGTACCAGTTGGTGTCGACGCAGTAGGATGCAACATGTGCACCCTTTGTATCTCCATCATCATCAGAGTCATGACGGTCCTGATAACGCCACCAGCATGCGCTAGCGAGATGACCGTGGATCTTGCAGATTTGGCATGTGACATCAACGAAGGGTGTAGGGGCACGGCCACAGCGGCACCCTCCATCATATCGATGTCCCCCTTATTCATTGCGTCTGCCACCATGATCACGGCGACAACCATCATCACGACGCCATTCACGACACCCATCATGGCCGTAGTCGTTACGACGCCTCCAACCACCGTCATGGCGATCTCCACTGTCGTGGTCACCACGAGGAGTGCGATCACCACGCTCAGGGGAGAAATCACGATCACTACGAGGCCTTGAGTCGCGTTTGTTGTCGCGAGTTGGACGGGTGGCGACGTTGGCTGAGGAGGTGAAGCCGGATTCGTGACTTGTTTCTGACAGCATTTCTTGTCGAAGATCGTGAGCACAAACTTGATTAAGAAGGTCATCTAGAGTGGTACCGGGGTTGCCGTTGACGGAGTCCACAAGAGAGTTGTAGCTGGCGTCGAGTCCGTTGAGGATGTACCCCACCATCTCATCTTCTTCAACGATTTTGCCCACAAGAGCGAGCTCAGAGATGAAGCCCTTCATCGTCGCGAAGAACTGTGAGGCCGTCAGCTGGTTCTTCTTGGTGTTGTTCAGCGCCCCTCTCAGATGATTGATCATGGTCCAAGAGTGAGAGGAGAATATTTTGGTGAGGACGGTCCACACCTCGGCAGATGTGGCGAGCCCCCCAACATGGGGGATGATTTCCGGTGACAGCGAATTCACAAGGAACCCGAGCATCGTGTGATCCCGCGAGAGCCATGTCGCATAGGCAGGGTTGGGGATTTTGATCTTCTTGTTGTTTGCGTCTTCAGCCTCTAGGGTCTTCTCCGGTGCGGTGTCGATCCCATCGAGCAAGCCGAGGGCCTGAGCACCACAGAGGGGGGGGGGGGTAGACGAGGGTCTTCCGGAAGATGAAGTTGGCCCTAGTCAACTTGACAGAGAGGGGGAGACCAAGCGCGGTAGAGAGCTCCATCGACGATGAGGAAGACGTCATGCCACTGGAAAGGATCTTGTGATAGTCTTGAGCGGCAGCGGCTGATATGTAGTTGTGTGGTTTTGTGTAGATGGGTATTTTGGCAGCTAGGTCATGAAAGAGGATGCTCTGATACCATATCAAAAGACTGGTTTTGGTGGAAACGACAATCTCCATTGGGAGCGTTGGCTTCGTGTTATATAGTCATGAAATAGCTTCACGTGATCGCACGACAAGGGAGAGAGGCGATTGTAGCTCTGAGATCGCTATCTTATCTCTAAAACCAATCGTATCTCTAATCCAAACTTGAGGAGTACCACTCCTTATTTGGTTACAAGGGAATATTAACGTGACACAACACGTACACATAAGCCTCTCCATCGGTATCTCTAATTATCGCTAACAATTCTGAAACCCCAGTTTCCATCGGTTAAAAGAAGCTGGCATGTCTCTGAAAATAAGATTATTACGTACCCCCAAAGATTCCAGGCAGCACAAGCTACTGTCTCCATAAAAGGAATTTTTGCCGAGGGTAGGGGTGTCATAAAAGTATATCATGGTTCATCGATCCACATTTCCCCAGGATTTTTCAAGACCGGGTTCCGGTGGGCGGGAGGACAGCATAACCGCAAATGGGTGGAAGCAAGCACCATATTATGTTCTAATGACTAGGAGGTCACCTTGGCCCTGACAGCTCAACTGCTTCCAGTTCCACTGAATTACACTCGTCTTCGTCGCAGCTGTAATTTGCAGGAGATGGCGCGAAGTTCGAGGCTCCAGGCATCGGTACCCGTATCGGGACATCCTTCAAGCCCTCCCATCTCTCTGCGACGGATCCGTATCCTTCCAGCATCCTGATGATCTCAGACATCCTTGGGCGATGAGCTGGGCTGAACATCGTCCAGAGCAGGGCTATCTGGACCATCTCCTTCAGCTCGGCGGCGTTGTAGTTGTTCCGTAGCCTCTTGTCCACGAACGAGCTTAGCTCGTCCTTTTCAAGGAGCTCCCTTGCCTGTAACATGAGGAGTCAGACATTCACACGCAACCGTGTGGGATTAGTGGCAGCTAACATGTGGTACTGGAGCATATTACTGAACTGCACATTCTCTGTAACTATTGAATATTGTATGAAAAAGGTGTATGTGATAATGAACCAATGAAATAAAACGTATTGGATGTAAAAGGAAGGATTACCCAATCAACCATTCCATTCGGATGATCGTCGTCGTGCACGTCCAATGTTTTTCGACCAGTGATTAGCTCAATGAAAAGTAGTCCATACGCGAAAACATCAGTCTTCTCTGATGATTAGCCTTTCATCAAATACTCTGGAGCAATACGCCCAAATGTCCCACGGATCGCGCTGAAAACATGGGTCTCCCCTTGACCCATGAGCTTTACCAGCCCAAAATCAGCAACGATCGCTTCAAAAAAATTCATCAAGAAGAATATTGGAGGCTTTTATGTCACGGTGGATTATTTTTGTATCACACTGCTCATGCAAATAGGCAAGCCCTCGCGCAGTGCCAAGCGCAATCTTCTTTCTACTTGGCCAGTCTAAGACAGGTCTTCCACTAACATATGCTGACAAAACCGATGGAAAACACTTGTTGAAGTTGCTATTTAAAAAAAGCAAAACTTCATTCTTAAAATAAATATGACTAGAGTATGCAGAGAAAGAGTAAATAGAAGTGTTTTTAAATTAGTAACACAACATAACCAACTAATTGGTTCAATGCATTATTGTTTGGTTGCAGAATACAAAAATCATATTAGCAGAGGAGTATATAGCGAAACATCCAATTAAATGCCATTCCAGTAAATATGTTCTTCCCTTGTTTTGTAAGTTTGGTTGAGTGATTAGATAGCAAAAGTTTGTTGGACATACTCATCTCGTTCCAAATTGATTGACTTAACTCTGTCTAGATACAGAAATATATGTAGTAAAAAAAACTCTGTCTAGATACATATGTTCTAGATGTGTTTTAGATACATGCGTATCTAGACAAAATTGAGTCAATTAATTTGGAATGAAGGGAGTAGAGCATATCCTAGACTAACTATGTCTCATTACTGTTCAAGAATTTCCAGGGACTTGAACGGATGATTGTCACATTTCTTTCATAGTTGTATTATCGTTGAATATGCTGACTCACACTCAGATAAAAACTTAGAACATGCTAAATAATTATAGATATTTTTGTCAACAAATAAGAAATATTTTTTTGGAGTCGAAAACATTCCCTTAGCTTCTTCCGGGATGAAACTGACAGAATGTTGCCTGATACTAGGTTCCATCTGTAATATACTCTGACCCTCTGCTCTTTCTTACTGTTACGAAACAAATGCAGTCAACCTACCAAAATTTGGATTTATACATATTTTGGTTTGTTAGTATAAATGAAACACTAATGTATTAAGCATCAAAGTAGTCACATTTCATAAATAAATGAATTTTTTAATATATAATAATAAAAGTAATGGTCAAATATCTGTCTCTATGATTGTGCTGGTGTTCAAGACGGCAAGGAAAAAAGTCCGAAGGTACTATTTACCTTTCTTATCACACGTTAAGAATATAGTGCTAAAAACATAAGCTAGAAAACTAATTATCAACCAAGCATTTCTATTACTTTATCATATGAAGAAAATACACCACAGTTTTCAATGAAAAATAGGACCTATGACAATGATCGACATATGTGTGTATACGAACATCATGATAAACTGACCTTGTAATTTAGAAGAAACAGTTCCATTTAGCATGTAAGGGTACACAAGGAGCCTCTCATTATCTTCAGAGCAGAACCCAATTAGACTAAGGAGATTTCGGTGAACAACCAAGCTTATGACTTCAACTTCGGTGTAGAATTGAACTTCACCAGCAGAAACAAATTCCTTCAACCTTTTCACAGCGGCAATGGTGCCATCATGCAAGATAGCCTTGTAAACTATCCCAAATCCTCCCTGCCCCAAGATGTTATTTGGGTTGAAGTTGTTTGTAGCTTCTTTAATATCTTTGAGCGTGTACCTTTTCACATGACCAACGAATACTTCCGAATCCTTTTTGTCTGAAAACATTATCTCTTACCATTAGCAGTGATCAGGTATAAGGCAGAGCGCTGTAAAGTAAAGGAATGTAACAAACGAACATCCATTGCAGCTGAAGCAAACCAAGTAAACTAGCTAGGTGGCAATGACCATTAACCACATGAAAAGTAGGTATTTGCCAACTAAAAATGTTCTCATTCTAGGAAAGAATTGAAATTCTTAAATGCATTGAGGGCAGAGAATGTAAGCTAATCCTTAAGAAAATAAAAAAGGCAACAATGACATGAGTTACCACAAACATTTTCAAAACAAAATGAACTTGTTATTAATATCTATCTATATCAAACTCGTCATCTAAGCAATGTATCATTTAGTGGTAAAGCCAAACAAATGGATGGAGACCGAGCAATGATTAGGAGATAAACTTCTTCCAAACAAAGATTGAGAACGACTAGACCGAACTTTGTATGTTGTAAATGGTAGAAGAATGCAATGTTTCTTAAGGTTTAAAATTTTCTTTATGAAGTCAACCGTGTAAATCTGGTGGTTAGAACCCAAATGCTACCAGGCTGGTTTTCGTTATAGCCCATCATAGGGAACCATTTCATCAAGGGTCCATCGATGCCAAGTTCCTCGGTATACTCCTAAGCCTTAGAAGTAACGTATGAACATGATCACCACCCATGTACTAGTCGCCCCTTTCTATAGGAACATTGGTAAAAGGTGGGTCATATAGCAGGCACACCTCTATGTTTTTCCTAGATGTTAGGCATGATCATGGAAATCAACATGAGTAAAATGTGTTGTTGAAGGAAGAAGACTCTTGTTTTGAGTAACTAGACATGTATTATAATGAAGAAAGGATCCCTGACGCACGAGTTAAGCTTGACAAATGGTTCTTGAGTAAAAAGAAATCAAAATCCTAAACGTTTCGATCGAGTAAAGATAGTCAACATGGTGATTGTAAAATATTGTCAGTTAGAAACTGTTCAAGCCCAATAAGCTACCCAAGCCAGGATGATAAGTCTGAAACGGTTGAAGCCCAATGGGCTTCTTGATCTAGGTAATAAGTCAGAAAAAGTTGAAGCACAATGGGCCTCTCGATACCATGTGATAATTGAGGTGGTCCAAGGCATATGCATGATTGGGCCTTATACATGTATATTACATGATTGGTCCAAGAATTCTTGGGATGTTCTTTTAGTGTTCTATGGAACCGCCAAAACAACTGGGCCAACCTTGCATAAGGTTAATTAGCTACTATTAATTGGAATGCACTTATCTAATAGGAAACAAAGAGGTGGGTGGTTATTTTATTGATCAATAGACTGCCATTGCAATCATGTTCCTCCTATCACAATTTCTAGTTCAACTATTAACCTAGGAGTCAATGGCGAAGGTTCTGGGCATGTTTACTCGATAAAACTATGTGTATTTTCTTTGAGTGAGTACACGGAGAAGAGAAAGGTGATAAGGAAGGCTAAATGTTCCCTAAGCATACAACACATGATATATCAAGAGAAATCGAAGCTAACCTCCCAAATTTGGTGATGATATAGATAGATAGGTTAACACAGGATTCTTGTGCGAGGGAGATCATGATAGAAAAAATAATGTGGATGTTGACAGGTCCGCCGATAGGGGAGTGCGACATGGGAGGCCGCATAGGAGGCCCAAATACAAGCGCTAGGGTATTCATCCCCTTGCCAACTTCTCTTCTGGGCCTTGGTCTCGACTTCTCTTGATGGGCTGATGGACCTTACCTAGGCCGATGCTTCCAACTTCGCCATCTGTTACACTGTCCAACACAATCTAGTAAGGTTTCTTGATTTAGAGAACTGAAAGACCTTCACTAAAATGGGGTTGGATCGATCGTGAGTTTCCATTGTTCATGTTGTGAGTGTCATTCGCCCTGTTTTGCCCCAATCTATCGAACGACAATGGACATGTCCGACCCTTCCAAACCCAAATTGATCGACCATGCGGTCCTTGCGCGACATGTTTTGCACGAACTCCCCTAGGACGAAGTGATAATGACATTCTCTAACTCCAGAATTCGCCATTTGGAAAGGAACCATGCCATAATGCCTAGATGACTGATTAACTCATCAATTGATACTCGATTGATAAATCTTGGGAAGTCAATACTTTATAGACCAATTCGTTAATATATTATTTCCATTTTGTGGTTGCCACTCTACCTCGTCTGTCGCCATTAATTGTGCATATTATGGTAGCATATATTTTCATGATAATTAAATTAACATAATTTTCTGGTGCTTATTACTCCACACTTCAATTACTTGGGGAAGATAGTTGGCTAGTTGCTCAAGTTGTGAATATCCAATATTTCCAAAATATTGCTCATCATATTACTATATTTGGTGTATAAAACATGAAGAATCATGTATTCTAGAAATACAAAGTATGATTCTTCATGGTGAAATATGTAAGGAGACAAAGACTAGAAGAAACAACTCAAAAGTTAGGACCCCATTTTGCATTTCACTCAAGGTCCAGAAGTTCTTGGAGACAACCTTGGTTTGCAGTGTTGGGCTACTTGAGCAATGGTGAGTCACGAGTAATAACTCAAGAGCTTGGTGAAGTCTATAAAGAGCCCTTTGCGAGATATGGGTATGGTACCATTGGACAATTGAAGAGATGCCATTGCGCGGCTCACAAATTTCTCGCGGCTTCAAATTGTTTGATGTCATATCACTCTAAAGAATATGCCAAATCCGCATTCATTAATTCCTGATGAATTGTGCCATCCTCGTCGGTTATCATCATAGAAGGCTTATTATACTTCTATATTAGCTTCTTTGGGCTAAGAATGCATTTCATCATGGACCAATGGATGGTTCTCCCCCATATGGTAGACGCAGAGGATGAACCGACGCGTAGTTGATTCCGTAGATTAGAAACGAGTCAAATCAGTGTGAAACTTCCAATTACATCGATCCATAGGACCAAAGCATAGTTTGGCATGAACAACAGTATCGATATCGCAAGAAACAGAAGTGCGAAACTATCGCTCGGGTTCCTCGTATGTAAAAAGTCCTTAACACAAATGGTTGCATGAAAATTTGTGCAAATTGTGGTGCTTGTTCAAGAAGGGTGTCCACCTACTTGGGATCACTGGTGAGAAGTACTTAACACAAATGGTCACAGGAGGACGAGTTCGTCCTTCGCGTCCTGGTGCCATTGCCGGCTATTAGTAGGGTAGCAGGGATATATCAAGAGAAATTAGAGGGATCAGAAATAGCATGTAGAAGATAGATTGGAACTGATTATTGCTTGTCTTCATAGTATTCAACTAGGAATAAGACTCTGACACAACTAACCCTATTTCTTTAATATCACTAATACTAGTAACCGAACTAGACTCTTAGACTAATTAGAACCTGATTGGACTCTTACTGATGCCACAACACTACCCCCTCTTCAGATACAACTCGTCCCCGAGCTGTAATTCTTGGTAGCTCTTTCTCCTCAGCATCATCAATAACTTCAAGGTAGAAAAGGCAGTTGCCAACGATGGCCTCTTGAGAATTTTTTGTCGCAGTTGAAACACAATCCCATCTCCCTTCTTTCTGCCATCTTTGTGGTTGTCGACCGGCGGAGCGTACATCCATCCCCAACTGGAACTGAACCAATTAAAACGCATACCTTGCAGAAGTCCTATGAGCATGGATGAATTTTTGCTGGAGGATGCTTCTACGATTGAAGCAACTGCGACTTTAGCCCTCAGTTCATGTGCACGGGCGAGGCTCATTGTCGTGCCCAAATATTGCGGATTATGCAGCTTGACATCGATCTTCAACATGTCGATCAATAGAGGTGAAGATGGACACCTGTTGTGCCATGGATAAGGCATCAATGTGCCCCAGAAGTGCTAAAAATGTTTCTTGGTACTCTGCAATAGTCCCTGTCATCCGAAGCCTTGTTAATTCACCTAAAAATTGGATCGAACCGGAGGACCAAATCGAAGATGACAACGATTTTTAAAGAGAGGCCAAGAAGGGATGCCTTCGTTGCGCTCCAGCTACATGTACCACGTTTGAGCAGTTTCAGTCATGTGGTATGCAGCATGCCACATCTTGTACGCTTCGTGTGTCCTTTGTCCCCAAAAGAACTGCTCAGATCTGTTTAGCCATCCGAGTGAATATTCTTTTCCATCATAAGTTGGAAAGTCCAGCTTGTGGTAGCATGGTATGCCTACGGTGTCAGCGAGGTGTGGCACGCCTGGTGGCGCCCGTGGTTTGAGAAACTGGGACCACGGTGGCAATGAACGCTGATGCCCTAGGAGCACTGACATTGGCAATCCAAAGCTAATCGTAGTTAGAGCGGATGCAATGGTAATAAGAAGGTTAGCAACTAGGTCTGTAGCAGCCGACGATGTTTATAGAGGAAACTGCGATGTAGATGGTGCCCCGTCCTTAGGAAGCACGTATAAGCATGTGTGGCCGCCTGTTCTAAGCTCCAGCGCTTTCACACAGATCACAAGCGCTACGACGCTATCCTGGATGGCCTTGTTGGTCTTTTGAATTGCATTGTTGCTCTTGCACAATTCAAGAATTGCTGCCATGATGTCATCTATGGTGTAGGTTGTCCGCTTCACCTTCTCCGCATCGGTAGCCATGGTGGTCGGCTCTGATGCTAGATATTGTGGCTGCTTGGGGCTTCTAAGGTAATCGGGGTGGGTCATAGGAGGACGAGTTCATCCTCTGCATCCTGGAGGTGTTGCTGGCATTAGAAGGATAGCAGGGATAAATCAAGAGAAATTAGAGGGGTCAGGAAGAGCACATAGAAGGTAGATTGGAATTGATTATTGCTTGCCCAAAAAAACAGATACATGCCCTTTTATAGGAGGACCAACGCCAGGCTAGGAGATGCCCAAACCAACTAGGACTCCTAGTATTCAACTAGGAATAGGACTTTGACACAACTAACCCTATTTCTTTAATCTAACTATACTAGTAACTGAAGTAGACTCTTAGACTAATTTTAACTTGATTGGACTCTTAGCGATGCCACAACAGGTCAACATAACATGGAAGGAGGTTGGTCATCATCATCCAAATAAATTCACATTTGGCTCCTTGCATCTTAGATGTAGAGGCAAAAAGTTGAATTCTTTTGGAGTTGGATCTCTTCAATTACGAATCATGCCTTATTTTGTTTGTCCATGTGGCAAACATGAACCAGAGGAAGAAATATTTAAGCTATACTACCTCCGTTTCAAGGCTTAAGACGCACACGCTTTTCAAAGCAAAGTTTGACCAAAAGAATTGAGCAACAAAATCTTGATTATATTGTACATAATTAGTACCGTTGGATTCATATTGAAAAATACTTTCCGGTGATACTAGTTTTATACCAAAACTCTTTACGTATTTAGAGTAATTCTTGGTCAAAGAAAAAACACGCAAAACGAGGACGCCTTAAGCCCTGAAACGGAGGGAGTATATGGTTTTAAGAGAAAAAAATGCCCACTCTGTTGAGTGAGCTTAATACTTTTTCCGTTTCAAAATATCAGATGTTTTATCCTTTTTCTCAGACACATGTATCTCGACACCTTTTAGTGTCTAAGTTTACTCATTTTGCTCCAAACCTACATATTAAAAGATACATGTGATTGAGAAACTGGCTAAAACATTTTATATTTTAAAACCGAGGGAGTCCTAGTTTTCATCCGGTATCATTGCCCAAAGCCATCCATGAAACAACTTTTTGTTTACTGATGTTGCCTAGGAAGGTAAACAAGGTATGCAAATAAAAATAGAGCTAGGAGATCCCCAAATCACTAACTATATATTATTATGATTCTCATCTGAAATCCGAGACATGAGCATGTCACCGCTTCTTCTCCAGATGTAAGACATAAAGAACAAGCAGCGCTAATGCATACACAACATTAGAGATCATATGATTACCATCTATATCAGCAAAGATCTGGTGACGCCTGCGCCACTGCCGTGTAGCCGCGGCGACTACGGCCAAGAAGACAACTACCACGAAAGCGATGGTCATGCAAAATAGCACCGTCTTGGTGCTTGTTGCAAAGCTTTGTGAGTGAGCTGAAGCAGATTAGAATTAACTGTAAGTAACAGAGAGAGGATACCATGGAGAAACCTAACTTGAGAAATCCCTGCCAAATACTATATAAAAACATTCTCCAAATTTGGGCAAGGAGCAACATGTCTTACTCCGTTGATCTTGGGAGGGGACTGTGATCTCTTCCTGGGCATTCAAAGAGTCGCATCTTGCTCCACAACTGGGGTAGCATAGCAATGGATTTCCGTCAAGGCTGTTCCAGCGTGTCATGAAAAGACAAAGAAGAAAATCAGATCACGTGGAGTAAGAATGGACAGTTCAGTTAACCCACGGGGCGAGGGGGGGAAAGTGAATAAGAAATCACTTACAATACATTCTTTATTCTAAATTCCGATACCGTGCCGCTCAGGTTGTTGAATGAAAGATCCCTGTGAAATAGACCAATTTTCAGGATCACTTATCACAATGAAAACAGATGAAAATAACAAATCAAATACGGGATTTTTCAGCAAAAAAAAGAGAGGGAAAACAGTAACAGATTGAGTAATAGGAAACAGTACAAGATGAAGAGGCTGTCAGAATTGATCAGTGGTTCAGGTATGAATCCAGATAATCTGTTGTGGCTCAGTTTCCTGAAGAGATGAGACAACCAGACGAACATATCAGCTCAGACAGCTCAGACCATGCTGTTTGATCACAGATTCAGGCACGTGTATATGTCTGAACAGAAATGTCCCATACATGTAAAATTATTCAGAATCGGGGATGTTTATCTTACACATAATAGAGGTCCTTGAGATCACCCAGTGTGTGCGGTATGGTGCCGTTGAACTGGTTATTGGACAGGTCCAGCTTTTTTAGCAGCGGCAGCCCTCCTATGGTGTCAGGAATCGGGCCAGAAATAGCATTATGGTCCAAGAACCTGTGAAAAAACATTCAGACCAAACTCCTCATTTCCTGAATTTCAAAAGGAAGTGTAACAGTTTCCTCTAGGATCTGAACAGGTCTTACAGATTCTGCAGCTGCCGCAGTTTCCCGATTGCCGGCGACAGTCTCCCCGACAGGTTCTTGTTTCCCAGTTCCCTGCAGGCAGTAGATGCATGGAGAGAAACCATGAGTCCCGAACTCCAAACCAAGAAAGGACCGGAATTCATGGCGGCACGTACAGCTCGGAAACAAGGCCTTCGGCGGAGCAAGTGACCCACATCCAGCTGCAGGGGTCGTCGCCGGAGTTGACGACCCAGCTTCCGAGAAAGTTGTCCGGGTCCCGCAGAGCCGCCCTGATGGTCAACATTGCCTCCACTGCAAGTGAACGTACGACGATCGAAGGTAGAGTAGCATGCAGCAAAAACAGTGAGTACATGAACTGAATTATTTTTAGGCGATCGAGGACGAGGAGAGGAGGACTGAATTTTGGCCGGAAACAAGTGAGGTACGTACTACCACCACTAACAAGGAATCAAGAATCTGCTGTTCTTGTAAACGAGGAACAGATGAAGAGATCTGGATGGTTACGTCCTATGCAGAGCAAGGATCTAGGGAAAAGAAAAACCTGGCGTGAACAGAACGGATCGACGACAAGCGTCGCAGGAAGTGTACCTTCGTCGGCGGGGGAAGGAAGAACCTCCGCACCCCCGGAGGAGGAGGCTGCAGCGACAAGTGCCAGCACGGCCAGCACCACTGCCTCTCTCATAACGCCGAAGGCAGCTCTCCGCTGTCCCATGGCGTCCACGGCAGACACAAGAACGAGAACGATGACGACGCCAACCACGAGCATAGAGAGAGCGCGAGGATATGCAAGCCCTGAGAAGTGAGAAGAAAAACTGCCTAGAGCTGCAGTCCCAGAGCGAGAGGAAGACAAGGAGAGAAAAACGAACGGTGCGAATGCGGATGGAGCGGTGGAAGGGAGCGGGGGCGCTGTGATGACATCCCGGTGAGACCTGGCAGCAGCGGCGGATGCGCTGCTTGTCCGCTACTGCATGCCTGCCTGGCTCTCGGCCGGTTATCGGTGCAGCGGGGGAGTGGACTGCCGGCCTCGGCCGCGAGCGCGCGATCACTGTGGCTGGGGTGACGTGATCACCAGCGCTACACGCCGGCCCGGGGGTCTCATGCCAAGAGTGCTTATTAACTCACTGTATTTATTGAGTGGAACTGTATCTTTTGGAACTAGCTATTTCTGAAAATATCAAAGGATCCGGAGAGTTTGGTTACCTCCCACGATGGTCACGGCCAACGCAGCGTCGCATTCTCCTCCCAATCGACTGAGCCACCTCTTCCTCGTGTTCGTCCTCAGAAGCGGACAGTGGCTAGCGGATGGGGAGCCTCCCTTTTTGGCTTCTGTGAGCCGCCGGTCGCCGTCCAAGCTCCCCCGCCGTCCAAGCTCCCCTCCCCGTTGTTCTGGACCTCCCCTCCTCCTAATCGACTGGGGCCTTCGTCAGTGGTAGCAGGGAGGTCTGGGTCGGCAGTGGTTCCCGGGCGTGGGGCAACGGCGGCGGTTCCCGGGCATGGGGGTTCCTGGCGGCGGTTCCCGGGCGTGGGGGTTCCTGGCGGCGGTTCCCGGCAGCGGTTCCTGGGCATGGGGCGGCGGTGGCGGTTCCTAGGCATGGGGATAGCGGCAGGGAGGCCTGGGTCGGCGGCGATGCCTAGGTCGACGGCACCTGGGGTCGTGGGGACTGCGGGGAGGGCGTGGCGGCGGCGGATACGGGAAGAATTGTGGCGGTGGGTTCTGGAGCAATCGATTAGGAGCAGAAAATTTTCTAAACTTGCTAATATTTGAATCATTTTCTAAATTTGCTATGGTCTTTTGTTAAAAAGACTGTTTTGGTGGATCCAATTTGCTAAAATATATACAGGTTGCTTTCGGGCATGTTCTAACAAAAATATGTTTATAATTATTTTAGACTGAAATATAGACAATTTAAGATAAATCTGCCACTAAACATGGTATTTAAGTAAAAAAAGTCATAAACAGCTAATTTATTTTAAAACAACGCTTATGTAACATCTTTGCACTTGGAGTTATTTCAGACATTTCAGTTCCAAAACCAGCCACAACAGCCATAAAAACATTTTTGCCAACACCAAATCTCTGATTCCAACAGCTGCTTCTCACAGTTGATTTTCCACGACTATTTTTTAAAAAACTGCTGCCTAAACAAACATACCCTTAAGGGTTGAAGCACGAGCCCCTGGCTCCCAGCGTCGCAAGTACCTTGGACACTCAGTGGACGGTGTCCCGAAGGCCCACGGACGGCACCGACACTCGATGCGGCATGCTCCACGGCGGCAGTGTCGTCTCACTCCTCATAAGTCACAACGGCATACGACCGGCGGCAGGCGCACGCGCGGCAGGCTCCTCCTAAGGCAGAGGCCTCTGGCGCACGATACACCATCCTCCTTCCTAGCGGCGGTGGCAGCAGCAGTAAACGCACGGCGTGGCAAACGCGCGGGGCGGTCGTCACCTCACAACGGCGTGATTTTGGTAAGTTACAATTTGTAGCGCATACATCTTGACAAAATTATATCATAGCGAATAAGGTCTAATCGTGCTTAGACACAACGCATACATATTCTTTATCCAAAGGTCAAGCAAAACCTGTAGAAAATAACCAAAAAACCACGATAAGAATGTGGTGAAAACGTTTTCCCGAAGATCATATTCTTGCTATATATGTCACGCTATATATATGTCTGAACCACGACTGAACTGCACAAGTTTTGCCAACCCAACCACGCTTCTAATAAAATAGTAAGACAATTCAATTGTTCTATGATCTAAACAAAATGGTGTACATGATACCAAAATAGTATTGCTATGCCCCAGGGGAGTGAAGAACGATGAAATATTTTAGACGAATTAGACGAGTGAGGCACGGAAAACATGGTCAAAATAATACCATAAAGAGTAGAATCATGATTGATATTTGTTAAAGCAATAAAAATTGTACACGTGATAAACGAAACAATGCACATGATAGCGAAGAATCTGATAAATGGATAAATAGTAAGAAAGATACACATTTGTCTTTTGAAGATTTGGGATGAAAAGTATGTAAAATATACTAAATATAAATAAGAAAATAATAATTATTGATTTTAGTATATATTTTGATTTGATCGTTCGTTGGCAACGCACGGGCACTCGGCTAGTTTCAGTAAAACCTTTTTCGAAGTGTTTTCTTTACCACATAATACCTATTTATACGATTTATTCGTCCATAATCAAGGTTATATCTTTGAAGAGGGAAGGGGGACGAGGAGGAGAAGGAGGAAAAGATCGGAAATGTCTGTTCGTTCTTCTCCACATGGTGACGAAGTGCCTGGTCTCAAATGTAGGTACTTTCTCGCTAAGGCTTGTTACTGTGTTTGAATGGAATAGTCTCCTAAAAAGTGGAGGGTCATGAGTTTCAGTTTGGGTAATATTTCGAAATCCATTGAAATATCATATTGTTTCATCAAAATTTAATAAAGATTTGCCAAATTCAACTAAAGTTTTATTTCATTTGCGAGGTTTTACCTTTAGTTGAACACCAAGCTCATTAAGTAAGGCTTCGACCAATATTAATTCAGCTGTAGCATTTGCTAGAGCCTTGTATTCAGCTTCAGTACTAGATCTTAAAACTGTAGCTTGTTTCTTTGCACTCTATAAGACCAAGTTTGATCCAAAAAATATAGCAAAACCTCCAGTAGATATTTTATCATCTAGACAGCCTGCCCAATCTGCATCTGAGAAAGCACTAAGCAAACTAGATGGTGATTTCTGAAAAGTCAAACCAACATGTATGCTACCCTAAACATATCTCAAAATCCTTTTTGTAACTGTCCAGTTTATAGTTGTTGGAGCATGTAAATACCCATATTTTATTTACTGAGAAAGAAATGTCAGGCCTTGTCAACGTCAAATATTGCAATGCTCCTACAATACTTCTATATTGTGTACTATCATCAGGACCAAGAGCAGTTCCTTCAATTAAAGAGAGTTTTTCTATGGAGGATAAATGGGCACTGCTAGGGAAAAGCCTACTCGAGACGCATCAGAAAAGCCATTAGAGGCGCATATGTGATGCGCTTCGAGGCCCGTGTTGCTAGTATTTATTACCCCAGTCGCATCTCACATGCGCCACAAATGGCCAACAAAAAAGAAGAATCCTAGAACAAAATGAGAAGTCGATAACCAATTTCGCCGTGTATAACCTATATATGCGAGGTGCATATTGATATGCATCTCGTATACAATTATAGGAGGCACATGTTGATATGCGCCTCGCATATATAGTTTGTACAAGGCGCATGTGTGATGCGACTCTAGTATGTCTCAGAGATGCGACTTGACTATGTCTAACATATGCGCCTCCAATAAATTTACTGATGCGCCTCAAATAGCATTTTCAAATTTTAAATTTTACAGAACAACTATACTATAGGGTTCATAGCATAGAAAACAAAAAAATCTACCGCAAGAACAAATAAAACAAAGATCCAATCTATGAAAAAACCAAGATATAATCTATGAGATAGGTGTAACAAGACATATGAGAACTAACCTCGAAGATCCAAAGCCTTAACGAGATATAATTTTGTGGTTGATGAAGACGATCCTTCCGATGCTGTGATCCGGCAATGCTTCCTCACTCGGTCACACGTACAGAGTCGATGAAGACATTCCTCTCCCCGTTCTAGCGGGCAATGGAGGTAGTAGATACCCTCGGAATCCCAGAAGCACGACGACATGGTGGTGGTGGAGGAGAAATCTTGTAGGGCTTCGCCTAAGCCGGCGCAGGAAGAAGGAGGAGGGAGGAGAGGTGGCGGCTAGGGTTGGGTGAAGGGGCAAGGGGGCCGGCCACCCCTTCCCTCTATTTATAGAGGGAGGGTGCAGCTAGGGTTCCCCATTTTCCCTCCACCTTCTAGGGTCCGCGCAAGGGGATGGGGAGGGAGAAAACTTCCCCCCAAGTCTATCCTCTATTTTCTAGGGATTCTCTCTTATCCATAGGGGCCTGTCCAGTTGGGATTCTTTGGCCTGGTGCAGCTGGCCCATGGGGCCCCGCATCATTCTCTCAGCTCATGTGGCCCCTCCCAGGGTAGTGGGCCCACTGGTGGCCCTCTAGAACCTTCTAGAAGCTCCAGTCAAAATAACGAAAACTTTTCTGAACCCCGGAAGATGACTTCCATTATATAAATCTTATTCTTCGGACCATTCTGGACCTGCTCGTGATGTCCTGGATCCCATTCGAGACTTCAAACAATATTCGGTCTCTAACTCACATTCCATATCTACTTTAAACAACATCGAACCTTAAGTGTGTCACCCTATGGTTCGCGAACTATGCAGACATGATCGAGACACCTCTTCGATCAATAACAATAGCGGGACTTGGAGATCCATAATGGCTCCCACATATTCAAAGATGACTTCGTGATCAAAAGAACCATTTAACATACGATATTGATTCCCTTTGTCGCGTGATACTCTACTTATCCGATGTTCGATCATCGGTATTTCCATACCTAGTTCAACCTCGTTACCAATAAGTACTCTTTACTCCTACCGTGATATGACATCCCTTATGACCTATTCACATGCTTGCAAGCCAATTGGATGACATTCCACCGAGAGGGCCCAGAGTATATCTATCCGTCATTTGGATGGACAAATCATGTTCTTGAGCCATGCACTTCAACACATACTTTCAGAATACCCAATGCCACCTTTATAACCACCCAGTTATGAAGTGGCGTTTGATGTCATCAAAGCACTCATCTGGTAATGGTGATTAACATGATCTCATGGTCGAAGGATTAGGTTACTATGTATTTTGAAAGCTTGTAGCAAAACGAACTTAATGGCTTGATCTTATGCCATGCTTACTATGGGTGTGTGTCCATCACATCATTCTCCCAATGATATGCTTGTTATTAATAACATCCAATGTTCACGATCAGAAACCCATGATCATCTATTAATCAACAAGCTAGTTTAACAAGAGGCTTATTAGGGACTCTTTTATGTCTACAAAACACACAAGTATTAGTGTTTCCTATTAATACAATTATAGCATCAAATGTAAACATTTATCATAAACACAAAGATATAATAATAACCACTTTATTATTGCCTCTTGGGCATATCTCCAACATGTAAAGTCCATAATACATAGTACATATGTATTATACAGTCTAGAATATAGTATAAACAGCACAGAATTTCTAGAAAGTTGCAATTGGCCAAAACATAGTATAACTAACACGAATACAAGTATATCACACATCAACTTGAATTAATTCACGACATATGAGAGTTCACGCATGTACATCACATAGAACACCAAGTTCACATCTCTTGGGGACCGAGTACAAGTTCACAATCACATTACAACTACACGACGGTGAAGAAGAGCACACAACCTATATGAAGAGCAAGGTGATTGATACATCCATTTTGCATCACTATTCTATATCATAATTTATTGCTATTCATTGATATATTTCATATTAAGAGGTGTTACTTATGTTGTTTCATCTATTTTTGCATGTTGGATGACTTTTGGAGGATGAACTGCCGGAGTCAGGATTCTGATGGAAAAAAGCGGTGTTTAGATGCAATTTTCATGAAGATCAGAAAATACCAGAAAATACACGGAAATTCCTATTTTCCAGAAGACGAAGGAAGCCAGAAGGGGGAGGATGAGATGGGCCACAGGGGGCCCACACCCCCCCCTCCCCGCACGGGCCACCCTGGGTCGCGCCACCAGGGAGTGTGGCCACCCTGGCCCACCTCCTACTTAGCCCATTCGCCTATATCTTCTCCTCGAAACCATAATACGAGAGGGGCGACCATAGAAAGATTCCGCCGCCTCTGTGTGGCGGAAACTAAAGAGAGAGAAAGAGCTCTCCGGCAGACAGATTTCTACCGGGGAAATTCCTTCCCTGAGGGGGGAAATCATCGCCATCAACACCGTCATCAAGCTAGATTTCATCAGGATCATCAACATCGTCACCATCATCTCCACCAACACCATCGTCATCACTCCATCCCGCTGTAACAATTGGGTTGAATCTTGCATAGTTCTTAGGGGAAACTTTCTCAGTGTTGATTGCTTTTGTAGTTGATGCTTGTGAGTGGAACCATTGAATTATTGTCTATGTTCATATTGTTATTCATCATTATATCACCTCTGATCTTGATCCATATGATGTATCGTGGGTAGTTCATTTAGTTTTTGAGGACATGGGAGAAGTCATGTTGTTAGTAGTGGAATTGTGTTGAGGTATTATTCAATGGTTTGATATTTAAGTTGTGGTGTTATTCTTCTAGTGGTGTCATGTGAACGTCGACTACTTAATACTTCACCATTTATGGGCCTAGGGGAATGCATTGTGCATTTGGCTACTAATTGTGGGGTTGCCGGAGTGACAGAAACCTGAACCCCCGTTAGCAAACCTTTACACAAGGGAGTGTAGGATCTCAGAGTTTAATGTTGTGGTTAGGTTTTTATCTTAATTACTTTCTTGTAGTTGCGGATGCTTGCAAGGGGTTTAATCATAAGTATGTATTAGTCCAAGTAAGGTCGATACATTAGCACAGGTTCACCCACACAACACTTATCAAACCAAACAAGATCAATCAACTATATGAAACGAAAGCACTTGACAGTATTCCCATGTATCTTCGAGAACGTTTGGTCCTCATAAGTAATACAACCGGCTTGTCCTTTGCTAAGAAAGGATTGGGCCACTCGCTGCATTTATTTGTTGTCTTTATTTACTTGCACTTTATTTCTTTTCCTTATCAACCCCCCTAAAAATCTGTTTTCTAAGTATTTACAGAGAATTCCTGATCCAAACCACTAGTTAACACCTTCTGCTCCTCGTTGGGATCGACACTCATATTTATCAAAAGTACTACGATACACCCCCTATACTTGTGGGTCATCAGTGGTGATTATGACAAAGTTCCTCAACTTCTTCCTCCCGTGCTTCCACCACTTCTCTTCCGCCACCTCGCTACTCTTGTAGCCTTTTTAAGTTGTTTCCCGAGAAGTTGTTCACTTGCTTCTGGCAGTCTTCCCACTCCTCGTACACACCTGGAACCTGACTGGCATACACGACATAGCATTTCTTCATGGATCTCCTATACACAATATAGATGATATTAGTTATATATGTCAGTGGAAAGCAATAACAATTCATGTAACATACCGCCTTTCGTGTAATATTAATAAATACCTGTTTGAGAATTTCATGCATGCATTACAGTTGCACTTAGATTTAACCAAATAAGAGCAAGCAAAACCCTAATTATTTTCCCCTTTCAAACTATTCAAATGGTTCTATATTTTGATAACTACCAAAACAAGAGGAGCTCAAATTGTTATAAGTGCCCCTTAGTGTTTTCAGATATTATACAAAAGTTTCTGTAAATTGAAATTATTCAAAACAGGTTTGAATTCCAAATATAAAAAGAAACCAGAAAAACAGAAATAGAAAAGGATTTCCTGGAAAAAAATCTAAACCTAACCCTCTCTGGGCCGAGCCCACTTCCCTCTCTCTCTTTTCTGCCGCCAGCAGCCAGCCCACCCGGGGCCCAAGCCAGCCCACCTCTGGCCCGTACCCCTTCGGTCGCGAGTCCTCGTCGTCTTCCTCCCCGAGCAAAGCAGCTGCGTGCCGCAGCGCCCGCCGTCGATCCTCACCGGCGTTGCGATGCGTGCCGCCGCCCCTGGAGCCGTGGATAAGACCCGCCTCGACCCCCTCTTCCTCCCAGTACCAGTTTCGCTTCCTCTCTCCCTCTCTGCCGTTTTTTCCCAAATGTCCGAACCCTAGCCGCCGCCGTTGACGCTTGTCACCGTCACTGGAGAACGCCCCAAGCCTCGTTGTTGGCCCTGTGAGCTGCGTCTCGTCGAGATGAGCCTCCCCGCCGAAGAAATCGACCGTGGGAGCTCAGAATCGTCGACGTCGACCTCATCTCTTCCAACACCGGCCACCGTCGATTACTCCTCCGTCCAAGCTCGCATCGCCTCCCCGACACCACCGTCGTGCTCCTGGTGAGCCACCGGTGCTCAAGCACCTCTTCATTTCCTCCCTTTCCCTCTGTAGCTTCTTCCCTGCGAGTTCCCGACGTCGCTGCCGCTCGCCGTCGTTGCACCGCCGTCTCCGGTGACCAAGAATAGGCGGCGCCACCACCAATTGACTCATCGCCGTCGCGTCCCAACGCCTAACCTCAAGATTCAGCGCCGGAATCGCTGGATTCGAGCTCGACCTGGGAGCAACTCCATTGATGACATCAACATGATGTCATGCTGATGTCATCTCTCTTTTCTTTTAATTATTTCTGTAAATAGAAAATCCCTGACAGGTGGGCCATACATGTAATAGTTTTATTATTTTCTGTAATTATTTTCTGTAATGATTAAAAATCTGACATGTGGGCCCAAGTTTGGGAATTATTTCAAATATTCCAAAGATGATTTAAAATGAATTAAAATTTGGGAAATTCATAACTAATTCATTTTAAATCAGAAAAATACAAATAATATACCAAGTGATCAGAAAAATGAAACCTATCTAACTAAGCTTTAATCATACATTGTTAATCAACTTTGATAGCAAGTTTAATTAGAAGAACTAATTGAACCCCACATGTGATTTCGACGATCCCTTGTTTTTGGGTTTGCACATCTCGGATTCCTTTTAAAGTGACCAAGCATGTGTTAGGGTTCAATTCAACACTATTTAACTTGTCATATCATCCATATTGTGTGAGCATTGCACATGACATGTGTTGAGTGTTGCTTTCTCTTTTCCGGTGATTGGTTCTCGTGAATAGGAACCAAACCCGAAGCTGAAGTCAACGCCACTGAAGAGCAGTACCAGTCCAACAACGGACAAGGCAAGCGAAGCCCCACTCATACATATGGATCCTATGATTACAAAGTATTTCATTCTCGTCATATGCATTCTGACATGTTTATACCTTACGGGTACGTGATCTTAGCATACCTGGTCCAGCCCAAGGACGGCCCACGGCAGATTTTCGCTGGCCCATGAAGATTTTCGGGTGGCCAAGGCCCATGACGCCTTCGGATCCTTAGAGAGCAAGACTCGCGTAGATAGGAAATTCAAAGGGGTAAAACCCTAGAACTTGTAACCGACTAGGTCTATGCCCGGGACCTGCCTAAGTCTATATAAAGGCTAGGAGGGCATGACCTAGATCTCTCTCTCATACTTTCGCATACACACCTCCACGCCAGATTGCATCTGCGCACCCCTGTAACCTTCGGTTCCGCCGTAATCAAGAGTAGACAAGCAGGAGTTGGGTTTTCCCTCCGGGGGCCTGAACCTGGGTAAACCTTGTGTCACCATGTTGCTTGTTTGCTAACCGTTCCACGATCTCCAGCATCCCCATCTTCTCCAAAACCCAAGTCCATAACAATGGGCATTGATGAGAATAAACCTCGTAAATTGGCGCCGCCTGTGGGAAATGGGGACGCTGATTGTGCGATCATGACGGTCCCAACCTGATCGATCTACAACTCTGCGGCGACGGAGAGTCATCTCCTCTTCGGCGCTTTCGACTTCACCGCCCACTCACCGGCCACCATGAAGGACTTCGAGCCCGTAGGCGAAGGACTCGAAATCCTGTTCGGGAGCTTCTACTTCCAGGTGGGGCAAACTGGCACCCTCCGCCTCCCTGAGCGGGTGCCCCTACCATCAATCAGGCCCGCTTCATGGACCCTACACCCCGTGCTACGCACAACATCATCAACAGATGATTCCTACGACAGCAGCTGCAACTCCGATCTTTGCAATCCGCCGTCGGATGAAGGGACCTACGGTTCCGGATCTGAAAACTGCGGTAGCAGCGGACCAATCTACGAGCGCTACCAATGCGCCGTAGTCATACAGGCTGACGGGGATCAGCAAACACCCAATCTGACGCCCAACCCGCCACCTAACCCGCCAGATCGAAACGGCGGGAATAGAAGAAGCCAGTCCCCCCACCCGAAGGGGAAAACAATGGCCATGCCATACGCCTTAGAAAAGAAGGATGGGCCCAGGCCCGCAACACCGTGGCGGGCAACATAGTCCTGCCTGCAGACTCCTCCCGGGATCTGCTGATGGCCTACCACCTGCTCCTGATCGAGGAGCACAAGAAGCAGGTCAAGATGCAGGAGGTACTTGACAAACGCAAGCAAGCAGCCTCAGAGTCCAGCGCGCGAAGAGCCGCGCTCTCCGCCATGGGCATCGGCTCCAGCTCGAACGGCAACCAAGGCAATAAGCACCGCTCTCGGATGGAGAACATGGATCCCCAGGAGCGCCGTGAGGTGACTTGAACCCTCCACACATCCTTCATGGAGATGGACGCCGACGACAACGTCATCCCGAAAACGCTGCAGGCTGCGATCATGGCAGCCACTGCGTACCTCGCAGCCCACCCACCTCCAGAGGGGGACCCGAAGAGGGCTATGCACAAGTCCGCACTTACCGGACTCGGACTCGTCGGAACTGCGCTCCACCAGGAAGCTCCCACGGAGCCGAAGAAGAAAGCTCCGGTCAGATTCGACCGCAGCCCCACCCCTTCATCCGAAGAAGAGGAACATGACCTTCCTCGAAGGAAGAAGAGCTCACGCCATCACCGCAACTACGACGCTAGAGACGCGCTCACACAACGCAAAATCGACAAAGCGCGAGCTAAGCGCGCATGCTCGTCCGAATCTGAGATGGACGAAGACGAAGGAGAACTCTGCGGAGCCCGGTGCTTCAGCAAATCCGTCCGGCGGATACTGATGCTGCGAAATTTCAACCTTCCTTCGGATACTCCGAAGTTCGACAGCACTCAAGACCCAAAGGCTTGGCTCAGCGACCACTTATCATCCGTCAAACTGCACGATGGAAACAAAGAGTCTGCCATGCAATGCCTTCATTGCGGTGGCGACGAGTCGGATCCGCTCGGCCTATCTTCAGGGTCCATCCGAAGCTGGGATGAGCTAGCTTATAGCTTCATCCGAAACTTCAAGGGCACCAGCAAGAGGCCTGCCTCAATAGAAGAGTTGCGAGCCTGCACCCAACGAACGGGCGAATCCATTCGCTCATACATACTATGCTGGTCCAACACCAAGAACTCCGCAGCGCACATCTCCGAAGAGAGGGCCATCGACGCCTTCAGGGACGGCGTCAAGCGCCAAGACTTCAAGGAGGAACTCGGGCGCGTCAAGCCCAAGACACTCGACCACCTCATGGACATTGCCAACAGGTGGGCTGACGGCGAAGATTCCATCCACCGAGCACAATCGGAGGAAGAGGATGACTACGGCCGATGGCGAGAGCGCCGTAGAAAGAGAAGATCGCGCGTCTACGACGATCGCGACAAACCCGACATGGTCGCGGCCGGCTACGCCGATCGCCGCAACGATGCCAACCGCAACAGCGGAGGATACCGCGGAGGAAACTTCCGCGATGGAGGACGCCCAGCACAGTCGTGGCAGCGCCGCGACCGCGATAACGGACCCTCAGCATACAAAAAACTTTCGGGTCCATGCACCATCCACTTCTACATCGACAAATAGGATGGCAAAAAGAAGGCAAGCCACATGCTCAAGGACTGCCGCGAGTTCCGGAAACTCAGCGAAGGCATGGTCCAGATGAGGCAGCAAGCTCCATTTCCTGGATTCGGAAACGCACCCGCGCCGGGTGAGATAGCGCATGGAGCTCCTCCACCGCCACCTGTAGGAGGACCAAACCAACCAGTCGCACCAGCACAGAATAACGCTGGGAACGGGTATCCCCAGCCGAAAGGAGCCCTGATGATCCAGAAGGGACGCCCCACTAATAGGGTGCAGAAGAAAATCACTCGCCAGATCAACTTGGCCGTAGAAACTCCACCCGCCATCCCTGAGTACCTCAGCGGATCGGAGTCCTGCATCACGTTCAGCCGTTCGGATCACCCTTGCCAGATCCCTCGCCCAGGTCATGCTGCCCTGGTGCTGGAGGCGCCGATCGGAGGCTTCGAGATGAGTCGCGTCTTCATGGACGACGGCAGCGGCATCAACCTGATGTTCGCAAGCACTCTAGCAGCAATGCGGATCCCGCAGTGCAGCCTGGAACAATCAGACACAACGTTCCACTGCATCGTTCCAGGGAAGGGCATATTCCCCTTGGGCAAAATATGGCTCGACGTCATCTTCGGCAAGACGGACAACTTCCGACTAGAATGGATCGAATTCAAAGTGGTGGACTGGCCATCACAGTACCACGCCATCCTCGGGCGTGTAGCATTCGCAAGGTTCTTGGCCGTCCCACACTATGCATATATGCTACTCAAGATGCTAGGGCCGAAGGGCGTCATCACAATCCACGGGAGCTTCACCCGATCGGACCAATGCGACAGAGATTTCAACAGAATCTCCCAATCATTCGGCACGCAGGAGGAACTCGTAAGGCTCCGCGAGGTGACAAACAATGGGGCACCCCCAGTCGCACGACAAAACGCACCTGACATGTCCTTCGACTCCACCGTCAACACAAAGAATGTGCAAGTCCATCCGACGGATGCCTCCAAGACGGCGCTGATCGCCAATGACCTCAGCCCCGCATAGGAAGGCGCGCTCGTCGAATTCCTCCATGAGCGCTGGGAAATCTTCGCCTGGTGTCCTGCGGACATGCCAGGAGTTCCCAGGGAATTCGCCGAGCACGCACTAAACGTCTTTCCAGACACCAAGCCCGTCAAGCAGTCCATCCGGAGACTGTCCGAGCCACGGGCCGAAGCTATCGGCAAAGAAATCAACAGACTACTCACTGCAGACTTCATCAGGGAAATCAAAGAAAGCGAGTGGATTGCAAATACAGTGATGGTCCCAAAGAAGGACACGGACATCCTGCGGATGTGCGTGGATTTCACGTCGCTAAACAAGCACTGCCCAAAGGACCACTTCCCTCTTCCTCGGATCGATCAGATCATTGATTCGACTGCAGGTTGCGAGAAACTCTCCTTCCTCGACGCCTACTCAGGCTACAACCAGATTCAACTCAAGGTCTAAGATCAAGAGAAAATGGCGTTTATCACACCGTTCGGAGTATTCTGCTACAACACAATGCCCTTCGGGCTAAAGAACGCAGGTGCCACGTACCAGCGATGCATGCAGGCATGCCTCAAGGACCAGATTGGTTGCAACGTCCAAGTCTATGTCGACGACATAGTCATCAAAACCAGGGAGGCAAGAACACTCATCGACAATCTCCACGAGACGTTCGACAACCTCGATCGCTACAGGATCAAGCTCAACGCCGAAAAGTGCGCCTTCGGCGTCCCATCAGGTCAGCTGCTTAGGTACTTCATCTCTCAGTGAGGGATCGAGGCGAACCCAAAGAAAATCAGGGCCATCATGGTGATGGAGAAGCCGAAAAACCTCAAGGGTGTCCAGCAGCTCGCAGGACGAATAGCGGCGTTGAGCAGATTCATCAGCCGCATGGGCGAGAAGGCCCTGCCATTCTACTAGCTGCTACGCAAGGCAGATAAATTCGAGTGAACACCCGAAGCCGACGATGCGTTCGAAAGCCTCAAACGGCTACTCTCCACCTCGCCCGTCCTGGTCACACCAAAGGAGCGCGAGCCTCTGCTGCTGTACATAGCAGCCACACACCAGGTGGTCAGCACCGTGCTAGTGGTCGAACGACCCGAAGAAGGCAAGACCCACGGGGTTCAACGCCCAATATACTACCTCAGCGAGCTACTGACGCCAACAAAGCAGAGGTACCCTCACTACCAGAAACTCGCCTACGGCATGTTCATGACGGCTCGACGGCTGAGCCATTACTTCCAGGAGCACCAGGTGACGGTCGTCAACGAGGCACCCCTGAACAGCAACCTGAATAACCCAGAGGCCACATGACGCGTGGCCCTGTGGGGCATCGAGTTGTCACCCCTGGACATCGTCTACGAGAAGCGACTCACAATCAAATCTCAAGTCCTCCCGGACTTCCTTGTACATTGGATGGAGCTGCAGCTGCCAGACACCCCAGACATGTCGCAGTCTTGGACGATGCACTTCGACGGATCCAAGCGTGAAGCTGGAGCAGGGGCCGGGGTCATACTGACCTCCTCGCAGGGCGACCAGATGAAGTACGTCCTCCGGATGAAATTCCGAGCTTCCAACAACGAGGCCGAATACGAAGCCCTCATCCACGGCATGAGGATGGCAAAGATCTGCGGTGCAACGCGCCTGGTCATCTACGGTGACTCCAACCTCGTCGTCCAGCAGACGATGAACGAGTGCGACGCACACGCCGAAAACATGATCGCGTACCGCGCACTCTACAACGCACTCGAAGGAGAATTCGACGGCTGCGAGCTTGAGCACGTCGGAAGAGAAAGCAACGAGGAAGCCGATAGACTCGCCAACATCGGCTCTACCTGCGCAAAGGTGCCACCGGGTGCGTTCCTCGAACAGATCTGCGTGCCATCCATCAAGCGGAAATTCTCCAAAGGATCACCCGAAGAAGCAGAACACTCGGGGGCTACGCTTCCCGAAGGACACGAAGGACCAGAGAAACTGGACACAGAGGTCGCTATGGTCAACCTGATGCAGGTCATGGCAGTCGAAGAAACTTGGACGTGACCATACCTCCAGTTCTTGATAAACGGAGAACTGCCTGACAGCCCGATGGATGCCCGGCGCATATCTCGTCGGTCAAAAGCCTTCACCATCATCAATGGCGAGTTGTACAACCGCAGTATTACGGGTGTACTACAAAGGTGCGTCACCATCGGTGACGGGAAAGCCATCCTCCAAGACATCCACAATGGCATCTGCGGCCATCACGCAGGCAGCCACTCCCTTGTCGCCAAAGCTCTACGAGCTGGATTCTACTGGCCAATGGCCATGAGCGATGCAGAGGACATCGTCCTAAGATGCAACGGGTGCCAACGGTTCGCCGATAAACCGCACGCACCCGGGTCAGAGCTCAGACCCATACCTATAGCCTGGCCCTTTGCTCAATGGGGCCTCGACATGATCGGCAAACTGCCAAAGTCCTCGAAAGGGGGGCACGTTTACCTCCTGGTCGCAGTCGATAAATTCACCAAGTGGGTCGAGGCCATGCCGGTTACCAACCAAAAGGGCAAGACCGCCGTCAAGTTCTTCGAGTCCATTGTCTACAGGTTCGGCGTACCGCACAGCATCATTACCGACAATGGATCGAACTTCATCTCCAAAGAATTCCAAGACTTCTGCGAAGGCCTCGGGATCAACATCACATACGCCTCAGTGGCTCACCCGCAAACGAACGGGCAGGTCGAAAAGGCCAACGGCCTAATCGGCGCGGGCATCAAGAAGCGCCTCATGAGCCCACTCGAACAAAAGTCCGGAGCCTAGACGAAGGAGCTGCCATCCGTCCTATGGAGTTTGCGTACCACGCCAAACAGCTCCACCAGCTACACACCGTTCTTCATGGTGCATGGAGCCGAAGCCGTACTACCAGCCGAAGTACGCCACGGGACCCTGGTCGTCGCCACAATGACGAATCCTTCTTGCACTCGAAGACACCGTCGACACACTCTACGAGGGAAGAGACATAGCACCAGCTCGATCAACGGTGTACCAACAGAGTCTCCGCAACTACCACAGCTGCCTCAAGCACGTGGAGTCTGGAGTCGCATACTCCAACCCATGGAACATCGCACACTTGCGACGATTCTACCCCTAGCTACCTACCCCTTTACTTTCAATAAGGCTTTTCAGCCAAGGCTATTCAGCCGAACAATGTAATTCCTCCATTTCGATATAAATAAAGCTAAGTATCTTGCCCCAAAATTTCGTTCACTATTTGCAACTTTACTTTATGCCAAAAACGCACTCAGGGGCTCCCCCCACCTCACGATTTCATCGACCGAGGATCACACATGTACACCTAAGTAGCTGACAACGTCAGGCAAATGAAAAGGACACGTACTCAAACAAAGCATTGCGTGCTCAAACCACAAATAAACCTTTATAACAAAGGGCACAACACGCCCAGTCGAAATATACAAATTTTACATCTATCTCTTTTACAGGTACTACCTATCCTGGAGAATAACTTGAGCACGCTGCTCAAACAAATCTACGACCTGTTCGCATATCGCTTTGACCGCATAATGCGGACGCATATCCCACTCGCCACCATCCGGCCGAAGAGGTGGCCCAGCTGCTACAACAGACAGATCTACATCAGGACGATGCAGCCTAACAAGGGACAATGCAGCCTTCACACCTGCGACGAGCTGCTGCCTCACCAATTCCTGGACACGGGTCACGCTCCGAAATCTAGACAGAAGACCAGACAGGGTTGTTGGCATAGCATCCAGGGGAAACATAACATGCAGAACCGACGAGAGCGAAGTCTGCACTTGGCGAAGCACCCGCGATACTTGGTGAACGCGATCCTGCACTGTTTCCAGAGCCATGGCACGGTCGCGATCCATCCAGAAGAACCCGCTAGCTTCCATGTCCTACTGAGCAAACAATTGACCCGAACAACAACACGCTCCGTTCCTCCCTTGGAGCAAGGTTAGCACCTGCGATACTCGAACAAAAGTAAGATGCCAGGCCAGCATAAGCATCCGAAGAAATAAACAGCAGCTTGAAAAACTTACACTGAAGCTGCTCAGACAGTCGAAGCAATTCCGCCATCAAGTACTCCTCTCTGGCTGCACCGCGATCTGCCTTGGACTTCCAAACATCGGCGTGACCACGCACCCCAAGCAACTCCTTCTCAAGACTACGAACACGGTCTCGAAGAAAAGCAAGTTGTGACGAATCATCCAAAGATGGCCGCTGCCATGCTGCAGGCGGGGTGTTAACGGGATCAGCACCCGAAGGAACCTAGAGCAGCAGAAAGGAAAAGGACATAAACACTCAGACAACGAAGAACACAACTCAGCAAAATTCATTAAGTGGATAAACACCACTACGTGGCACAGGGATTTTGTTTTGTAACATCCCTAAAATCATGTTTCAAACTCATGCATATCATCCATGCATCCATGATCATATAGAATTTATTTCAAACAAAACAATTCAAAAACACGAGCATATGAGCTCATTATTTTATGTGATCATCATTTGAAACAAATGCTACTCTTTCTATGAGAGGTTGTTGTTCATGAAACCAAACCTTGTGCCTTATTTCTTTCAGAATGAGTTGCTAGATTGCTAAGACCTGAACCCAAGTTTTCAAAGCAAATACAATTTGAAAACCAAATTCAAAACCAATATAAAACAAGTGCTAAGTCACTGTTTATTTTATTTATCCAAATGACCAAGCCAATTCAAAGTGACCACTTGGTTTTATGCCCAAATTTGTGACTGTTGCACACTGCAAAAATCCTGAAAAGATTTGAATTCAAATAGAGTTTGAATTCATTTGAAAATCATTCCAGAAAATCAAATTAGAAATAGAAAAGGATTTAAGAAAAGGAAAAGGGCCAGCGCCAGGAATTTAGCCCATCAACAAATCCAGCCCATCTAGCCCACCCGGGTCCCCCCTCTCTCTCTCACACGCAGACGCACCCGTGGAGTCACTGAAGCCAGGACCCCACCCTCTCTCTGGTTCTCTCGCAGACAGCTGGGCCCCGTCCACATCACCGTCGTCTTCCCCAAATCCCGCGCATGAACACGTCGCCGCTGGCCGTTGCTGCGTTGATTTCGCGGCGTGATTGCCATTGATTCACCAGGCGTTTCTTGTCGAGCCCCTGCCTACTTAAACCCCTCCCTCTCGTGGCCATTTCCCCTCACTCACCAACCACAGAGCGCCCCTAGGCTGCGAGTATTCCTCGCCGCAACTCCGCTGTTCCGACGACCTCGCCGACGAATTCCGGTGAGCACCGCGCCCCCCTCTGTCCATGGTTCATGCTATCATGCTCTACAGCTCCGTGCGCATCTACTGACACCTCCCATTTGCTCGCGCATGGTCTCTAGCCTCGGCAGCGACAACAACTGAGCGCCGCCGCTTTCTGCTTGAACTCCGGCGACCTCTCCCCGTAAGTACCAGCCGCCCCTTGCCCTCTGTTTGATACGCCTAAGATCCCCAGCATCTTGCGCATCTAACGGTGCCCTCCCCTTGTCTTAGCGCGGCTCCGAACATAGCCAACATCGACGAACCGAAGCCACAGCCGCTAGGGACTACTCCGACGAGCAATCCGCGACGACCCCGAGCGCCCCTTCGCCAACCAGAGACACGTTGAGCTTCACGTCGTCACGGAGGTTCTGGTGAGCATCCTCTCCCCTCCCCGGGCGACCTAGAATGCCGGCACCACCACTGACAGAGCGCTCCGCCGCTCGCCGCCGCGCTAGCGCCGCTCGACTTTGGTCAAAGCAGCAGCCGTCGTTGGATCTGTATCGTAGGGACTAGATTAGATCTGGAGCGAAGCGTTTTCTTTAGATCTGGCGCGTTGGATATAACTTGATCCGACGGCGCGGAAGCGTGATCCTGAGCGAAACGGTACCGGCCAATAGGATAGCGCCGCGTGGCAGTAGTTTAGATTTAAAACAGATTTTGAATCAGATTATAGTTCAAATTTGTTTTGTTTGTAACTTTCGATTCCCACGTTAGATTTTGGCAAATTTTATACCGTTGGAATCAGGAGATCAAGCCCTTTCAGAATATGCAATGTGTTTAATGTTTTGCATCTGTTAAAATGGTTTCTTTTGCAAAAACATGTGTAGGGCTTATTTGAGCATATGAATTGTTTAGGAATTAATTTAGGGTTTAAATTATTGTTGTGTGGCAAGTTTTTGACTTGTTTAGGATTCAGTACTATGCACTTGCTTGGTTGAGTTTTAAAAATCATCACTTAGCATTTTGCATGCATGCATATATTTTGTTTGTTTGTATATGTTATGTGTGTAATTTGTTGCTACCATTCTTCGTGTAGACTTTGGTGCTAGTGATTGTGATTGTGAAGAGTGCTACTCTCCCAACTACCAAGGCAAGTGATACTTCATGAATAATTCTATCCCTATATTTTATACTAAGCATTAGAAATATTTTGCTAAGTCTTGCATGTTATTATTTTGCCTATATGCCATGTTGGGAAATCCTAAGTAGTTGTAGAATTGCTAGGAAATTTCTAAGTTAAGTTACTATCTATGCCATGCTTAGCCTAGCTAGTAGCAAACAAGGGTTGGTGAAATATACATGCTATGTTGAAAATATTTCTAAGTCTTTGGACTTGTTTTGCTTAATAAAACAACTAAGTCAATGAATCACCTGGGTGGAAAGGGACTTGATTTGGTGGTTTTGGTTGAGTGGTTACACAAGGCCCATGGCTATGGTTTACCTTGTGTATCTCACTTGTGGTAAGCCACCCAGGAACAAAGAGATTTTAGAGGCCAAGTGTTAAGAAGCTTCTAGTGCAGCCACTTGACAATATGGGCTCTGCCTGGATCACATATAGCCGTTTGGACAGTTGGTGGTAGTGGGAATGATAGGTTGGAACGCGTCCATTTGGTCTAAGGGAAGGCTTCTGAAAGGTCCTGTCTTGGTGAAACCAAGTCTGGTGGGGAAAGTGGACAACCTCTGCAGATGGAAAAATCTAAGTACTTAGCCAAGTCCATGGTAATGGACAACTTGAGCATCAAGGAATGGAAGCTATCAAGAATCTCCTCATCCCAATTTCTAAGTAAAAATTTGTGGGTGAACAAGGGTGAAGGACCTCAATGTCTATTGATGGTTCCTTGGGAAAAGTTTTGACAAAGAAAAACTTAGTGATTTCAACTAATAGGAAAAACCTATTTTGAGCAAAGCAAGCCAAGCTACACTTAGCCAAATTTGCATATAGTATCTAGTCCACTTAAAATATACTAAGGTATCACTTGCCAATACTATTCCAAAGTATTGACCCACTGTGGCTGTAACTTGTGATGTTGCAGGTTACTCTGATGAGGATTAGGTGTCATGAGTCTACACTCAACATGTTTGCCTGTGGCACATGAAGATGAAGACTTTTGTTTATTTACTTTTCAAACTCATGTATTAGGCCTGTGGCCTTTGAGTTGTAAAGACTATGTTTATCTCTGGAATGGATGTAATAAATGACCTTTGTATCTGTGTACTTCATCTTAAACTATGGATGCTAGCAATGATCCAGGGACTAGCATTGCAATCACATGGATCCTTTTCCTTTATAAAGGAGGGATCTTACAGATGGTATCAGAGCACTGTGTTGCATGTAGGATTATGAACCTAGGATTAGAAACCACTAAGGAAAAATTTTCAACTTCTACACTTGTCTATTCTTCTCGTAAAACTTTTCTAATCTTCTCTCTCATCTCTATTTGTAGATGAACTCCATCAACGAAGCCGTGAGGAAAGGACCACTCATGACAATGACTTTGGAGTGTGAGACAGAATTCCCCAAGGCTCTCAAGGACCTCATGGTTGCATTAGATATACAAGGTGCAACTGTGTACAAAGGTTTTCCTGTGATGGATGAAGGAGTGGAATACTGGTGGGTGCAACTTCACTTGTATAAAAACAAGGAAGACAACCATCAGGAAAAAGGATTCTGCATGTTCACCAATTCAGTGGTGCACACTACATTCTTTGAATCAGCAAAGGATGCAACTTGGAAGACCATCAAAGAACTTGGTGATAGAGTCAAGTGTAGAATGCTCAACCTCCAAAATGATCTAAGGAAAGAAAAGGAACATACCCAAGAGTTGGAAGCTACCAACCAAACCTTAAGAGGAGACATTATAGACTTAGTGATGGAATCTTGTGAGCAAGATAGGCTGATTGCTTCTAGAAACATTGTGTTAGCCAACAGATCCAGTGAGATAGGATTGTAAACGTGCTTCGTTAGTTGGACCACCACCTATCACCTTATTTTCCAAAATGTTGCTTTAAAATAAGATTGAACCTTGGTTGTTGTAATGGTTTCATGTATGCATGACTTGTGTGTTTTGCTTCCCAAGGATATGTATGTGATGTTTTGTATTTTGTTTTATCTTGATTTGTGTTGTTCTAACTTTTCTATCTTATAAATAGATGCCTATTACCATCAGCACTATTGAGGAGTTCCAGGTTACCCGCTTTGGTCCTCGTATCGTTGAGCTTACTACTTTGCTCAATCTCCCTCTTCCCACCATCATGGTGCATCCCCTCACCAAGTTTGAGAGGAAGGACCTCTGGGGCTTCAAGGTCAACCAGCCCGGACGCCAGATAGAGCCTACCACGGAGGCCATTGTCTTCAAGCTCATGCACGATGACAGGGAGAGAGGCCTTGAGGTAGTGATGCAGGATCTGATAGGACGTCTGCTAGGGAGACACTCCCGACAGGTTAGAGGTACCCACTTCCACGTCTTCGGAAGACGTGATGAGGATGGAGAGTCCATCGACTTCGAGGATGATTCGAGGGACACAGCAGAGCCGATTCGTCTGTACCTCCAGGACTTAGAGTCTCTCATTAGGCACGTGGACATGGACAGGACCAATGTCATGCTCAACAATGACGAGCTCCAGGTGCAGCTTCGCGAGAAGGACAAGCTCTTCGCGGAGCAAGACGAGATAGTCAAGGAAATGGAGGCGAAGTTCGAGACCCAGGACAGGAAGTTCAAGAGTCAGGAGTAGCATGTCCAGGATAGGAACAAGAGTATCCGGGACATGACTGAAGAACTGCAGTCCAAGGACTTCGAGCTCGAGCAGCAGCAGACGGTGATTGAGAGGCTTCGTTCTCAGAAGAGGGCTCTCAAGACCAAGATAGAGACCTTGACCACTAGTGTCGAGGAATACAAGACCGCGATGGAGAACGCAGGTCTTACCTTTGTCGAGGAGGAGATTGATGCCGATGAGTAGATTTGACTACTCATTTATCATTTATTATCGTACTTGTTATTTGAGAACTTGTTATTTGACCATCCGACATGTGGATGGCTTGCTACTTGTGTGTTTTACTTTGTGAACTTGTTATCTTGTTGTTGAATCTTTATCCTTGTGTTGCATGCTTGTGTTTGCTTGGGTGATGTATTGTGCATGAAAGCATCTATGGGTATCTCATTCTTATCTCTATTTGAACAAACCACAGATGCCTCCCCATCGTGCAAACCCCAACAACAACAACGACATCACTCCAGAAATGCAACAAATGATGACCGCTCAAACTCGGCTAATGCAGATGATGACGACGTTTATCTAGAACCAAAACAACAACAACAACAATAACAACAATAACAACAACAACAACAACCACCCACCGGGTTTTGATATGCTTACCAGGTTCTTGAGATTGAGGCCAGCAAAGTTCTCAGTAACGACTGATCCCATGGTGGCCAATGATTGGCTACGTTCTATGAACAAGGACTTGGTAACCGTGGGCTATAGGATGCTGAAAAGGTCAGATTTGCAGCACATTTGCTGGAAGGACCAACCGCCACTTGGTGGGACAACTTCCAGATTACCACTCCCATAGATGAAGTGACATGGGCTATCTTTGAGGATGGCTTTCGCACTGCTCATATCTCATCTGGAGTGATGAGTCTGAAAAAGAAAGAGTTCCATAATCTGAAGCAGCGCCACCGCAGCGTGGCTGAATATATTGAGGAGTTCAACAATCTGGCGCGTTATGCACCGTATGAAGTTGACACCGATGCTAAGAGAAAGGAAAAATTTCTTGAAGGCTTGAATGATGAGCTGAATCTGCAGTTGGCTGTGGCATATGTTCCCACTTATCAGTCGCTCTGTGACAAGGCTGCTATTTTGGAGAACAAAATGAAGCAAGTTGAGAGTAGAAAGAGAAAGCACTCCGACAAGCACAACTCGGGATCGTCTCACAAACGATCTCATTATGATGACAGTGGAAGCTCAGGATCCCACAAGCATGGGAAATTCAACAAGCACCACAACCACAACCGTCATGACAAACATCACCGTAGTCATGAAAATGACAAATACAAGAACCACAAGGGTGGATACAAGAGTCACCACAGTGGTAATGGAGGTGGAAGTGCAAGTTAGCCTATTAAGAGAGACATTAGTCAGGTTGAATGCTTCAAATTCAAGAAGATGGGGCATTATGCAAATGACTACCCAGAAAAGAAAGTTGAAGGACCCAACAAGCCCAACCCTTTTCAGAAGGGACAGGTGAACCACATCAGTGTGGAGGAGGTCTATGAGGAGCCTGATGCTGTTGCTGGTAAGTTCAGACTCAATTCTATTCCAGCATTTGTTCTTTTTGATACTGGAGCATCGCATTCATTCATATCAAAAGCATTTGTTGATAGAAATGGGTTTCCAACTGAAAACATTGGGTGTCCAATAAAAGTTAGTTCTCCTGGAGGAGATATGATAGTAAGTCTTGGATGCCGGGATCTAGTAATAGAGTTTGGAAAGCATAAATTTCCAGTGAGTCTGATAATCCTAGATTACCAAGGACTGGACGTAATATTGGGAATGGATTGGATGGCTAAGTATGAAGGAGTACTAGATTGTGCTAATCGTACTGTTGCACTCACAACCCCGGAAAGAAAGCGGATTAAATTCAAGTCCAATTTTGAATCTAAAGCTAAATTCTCTTAAGGGGGTTAACATGGACAGTGTGCCAATTGTGAGTGAGTATCCGGATTTGTTTCCGGAAGAATTGCCGGGAATGCCACCAGATAGAGATGTGGAGTTTCTGATAGATTTGGTACCAGGGTCTGGACCAATAGCAAAGAGACCTTATATAATGTCAGTTGATGAAATGAAAGAACTCAAGAAACAACTTGGAGAACAGCTACAGAAAGGATTTATTCAACCAAGTTCTTCATCTTGGGGAGCCCCAGTTTTGTTCATGGAGAAGAAAGATAGAAGTCAAAGGTTATGCATAGATTACCATTTACTCAACAAAGTAACTATCAAGAACAAATACCCTTTGCCTAGAATCAATGAATTGTTTGATCAGCTAGAAGGAGCATGTGTGTTTTCAAAGATTGATCTCCGGTCAGGCTATTTTCAACTCAAGATAAGGGAACAAGACATACGTAAGACAGCGTTCACTACAAGGTATGGATTGTATGAGTATACCGTAATGCCTTTTGGTTTGACCAATGCTCCAGCATACTTCATGAATATGATGAACAAGGTGTTCATGGAATTCCTTGACAAGTTTGTAGTCGTCTTCATCGATGACATTCTAGTCTACTCCAAGAGCAAAGAAGAGCATGAAGGACATTTGCGGTTGATACTTGAGAAGTTACGGGAGCATAAACTTTATGCCAAATTCAGCAAGTGTGAGTTCTGGTTAGATGAAGTTGGTTTTCTTGGACATGTTATGACAAAGCGTGGTGTAGCAGTTGATCCCACTAAAGTTTCAGCTGTGACTGAATGGGAATCTCCCAAGTCCGTAAAAGAAGTTCGTAGTTTCCTTGGCTTAGCAGGTTACTACAGAAGGTTCATTGAGAATTTCTCAAAGGTTGCTAAGCCTATGACAAAATTGCTAAAGAAAGACAAGAAGTTTGCTTGGTCTGAAGGTTGTGAACTCAGCTTTCAGGAATTGAAGAAGAGACTTGTGACAGCACCAGACTTGTGTCTGCCAGATTTGGAGAAAGATTTCCAAGTATATTGTGATGCATCTCATCAAGGTTTGGGTGCAGTACTTATGCAAGACGGTAAAGTTGTGGCTTATGCCTCGAGACAACTCAAAACTCATGAAGTGAACTATCCTACTCATGATTTAGAGTTAGCCTCTGTTGTCCATGCACTAAAAACATGGAGGCACTATCTTTTGGGAAAGCGTTGTGAGGTGTTCATAGATCACAAAAGTTTGAAGTATATCTTCACCCAGAAGGAAATTAATATGAGACAAAGAAGATGGCTAGAACTTATCAAGGACTATGACTTAAGTTTGCAATACCACCCCGGTAAAGCAAATGTTGTAGCAGATGCTCTAAGTCGTAAGGTTTTTGTGAATGGCCTTACCAAAGGAGAATTGCCAGATGATCTGTGTACCCAATTTAGAAAGCTCAGATTGGAGATTGTGCCTGAAGGACATCTCATGTCTTTGGATGTTCAACCCACTTTGTTGGACAAGATCAAAGAAGCCCAGAAGACTGATAAGGAAATTGAAGAGATTAAGGAAAAGATTGGCAAAGGAAAAGCCAAAGGATTCCATGAAGACGAACAGGGTACTTTATGGCATGGGAAACGTATCTGTGTTCCACAAGACCCGGAGTTGCGGAAACTGATTTTGCAAGAAGCACACAACTCTCCGTATTCTATTCACCCGGGTAACACCAAAATGTACATGGACATGAAAGAAAGATTTTGGTGGAATAATCTCAAGAAGGACATCGCCGAACATATTGCTTTGTGTGATGTGTGTAGTAGAGTGAAAGCGGAACATCAGAAACCAGCAGGTTTGCTTCAACCACTACCTATTCCTGATTGGAAGTGGGACAAGATTGGTATGGATTTCATTACCGGATTACCAAGGACCCGATCAGGATACGATTCTATTTGGGTAGTAGTGGATCGCCTAACTAAAGTGGCTCATTTCATACCCGTGAAGACAACCTATACAAGTGCTAAGCTATCCAGAATCTACATGAGTAGAATTGTATGTCTACATGGAGTACGCAAGAGTATTGCGTCTGATAGGGGAACTCAATTCACTTCCCATTTTTGGAGACAGTTACATGAGTCATTAGGAACGAGGTTGGAATTCAGTACTGCTTTTCATCCTCAAACCGATGGACAAACGGAAAGGACTAATCAGATTCTCGAAGACATGTTGAGGGCATGTGCCTTAGACTATGGAGCCAGTTAGGATGAAAGTCTGCCTTACGCAGAATTTTCTTATAACAACAGCTATCAAGCCAGTATTGAGATGGCGCCATTTGAGTTTCTCTACTGAAGAAAGTGTACCACCCCATTAATATGGAATGGTGTGGGAGAAAGAAGTTTATTCGGACCAGATCTTATCAAGGAAGCCGAAGAGAAGGTCAAGTTGGTTAAAGATAGATTGAAGATAGAACAATCCCGACAGAAAAGCTACGCAGATCCTAAGCGTAGAGAAGTCACCTACGAAGTTGGTGATAGAGCCTATCTTAGAGTGTCACCACTTTGTGGAGTGAAGAGATTCAGAGTCAAAGGAAAATTGGCACCAAGATATGTTGGACCATTCAAGATTCTGAGTCGTAAAGGAGAAGTTGCCTATGAAATAGAAATGCCAGAATCTCTGTCTGCTATCCATAATGTGTTTCATGTGAGTCAACTTAAGAAATGTCATCCAGAAATGGAAGAAACTTCTTTGAATGATACTATACCTTTGGAAGAAGTTCAACTAGAAAGTGATCTCACTTATGAGGAGAAGCCTATGAAGATTCTTGAGACGGCAGAAAGAGTCACACGGACTAAGACTATCAAGTTCTGCAAGTGCAGTGGAACCATCATTCCGAAGAGGAAGCAACATGGGAAAGAGAAGATGATCTTCGGAAAGACCACCCTCACCTATTTGCTAGCCAATCCGAATCTCGAGGGCGAGATTCACCTTAAGGGGGTTAGATTTGTAACATCCCTAAAATCATGTTTCAAACTCATGCATATCATCCATGCATCCATGATCATATAGAATTCAATTCAAACAAAACAATTCAAAAACAGGAGCATATGAGCTCATTATTTTATGTGATCATCATTTGAAACAAATGCTACTCTTTCTATGAGAGGTTGTTGTTCATGAAACCAAACCTTGTGCCTTATTGCTTTCAGAATGAGTTGCTAGATTGATAAGACCTAAACCCAAGTTTTCAAAGCAAATACAATTTGAAAACCAAATTCAAAACCAATATAAAACAAGTGCTAAGTCACTGTTTATTTTATTTATCCAAATGACCAAGCCAATTCAAAGTGACCACTTGGTTTTATGCCCAAATTTGTGACTGTTGCACACTGCAAAAATCCTGAAAAGATTTGAATTCAAATAGAGTTTGAATTCATTTGAAAATCATTCCAGAAAATCAAATTAGAAATAGAAAAGGATTTAAGAAAAGGAAAAGGGCCAGCGCCAGGAATTTAGCCCATCAACAAATCTAGCCCATCTAGCCCACCCGGGTCCCCCCCTCTCTCACACGCAGACGCACCCGCGGAGTCGCTGAAGCCAGGACCCCACCCTCTCTTTGGTTCTCTCGCAGACAGCTGGACCCCGTCCACGTCACCGTCGTCTTCCCCAAATCCCGCGCATGAACACGTCGCCGCTGGCCGTTGCTGTGTTGATTCCGCGGCGTAATTGCCATTGATTCACCAGGCGTTTCTTGTCGAGCCCCTTCCTACTTAAACCCCTCCCTCTCGCGGCCATTTCCCCTCACTCACCAACCACAGAGCGCCCGCAGGCTGCGAGTATTCCTCGCCGCAACTCCGCTGTTCCGACGACCTCGCTGACGAATTCCGGTGAGCACCGCGCCCCCCTCTGTCCATGGTTCATGCTATCATGCTCTACAGCTCCGTGCGCATCTACTGACACCTCCCATTTGCTCGCGCATGGTCTGTAGCCTCGGCAGCGACAACATCTGAGCGCCGCCGCTCTCTGCTCGAACTCCGGCGACCTCTCCCCGTAAGTACTAGCCGCCCCTTGCCCTCTGTTTGATACTCCTAAGATCCCCAGCGTCTTGGGCATCTAACGGTGCCCTCCCCTTGTCTTAGCGCGGCTCCGAACATCGCCAATGTCGACGAACCAAAGCCACAGCCGCTAGGGACTACTCCGACGAGCAATCCGCGACGACCCCGAGCGCCCCTTCGCCAACCAGAGACACGTTGAGCTTCACCTCGTCACGGCAGTTCTGGTGAGCATACTCTCCCCTCCCCGGGCGACCTAGAACGCCGGCACCGCCATTGACAGAGCGCTTCGCCGCTCGCCGCCGCGCTAGTGCTGCTCGACTTTGGTCAAAGCAGCAGCCGCCGTTGGATCTGTATCGTAGGGACTAGATTATATCTGGAGCGAAGCGTTTTCTTTAGATCTGGCGCGTTGGATCTAACTTGATCCGACGGCGCGGAAGCGTGATCCTGAGCGAAACGGTACCGGCCAATAGGATAGCGCCGCGTGGCAGTAGTTTAGATTTAAAACAGATTTTGAATCAGATTATAGTTCAAATTTGTTTTGTTTGTAACTTTTGATTCCCACGTTAGATTTTGTCAAATTTTATACCGTTGGAATCAGGATATCAAGCCCTTTCAGAATATGCAATGTGTTTAATGTTTTGCATCTGTTAAAATGGTTTCTTTTGCAAAAACATGTGTAGGGCTTATTTGAGCATATGAATTGTTTAGGAATTAATTTAGGGTTTAAATTATTGTTGTGTGGCAAGTTTTTGACTTGTTTAGGATTCAGTACTATGCAGTTGCTTGGTTGAGTTTTAAAAATCATCACTTAGCATTTTGCATGCATGCATATATTTTGTTTGTTTGTATATGTTATGTGTGTAATTTGTTGCTACCATTCTTTGTGTAGACTTTGGTGCTAGTGATTGTGATTGTGAAGAGTGCTACTCTCCCAACTACCAAGGCAAGTGATACTTCATGAATAATTCTATCCCTATATTTTATACTAAGCATTAGAAATATTTTGCTAAGTCTTGCATGTTATTATTTTGCCTATATGCCATGTTGGGAAATCCTAAGTAGTTGTAGAATTGCTAGGAAATTTCTAAGTTAAGTTACTATCTATGCCATGCTTAGCCTAGCTAGTAGCAAACAAGGGTTGGTGAAATATACATGCTAAATATTTCTAAGTCTTTGGACTTGTTTTGCTTAATAAAACAACTAAGTCAATGAATCACCTGGGTGGAAAGGGACTTGATTTGGTGATTTTGGTTGAGTGGTTACACAAGGCCCATGGCTATGGTTTACCTTGTGTATCTCACTTGTGGTAAGCCACCCAGGAACAAAGAGATTTTAGAGGCCAAGTGTTAAGAAGCTTCTAGTGCAGCCACTTGGCAATATGGGCTCTGCCTGGATCACATAAGTTGCTAGAACTTAGCCGTTTGGACAGTTGGTGGTAGTGGGAATGATAGGTTGGAACGCGTCCATTTGGTTTAAGGAATGGCTTCTGAAAGGTCCTGTCTTGGTGAAACCAAGTCTGGTGGGGAAAGTGCACAACCTCTGCAGATGGAAAAATCTAAGTACTTAGCCAAGTCCATGGTAATGGACAACTTGAGCATCAAGGCATGGAAGCTATCAAGAATCTCCTCATCCCAATTTCTAAGTAAAAATTTGTGGGTGAACAAGGGTGAAGGACCTCAATGTCTATTGGTGGTTCCTTGGGAAAAGTTTTGACAAAGAAAAACTTAGTGATTTCAACTAATAGGAAAACCTATTTTGAGCAAAGAAAGCCAAGCTACACTTAGCCAAATTTGCATATAGTATCTAGTCCACTTAAAATATACTAAGGTATCACTTGCCAATACTATTCCAAAGTATTGACCCACTGTGGCTGTAACTTGTGATGTTGCAGGTTACTCTGATGAGGATTAGGTGTCATGAGTCTACACTCAACATGTTTGCCTGTGGCACATGAAGATGAAGACTTTTGTTTATTTACTTTTCAAACTCATGTATTAGGCATGTGGCCTTTGAGTTGTAAAGACTATGTTTATCTCTGGAATGGATGTAATAAATGACCTTTGTATCTGTGTACTTCATCTTAAACTGTGGATGCTAGCAATGATCCAGGGACTAGCATTGCAATCACATGGATCCTTTTCCTTTATAAAGGAGGGATCTTACATGTTTTTTCAACATAATTACAACAAAAGAAAATTACAAACTATCCTACAGCTACAACGTCTAAGACGCGGTGCCTTGAGTCGCCTCGGAGCCGGATTGCCTCGCTTTGGCTTCCCCCTGCTGCCGTAGCGCATACTCGGCCAGCAGATCAATCAGCTTGGGCCCATATCGCTTGCAGCGAGCAGAATAAGTAGCGAAGGCTACCTCGGATCCATCTGCAGTCGTCGGCATCCGGGAGGTGATCTGGGGAAGGTCCAGCTCCGCTCCAGCCGCCAAGGCCATCGCCAGCTTGACGGACGCGCCGATGCCCTTATGCTTGCGCTTGTACGACGCAGGCGCTTCGACTGACAATGCCTCCGCCAAAGCGTCAACGTCATCAAGAGCCGCACCTTTGGGGACAAGCTCCTTGTAGAAGCGGCCAAGGACCTCCTTGGCCTTGGCAAGTGAGCCAACGACGGTGCTGCAGCGATCTTCGACCGCTGCAGTAGCATCATCTAGAGCAATCCCATGCTCCAGAGCGCCGCGGTCAAACTCGATGCCTACGGCATCTGAGAGAATAAAGAAAAGGAATGAAGAAAGCACCCAGAAGAAAGACAAGAAAAATAAAAGGGGCAAAAGAAGATACTCACCCGAAACAGCCTTGGTAGCAGCCATGAGCTTATAAGCCACTTCTCTTTCACGCGCAGCCATAGCAGTGGCAAGCTGCTCCTCGCGGTCCGTGGCCTCCTGTTGTAGGCGCTCCTTAGCCTCGGCCGTAGTAGCCAGCTCCAGCTCAAGGCGCTCCTTCGCACCAACGGCGACCTCAGCCTTCTTCTCTGCTTGACCAAGGCTCTTTTTGGGAGCATCGATCTCACGAAGGGAGGTGTTATGCTCCTCTGCATCCAAAAAGTACAGGTGTCAGATAACATGACAAGAATATACGAAGAAGTAAACATCAAAGGCATAATAGTACCTTGAAGCTGTTTGAGGCTGGCCTCAAAGACCAGTGCTCCCGCATCCGCTTGGCATCCTGCACAAAAGGCTGCAGGAAGAAGACCTACCAGTCAGAAAAAGGACTCGGGGGCTACGCCCACTAGAAAAGAACAGAAGCAAGATACACACACGAAAACGCTCGGGGGCTCCCCCCAAGACTCGAAGAACAAAACAAGAAAACTCTTTTACAAACGCTCGGGGGCTCCCCCCGTGGCAGGAGACTTACATGATCCAATGGCGACGTCGAAGGTCCGCTAGCAAAATTCTGAGGCGCAACCACCTGAACCTCCCGCAGAAGAGGATTCGGAGCAGCGCCCTCAGAAGTTGCCACCGTCTGAAGAGGAGGAGACACAACTTTCGACTCCCCCATCATCTCTCGAGCACCATCACTGTAGGAATCGTTGGAAGAGTGCCTGCACAAGGACAAATTAGCACAAGCACAAAGTCAACAGCACAGGAAAAGCAGTACAGAGGAAACTTACGAGTCCAGCGAGCTCAGGTTGAAGACAGGAGGGGTCCTTCGGACTCTCTTCTCCTTGTTCTTCCCTTCCTTCTTCTCTTCCTTCTTTTCTTCCTTCTTCCGCTTCACTGGCGGGTGCGGCGCTACAGTCCGCACGGGGATAGCAGGAATAGGAGAAGAAGAGCATCCATGCCCGTCACTATGACGCTCAAGACACGAAGGGTTCCTAGGAGTCGGAGGAGTCGAGGCATCTGAAGACTCGCTGGAGCTCCGCGATCGTTTGCGCGTGTGGTCCTCGCTCGACTCGTTGGCATCTTCAGCCGGAGATCGCGCTGATGGCAGCTCGGACATGGAATCCACCAAATCATTGTCCGGAGCATCCGGATATACTTCGGGTAATGGAGGCGACATACCCGGCACTTTGAAGCTCTGCACAAAAGAAGAACAATTTGTCAGCAAACAAATACAAAACAATGCAGTCGAAAAACAGCGCTACGCGCACGGATCTACACCGTGGAGCGAAGCGAAGAAAACGGAGGTCGGCGACTTCCTGTGATTTCCTATCCGGCCTTGAACTTCAGCAGCAAGCGAAGGGCCCTGTCAAGATCTCCCTCGGAGATTTTCTCAGCCGAAACCCTCGTCGGATCACACCGGCCAGCATAAAGGAACATTGGGTGCACCCTAGCCTGGAGAGGCAGCACCCGACGCTCGAGGAAGGTGCAGATGATATCCACACCATTCACTTCCTTCTCCGGAATCAACTCGAGATCCTCCACCCGACGATATAGAGCCTCTATCTCCGCCACCTCGCCATCCAAGATCTTGTTTTTCCAAGACCTTTTCGGCTCAATCTTCTGGGAGGGGTCGAAAGGAACAAGACCAAAATCTTGCCCAGGCACTACGGAGTCGCGGATATAAAACCATCGCCTCCTCCAGTACTGGACAGATTCAGACATGGAAAAAGAAAAGAAAAGCAGATTGGGCCTGAGGGAGATGATGCAACCCCCAATGGGATAAACACCATCCGAACCAGATTGCCTCTTCACGGAATAAAGTTTCCGGAAGAGGCCAAAATGCGGCTCAATACCGAGCCAGCACTCGCAGAAAGTGATAAAACAAGCAATGTGAAGAAGAGAATTGGGGGAAAGATGATGCAGCTGGATGCCATAGAGAAAGAGCAGCCCACGAAGGAAGTCATGGACTAGGAAGGAAAACCCACGAATAACGAAGGAGAGAAACATAACCCGATACCCAGCGGGGGGACGGGGGATTACCTCGTTGCCGGGGAGTCTGACGGCCTCCCTATCCTGCGCCTCATTCGCGAAGCTTGCGGAGGTCACTCACCCGCGTCTCTGATCGTCGCCAACCACCGTCGGTGACACGGGTAGTGGTGGCGCCTTTCTTCCCTCCGGCGGCGCTGGTACCAACCGCAGATGATGACTTCTTCGGTTTCCCGATCGCGCTAAGACGGCGCTGGCGGTGAGAGCGTAGAAGGGAAGAAGTAAGTGTGGAAGGATATTCCAGCGCGCAGCAAGAACTCCTAGAGCACAAGGAGGCAGTGAAAACAAGAATCGATGCGGTGAAAACAAATTGCAGCTTTCTCCAATGATTATAACTGCGAAGACGACGCACGACAACCGTCCATCAAGAAGACCTAACGCCAATGGCAGATCTAGCCATGCACGTGTCAGCATCACAACGAACCGTCGTTACCACGCCGTCCACTACGCGCGGAAATCGAGGCGACACCGTAATTATCTCCACGCCGCGCGTAACCGGTCAATTCAAGGTCAGCAAGTGGGACCCACGTTCGTCCAGTCAAGTCATCTCTGGCGTAGCAGACGCTTGAGGTCATTGATCGTCAGCACTGATGTCATCAAAAGCTATACTAGCAACAACTACAATTTCTTCGGCTTCAAAGCTAAGAGTACTCACTCGAATCTACGATTTGACTAAATACTCGGGGGCTACTCCAGTTAGGAGCGCTGGACGCGCACCCGAAAGATGAATAAAAACGAACTATTTCTTCGAGTCCTACGTCGAGTCTACGACTCCACTACGGGCTCGGGGGCTAGTCCCATAGGGAGGATGGATTTAAGCATCCGATTTTTTTTGTGTCCAACGGACTTAACACTGAACAACGTCTGAATTAAAGTCTCCGCTCGAGTCTACAACTCAAACAGACACTCGGGGGCTACTCCCATAGGGAGCGCTGGCCACGCACCCTATGAATTCTTCGACTGCGATCTTTCGGATTAGCATGCAAAAAACTTTTCGGCAACTCTGCCCCAACAAAACACTAAGTGAGCAACGTTCTCCTTGGCCACCCGAAACACCTCCGCGGTGATAAACATTTGTATGATGTGTCTGCGACACAAAGATAAGACCTACAGATATCATCCGATGGCCTGGCAACGCACACGACTGCGCTCTGCTAGTATAAACCCATGCCAGCAGGCGCGATGAAAAATCCCGACGGACGCGTTGGGTACATCAGTTAAAATCACTGGAATTCCACTCCTGTAAGTCCTCCGCGGCCTGAGTCGAATTACGCCATCATATGTTCCGGGTTCGAGTTAAGGGACTCGAACCTAAGGAAGATCGTGTTGTTTCGTCCTAAGACAGTTAACTGACCCTGATCCGTCGGGTGAGTCAGGCACACACATCAACAATCCCTACACACACACTATTAATACGTAGTTGCACCCGAAGGATTGAAGAGTCCTCAGCCGAATCTACGATTCGACTGATCACTCGGGGGCTACTGACATGGTTATACCTTACGGGTAAGTGATCTTAGCATACCTGGTCTAGCCCAAGGAAGGCCCACGGCAGATGTACGCCGGCCCATGAAGATTTTCGGGTGGCCAAGGCCCATGACGCCTTCGGATGCTTGGAGAGCAAGACTAGCGTAGATAGGAAATTCAAAGGGGTAAAACCCTAGAACTTGTAACCGACTAGGTCTATGCCCGGGACCTGCCTGAGTCTATATAAAGGCTAGGAGGGCACGACCTAGATCTCTCTCTCATACTTTCGCATACACACCTCCACGCCAGATTGCATCTGCGCACCCCTGTAACCGTCAGTTCCGCCGTAATCAAGAGCATGCAAGCAGGAGTAGGGTTTTCCCTCCGGGGGCCTAAACCTGGGTAAACCTTGTGTCCCCGTGTTGCTTGTCTGCTAACCGTTCCACGATCTCCATCATCCCCATCTTCTCCAAAACCCAAGTCCATAACAATGGGCATTCATGAGAATAAACCTCGTCACATTCGTTTCAACAGTCTTTTATCAGTAGATAGAGTAATCCTATCTGATGCATGTTTTCCTTTTGTGAACTATATTACCTGATCCACCGCTCCTAGCATAACTAGGGTTTGGCTTATGAGTGTCGCTAGTTCCATAGTTCAGTCAAGCTTAGCCATGCTTAGTGGTCAAATGCTGATCATTCAGGTGATGCACCGGAGATGCGAATGAATCTAGTATGGTAGGATGTGATGATGTGATCAGGGGTGGATGATAAACATGCCAAGGCTTGTATGGAAGGCCACGTGGGTTGTGGTTTTTGTAGTCCCATACTTGCCACCCCTAGGACCCGATGTTCTTGCCTCTTGAACCAAGATAAGCGTACAACCACACGGGGGCCTGGAAACCCCCTCGACCAACTAACTTGCCTAGTAGATTCCATGAGTCACATAGTTTGGGCTTTCCATTCGACATATGCATCTTGGTCGTTCTTGAATGAAGGTGAAGGAGGTGCATTCATACAGGTAGGTAAGCGTGGCAGGGAATGGGAGATGCCCAACATCCGTAATCTCAAACCCTGTTCACATCGCTAGGGACCAACTTCGGGACTCGACCCGTTACGGCAGCATCTCCTTAGTGCGTGACTCATGGTCTCGGCGAAAACAAGGTAAAGGTCGTGGTCAACCACTCTCTGCCGGCCTTCCAAGGAAGATGGCTAAAAATAGGCATTAAGAATCGGTTGGTACGTGTGGGTAAAGTTGTGCACCCCTGTAGGGTTATTAATCTTTTCGAAAAGCCGTGTCCACGGTTATGGACGACTTGGGAACGGACGTGAAGATCATAGAGAACTATAACCAAATGTTAAAACTTGTCAACTAAAGTGAGATCCGGAATATTTCATCGGGGTTGTTGAGGGGGTAGTCCGAGAAGAGATGTTCTGTTGATGATGGTTCTTGGTGGATATCAAAGATGATTTTAAGATCTAGAGTTGAAGTCTTCTTATCCCCATTTGAAAATGATCTGACTAGACGAGTTTCTTCTCCCTCTTGTTTTGAAAACAAAAGATGGCTTTATGCAAAACAACTCCACTGGCCATAAGTCTTGTGGAGTACACCCTGTACTCAGCCTTGCTTCGTTGATATTTTTCTACAGATGATGCTACTCCAACTGAAGGTGGTTTCTACATCGAAGTCAATGAGTAGTCGGGGTTCCCGGGCAGCAGCCTAGGATCTATGGAAGGGTCGCTACTTCTGTTTAAGGCCTCTTAGGCCCTTTGCTAAGTCTATTGTTTAGAACAACTTGTTTGCTTCCGCTGTTTGATGTAATGATGGGTCTGTGACCCCTGGCTTGTATGACTGGTTTGTAACTCTCTTAAGAGTTTACCTTATTAATGTATGGTTTGTATGTTCTGTAATGTTACCAATCTTCCCTGCGCGTTTCGGAATTTAGGTTAGGCTTATATCAGATGAGGTTCTGGTATTTGTCTAGCCCTGATCCCGGGTCGTGACAGATTTTGGTATTAGAGCAGGATTGCCTATAGGAAACCCTTCTAGCTGGTCGATGTCGAGTCTAGAGTTTGAGAAAACTATTTGAAAGCTAAAATTATTTGCAAAACTTTGAATAGGAATCTTTTTACTCCTTATACAAGGTTGTTCTATTGCTGAGTTGTCTTACCTCGTTTGCTTTGCAAAGTTTTCACTTCTCGTCTATCGTTTCAAACTCTTAGGATATACGGGTTTGGGTTGTTCTTACCTAGTACTCCGTACTTGGTTGCAAGACTCAGAGTTTCTAAGATATGTTTGTGCAACTGAAGCATTGTTTTTCAACTTTGCTAAGGATGCCTCTAATCCCGCTCTCTTTTCTCTTTTGTGACTTGTTGGTATCATATCATGCGTGCATTCCATTGTTATGGTTTGTATCTAAGTTGGTAGCGTATACATTTCGTATGCTTGTTCTACTGCCATACTTAATGCATTGATATAGTTTTCATCCACATGTTCACCTCTATCATGATCTTTTGATATGGTTTTTCCATCCTTTCTTGTACCCATTTTTGTGAATCCATTCTCATGGTTTCTGTTTTCTCCTCAGGATGCCGGCTGGTACTCGTGGTTCTGTTGGCCACCGAGGAAACAACAATGCTGATCAGGAACTTCCACCACCTCCCACAATGGCCGAGGTTCTCAACAACATTGAGACCAACCGTCTGCGGAATGAACGCCTTCTGGAGCGCAGAACACTGAACGTCGTCCTGATGACTGTGTCACACTTGGAGATTTCATCTGCTCTTTTCCTCCAATCTTCACCCACTCCAAGGAGCCCCTTGAAGCTGATGATTGGCTCCGTACCATAGAGCGCAAGTTCAGTGCTCTTCGTGTCCGTCCCGCTGACCGTGTCAATTTCGCCACCTATCAACTGAAAGGTGTTTGGTGGGAAGGTTTTCAAAATCTGCAAGATCGGGGACATGTTGTTACTTGGGAAGAGTTTGTTGCAACATTTCGTGGCTCTTATATCCCTAAGCCCATCATGGATCTCAAAAGGAGGGAGTTTTTGGATCTGACTCAGGGGCGCAAGGATATTGAAACCTATGGGCATGAGTTTACTCGCCTGGCTCGTTATGCAACTAGGGATGTGACCAATGATGAAGATAAGCTAGAGCTGTTCCGTAAGGGACTTAACCCGGCACTTCACTATGAGTTGCTGCCTTTCAAGTTCCAGTCTTTCCAGGACTTGCACAATCAGGCTCTTACTCTGGAGCATGGAAGGAAGGACATGGAAGTCTCTCAGAAGCGTGAAGAAGGAAATTCTCGTGCTTCTTGCTCTGGTAACAAGAAGCGCCGTGTCTTTGTTCCATACAGTGTTGTGCCTCGTGCTCCCTATGCACCCAAGTCTTCTGGCAACAATTCTCGTCAGCCACAGTCAAATACTGGTGGATCAAACTATCATCCTCCTGCTGGTTCTCACACTGGGGTTACCTGTTACTCATGTGGTCAGCCTGGTCACTACTCAAGGGAGTGTTCTCAAAGGGCTACCAGACGCAATGATCAGCAGGCAAAGAAGAATGATAAATATCAAGGTACTGGACGTGGTCGTCTAACCCATGTCACTGTTGAGGAAGCTTAGGAAGATCCACGTGTCATTCTGGGTATGCTCCGTGTCAATTCAATTCTCGCAACAGTCTTGTTTGATTCTGGAGCATCGCATACATTCATCTAAAATTTGTTTGCTCAAGAGCATGGGATAAATTTTGAACCCTTGTCCACCCCTTTTACCATCCATTCCCCGGGTTCTAGCTGGTTCACCACTATGGTTAGTCACGGGAATGAGATTGACATAGCCTACCAGAAGTTCCCCACTTCTTTCGTTGCACTCAAGTCATGTGACATTGATGTCATTCTGGGCATGGACTAGTTAACCAAGTATCAAGCCGTCATTGACTGTGCACTTAGAACAGTTTCTGTGACCTCTCATGCTGGCATAACTGTCAAGTATTGGACTGATGGTTCAAAGTCTTCGTCAGCAGTTCTTAAACCTTTCTCGGAGTTGTATGCCATGTATGTCCTACCCACTCTTTATCAAGAAGCAGGATACAAATATTCCAAGATTGGTGGTTGATTACCGTCCACTCAACGCGATGACAATCAAGAATAAGTACCCACTTCCCCGGATAAATGACCTCTTTGATCAATTAAGTGGTGCCACTGTCTTCTCCAAAATGGATTTAAGATCAGGGTATCATCAAATCATGATCCGAAAGGAGGATATCCCAAAGACAGCATTCACAACTCGTTATGGTCTTTACGAGTATACAGTGATGTCCTTCGGGTTGACCAATGCCCCTGCCACATTCATGAGGCTCACGAAATCCGTCTTCATGGAGTATCTCGACAAGTTCGTCGTGGTATACATTGATGATATTCTAATCTACTCCAAGACCGAAGAAGAGCATGCCGAACATTTACGTTTGGTACTGACTAAACTTCGTGAACATCGCCTCTACGCTAAGTTTTCCAAATGTGAGTTCTGGTTACAAGAGCTTGTCTTCCTTGGTCATGTTGTGTCTGGAAGTGGTGTCGATGTCATACCGGATAAGGTTCAGACCATTCTGGAATGGAAGTCACCTACTTCAGTCAAGGAAGTCCGAAGTTTTCTTGGAATGGCTGGATATTATCGCCGATTCATCAAGAAATTCTCCAAGATAGCCAAGCCTATGACTGATCTTCTTAAGAAAGATAAGAAGTTTGAATGGTCAGAAAAGGCAGAAGAAAGCTTCCAAGCTTTGAAAACTAAACTAACCACTGCTCATGTGCTTGTCCTTCCGGATACAAGCAAGGACTTCGTCATCTATTGTGATGCTTCTCTCCAAGGGCTTGGTTGTGTGTTGATGCAATATGGTCATGTAGTGGCCTATGCTTCTCGGCAGTTGAAGCCACATGAGAACAATTATCCAACCCATGATCTCGAGCTCGCTGCTGTTGTTCATGCTCTCAAGCAATGGCGACATTATCTCATCGGTAACCGTTGTGAACTTTACTCGGATCATCAAAGCATAAAGTACCTCTTTACCCAGCCAGATCTGAATCTCAGGCAAAGACGATGGTTGGAACTCATCAAAGATTATGATTTGGGTCTCAACTATCAACTCGGCAAAGCCAATGTCGTAGCTGATGCGCTAAGTCGGAAGTCTTATTGCAACAATCTGATGATTTCACAAGCCCAACCTACTCTCTATGAGGAAATCAAGCGTCTTAACCTTGAAGTAGTTCCTTGTGGATTCCTTGCTAACCTTGAAATAAAATCTTCTCTCGAGGACCAAATCAAGGAAGCTCAAAAGCAAGATGATGAAGTTACCAAGATCAAAGAACGTGTTGCAAGCGGTGAAGCTAAATGTTTTTCCGTCAATGATCAAGGTACTCTCTACTTCAGTAATCGGCTAGTGGTTCCAAACAATCGGAAAATCAAAGATCTAATCCTACTAGAAGCTCATGAATACCCTCTGTCTATTCATCCTGGTGGTACCAAGATGTACCAAGATCTCCGTCAAAGATTCTGGTGGAGTGGAATGAAACCAGAAATCGCTCGCTTTGTTGCAGAGTGCGACGTTTGCCGTCGTGTGAAGGCTGAACACCAAAGGCCTGCTGGACTTCTGCAGCCGTTGAAAATTTCTGAGTGAAAATGGGATGAAATTGGTATGGATTTTATCACTGGACTCCCAAGAACACAAGCAGGAAATGATGCCATATGGGTAATAGTTGATCGGTTATCTAAAGTTGCTCATTTCCTTCCAGTTCGTGAAACTATCCGTGCTAGTCAAATGGCTAACCTATACATCTCTCGGATCGTCGTTCTTCATGGTGTTCCCAAGAAGATCATCTCTGATCGTGGAAGTTTGTTTACTTCCAAATTCTGGCAAAGTTTCCAAGAAGCAATGGGAACTCATGTCTCCTTCAGCACAGCTTATCATCCTAAAACCGGTGGTCAAACTGAAAGAGTGAATCAAATTCTTGAAGACATGCTCAGAGCGTGTGTCATATCCTTTGGAAAGAACTGGGAGAAATGTCTTCCTTTTGTGGAGTTCTCCTATAACAACAGTTTTCAATCCAGTTTGGGCATGGCACCTTTCCAATTCCTGTATGGGAGAACATGTCGAACACATTGAATCGGGATGAAACCGTGAAAGATAATTCTTTGGTCCGGACATGATCCAAGAAGCAGAAGATCAAGTTCGCATAATTCGAGAGCGTCTGAAGGCCGCTCAATCTCGTCATAATACTAACTATGATCGTCATCATGTTGATGTTCATTATGAAGTTGGTGATCAAGTCTATCTCCGGGTCACTCCTCTGAAGGGTGTCCATCGATTCGGTATCAAAGGCAAATTGGCTCCTCGCTACGTTGGTCCCTTTTGCATTCTCTCCAAGCGGGGTGAGCTTGCCTACAAATTGGATCTACCTTCATCTTTTCCAGAGGTACATGATGCTTTCCATGTGTCTCAACTCAAGCGTTGCTTCAAAGATCCCATTCGTGGTGTGGACCATGAAACTTTGGATCTCCAAGATGATCTAACCTACCGAGAATACCCTGTTCGTATCCTTGATGAAACCGAGCGCAAGACTCGTCATCAAACCATCAAGTTCCTGAAAGTTCAATAGTCTCATCACTCTGAGTTAGAAGCAACCTGGGAACGCGAAGATCGTCTTCGATCTGAGTATCCTGCCTTCTTTTCTAAAACCTAGGAATCTCGGGTCGAGATTCTTGTAAGTGGGGTAGAGCTGTAACATACCACCTTTCGTGTAATATTAATAAATACATGTTTGAGCATTTCATGCATGCATTACACTTGCACTTAGATTTAACCAAATAAGAGCAAGCAAAACCCTAATTATTTCCCCCTTTCAAACTATTCAAATGGTTCTATATTTTGATAACTACCAAAACAAGAGGAGCTCAAATAGTTATAAGTGCCCCTTAGTGTTTTCATATATTACACAAAAGTTTCTATAAATTGAAATTATTTAAAACAGGTTTGAATTCCAAATATAAAAAGAAACCAGAAAAACATAAATATAAAAGGATTTCCTGGAAAAATATCTAAACCTAACCCTCTCTGGGCAAAGCCCACTTCCCTCTCTCTCTTTCTGCCGCCAGCAGCCCGCCAACCCGGGGCCCAAGCCAGCCTACCTCTGGCCCGTACCCCTTCGGCCACGAGTCCTCGTCGTCTTCCTCCCCGAGCGAAGCAGCTGCGTGCCGCAGCTGCCGCCGTCGATCCTCGCCGGCGTTGCGATGTGCGCCGCCACCCCTGGAGCTGTGGATAAGACCCGCCTCGACCCCCTCTTCCTCCCAGTACCGGTTTCGCTTCCTCTCTCCCTCTATTCCGTTTTTCCCAAAATGGTCGAACCCTAGCCGTCGTCATTGCCGCTTGTCGTCGTCACTGGAGAACGCCCCAAGCCTCGCCGTTGGCCCTGGGAGCTGCGCCTCGTCGAGCTGAGCCTCCCCGCCGAAGGAATCGGCCGTGGGCGCTCAGAATCGTCGACGTCGACCTCATCTCTTCCGACGCCGGCCACCGTCGATTACTCCTCCGTCCGAGCTCCCCTCGCCTCCCCGACACCACCGTCGTGCTCCTGGTGAGCCACTGGTGCTCAAGCACCTCTCTGTTTCCTCCCTTTCCCGCTGTAGCTTCTTCCCCGCGAGTGCCCGACGTCGCCGTCGCTCGCCGTTGTTGCATTGCCGTCTCCGGTGACCAATAATAGGCGGCGCCACCACCAATCGACTCCCCATCGTCGTCTGTGTCCAACGCCCCCAACCTCGCATTCAGGCGCGCTCAGAATCGCTGGATTCGAGCTCGACCTGGGAGCAACTCCATTGATGACATCAGCATGATGTCATGCTAATGTCATATCTCTTTTTCTTTTCTTTTAATTATTTCTGTAAATAGAAAATCCCTGATAGGTGGGCCATACATGTAAGAGTTTTATTATTTTCTGTAATTATTTTTTGAAATGATTAAAAATCTGACATGTGGGCCCAAGTTTGGGAATTATTTCAAATATTCCAAAAATGAGTTAAAATGAAATAAAATTTGGGAAATTCATAAGTAATTCATTTTAAATCAGAAAAATACAAATAATATACCAAAATGATCAGAAAAATGAAACCTATCTAACTAAGCTATAATCATACATTGTTAATCAACTTTGATAGCAAGTTTAATTAGAATAACTAATTGAACCCCACATGTGATTTCGATGATCCCCTGTTTTAGGGTTTACAAATCTCGGATTCCTTTTAAAGTGAACAAGCATGTGTTAGGGTTCAATTCAACACTATTTAACTTGTCATATCATCCATATTGTGTGAGCATTGCACATGCCATGTGTTGAGTGTCGCTTTCTCTTTTCTGGTGATTTGTTCTCGTGAATAGGAACTGAACCCGAAGCTGAAGTCAACGCCATCGAAGAGCAGTACCAATCCAACAACGGACAAGGCAAGCGAAGCCCCACTCATACATATGAATCCTATGATTACAAAGTATTTCATGCTCGTCATATCATTCGGTTCAACAGTCTTTTATCAGTAGATAGAGTAATCCTATCTCTGATGCATGTTTTCCTTTGTGAACTATATTACCTGATCCACCGCTCCTAGCATAACTAGTGTTTGGCTTATGAGTGTCGTTAGTGCCACAGTTCAGTCAAGCTTAGCCATGCTTAGTGGTCAAATGCTGATCATTCAGGTGATGCACCGGAGATGCGAATGAATCTAGTATGGTAGGATGTGATGATGTGATCAGGGATGGATTATAAACATGCTAAGGCTTGTATGGGAGGCCACGTGGGTTGTGGTTTTTGTAGTCCCATACTTGCCACCCCTAGGACCCGATGTTCTTGCCTCTTGAACCAAGACGAGCGTACAACCACACGGGGGCCTAGAAACCCCCTCGACCAACTAACTTGCCTAGTAGATTCCATGAGTCACATAGTTCGGGCTTTCCATTCGACATACGCATCTTGGTCGTTCTTGAATGAATGTGAAGGAGGTGCATTCATACAGGTAGATAAGCGTGGCAGGGAATGGGAGATGCCCGGCATCCGTAATCTCAAACCATGTTCACATCGCTAGGGACCGACTTTGGGACTCGACCCGTTACGGAGGCATCTCCTTAGTGCGTGACTCATGGTCTCGGTGAAAGCAAGGTAAAGGTCATGGTCAACCACTCTCTGCCGGCCTTCCAAGGAAGAGGGCTAAAAATTAGGCATTAAGAATCGGTTGGTACGTGTGGGTAAAGTTGTGCACCCCTGCAGGGTTATTAATCTTTTCGAAAAGCCGTGTCCACGGTTATGGACGACTTGGGAACGAACGTGAAGATCATAGAGAACTATAACCGAATGTTAAAACTTGTCAACTAAAGTGAGATCCGGAATATTTCCTCGGGGTTGTTGAGGGGGTAGTCCGGGAAGACAGGTTCTGTTGATGATGGTTCTTGGTGGATATCAAAGATGATTTTAAGAGCTAGAGTTGAAGTCTTCTTATCCCCATTTGAAAATGATATGACTAGACGAGTTTCTTCTCCCTCTTGTTTTGAAAACAAAAGATGGCTTTATGCAAAACAACTCCACTAGCCATAAGTCTTGCGGAGTACACCCTGTACTCAGCCTTGCTTCGTTGATATTTTTCTACAGATGATGCTACTCCAACTGAGGGTGGTTTATACGTCGAAGTCGACGAGTAGTCGGGGTTCCTGGGCAGCAGCCTAGGATCTATGGAAGGGTCGCTACTTCTGTTTAAGGCCTCTTAGGCCCTTTGCTAAGTCTGTTGTTTAGAACAACTTGTTTGCTTCCGTTGTTTGATATAATGATGGGTCTGTGACCCCTGGCTTGTATGACTGGTTTGTAACTCTCTTAAGAGTTTACCTTATTAATTTATGGTTTGTATGCTCTGTAATGTTACCGATCTTCCCTGCGCGTTTCGGAATTTAGGTTAGGCTTATATCAGATGACGTTCTGGTATTTGTCTAGCCCTGATCCCGGGTCATGACAATTCACAAGATAAGATCATGCATATATATATATGGGTGCCATGTTATACGAATGTCGCTATGATTTGTTTGTGCTGCCTCTGCCATCATGTCTCTCTTGTTTTGGTCAGCGCCAATGCGTCTCCGTTTGGCCTCTAGTGCGCTGCCTTGCACGTGTTCGACGAAATCTCTACGAGTGTTTTGGTTCCACTAGATGTCATCGCTTTGTGGCAACGCTTCGTCAACCAGATTCTGGCGTCTGATACTGTGACCCCTCTGACAATATCTCATTCCGCGACACCGGCTACTTCCGCCCACTTTAACAACAATCGAAAGTCGTCTCTCCACCTCTCCGATCTAAACCGTGAGACACCGTCCCTAAAATGTATTTTCTATATATGAGATATACTTGTTGCATTTAATTTGTTCATACTTGCATAGATATGTTGTGGTTTGGGGATATTATGCTGATTCACTTCATAATTAAATATGGAGCACATATGCGGGCTTTTATAGCCTTATATTGGCCCCATTTAAATTTGTGTAGCGAACCGATGATATAATTTTGCCTTGTTAATACAACATTAAATTGCGGGGTATTTAGACAACATAAACCACCCAATTAATTGTCGGGACCCTGGTTTCGCTTAATATTGCCTAATTGCATCGCATCTTTGCCATGTCATACATCATACATGCATCATGCCCGATCTTTTGCCGTAGTATTAAATAGTGCATCCGGTGTTTCTTCTAGTGTTTTGCTTCTTCACGGACTAGGCCGATGAGTTGATGCGAGTGTCGCCCCGATCTTCGAATGAACCTTCGGCAATGTTTTCAGGAGAGCATTCTCCCCCTTTCTACCTATCTTACTTTTATAGTCTTTACTTCCTCCTGTTGATCTATTTCTATCTGTGTTGCGATGCTTTAGATTCCGTACCCTTTTATATATCCCTACAGCCTTTATATTGCCTTGGACACGCCCTATTGCCTTGTTTGGGTAGACAGTTGGCCTTGCGAGTCGTAGTCGCTTGCTCAGGTGCTGCTTCGCGTCGTCAATGTTCCACTGATGTTGGGGTTGGCATATTCTTAAAGGTGGAGATGATCGTGGATTTAATTACAATTGGTTAATTAAATATTAAAACTGTTATAACTAATGAAGAGGCACCAGTGGGCAATAGTTGAGATATGGTTGTTAACCTTCCACTTGTGTCCACCTAGGACCCGAGTTCTTGACACCTGTTCCGAGACTGAGCGCGCTAACCACATGTGGGGTGTGTGGGCACCCCTATCGGCTTAGTACCTGATTTCAAAGAACTGTTCTGGGGGCCACAAACTAGTTTGAAGTTTTCATGCCACGTTATGCCATGTATGCCATGTTATGCCATGTTATTACCTGTTGCTCGATGAGCGTTTATTACTGCTGCATAGGTGTGGCACTCTGTCATGGGAATATATTGTCTATGGCCTCTGCTCCCGTGCAAGTGTACGCAACCCTAGAGTCCGTACGAGGAGGATTAGCTATACCTCGTATGGGTAGCTCTTTCGGTGGCCCCCCATGTGCTTGCTTTGGGTTTGGGAAAGCGTCGTGTCCTAGGCCCCGCCGACATACCGATGGAAGTATGTTAATTGATCTAGCAACAATGGTCGAAGTGCGTGTGGAAACTTTGGTGCACCCCTGCAGGGTTAAATATTTTCGAGAAGCCGTGTCCGCGGTTATGGACGACTTGGAGCACAGTATCTCGATCATAGACAACTATAACTAAAGTTTACTGTTATAAATTGACTTGTATCTGACATGACTAGTAAGTTGGATAACCACCATGAAAATAATATATAAAACTGTCAACCGTGTGAGTTCCCTCGGCTTGACTTCCTCGTTTGGTCTCGAGGGGGAAATACCAGGATGGGTATGTTTGGTGGTAGTATCAGGATGGTTTCGAATAGGTCTTTCTTATCTCTCTCTGATAGCCGACAGTTGTATCGAGTCTATATAGGCTGTTTAGTGCATGTTGCGTCGCCGCTTAAGTCCCCATACCTATGTAGGCAAGGACCGCCGAATTGTAGTCTCGTCGTGTACTGGCCTTAGTACTGCCCGCTCTTTTTTTCCTTTGCCCTTTGTCGGCACCCCTTTTGTTTTAGCAGGTTTTGAGTTCGACGATGTTACCAGGGTTACCCTTACGGCTTGGCCTGGGCAGGGTTATGGACGCCATTGGTTATTCTTCAGGGATCTTAGCTCAATTTGCATCTTGTCCGTACTCGGACGCTGTATCGTTTTTAAGGTGATTTGGATCTTTGTATTGTATATCTGTATTCTTGACTCATGGAGTCGTGTTGTATATAAATGTTCTGTGGGTTCCATCATGGACTATTGTGTAATTATATTACTTCGTTTTCCACCCGCACGCAAGTGCCTGGTGGGCACCTTTGAATCGTTTCTATGCGGGTTTGGCGGGAATCGCTGAAACTTGCATAGGGTCGATCCGAGGGTGTTACATCCACCTTGTGTATCACACTTGTGGAAAGCCACCCAGGAACAAAGGGATTTGAGATACTTAGTGTTTAGAAGCTTCTAGTGCAACCACATGGCATATGGGCTCTGCCTTGATCATATAGGTTGCAATAACTTAGCCAGATGGACAGATGTCGGTAGTGTGGTAGGATGGAACACATCCATTTGGTCTAAGGGAAGGCTTCTGAAAGATCTCGTCTTGATGCATGTCGATTCTTGTGGGGAAAGTGAACCACCTCTCGATAAGGAAAAACCTAAGTACTTAGCCGTGTCCCCGGCAACGGACAATTTGAGCATCAAGACATTGAAGCTATCAAGGATCTCCTCATCCCAATTTCTAAGTTAAAACTTGTGGTTGGACAAGGGTTAAGGTTCACCAATGTCTATTGGTGGTTCCTGGGTGTTTTGATAAACAAAAACTTAGTGTTTTCAACTGATAGGAAAAAATCTATTTTGAGCAAAGCAAGCCTAAGCTACACTTAGCCAAATTCATATAGTTGATAGATACTACTATTCTACTATGGTATCACTTGCCAATACAATTCCAAATGTATTGACCCACTGTGGTTGTAACTTGTGATGTTGCAGGTTACTCTGATGAGGATTAGGGTTATGAGTCTACACTCAACATGTTTGCTTGTGGCACATGAAGGTGAAGACTTTACTTTAATTATTTATGTTATGAACTCTTGTACTAGCCTTTGGCTATGGAGTTGTAAAAGACTATGTTTATCTATGGAATGACGATGTAATAAAGACCTTTGTATATGTGTACTTCATCTTAAACTGTGGATGCTAGCATTTGATCCAGGGACTAGCATTGCAATCACTTGGGACCTTTACCTTATAAAGGTGGGGTCTTACAGATGGTATCAGAGCACTGTGTTTCCTGTAGGATTATGACCCTGGGATGGATTAGACTAAGAAAACCACCAAAGAAAAAACACAACTCTTTGCAAATTCCACACTTGTCTTTTTCTTCCCGTAAACTTTTCTAATCTTCTTTCTCATCTTCATTTGTAGATGAACTCCATCAATGAAGCCGTGAGGAAGGGACCACTCATGACTATGACTTTGGAGTGTGAGATGGAGTTTCCCAAAGCACTCAAGAACCTTATGGTTACCATGGGGATACATGGAGCAACAGTGTACAAGGGATTTCCCGTGATGGATGAAGGAGAAGAATATTGGTGGGTGCAACTTCACTTGTACAAAATCAAAGAAAGACAACCACAAGGAGTCGGGATTCTGCATGGTCACCAAATAAGAAATGCACATGTCATTCTTTGACTCTACAAGGAATGCGGCTTGAAATGCCATCAAGGAGCTTGGTGACAGACTCAAGTGTAGAATGCTCAACACTCAAAATGACCTTAGATAAGATAAGAAGCATATCCAAGACTTAGAGGCTGCTAACCAACGTTTAAGAGAAGACATCATAGACTTAGCATTGGAATCTTGTGATCAAGATCGACAGATTGCCTCTAGGGATGCCCTGATAGCTAATTTGGCAAGTGAGTGGGAATTGTAACGTACTCCGTTAGTTGGACCACCACACTTATCGTATTTTTACAAAAAATTGTCTAAGTTATGTTGAACCTTAGTGTTGTGATGGACTTTGTATGCCATGACTTGTATGTTTTATGGATGATGTATGCTTTTTCTTTCATTCTACTATCTTGTTTTCTTTTACTTGTGTTGTTCTAATATTTCTCTATCTTACATTAGATGCCTAGCTTTGTGATCAGCACTATCGAGGAGTTCAATGGAACTCGTTTTGGTTCACGCATGTAGCACCCCGGGTAAAACCATTATTATAAAATCGCATGTTAAAAATACTTTGTGCATCATCATGACATCATCATGCATAGTAATTGCCAAAACTAATTTCTAAAGCCTAGTTGTTTTCTAAATTAATCCCCTCTATTTCAAATACAAACCCCGACCTCTTTCAGATATGTTGTTTGTCTAAAAACTATTTATAAAAGCCTTTTATAAAATATATCAAACAACAATCTAAATAAAATAAAAGTATTTTTAAAATTCAGGAGGCAACCGACCAGGCGCAACCGGACCAACCGGGAGTCCAACTACAACCCCAAACCCTAGTGCCTGCAAACCCTAGACCAAACCTAGTCCCTACCCTGCCGCCACACACATGCCTGGTGCACTCACGCACACAGCAACACACCCGCGCGCACCCACTCCCCCAACATGCCTGCACCCACCCTGATCCCACCTGCGCCAGTCCACCCTAGCCCGACCACTCCCTCCACCACGCCCCCCATCGCGTTGACCGGCCCTACCCCTTCGACGACGCATGCTTAGACCCACTCGCGAGCGACGCGCCCGTCCTTCCCCGCCTCTCTCCCGTCCCGCACGCCATATCCTCCCTCCTCCCTGATCGACGGCGCCGCTAGGCCTCTGCCGCCATCTGCCTCTTCCCCCACGACCCTGCTCCCGTCATTCCCACCTCGCGGCCGCCCCGTCCCTGCTTCTTATCTGCCTCCAGGAGCTCCGCGGGTCCCCATCTTCCTGGCCTCTGTCTCCTCTACGGGCCGCTCCAGGCGCTTGGCCGCGTCTCTGCCCCACCTCGTCACAGCGACCCTTGCACCGTCCCCGTCTTTGGATCCCGCTGTTCGTCGATGTTCATCCGCGAGGACGAGACGATTCGCCACCCTTCCTCGTCCCCTGCGTCGGCACACCTCTCCCCGCCGCCTCCGGCCACAGACAGCGCCGCCCGCACCTTCGTCAGGCTCCGAGGCCACCGCTGGCGCCGGCCTCACACCTCAACTCTGCTCTGTGCATCGCCTCGTGTGTTCCCTGCCGCCAGGAACCCCCGTTCGCCTTGCCGTCCTAGCGTCATTGCCATGGACCTGTCCCCGTCGGTGTTCTTCTGCGTGTGGTGTTACCGCCGGGAGCACCGGCTCATAAATTTTGGTGCTGGTGCTACTTGTTGTACAAAGACTACAACAAGAGCCCCACGATCCCCATGCCGCTTAGAAGCCGACGACCCCGACCATGAGTAGATTGCATGGCAATGTTGATGCTACGCTGCTACCGCAACCTCGACGACAAGTTCTTCGTCACGGACAATCGAAACAAGATCGCCATCAGGGAACCGATGATTGTCGGAACCCAAGATCTCCCTCTTGGTACGCCAAGACCTCCATCACGGAAACCTCAAGATCCACTTTTGGAATCCGAAGACCCATTTCCGGTGTTCGAAGACCGATCCCCCGATGTCAGGGGGTTAACCTCGGGTAGGTCAGAGACGGGGAAAGACAGAGGTACTGTCCCCGTCTGGTTTCCGAGTTACGGCCTAAGTCGGCCGAATCATGGATATGTCGGCCGATGAACGGAGGCAAGAAGCCCATGTATAGGTATCAAGTGGTTACCCAGCCGAGTTAATGAGATAATCGGCCGGGTTACCCAAATGATCTTCATGCAGGTGAGGAACGAGCCGAGTAACACAAGGTAAGGCCGAGTGATACGAAGCTTGCAGGAGAAGGAGAAGCCCAGGGTTTAACTATAGCTGCAGGCTAGAAGGAATCAGAACAGGGCCAAGCACAAGAGACAAGGATGCACGGCGTCAGAGGGGCAGAAGGAGGTCACGGAGGTGACAGTCCTGGAGCCCGAGGCACGCAGGAGGGGGCCACTGGAGCCTTGCCGTCATTAGAAGGGCGACAGGGAAAGGAGGCCGCCGAACTACTATTTTGGGACAAGCATATTCCACGAATATGCTTGCCTCGTCAGCCCTAAGGGCACCCAAGGCACCCCTTTATAAGGGGAGGTTTGGGCCCTGAGGAAGGCATCGACTCTTTGAGCACCGTTAGGCTGGGGAGATTCATCTTGTCCCCCTGTATTCAGCTCAAGGAGCATTTGTAACCCAACAGGAGAGAAATAAAGTTCTTCACTTTGGCAGCTTGAGTGTAAAGACAGTTGCATCTTCCCTCCCCAGATCCCACTAGCATCCATAGGCCCCGTACTTTAGCCTACCCATGGCATCTGCCGTGCCACCACCACGACAGTTGGCGCCCACCGTGGGGCAGGCAGCAGTGCTAGCTGGAGTTGTGATCCGGACGGGAAACTTCATCAACACCGGCGAGCGCGTTGTTTCTGGCTTTCAGGGGGACCCCCCCCCCCCCCCCCGCGCAACGGGATCTTCATCGGCCTGGGCGAGCACAGGGTCTACGTCGGCGTCGACATCACCGACATTTATCCTCACCAGGTTGTTGTTGCAGGGGAACCACCTCGAAGCGCGGCGAGCTATCCATCAGGAGAGCATCTTGCAGGCAGCGTCGAGGTGATGGTCGCAGCAGGAACTCAAGCGGGAGCAGCATTAGCCGGGTCAAGCAGAGAACCCGCCGCAGGCGCACAGGGTCCGCCCAAGCAGATCACACTGCAAACCGCCGAGGTAATTCCGCCAGTGACAAACCCGGCCGAGCTGCATGACACCACCCCAAAGGCACCAAGAGTGAGAGGACCACCTCTGGAGAGACCAGAGAACATTCTTCAGGCAACTATAGAAAACTTAACCACACCTGTAGCGCCGATACTTGATCCGGCAAATGCTCAGGCAGAGTTAGAGGAAACCAGGCAAAAGGTGCTAGTAGAGGCCAAAAAAGTATCAGCCCTGCGGGAATCCTTGAACAGGACCCTGAGAGAATATGCAAAAGCTAATAAGCTTGATATCGCACCCGAGCGGGTGGACGAACTAAGATTAAGAGGGAAGAACCTCATGAATGATATTAACAAAGAGCATGAAGCTCACAGAGCCGAATCAGGCGATTTGGGTTTGCCAAGGTATAGTACCCCGGCGAAAAACCTGAGAGCGGCAAATGCCGCATCATTGGAATTAGAGGGGTTAACATAGGAAGCTCGGCAGAAACAACAAGAAAGAGTGAATGAGCTGGTGCGCATCGCGAACCAGCAAAATGAGGAAATGCTCAGAGCTAACCCGGCAAGACCAGGGGCTTCACGGATGGTTCATTCGGCAGGG